>JALGBA010000693.1:0-600000 GCA_023970755.1 Azemiops feae | reverse complement strand
CCCCCAGCCATGGCTGGGTCCGAGAGCGCCTGTTCAGGGGTCCTGGGTGCTCTCTGGCGTTGGCTTCTTGCAGGTGTTTCAGAACCTGTCAACTAGATAACATCAGTACCACTGCACTGATGATGTTGCCCAGCTGGGTCGTGAGACGTCTGCAAGGAAACCCCCAAACCCAGAGAGCACCCAGGACCCCCCCAGTCTTTTTCTTCCCCCTCCCCTCTGCTCCTTCCTCTTCCTCCCCTCTGCTCCTTCCTCTTCCCCTCCCCTCTGCTTCCTCCCCCTCCCCTCTGCTTCCTCCCCCTCTCCTCTGCTCCTTCCTCTTCCTCCTCTCTGCTCCTTCCTCCCCTCCCCTTTGCTCCTTCCTCTCTTCCTCCTCCCCTCTGCTCCTTCCTCCCTCCCCCTCTCCTCTGCTCCTTCCTCCCCCTCTCCTCTGCTCCTTCCTCTCTTCCTCCTCCTCCTCCTCCCCATAAACCTCCCTCCCTACTAGTGCTGCTAATGTTTGGATAGTGAAAGATCTGCAAGGAAACCCCCAAGCCCAGAGAGCACCCAGGACCCCCCAGTCCTCCTCCTCTCTTGCCAACTCCCGCTTCCTTCTAGCCCTGACGCTGTTGCCTAGTTGGGTCTTGAGACGCCTGCAAGGAAACGGGCTTGGAGAGCATCAAAAAGGCCCCTCATTTTTGGACCCCGAGCCGCAAATAATTCTCTCTCACTGACGCTTAAAATTCTCTTCCCCTGCAAGGAATGGAAGCTGGACACCCTCTGCGACCTCTACGAGACCCTGACCATCACCCAGGCGGTCATCTTCATCAACACCCGGAGGAAGGTGGACTGGCTGACGGAGAAGATGCACGCCCGGGACTTCACCGTCTCGGCCATGGTGGGTGGGGGCCCTCGTCTCTTGGGGGGGGGGATTCTGCCCTCCTCGGAAAGGGGAGGGGGGGCCCTTGCCCTGCTGCCTTTAGCAATTCTTTGAGAGACCCAGCCGGTTCCTCCCGCGCGAATTGGGGCAGGGGGAACCACGGTTAACCAACCTGGCCAGCTCGCCAATCCTGCTCTTTGGGGGGGTCTCGCCCGCCCAGCACGGGGACATGGACCAGAAGGAGCGTGACGTCATCATGAGGGAGTTCCGCTCCGGATCCAGCCGGGTCCTCATCACCACCGACTTGCTGGTAAGTGTCAGGAAGTGGGGTTCCCCCCCTCCCCAAAAATCCCTCCCCAGGGAGACTCCCTCTCTGCCTGGCCGGTGCGGTGCCAAGGGTGGATTGTACCTCCTTGGCAGAGGAACGCCCGAAGGGGCTGCTTATCTCCACGGCCGGCACCCCCCCCTGCGAGGTGCCGGCCACTTTGCAGCAGCTCACACGAGGCTCTCCTGCCTGGGGGGGGTTTTGTTTGAGGGTGGGGCCATTTGGGCTTCAGAATAACCAGAGTGGGAAGCCTTGAAGTTGCCCGGGTGGGAGACACACACACAGGTGCTCTAGGACGGTCCTCGGGGGGGGGGGGCATCCAAGAGAGCAAAGATGGGGGGGGCAAAGGGGCACTCCAGTGGATCTGGGCTCAGTTGCCATAGCTTGAGGACTAGCCCCCCTTCGCTTAATAACCGCAGGATTCCCTAAACAACTCTAAATTGCAGAATGGGGCGCAACTCACCTGTCTTGCTTAGCAACGCATGTTGGGCCTCGATTGTGGGCGTAAGACGAGGACTGCCTGTCGGGCGAGTCCTATCAGGTGCCAAGCCAGCACGGCTCTTCGGGCGAGACATCTTGAGTCCCGCGTAGTTCTCGACTTACGACGGCCCAAAAGTCACCGTGGCTAAGCGAGACGTTTTGTCGAGTGGATTTCGCCCCGTTTTACGACCTTTCTTGCCACCGTCGTTAGTGAAGCAGCACAGTTAAGTGGGTCACCCGGTTGCTCAGTAAGTCCGGTTTCCCCGTTGACTTTGGTCGCCAAAGGGGATTGCGTGACACACTCACAAACAGCCACACCGAGACCCCCAGACACACACGCAGCGGTCGCAAAGTCGAACCGGTTTCGAAGCCTCCGAATTTTGATCGGCTGACCCGGGGAGGCCGCAAAGTCGTCCCCGAACTGCAGAGCTGTCCTAAGTCCCCTATTTCAGGGCCCTTGCGGCTTGGATCGGTCGCTAAGTGAACTGTTGCAAGTCGAGGACGCTGTGCCTGCTATACTAGATTTATCTTCTAGTCCGGCCCCCTGCTCAAGCGGGAGACCCTGGGCCAGGCTTTCCCCATCCTGGCAACTTGAGTCCACCGCTGATTGGAGGGGGGGGTTGGTGGTGGGGGGTCTGGCAAGGGCTCCTGTTAAAAGCCGCCTCCTCCTCCTCCCCCCCCCGCAGGCCCGAGGGATCGACGTCCAGCAAGTCTCCCTGGTCATCAACTACGATCTCCCCACCAACCGTGAGAACTACATCCACCGGTCAGTGGAGGGTCTCCTCAAAGGGGGGAGCAGAGTCTTTGCAAAGGGAGGGGGAGCAGGATCTGGGAGGGAGGGAGAGGCAGGGTCTTAAAGGGGGGGCAGGGTCTTCTCAGAGGGAGGGGGAGGGAGGGGGAGGGTCTTCTCAAAGGGAGGGGGCAGGGTCTCCTTAAAGGGGGAGGGAGGGGGCAGGGTCTTCTCAAAGGGAGGGGCAGGGTCTTCTCAAAGGGGGAGGGGGGCCCAATCTCCCGTCCTTCCTGCCTGCTCTCAACTCCTGTTCTTTTCCTCTTGTCCCCCCCCCAATATCTCCCCCCCCCATATCCCGTCCCAGGATCGGGCGAGGGGGCCGCTTTGGCCGCAAGGGGGTGGCCATCAACATGGTGACGGAGGAGGACAAGCGCACCCTGCGCGACATCGAGACCTTCTACAACACGTCCATCGAGGAGATGCCCCTCAACGTGGCCGACCTCATCTGAGCTGCCCCTCCCCCGGGGAGGGGGGGCCACTGTGCCGCCACACCACCCCTCTCCCCCCCTCCCCTCTCCCCCCACCCCAAACGTCTGGCACAGTATTCTCCCGTTCCTGCCTTTGTTTCTCTCTCCTTTTTTTTTTTTTTCTTCTTCTCTGTTTTTGAGGGTTATTGTTATTTTGTTTGTTTTCGTTTTATTTTATTTTATTTTGGCCTTTTGAATAAATGTCACTTTTGTTTTTCGGAGGCAGAATGAAAATCTTTATAGTGTTTACTGCTCCGGGGCGCTCGGCTGTGTCTTGTTCAACCTCCCACCCACCCCCACACCTCCCTTTGTGTCTCCATTTTGTAGCTTCTCCCCACCCCCCACCCCCGGTCTTTCCCCCCCTTTAATCGCAGAACAAGAGGTATCCCTTAAATTTTTTTTCCCCCTTTCTTTCGTGGGGGGGGGGGGGGGGTCGACAAAAGAGTTTTCACAGGAGCCAGAAATTCCTGTTCTGGCTGCTGCTTTCCTGCCCTGCCTTTTCCCCACAGACAAAAAACGAAATAAAAATAATTTTCTAGTCTTTTTTTTTTTTTTTTTTTTTTTTTGGAAATACGAACCTTTCGACAGAATCATGGTGCTAAAAATGGAGAAACACAAAAAGAAAAAGAAAAAAAAAGCTTGAGAATCTAAAACCTACCTCAACAGGTCATGGGTTTTTTTTCTCCCTCTCTTTAAAATTTAAAACAAAAAAAAAACCACAAAAAACAAAATTGCCAAGACGTGTTTTATTTTGCCCCCCCCCCTTTCTCTTTCTGAAATCAGACCTTCCCCCCCTCACATTTTTTTAAAATAAAACTGAAAAAAGAAAAACTTTTTTTCATACAGCAAAAAAAGCAAAAAAAATAAGGAATCTGTGTGTTTTCCCCCTTTCCCCTTTCTTTTGTATAGCTATTATTTATTCAAAAGGAGACTTACAGTGACCAAAATAAACGTGATCTTGAGAAAAAGGCTCAGCTTCCGGTGGGTTTTGTCAAACGGGGAGGGGTCCTCGCTGTGATTCCAGCATTTGGGAAACGGCCCGATGGCCCTCGGTTTTCCAATTAGGTTTCCAGGCTAGTAGTCCTCCGTTTACAACCTGTTTTGTTTAGCAACCATCTGCAGTTAACAGTGGTACCGAAAACGTGACTTAACGCTCCTCCTTCACACTTAACCACCATTGTCAGCATCCCCAGGATTAAAATTTGGGCCCTTGGCCACTGACTAGCCATTTATAGTTTTCCCAGCCGGCTTCTGACAAGCGAAGTCGGGGGGGGGGGGAGCTGGTTTTGTTTAACGACGGTGCGATTCACTTAACTGGCCAAAAGAGGTTGCAAAAACGGGGCGCTGCTCAAGCGTCTTTGATTAGCAACAGAAATTGGGGGCTAGAAAAATGAGTTGGAGCGAAAGGAACAGGATCTGTACTATGCAACATTGAATATATATTAGTAAGAAGACTATTGAGCGATTAACTTATAATAATATAGAAATTCTTTTTTTTTTTAAATGCATGAACTCAGACATGCCGTTTGCTAAATGTTAAGAATGTTACTTTAAAAAAAACCTAACCCTGTAAAAATTAATTTTATATATATATAGAGAGAGAGAGAGAAATGGGCTCCATTGCAGTCGTAAGTTGACTTAACCTGCCATGCGATTCCCATAATGTGCTAAGCAGCCGGGCTCTCTAGGTGAGGAATTTTAAGTCCCATAGTTGGAAAAGTGGTGAATTTTTTTATTAAATTTATTTGCTGCCTGTGGCCACGGGGACAACTCTAGGTGGCTCACAATCGTACAGCAAAGATAAAAAATTTAAACAAAGAAAGTAAAATAGAACAATAAAATAACCAAGGGAAAAGAAAATAGATAAATAGCTGGCTGAGGAATTCTGGGAGTTGAAGTCCACAAGTCTTAAAAGTTGCTACGCTTGGGGACCTCTGATTTAACATGCTTTCCAAGATGGGGAATACAGGCTGGGAGGGGGCACAGTGTGACAATTGGTGCCTTGGCTTCGTAGTGTGTCGGTTTCCTGTTGTGGGAAGTCCACTTAAAGTGTGGCTTCCGGGCCGAAAGGTTCCCCACCCTGACCTTGAGCAAGACCAGGAGGAAGTGAGAGTGCGGGAGAAACAGTCGAGTCACAACGGGTTCCTTTCCGATTCGGGGTTCGACTCCCCGAATCGACAAGTTGAATAGGATCAGCAAGCAACTTTCAAGACGTTTGGACTTCAACTCCCAGAATTCCCCAGCCAGCAAGGCGAGTCTTAAAAGTCTAGGCCCTGGGGTTGGACTAGAAGACCTCCCAGGTCCCTTCCAACTCTGGCACTCTGTCCCCAGCTCCTAAAAAAGGATTCCAAGGGCAACATGAACTGGGGGTGGTGGAAGACCCTCTCCCCTTGAAAGGGGTCCTTGGGGGAGGTTTATCATCTGGGTGGGAAGGAGACCCCCCCCTCAATAAACCAGGGAGTTTTGTTCAGGGTGTGTCGCATCAGCACGGCCGGCTGGGGAATTCTGGGAGTTGAAGTCCAGAAGCCTTAAAAGTCACTGTGGGCTTCAAGCTCAGCGACTTATTTAAGCCTTGTGGATTTCAGCTCCCAGAATTCCATGCCAGCTGGGGAACTCTGGGAGTTGAAGTCCAGACATCTTGGAGACTTGAGAAATGAGGATCGAGAAGCAAAATGGACGGACTTCAACTCCCACAATTCCATGCTGGCTGAGGAACTCTGGGAGTTGAAGTCCAGAAGCCTTAAGGTCCCCGAGGTTTGACAAGGCGGCTTCAGACGCGGCGACTTATTTAAGCCTTGTGGATTTCAGCTCTCAGAATTCCATGCCAGCTGGGGAACTCTGGGAGTTGAAGTCCAGACATCTTGGAGACTGAGAAACGAAGATCGGGAAGCAAAATGGACGGACTTCCACTCCCTGAGTGGCCCAACCCGCCTGTCCAGAACAGAACAGGTGGCGCCTCTGCAGCCCTTTATTTGCGCCCAATTAAATGTCATTTTGGTCTAGGCAGGTGCCAAAGTCCAGGTAATACGACCTATGGCAGGTGTGCCAAGGCCGCAGCCCTGCCGAAGGGGGAGGGCCGGTTCCAAGGGTCATCCCCAGACCAGTAGCCACTCTCCCCCCCCCAAAAGGGGGAGGATAGCATGGCCGCCCTTCCCCTCCCCTTCACCTTTGCGAACCGGCTGGGACCCCCTTCCATTTATACCTGGGCCTCCGTCCCTTTGCACCACCTGTCAATCTCAAGTCCTCCCAGGTGAGTTATGGCGGGGGGGGGAAGAGGGGGAGCTGAAGGGGGCAGCACACCCCCTTTTGCTTGCTTGGATAGGCCAATGAATGCAGGTAGTCCTCGGCTTACGACCTCAAACTGAGTCCCAGATTTCCGTTGCTCAAGGAGACCTTGTGTTTTGCCCCGTTTTACAACCTTTCTCGCCCCGGTTGTTAAGCGAATCACTGCGGTTGTTAAGTAGGCAACAGGGTTGTTAAACGGATCCGGCTTCCCCACTGGTCAGGAGGTGTCAAAAGGGGAATGGCGGGACTCCGGGATGCCAGGCGACCGTCGTTAAGCATGAGTCAGTTGCCAAGCGTCTGAATTTTGAGCAGAAGACCACGGGGATGGCTGCAACGGTCGCAAGTGTGAAAAATGGTCACAAGTGCCGTAACTGAACGGTCACTAAGCAGACCGCCGTAAGTCGGGACTTACGACGGCGAGAAAACCAGGAAGCTCGGGGAGCACCGAGGAGGCCTCAGGTCAGCGAATTCCGCAGGCCCAGAAGAGGGCAAAAGCAGCCAACGTGGGTGCCAGACACACCTGGGGGTCCCTGCTGTGGGAGGGGGGTCTCAATTTCCCCCCCCCCCCTGCTAATGGGGTGGGGGAGAACCCGCCTCCATCCCAGACCAGCCAGCTTTTCCTCCACCGGCCCGCTGGGCTCCCCTCAAGGACCGGAGCTGTGCAGTGCATTTTGCCTTACTGGAGAAATCTCGTTTGTGTGTTGTGTGTGTGTGTGTGTGTTGTGTGTGTGTAAGGCCTGGCCCTCCACCTGCTTTTGCAAAGAGGAGGCACAGCTGCCTCCTGTCACATGAGAGTCAGACCTCCTTCTGCAAAAGGGGAAGGGAAAATTGCTGGTTTTGGCGTGAAACCAACGCCGATGACCTCTTTGATGCCCTTCAATGGCACCCAGGACCCGGATCCCCCCCCTCCTCCTCCCCCTCCTCCTCCTCCTGTTGGCTTCCTGGCGCCCAGCACATGGCAGCCTCTGCCCCCACGCCCCCCCTACGCTGGCACCCTCCCACCCACTGCCCCGTTGGAGAGGAGGGCAGAGAGCCAGTGGGGAATGTCCCCTGGGGAGGGGGCTTTTGAGGGAGGGGGAGACCAGGTAGGCAGAGAGAGCCACCCCTTGTCTGAAATGGCACGGGGTCTCCTGCCTGAGCGGGAGGGGGTTGGACTAGAAGACCTCCAAAGTCCCTTTCCAGCTCCCTTATTCTGTTAAACGTGAGCTGCGTGACGGACACAGCCCGTTCCTGATTGATCACCAAAGAGGGGGGAGCCTTTGTGACACCCCCCCCAATCGCTTTGAGCCCCTGGCCACTGGAGGGGAGGGGGACAGCAGGCAAGAAACGCACCCGGGGTGGCCAGAAGCGGATGCCACGCAGGAGGTCCCACGGCCACAGCCGAGCAGTGGCTTCCGCCACGTTGCAGGAGGGAAGAGGGGAACCGCCTCCCCCCCCCCAGCGTTCGCCCTGGGCCAGTTCTTCCCCCCTCCCCAGTGACTCACACTTTGTCAAAACAGCAAGTTTCGTTTCCTTCCCCTTCTGCCAGCCCTCCAGGCCGGGCGGGGAAGCGGCGGGCCCAGAGTCTCGTGAGCCTCAGCCCTGCGAGGGAGGCCTTCGGAGGGAGCCATGCAGCCGGTCAAGGTCTCGGTGGGGGCCACCATCCTGTGGATCGCCAGCTGGTGCCTCCTGGCCGCAGGTGGGTGACCCCTTCCCTGAAGCCTGGGAGGGCTGTTACCTGGACTGGGGGGGGGGTTGAAGTGGGTATCCCCAGAGGGAGGGAGGGGCAAATTAACCCCTCCAAACCCCCTGGGAGGGGGCCTTTCTTGCAGGGACCCTCGGTGGATGGACGGCCCATTCCCCCCACTCCAAAATCGGAGGCACAAAGCAGAGGGAGCCGGGGAGGGGGCTTGCAGGGCGAGCCTGGCTGGGTGGAAAGAGGGGCTGAAGCCGCTCTGCACACAGATGTGCCCCCCCACTGGGCCGGCGTGGCTCCCCGGGGGCCACCGACTGACCAGTTCCTTGGGCCGCTCTCTTGCAGGCCACCTCTCGGAGCAAGAGGACCCCTGGCAGCCCGGCTCCCCCCGATCGGACTCTGCGAATTGGCCCCACCCCACCAAGTCGGCCACTCTGGTGCCCTCCTTCACCAAGACCCCTGCCCAAAAGCACACCACGACCCACCACCATCGCCACCACACCACCACCACCGCCCCCGCCAACCACACCTCCCACCCCCACACCACCACGCCCGGGAAGCAGACCACCACCCGCCACGCGGTCACCACCCGCCCTGCCAATCACACCTCCCCTGCCCACCCTACTAGCCACCCCCAGAACACGACGCACGAGGGGCACCCCACCACCCACCAGGCCGCCACCACAGCCCCTGCCAATCACACCTCGGCTGCCCACCCCACCACCCACCACCCCCACACCACGGCCCCACGGCCCACTCAGCCGCCGGATGTGCCGGTGGGGAATTACACCGTCAAGCAGGGATCCGCCGTCTGCCTGCGGGCAGAGATGGGGCTGCAGCTGTGGGTCCGCTACGCAGACAAAGCCAAGCGTCAGGTGAGCGTGCATGGGGGGGGGGTGTTCCTGTGGGTCAGACGGGGCTGGGGGACCGGTGGGGCGGGGAGCCCCAGTCCCGAGGCTGGGCACTGAAGCCGGCTTTTCTGAGCAAGGAGATTCCAGACCGGCAGGCGAGTTCCTTGCACGACTCGCTTTACGGCCGTCCTTGGCCAGGCTACCCGACCAGACAGCTGCATTCGACAGTTTGGGGAGGGGGGGATGTCCCCCTTTTGGATCTGCTTGGGCGCTTAGTTCTGTCCCCGGCAGAACAGAATAACAGTCAGAAGGGACCTCAGGGGTCCTAGTCCAACCCCCTGCCCAAGCAGGAGACCCTAGCCTAGACCGTTCCAGACAAATTGCTGTCCAGTCCCTTCTTAAAAGCCTCCAGCAGCCACAACTTCTAGTGGCAAGCCGTTCCCCTGGTTCACTGTTCTCACTTTAAAGAAATTCCTCCTTAGTTCCAGGTTGCTTCTCTCCTTGATGGAGTTTCCATCCGTCGCTTCTTGTCCTGCTTTCTGGTGCTTTGGAGAAGAGGTGGAACCCCCCCCCCTCTTCTTTGGGGCAGCCCCTCAGATATTGCAAGGCAGCTATCATGTCCCCCCCCCCCAGTTCTTCTTTTCTCTAGACTGGCCGTTCCCCAATTTAATGGAAGAAGAGTGTGGGCAGGAGGGCACGGAGGGGGAAATGCATGCCGTCTCTCCTTCGTCTTTTCCTTGCCTCCTTCCTTTCTTCCTCTCTTCCTTCCTTTTTTCCAGGCCTGGGGAACCTTTGCGGTGCAGCCCAACCGCACCGTCTTCTCGGGGACCTGTTCCAGCAAGACGGCCACCTTGAAACTACATTTCCCAGAGGGCTTTATTCTCTTCACTTTCCAAAAGGTGCAGGAAGGGGGGGTGGGAAGGACGGGGGGTGGGGGGAGTGGTGGGGGACTCTCGGGGCCTATGGAGGCCAGCAAGTCGCTCATTTCAGCACACACAAACACACAAACACACCAGGCACTGTCCACCCACCAAGGTTAAGAGGGCTTACAGAATGCAGAATTATAGGGTGGGAAGGGACCCTGGAGGTCTTCTAGTCCAGCCCCCCTGCTCAAGCAGGAAATCCTATAGCAAGGGTGTCCAAACTGGGCTGCTTTAAGACTTGTGGACTTCAACTCCCAGAATTCCCCAGCCAGCCACGCCTGGTTTTTTTTTTTTCACCTATCCCTTAAAGCGGAGAGATTGGAGAGGAAGGGGTTATAAGAGAGTAAGCAGGGCCACAAGGAGTATGCTGGCTGGGGAATTCTGGGAGTTGAAGTCCACCAGTCTTAAAGCGGCCCAGTTTGGACACCCCTACCTTTATATCATTCCAGAATCCAGACCAATGGCAGGATAAGGTCACATCTGAAGGCAGCAAGCTTAACGATTATAGGTAGTCCTCAGTTTACGACCGTTTAGTCAGCAACCGAATTTTTTTTTTGCTTACAAACGGTCCTCACACTGAACGACCGTCGCAGCGTCTCTGCAATCGCACGATTGTGATCTGGGGCCACTTTGGCAACCGGCTGTGGTTTATGACAGTTACATCATCGACAATGGGGGAAGCCGGCCGGGAAGGTGGCCAATCGCCAGCAGGGGATGTCTCAGTTAATGACTGCACCGCTTAACGATGAATTTGGTCATACGTCGAGGACTGCCCGTAGTTGGGGGGGGCGAAGTTTTTTTTAAATATAAACTTAATTTAATCAATAATAACTTTGTGAGAAGAGGATGACATTAAGCATGTTGTGCTTTCCTGGGTGACTGGTTTATTTCAAAATATAATTTCTCTGCAATATTTTCAGACAGTCACCCTGCCCCTCCCCACACCCATGACTCATCGGGCAGTTCCCAAAAGGACCCCCCCCCCACCCTCTGGTCAGACTGGGGTGACTCACTGGTCCTGACTGGGGGAGGGGTGGCTCTAAGTCTGGTCAGCTGGTCAGCAGGCATCACATGCCAAGTTGTAACTCAAGGGTTTCTCAAGCTTGGCAGTTTTCAGAGGTGGGGACTCCAGCTCCCAGAATTCCCAGCCAGGAAGTCCTCAATTTATGACCATCTGGAATTAATGACCGAGCTTGAGAGATGCTGCTCTAGGTCCCACCAGGGGCAGAACAGATGAATTTGGGGAGGGGGAGGCAGTAATACTACTACTACTACTACTACTACTACTACTACTACTACTACTACTACTACTAATAATAATAATAATAATAATAATAATAATAAATATAAACATAAATATAAACATAAATATAAATATAAATATAAATATAAATATAAATATAAATATAAATATAAATATAAATATAAATATAAATATAAATATAAATAATATAAATATAAATATAAATATAAATATAAATATAAATATAAATAACCACCTGCAACATAACACCCCGGACTTAACAATTGTCGATAAGAAAGACAAAAAAGTCTGATGGTGGACGTGGCAGTGCCTGGAGACAGCAGAATAGACGAGAAAGAACTGGAGAAGATAACAAAATACAAAGACCTACAAATAGAATTAGAAAGACTGTGGCAAAGGCAAGCAAGGGTGGCACCAATAGTAATAGGCGCCTTGGGTGCAATCCCAAAACAACTGGAGCACCACTTGGACACCATCATCGGCATTGACAAATTCGCCATTAGTCAATTGCAAAAGGCGGCCTTACTAGGAACTGCTTCCATCCTGCGACGAGATCTGTGATACCATCAAACATCCACATCTGCCTATCCCAGGTCCTTGGCAAGGACTCGATAGGCAGACAAAAATGCCAAATTCAGTCTGAACATCTGGCTGGCTGTGCGATGATCAATAATAACAATAATAACAAGAACAACAACAATAATGATAATGATAATAATGATAATAATAATAATAATAATAATAATAACAACAACTCCAGCAATGTTACAAAAAACTGCGCTACTCGGAACATCTTATATTTTAAGGAGGTACCTGGTTGACACCTAGGATGCTGGCAGCAACCCGTGTCAACCATCAGCACCAGCCAATCTGAATGTTCAGTTGACTGAGGTTCATGTTTAATGAATAAAAGATAATAATAATAAAGTTGGAAGGGACCTTGGAGATCATCTAGTCCAAGCCCCTGCTCAGGCAGGAAACCCTATACCAAAACGGGGGTGGCAGTGGCTTTGGCCTCTGTCACCCCCACTTTCTAGGGAAAAAAAACCCATTTCCCCCCCCTCTTTCTCAGAACGAAACAGAAAAGGCAGCCTACCTGCGCCAGGTCCAGGCCAATCTCACCTACTGGTTCCCCCAGGCGACAACAGGTGAGCAGCTGGGGGGGGGCTGGCTCAGGGGTGGGGGGCAGGTTCTGTGCCCCGTGGCAGCGTTGACCGAGTGTTTGATGCCCCAGAGCTCTTGGAGAGACAGGGGGCCCATTCTGTGGGGGGGGGGTCTCCTGCACAAATTTGGTGGTTTGGTGGTCTTTGTGGGGGGGGCACGTTTGCTTGGCCCCTCAAGTTACAGCCGCAGGCAAGCCCCCCCTGGCCTCAGCCACGAAGCCCCCCCCCTTAGCCCCCGTCTGAATTCACACCCCAGCGTTCTTCTTCGACGTACAACTATCCATTTAGTGACCGTTCAAAGTTACACCAGGACTGAGAAAAGGGACCGTGTTTCACACTTACGACTGTGGCGGCGTCCCCGCGGTCACGTGCCCAAAATTCGGACGCTCCTATTTATGACGGTCGCAGTCATGTGTTCCCCTTTTGTGGCCTTCTGATGAGCATCTGGGGAGGCCGGGTTCACTTAACGACGGGGTTCCTAACTTAAGAACTGCGGTGATTCGCTTAGCCACAGTGGCAAGAAAGGTTGTAAAAGGCCCCCTTTTGGGGGGGGGCAGCAGGTGGGGTTTCCCCCGAGTGGGGGGCGCTGAGCGTGCACCCAGCGCCCGGGTGCCGGTGTGCAGGCGAGCCCCTTCCCCATTGCCACCTGGCTCTTTTGTCTCCGTAGAGAAGACCTTCACGGCCAACAACGCCTCCCTCCGGGAGTTCGTGGCCCCGCTGGGCAAGTCCTACCAGTGCCGCAACCGCAGCCTGGACCTCACTGAGGACTTCCACCTGAGCGCCTTGAGCGAGCGGATCCAGGCCTTCCAGCTGCAGGACGGGAAGTTCGGGGAAGGTAAGCGCTGCCGCCTCTCCGCCTGCGGGGCGGGAAAGGATCCTCCCAGCTCCCCTCTCAGACAACGGTGGGGGGGGGGAGCGGGCAGACTTGGGGACTTCAACTCCCAGAATTCCCCAGGTTATTTTTTTCCCACTTGGCCGAAGTAGAGGTATATTACGTCTAATGCGTTCCCACCGTCTACTAAGAAAAGTTACCCGATCCAAAAAAAAGTGATCAGGCTGAATTCTGATTCAACCCAGGCTGACTGGGGAATTCTGGGAGTTGTTGAAGTCCAAAAGTCTTCAAGTGGCCCACTTTGGAGACCCTGGGTATAGGGTTTCCTGCTTGAGCAGGGGGGGGTTGGACTAGAAGACCTCTAGGGTCCCTTCCCACCCTATAATTCTGCATTCTGTAAGCCCTCTAAACCTTGGTGGGTGGGCAGCGCCTTTGCCTGGTGTGTGTGTGTGTGTGTCTGTGTGCTGAAATGAACGGCTTGCTTGCTTCCACAGGCCCCAAGAGGCCCCCACCACTCCCCCCCTCGTCCTTCCCACCAACCCGACGTAGAACACAGAATAATAGGGTTGGAATTGGACCTTGGGAGGTCTTCTAGTCCAACCCCCAACCCTCAGCTCCCAGGTTCAGGCCTTCCCCCCCCTGCCTTCCATCCATTTTTGGGGTTCGGAAGTGCCTGTCTGAAGACTAGGGGGAAGCCAGGAAGCCCCCCACCCATTCTTACCCCCTTCGCCTTGATCTGTGTCTCCCGAGGCTTCCTCAACGAGGGGACCAACCAGGGCCCCCCCCTTTCTTCCCATCACCCTAAACCCCAAGGGGGAAAGGACACCCCCTCTTCTGCCTTGGCCTCACTTTCCTTCCTCTGGCCCCTTCCAGCCGAGGTGTGTCCCGAGCAGAGACGCTCCATCGTCCTGCCCGTCGTGGTGGGCGTGGTCCTCGGCGTCCTCATCCTCATCGTCCTCGTGGCCTTCGCCGTGGGACGGTGGCGGACCCACACGGGCTACGAGTCCCTCTGAGAGGCCCCGGCGGACCTTCCTTCCTTGGGCCGCGGTGGGAGACCCGGGCCTGGCTCCTTTCACGCTTACGGACGGAGACGGCAAGAGAAAAATGCCAGCCACTCATCCTCTGCCCTTTTTTGGACTGCCATTGGAGGGGAATTTTAGCTTTTTCACAAAATGGTCTCGCTTGCGGCGGGAGGTTAAATAAGTAGATAGGAACACGGGTACTCCTCGGCTTACCCCAGTTTATTTAGTGACCGTGTGAAGTTACAACGGGACTGAAAAAAGCAGCTTTTTCACACTTTTCACACAGTTGCAGTCACGTGGTCACCGTCACGTGATCCAAATTCAGAGGCTGGGCAACTGACTCATAGTTACGACCGCCGCTGTGTCCTGGGGTCATGGAATCCCCCCCCCAAAAAAATACCCTACCTAAATTGTCTTCCTTGTGCCAAGCCATTTTTATAAAAATAGAAATAAAATTCCTGGGCGATCTAATTGCACTGGCTTGGAAAGACTTGGCAAAGAAAGAAAGCGAGATTTAAAAAAACAGAAGATTTGACCTTTTAGAGGGGGCATTATAGGTTTAAATACTTCTTTGCATAAGATTAAAAGAACGGAAGGCTTTTAGATATAATCAGACTTTTATAATGAAAGGTATGACTTAGAATTAAGATAGCATTTTCTCTCTCTTTTTTTTTGCTATGGGAAATATGAAGATAAGAGGAGTTGATTTGAATAAAACTTTCAGCAATATGAATGTAATTAATATTGAGAAAATCATAACTGATGAATGTATTTCAAATACTGATAGGAAATCAAACTTTAGCAAGAGCACGAAAAAAGCAGGATGTTGACTAACGGGTTGACATGATTGATTTATGAACTGATATTATTGTTATTTGTACAATATTAGTAAAATATGATGAAGATGCTTATGTCTAACTCTGCATAGATTAACAGTACCAAAAATTGTAATGGATTGTAATGAAGGGGAAATGGAAAAAAAAATATGGGGAAGAAAGGAGAATCAGGGAAAAAATATTGGATTGTGTAGTATTGAACAGATTTAGATTGAAGAAGTTAATGTTAAATATTTGAACCCAGACAACGTGTTGTTTACTAAGAACTAAAGACTGCAATTTTTAAAAATTAATAAAACTTTTATAAAAAAAAAAAAACAAAAACCAGTTCATTTAGTGATTGTATGAAGTCGCAACAGCACTGAAAAAAAGTGATGTACAACAGTTTTTTTCACACTTTTCACACGGTTGCAGCATCCCCACGGTCACGTGATCCAAATTCAGACACTGGGCAACTGACTCACAGTTACGACTGCTGCCGTGTCCTGGGGTCATGGAGTCCCCCTTTTGCGATCTTCTGACAGGCAAAGTCACAGGGGGGGGGAAGCCGAGAGCAGCGATCCGCTTAACAACGGAGGCAAGAAAAGTCGTTAAAACAGGGCAAAATTCACTCAACCAGTGTCTCACTTAGCGATGGGAATTTTGGGCCGAACGGTGGTCGTATGTCGAGGACTCCCTGTACCGTGAGAACTAGCCTAACCACGGAAAAGGGAAGGCCGGGCTTTGGAGAAGCAGGTGGGGCGCCTGAGGATCTGGCCGGGGTGGGGTGGGGGGGTGAGGTGAGGGGGGGGTTGTGGATGTCGACATGGGGAACTTTTTTTTCCTCCAAAGAGGAAACTGTGGGAGGGGAGGCAAATAAATTGGAGGATAATAATAATAATAATAATAATAATAATAATAATAATAATAATAATAATAATAATAATAATAATAATAATGATGATGATGATGATAATGATGATGATGAAGAAGAAGAAGAAAAGAAAAGAAAAGAAAAAAGAAAAAAAGAAAAGAAAAAAAAAAGAAGAAAAGAAGAAAAAGAAAAAGGAGGAGTGAGCAATTGGAAAGGTCGTGGGTGAGGCTGCCTCCCAGCCGTGAAGCAGCCCGTGGGTGGATGCTTTCAAACTCGGTGTAAAGCGGTTGCAGTTTACTCCAGAGTAAAGAGAAAGGAACCTCGTAGTTAGGAGGGAGGGGGCAGAGTCTGCTTTCAGACCGTGGGAACGGCAGCTGCGGTTTCCCGCTCTGCTGTGCGGGGAAAGCCAGGTAATTAAAGGCCTCGACGTGTCCTTAATTTGCTGTCTTTATTTTAATTTTAACTTCTGGTCTTTAGTTTCCTGTCTTCTGGGTCTCTTCCGCAACAGCCCCCTCCTCTTTCAGCTGCCGGGAGCCTCTCCTGGTAGGAGGAAGCGGGGGCCCCCCACGCCTGCCCTCTTTGCCAGAGACCCCCAGAATCCTCCCACTGAAAGGAGGGGGGGCTTCACGCCTCCCCTGCCTGCTTCCTTCAGACAAAAGGGAAATAAAAACGGGGGCAGAAAGAAACCCCAAGCCGGGCCAGAGGCAAATCATCTCCTGGGGGTCAGATTTTATTCGGCTTGACCCTTCCGGAGGTCAAAAGCAGAAGGAAACACGGGTAGTCCTCGACTTACAACAGTTCATTTAGTGACCGTTCAAACACTGAAAAAAGTGACTTAGGACTGTTTTTCACACTTACGACAAAATCCAGATGGTGGGCAATTGACTCGTACTTATGGCAGTCGCAGTGTCCCAGAGGGTCACATGACCCCCTTTTGCGCCCTTCTAACAAGCCGGATTAACTTAACAACCTCGTGACTAACAGCCGTAAGGATTCTCTTAACGACCGTGGCAAGGAAGGCCGTAAAACGGGGCAAAACCCACTTAACAAATGTCTCCCTTAGCAACTTGGGGCTCCGTTGTGGTCCTAAGCCGAGGACCACCTTTAAGACCCGCGTTGGGCACCGTTTTGATGGAGGATTTCCGGTGGGGGGATGGAGGGAGGGAACCGAGCCGCCCGCGACTCCCTTCCTGGCGCCCTTTTGGATCCAGGTGTGCCTGTGGTGAGCCAAGCTCCACCGGGTGGATTTCAGGCTGTGCAGTGAAAGGAACAGGAAGTCTTGCCCGGTTGGGCTGGCCACTTCCTGGAATTCGAGGGCCAGCCTGCCTCAGCCTCCCAAAATGGGCCCCGTCAGAGCCGGGAAAGAGACAGGTGAGACAAAAAGGTGTGACCGCATTATCCGCAAGGGGGACAGGTAATCACGAGGGCCAGCAGAGGTCATGAACAGCAGTTCGTTTAGTGACCATTCGCAGTTACGACAGCGCTGGAAAAAGTGACCCGTGGACCTTTTTCATACTTAGCACCAGGGATCTTCAAACTCGGCCCTTTGATGACTTGTGAACTTCAACTCCCAGAATTCCTCAGGCAGCATGCCTGGCTGAGGAATTCTGGGAGTTGAAGTCCACAAGTCATAAAAGGGTCAGAGTTCCCTCACGCTGGCTGAGGAATTCTGGGAGTTGAAGTCCACAAGTCATAAAAGGGCCACGTTTGAAGACCCCTGCTTATGACCGTGGAGGCTTGATCAAAATTCAGACGCTTGGCAACCGACTCGTATTTATGACGGTCGCTGGGTCCCAGGATCACGCGATCCCCTTTCGCAACCGTCTGGCAAGCAAAGTCAACAACCATGTGACTGACTTAACAATGGCGGTGATTCGCTTAACAACCGTGGCAAGAAAGGTCATCCAAGGGGGCAAAATTCACTTAACTGTCTCGCTTAGCAACGGAAAGGCTGTGGTTTAAGTTGGGGATTTCCCGTATCTCTTTGTATTAAGGCAGTCCTCGACTCACAACTGGGCCCAGCCTTTCCGCTGCTAAGCACGACGGTTGTTGAGGGAGCTTTGTCACGTTTTCCAGTGCCGTTGTAACTCTGAACAGTCACTAAACGAGTGGCTGTAAGTTGAGGACTGCCTGTATGGGTTCAGGGGCTGCTTTGTTTTGTTTTAGTCCTAAAGCTGCTTCCGGGACACCAGACCACGGTGGAGTTCCTGTTTTCTGCTCTCAGGCCAAGACAGTCTGGGCTAGTTCTGCTTTGGCAACCACACTGGGGGTCATGGTGTGTGTGTGTGTGTGTGTGTGTGTGTGTGTGTAGATTTATACGCTTTGGTGCCCCCAGACTCAGCTAGACCCCGAAGGGAACAAGGCAGACCTAGGGAGGGGGGGATCCGTTGCTCACCGCAGAAAAGACGAGAGACATCCTGAACAAAAGTCCCTGAGGTTTATTGAAGGGGGGGTCCCCTTCCCTCCCAGATGATAAACCCCAAAGACCCGTTTCAAGGGGAGAGGGTCTTTCACCACCCCCAGTTCACGTTGCCCTATTCGGAATCCTTTTTTTAGGAGTTGGAGAGGCCAGTCCAGACCTAAGAATAACAGAATAACGGAGTTAGAAGGGACTTCGGAGGTCTTCTAGTCCAACCCACTGTTTAGGCAGGAGACCCTGTACCACTTCAGACAAAGCTCTTCTTAAAAACTTCTTAAAAGCATTCACAACCCCTGGTGGCAAGTCGTTCCACTGGTTAATTGCCCTCACTGTCAGGAAGTTCCAGGTTGCTTCTCTCCTTGATTAGTTTCCATCCGTTGCTTCTTTGCTTTGGGGGATGCAGGTCATCCTCGACTTACAACAGATCATTTAGTGACCGTTCAAAGTTACAACGGCACCGAAAAAAGTGGCTTATGACCGTTTTTCACACGACCGTTGCAGCGTCCCCGTGGGCACGTGATCAAAATTCAGACTCTTGCCAATTGGTTCATATTTATGATGGTCGCAGTGTCCCGGGGGGGGGGGGGCACGTGATCTCCTTTTGCGTCCTTTCTGACAAGCAAAGTCAAGGGGGAAGCCAGATTCACTTAACAACCGTGTTACAAACTTAACAACGGCAGTGATTCACTCAAACAACCGTGGTAAGAAAGATCGTAAAATGGAGCAAAATTCACTTAACAAATGTCTTGCTTAGTAACAGCTCAATTATAGTCGCATGTTGAGGACCACCCGTAGCAGGCTGACCCCCCTCTTACTCCTTTGCTGTCACCCTGCGACCCCCTCAATCCTGCCCAGAGCCCCCTCAGCCCCTCAGGGCCCAGGCCAGGGCGTCTCGGATCTCTACCGCTTCGGCATCCTCTTCCTCCCCTTCGTCTACCGGCTGCTCCTCCCACGGCTCGGCCTCCTCCTCCTCCTCCTCCTCCTCCTGCTCCTCCTGCATCCAGCATGCCTGGAAGGCGTCTCCGCGGTTCTCGCAGATGTTGTGCAGGGTGCAGCAGGCGGCAATGAGGGTGGGCAAGAAGGAGACGTCGGTGTCGTTGCGCTTGGTCAAGCACCGCCAGCGTCCACGCAGGCGCCCAAAGGCCACCGCCAGCACCGTCCGGGCAGCGTCGGCGTACTCATTGAAGCGTTGCTGGCTGGGACTCAGGGCCGCTGCCCTGTAGGGGCGCATCAGCCAAGGCAGGAACGGGAAGGAGCAGCCGCCTAGCAGGTAGACGGGCACCTGCACCCCACTGACATCTCGGGACCCACCGGGGAAGAGTTCGCCCCCCTGGGCTCGCTGGTAGAGCTCGGATGCACATAACACTTGGGCATCGGTCACCCGTCCCGGACACCCAACGTTGATGTCCCAGAAGCAGCCCCGGGAGTCCACGGCAGCCTGCATCACCAGCGAGTGCCATCCACGCCGGTTGTAGTAGCCTGCCGCGTTCTCGTTGGGGGCCCGGATGGGCACATGCAGGGAGCCCAGCACCCCGGCCAGCTGCGGCAGGGGGAACCCGTTGCCAGCCGCCACCTCGGCTGGGTCAGGCGGGCGCACGTAGAGCGGGGTGAGGATGCCCACCACGGCTTCACACACGTCGCGCAGGATCTTGCAGACGGTGGAGCGCGACACGCCGAACAGCTGCTCCACCGCCCGGTACTCGGTGCAGGCGCCCAGGCGCCAGAGAGTCATGGCCAGGCGCACGTCGGCCGGGATGGCCCTTCGCATGTTGGTGTCCCGGCGCTGGATGGCGTTGCGCAGGTGGGCACAGAGGTAGTCGAAGGTGCCAGGCGACACGCGGAAGTTCTCGCCCCACTCCCAGGAGCTGAAGGCCTTCGCCCGCACGATCTCCCAGAAGGCCGAGCTGCGCGATTTGCTCCACAGGCGCCGTTCCCGCAGTAGCCGGGGCAGGGCTCCCGTGCCGCCACACCGGCCCCCAACGCCCCTCGGGCACAGGCTGGGCAGGCCGTTCTCCCGGGCCAGCAGGCGGCAGAGCCACAGCAGGGCGAAGCGTTGGCGGGAGCGGGCCTGGGCCCGGCGGTGGCGTGCTGCCCGTCGACGGCGGTCCGCCTGGCAGAGACGACGGCCCCGCTGCAGCCGCAGGGCGTGGAGCAGGCACAGGGCCACCGTGCCACGGCTGAGGGCGGGCAGCAGCCGGCCGGCCTCGTGGCTGGAGGCAGCCGTGGGACAAGATGGCGCCCGAGGAATGGCGGCCATCGTGGCCCTTGATATCAAAGCGGGAAGCACGTGGAGAGGAGAGGCGCGGCGCGGCGGGGGCGCGCATGCGCGTGGGCGGCAGCCCGAACCGCCTCGCGCACGCGCCTCGCAGCGGGCAGAAGCTCACACTGCGAGAAGCGCACGCGCGTTATTAGTGAGACAGCGGAGCCGGCTGCCTCCGCGCAGGCGCAGACGGGCCCGCACCCTCTTCGGGCGCAGCGAGCGCCGTTATGGAAGCGGAAGTCTCTCCCGCCTAAAGGCCCCTCCTTCCCAAAATGGCGGCGTCGGCGCTGAAGGTCGCCCTGGTCCCCTACATCCTCCCCGAGCGCTGCTACGAGGAGCTCGTGGTCAACCTCAACCTCCTGCACGGTGAGCCGGGCCCGCCCCGTCCCGAGGGGAGGAGGGGTTGCGCGGCGTCCCGTCGCCGTGGCAACGCGCCACGGGCGGAAGTGCCCCGGCGGCCGGCGGCGGCCATCTTGGAGAAGGGCAGCGGCGGGGCTTTCCTGCGGGGCGAGGGCGGCGGCGCCATGTTGGAAGTGGGCGGAAGGAAGGCGCTGCTCTCCTCTGGAGGGTCCTGCGAGTCGCTGGAGGGTCGTGGGGAGGGGGGGGAACGGGGTCCTTTGTTCCTGGAGGGGGGGCAGGCGGGTCCTCACCCCCTCCCGCCGCAGGGCCCGGACAGGCAGCTGCCCGTCAGGTGCAGCGGCCGCGATGGGAGCCCCCCTTCCCCGGGCCGGTGGGACCTTCTCCGCTCTCTTCCTCCCTCGCAGTGCCCTGCCTGAAGGTCTTCCTCAGCAAAGCCCTCGGACTGGGCGTGGTGGCCGGTTCGCTCGTGGGTAAGAGACCCTCCCCGCCCCCAGCAGCCCCCCGCCCCAGTCTGCCTGCTCCCCCCTCCTCTGGGGCTGCTGCCATGTCAGGTGGCAGAGAAGCCTCGGTGGGTCCATCAAGGCAATGGGCACAATTTCTCCCAGGAAGAAGCCTCTGGACACCCCCCCTCCCTCCCCAAAGCTGGGGGGGGGTTGGGTGGCCTCCCTGCCTTCCTAAATGGTGCCCTCGGATGGGGAGGGGTCACAGCCGGAGAATCGGTGGGGCTATGCAGCCCTCTGGACCCCCTCCGGCCGAGGGTGCCCCGTGCTGCCCCCTCCCTCGGCCTGAGTGGTGTCCCCCCTCCTTTCCGCAGTGAAGATGCCGCAGATCCTGAAGATTCTTGGGGCCAAGAGCGCGGAGGGCCTGAGCTTCCATTCCATCCTGCTGGAGCTGGTGGCCATCAGCGGCACCATGGCCTACAGCCTCGCTCACGACTTCCCCTTCAGGTAGAGCCGCCGCCACGGAGGGGGCTGGGTGGGGACTGGGAGGGGAGGGGAGACCCCCCTGGAGTCGGACCGCCGGGTTGCTGCCGTTTCTCGCCTCTTCGGGCTGCGGAGAAAGCGCTAACAGGAGCCGAATGACAGTGTTGGGACCCTGGAGGTCTTCTAGTCCAACCCCCTGTTGAAGCAGGAGACCCTATAGCAAGGGTGTCCAAACTGGGCCACTTTAAGGCTTGTGGACTTCAACTCCCAAAATTCTGGGAGTTGAAGTCCACAAGCCTTAAAAGTGGCCCAGTTTGGACACCCCTACCTTATATGTCCAACATCTCTTCTTAAAGACTCCAGTGATGGAGCACCCACAATTTGCTTGCGGGGTCTTCTTGATTCTTTGGGAAAAGCAGGTCGAAGTGCCGTTTTTCCAAGCAGGCTGAAGGTCGGGTCTCGGCCTGCCTCTCGCTCCCTTCTTCAGGAATCCCCTCCCTGCACAGAGATGAGAAGGGTCACCCCTGAGGGCTGAGCAAGGAACCGGGGGTCCTTCTGATGCTGCTAACCTAGGACACCCCTATCTCCTCCCCCCATGGCCTTGCTGGCTGGCACTACGGGGGTGTGTAGTTCAACAGCCATGGGGGGAAGGCAGCTTCTGAGCATTAGTCTATACAGTTTGGTCTAGTGATTAAGGTGGTGGAGAAATTAGGAGGCAGTGAGTTCTAGTCCTGCTTTAGGCACAAAAGCCGGCTGGGTGACTTTGGGTCAATCACCAGGAGACGGCAAGTTCTAGTCCCGCCTTAGACATGAAAGCCGGGTGGGTGACTTTGGGTCAATCACCAGGAGACGGTGAGTTCTAGTCCTGCCTTAGGAATGAAAGCCAGCTGGGTGATTTTGGGCCAATCACTCCCTGAGCCCAACCCCACCTCACAGGGCTGTTGTTTTAGTCAAAATAGGAGGTGGAAAGAATATTAGATATCTTTGCTGCCTTATAAAATAATAAAGGTGGGATAAAATTCTAGAGGGAGGGAGGGAGGGAGGGAGGAAAGGAAGGAAGGAAGGAAGGAAGGAAGGAAGGAAGGAAGGAAGGAAGGAAGGAAGGAAGGAAGGAAGGAAGGAAGGAAGATATAGAAAAGGGAGGGAGGGAGATATAGAAAAGGGAGGGAAGTATGGCCGAAGGGAGGGAGGGAAGAAGGAAGAAGAAGATAGAGAAAAGGGAGGGAGGGATGGCCGAAGGGAAGGGAGGAAGGGAAGGAAAGGAAGGAAGGAAGGAAAAGATTTAGGTCTGAAGCTGCAAAATAAACCCATCAACTCTTGAAGCAAATTCTTCAGGTCAGGCATATCTCACAGCCCTGCCCTGAGACTGGCCTAGAAGCCGGTTTTTGGGTTCGCACATGCAAGGGAGCCTGCCAATCCGTCTCCCCTTCGGCTTGGCCAGAGCCCCTGCCCACCCCCTGCCCTCTTTTCTCCCTCCCTCGCAGCGCCTGGGGAGAGGCCCTCTTCGTCATGATGCAGACGGTGTCCATCGGCTTCATGGTGCAGCATTTTGGGGGCCACACCAAGCGTGGTAAGTGGGGTGGGGGGGCATTTTTGCAGACAGCCACGCCAACACCCCTGCAGGCAGGCCGAAGCCGGAAGTGCTATGGCGAGGATCTGTTTTGCGACCCGGAAGATCCAATTTTAAGTTGATTTTCTGCTCCAAATAGTTAGAACAGCAACCTGGGCAGCTTTCAGAGGGGTGGACTCCAACTCCCAGAATTCCCCAGCCGGCATAGCTGCCTCAGGTTGAGAAACTTGACTAGGAAAGCCTGTTGCATTTTGTAACATTTACAAAGATGTTGACCTATGTTTGTGGAGATGCTCAGTCATCCAGGTTGTCCCAAAGGCGCTTTTTTCAAAAGGCAACTGGACTTTTGGTTTTGGTTTTGTTTCTTTCCCTTGAAGACCTTTCGCTTCTCCTCCAAGAAGCTTCTTCAGTTCTGCAGACCCTGAGAACGGAAGAAGAATCTGCTTGGAGGAGAAGCGAGACCTCTCCACGTCCGTTTGAGGAAAAAACAAAAACAAAAAAAAGCACCTTTTGGGGCGCTGACTTGGGGAGATGCTCCTGGGCCTCTCCTGCCACCGCTGACCCAACAAGGGGGTGGGGTGGGGAGGGGACCGGCGCATGACGCAACTCCTCTCTGCAGGGCTGGCCTTCCTCTTCACCTACCTCGCCCTCCTGTCTCTCCTGCTCTCCCCGCTGACTCCGCCCGTCCTGGTGACCACGCTGCAGGTGTCCAACATGCCCACTGCTGCCACCGGCAGGGTAAGCGGGACCACACACACACACACACACACACACACACACACACACACACCCAGGTCAGGGGAGGCTTTCTGGGAAGCCAGCTTGCCTAATGGTGATAGCTGGGTGGTCCACCCGCCACCTCAAGGGGGTTCATCTCTCTCCAACAGCTCCTTCAAGCCGCCACCAACTACCAGAACGGGCACACCGGCCAGCTCTCGGCCATCACAACCTTCTTGCTCTTTGCCGGCTCCATGGCACGCATCTTCACGTCCATCCAGGTGTGTGTGGGGGGGGGGGGGCAAAGGGAAGAGCCCTGCTCTAGAAAAAAGGAAAAAAAAGTGCAGAGAAGAGCAGCAAAGATGATCAGGGAACTGGAGGCTAAAACAGTTGCAGGAATTGGGTATGTTTAGTCCAGGGCTCCTTAAACTTGGCCCTTTTATGACTTGTGGACTTCAACTCCCAGAATTCCTCAGCCAAGGAAGGAAGGAAGGAAGGAGGAAGGAAGGAAGGAAGGCCACCAGGAAAGTTCCTGGCTGAGGAATTCTGGGAGTTGAAGTCCACAAGTCATAAAAGGGCCAAGTTTGACGACCCCTGTACTAGAGGGACAAGCTGGGGTCTTTTGGGGGGGGCAAACAAACTGAGCCTGGGATATTGTTCCTTGGAAGCCACCTTCCCTTCTGCATAGACCTTAGCGTGAAACTAGAACCCGGCACCTGGCTAGAAATTCAACAGGTATTGAGCTGCTTTAGCACCACTATATCCGCCCCCCCCCTTGCACGGAGCACTGTCCTCTTCCCAGCTGCATCCTCTGGACCTCCAGCTGATCTCGATTCCCACGCTGGAAAAGCACTCTGCGCATGCTCGCCGGCTGTCTGGATTTGAAAACAGCTCTTTGAAAGTCCCGACTGTCGACTTTTGATTGTGGCTTTTACCAATTAGACAGATCTGATGTTATTGAAATGGCTAGTTTATATTCTTTTGCAGAAGTAAAAAGTTGGGGTTTGAAGTTGATAACTCTATTGCAGGGGTCTTCAACCTTGGCCCTTTGATGACTTGTGGACTTCAACTCCCAGAATTGCTCAGCCAGGCATGCGTGGCTGGTTTGAAGGCCCCTGGTCTGGATTGAAGTCAACCCAGACCTCAGCCTTGTTCACAAACTGAGTATGGTGGCTTGGCCGTCCACCGCCCTGCCCTCCAGCTGACTAAGCAAAAGGGAAGGATGGCCAGTGGCTCTCTCCACTGGCCCGGCCTGAAGGGCAAAGGCTTTCCCTCCCGAAATGTGGGCAGGAGGGAGGGAGGGAGGAGTGCCCTGCCCCTCCCCGGAAAACAGCTTGCCTTTGCTTCTCAGGAGACGGGCGACCTCCTGATGGTGCTGACCTACATCGTCTCCCTGGCGTGTCACAGCCTCATCCTGGGACAGGTGCTGTACTACTGGGATGCTACGGGCAAGCTCAAGAAAGAGTGACGGGCCTGCTGGCGTCCACCACCGCCTGCGGGCTGCGATGCCCGCAGGGTGACCTCAAAGATGGCGGAGGGCCCGTTGCCTGCCCATTGCACCTTCCGAGTCCTGCCTTCCGAGTCCAGGGAAGCGGTCTCCCCCTTCCCCAGGAGTTGCACAGGACTTTTGATACTGCACCAGACTGCTGCTTTCTTTATTCGAGGGAGGGGTGTGTGTGTGTGTATGTGTGTGTGTATGTGGGGAAGGGGTCTTTCCTTGCTTACCTCCCTTTTGCAAACAAAAGAGAAACTGCGGGCAAAATGGTTCCCTGGCTTCTTGTGTTTCTTCCTCTCGCCACTAGGGGGAGCCCTTGCACGCTCAAAAACACACACACCCCTCCCCCCAAGGAGCCCCCCTTCCCCATGCCCTGGGGGGTGGGAAGTTGGGCAGGGCAGGCTAATTGGGGTGATTAGGGAGAGAAGCTTTCCCCCCCCCAGGCAGAGAGAGAGAGAGAGAGAGCCCAGGTGAGTCAGCACAGCTGCCTGGTTTGGGGTGGGGAAACTGGATTCACAGCTGGCAGGCCTGGCAAAGCTATGAAGCAGAAAAAGCAGCCCAGGGGTCATGACCTCCCCCTAGCAAAGTGTGTGTGGGGGGGGAGCTGAGACTTAGCATGCCTCTTTCCCCCCTCGCCCCCCAACCTCTTTCCTGGCTGCCAGTGCCATCTTCCAAAGGGTTGGGCAGCCAGCAGAAAGAACCCTGGCACATTTTGCCAGATGTGCCAGGCGAGGCCGCTCAGGCAAAGGGTTTCCTCCCCTGCCTAGCTTTGGGGGGGGGGCGGAGTTTGTGAATCAGTTGAACTCAGCAAACTGCTCTATAAACAATCTTTCATTGGTTCGTTTATAAAGCTTTATTTAAAAACACACACACACACACCCGTACTCCTTATAAAAATGGTTTTTAACATCTTCATGCCGGCAATCGCCCCAGAAATACAGTTCGGGGCTGCTTTGCCCGATTCAGGCCACTGTCCGAGACTCCTCCTTTAGGTCCCAATTGGGGGTGGGGGGGGGCTTAGCATCTCTCTCCGAACGATATTATCCACGTTGGTTTTTTCCGTCTGTCCCTTCCTTGCGGGATGAAACCCAGAAACGGAGCTGCAGCTGGCATCGTTGCTAGAGGGGGGCCAAGTGGCCAGCGCTGCTGAACCCCAGAGGCTGGGGAGGGGGCTCCAGGAGGCAGCCCGGGGTGGCTGCGTCAGACACCTCGTAGCCCTGCAGCCCGTAAATAGCCACAATGTCCGGGAAGTCCCCCAGAGGGTACTGAAGGCCAGTGTCCAGCAGGCTGCTGTCAACAGAAAGAAGAGTAAAGGGGTTAGTTCCATCCCTGGGGAGGGTGTATTTGTTTCTTTTGGGGGGGGGGAAGAAAACAACGGTTTGCAATATACTGAGCCAAACCTAGCCCCCACCCCATTGGTCTTCATAAATGGCAGTTTGGGGGGCAGGTTGAGGGGGCCTCCCTGCCTGTGTGCGGGGTGTCCAACTTTGGCAACTTTTTAAGACTTCAACTCCCAGAATTCCCCAGCGAGCCATACTGTGCTTTTTTTTTTCCCCTCCCACTTCATAGAGCAGAGAGATTGCAGAGAAAGGGACCACGAGAGAGTAAGCAGGCGTACAGTGCAGATGCACATCAAAAGCAATGTGTTATCCCCAGGGAATCCTGCGAATTGGAAGTCCATAAGTCTTCAAGCCCAGCCTAGGGCTAACCCCACAGCTCAGGGGCGGCCCTTTCTAGGTCTGGGCAGGTCCAAAATTGTCAAAGAGGCCAGGCAGGAATTGCCCAGCCCTTTCTCCTTGGGGGGGGGGGTGCCAGTTCACCAGCTTTGCCCCCCTGTGAATAAGGTGCTACCTTGTCAGAGGCTGAATTTGGCAAGGCCTGAATTTGGCCTGTGCCCTTTCGGTGGCAGGACTTCCCAAGCAAGCTGGGGACGGAATCGGGCCCTGGGGAAGGGAGGGAGGGGGGGCTCGGTCAGCCATGGGAGGAGGGGGCTCTGATTGTCACCTGCCCAGCCCTGCACCTGTGGGAAGAAAGCGGGGGGGGGGGGCATGGGCGGGACGGAGCTGCATTCCTCCGGCAGCCGGATCTTCCAGTTCTGGCCAGGAGCCCCCAAACCTGTTCGGGCCTGTCTGGCCTCAGCCCGGAGCTGCTGCTGCTGCGAAGGGGCCCGAGAGGCGCCCCCCCCCCCTCGGGAGCTTAGAAGGGGCGGGCTGCCCTCTGCCTAAGCTCCGGCGAGTCCTTCTCCTGGCGGAGCCAAATTGCTCCTGGGCTCGCACTGGCCCGGGCTTGACCCGGGAGGGAGGGAACGGGGGGGGGGCTGCATTTTGGGTGCCTGCCTGCCTGGCGGGGCGGGGCTGCAGAGCGCCCGGGGAGAACTGGCACCGCGGGCTGCGGGCACGCCCGGCTGGCGGCACCACAGAAGCGGGCCAGCCGGCCGAGGTGCCATGGAGGGGGTCTTCTTAGGAAACGGCGTCGAGGGTCGGCTGCAGAACCGTCCCGGGGCTGCAGTGTCCCCCATCTCGTCTTCGCAGGGGGGCTGATCGCCCCTGGCGCAGGTGAGGCAGGAAACGCCTCTCGAGGCTGGCCGGATGGGAGGGGGGCTTCAGGGCTTTCACCCTGGCAGCCCCCCACCCCCCCGACGCCGCCCTGCCCGAGGCGGCCGTCGTGCAAACGGAACCGGGTTTCACACGCCGCCGGGTCCACCCGCTTGTCCCGGAGGGGGGGGGCGACCCGCCCTCGGCCCCCGAGCCAAGCGCGCCCGGCCTCCCGCCCGCCCGCCCCGTCGAGGGGAGCCGGTCTCACCTGCAGGGCGCCACCGCGGCCCCCATCATGTAGCCGCCGCCCGGGGCCAGCCCCGCAGGGCCGGCGGTCCCGCGGAGGGCGTCGGGCGAGCCGGCCGTCCATCCGAAGGGCGCCGACTGCACCGGCAGGCAAGCGGGGGAGAGTCCGACGGGCTCCCGGCCGCCGGCCCGGCTCTTCCGCCTCGGCCGGTACTTGTAGTCCGGGTAGTCGAGCATGTGGCGCGCCCGGAGCCGCTTGGCCTCGTCGATGAAGGGCCGCTTCTGGGCGGCGTCGAGGCGCTTCCAGGCGGCGCCCAGCCGCTTGGAGATCTCCGAGTTGTGCAGCCGGGGCTGCTCCTGCGCGATCCGCCGCCGCTGCGCGCACGACCAGACCATGAAGGCGTTCATGGGCCGCTTCACCTTCTCCGGCTGGGCTGTCGGGGGCGGCGGAGGCGCTGGGGCCGGTTGCGGGGCTGAGGCCGGCTGGATCGGGTCTGCCGCCCAGCCCCTGGCGGGCGCCTCCGGGCTGTAAAAGCCCGCGAACATCCTCCCGCCGGTCGGGGAGGGCCCGACTAGAGAGCCTCGAGGGGTGCCTCGGCTGGAGCAGCCGGCAGCAAGGGAGCACGTGCGGCCGGTCGGCCCTGCCTGGGATATAAAGGCGCCAGACCACGCCCCTCCGGATCCCGCCCCGCCCCCTTGCCTCGCCCTTCCTTCTGGCGCCCGGTGGAAAGGGCGCCCGCGGGCGCAGAGCTGACGGACCCGGCGGGCAAACCCCCCCCCCCCTCTACAAGGCACACATACAAACACCACGTTCGCCTCCACGTCCCCCTCCCGGGTTCTGCCCTCCTCCCGAGCCGAGCCCTCCAGAGTTTGTGGAAAGCGGTGGGTTTCTGAGCATAAGCAGAGTGCCGGCACGGCTTCCGAGAGCGCGTGAGAAGGGCCGGGCGGACCCGCCTGTGCATCGGCGCCTGGTCAGCTCTGGGCCGCGCCGGGGACCCAGCAGCGACCTTCCGAAGTGGGCAGGGGGGGGTCCGCGGAGCAGCTCCCCCTTCTCTGCCCTGGTAGCCTTTAGGTCCCCCTGCGTGCAGGATGATGGGAGTTGTAGTGAAGCCCATCAAGAGGAGGCTTGAGAACCTCAGTGCCTGAAAGGGGGGGGGCACAGGGGGAGATGCAACGGCCCTTCTCCTTTGAGGGGCCCTGTTAGCAAGGACCCCCGAGCCCCCCCCCCAGGTCAGCCTCTGCCTCCCACCCGCCTCGCAGGTGCATCAGCCCCACAAGCAGTGGAGGAGCGGGACCCCTCCCCTCCCCAAGCCCCCACCCCAGTCCAGATCCTGCTCTTCTGCCCGGCTTTAATTGGGCAGCTTTAATTGGGCTTCCCCAGGATTTCCCCCCCCCCCATTTCTGACTGCCAAGCAGCGTTACACATTTTCCCCTTAGGTGCAACCTGGGGGGCTGGCATGGGAACCCCTTATTTTCCTGGAGGGGGGCGGGAGAAGGTATACCTGTGATCAGACTTTCCTCAGTCCACCTCAGTGGTGGCTGAGCGGGGGGGGGGGAGGGGGGGTGGTGCACCCTGAATGGACCAGAGAGCCCCCCCCCCCCCGCAGTTGCTTTGGCTGATGGTTGGGGGCTCGCTCTGCTTTGGTGGTCCCAGCACAGACCCTCCCCGCTCCACTGCTTTGGCCTCAGGGTGTGGGGGGGGGGAAGGAGGCTGTGAGTTTAGCAAGGGGGGGGCAGGGAAAAGGTGGCTCCTGGGTCAGCTTCCCCCCCACACCTTTCACCTGTGTCCCCCCTTCCCAGGTGGTCAGTGGAGATTAATTGCCTTTTCCGGGCCATTCCTGAAGACAAAGAGAACGATTTTGCCCCCAGGAGGGATTTTCACCTGCTGAATTGCAGCTGGGGCAAAAGGGGCAGAGCCCTCCTCCCCAAATCCCTGGCAGGCATGGAGAAGAGGAAAAAGGGGGGGAGCAGAATCCCCTCCAGCTGAGGGAAAGCTGTTCGGGTTCTGCCCCATAAAACTGAAACAATAGGATTACTATAAGATTTAGCTGCAGGAACCTGTTTGATTTCGGCCTGTGGCTGCTTTATCCAGGCGGCTTAACTAGGCCAAGTCAGAAGCTTCCTCCCCCCCCCCCCATGAGCCAAGCCTTGTGCAGCACACACCTCCACCTCCACACACACACACACACACACACACACACACACAAGCAAGCAAGCAAACCAACACACACACACACACACACACACAAGCAAGCAAGCAAACCAACCGTTCCTGCTGAATTCAAACAGGGCCGGAAAAAAGCAAGACTGGATTTGTGTTGAGATTATAAATCGGACTCCGGGTTTTTTTTTTCTGCCAGAAGCTCCACAACCCGGTTTCGGTTACTTCAAAACCTGCAGAACCAAACCCAGATGAGGGTTCCAGGTGCCCTTTTGCCAAGCCAGGTCAGAAACTGACCGGAGCAAGAACTTAAAAAGATGGATCATCCGGGCTCGAGGCTGGCTGGCTGGCTGAGTGTGCGGGAGCAGGACTTTAAAAAAAAAGAAAAAAGGTTTTATTACTTTAAAATATATGATACAATCGAAATACGAAGTAAAGAGCAGGAAAGATGGGGAGGGGAAAGGGAGTAGAGAAGGGAGGGAAGGGAGAGAAAAAAAGGGGGAAAGACATTGACTTCCAAATTCCTTTGGTGCAATAGAGCAGGGGTCTTCAAACTCGGCCCTTTGATGACTTGTGGACTTCAACTCCCAGAATTCCTCAGCCAGCGTGAGGGAACTTTGACCCTTTTATGACTTGTGGGACCAACTCCCAGAATTCCTCAGCCAGCGTGAGGGAACTATGACCCCTTTATGACTCGTGGACTTCAACTCCCAGAATTCCTCAGCCAGCGTGAGGGAACTGTGACCCTTTTATGACTCGTGGACTTCAACTCCCAGAATTCCTCAGCCAGCATGAGGGAACTGTGACCCTTTTATGACTCGTGGACTTCAACTCCCAGAATTCCTCAGCCAGCGTGAGGGAACTTAGACCCTTTGATGACTTGTGGGACCAACTCCCAGAATTCCTCAGCCAGCGTGAGGGAACTGTGACCCCTTTATGACTTGTGGACTTCAACTCCCAGAATTCCTCAGCCAGCGTGAGGGAACTGTGACCCTTTTATGACTCGTGGACTTCAACTCCCAGAATTCCTCAGCCAGCGTGAGGGAACTATGACCCTTTGATGACTCGTTGACTTCAACTCCCAGAATTCCTCAGCCAGCGTGAGGGAACTGTGACCCTTTTATGACTCGTGGACTTCAACTCCCAGAATTCCTCAGCCAGCATGAGGGAACTGTGACCCTTTTATGACTCGTGGACTTCAACTCCCAGAATTCCTCAGCCAGCGTGAGGGAACTTAGACCCTTTGATGACTTGTGGGACCAACTCCCAGAATTCCTCAGCCAGCGTGAGGGAACTGTGACCCCTTTATGACTTGTGGACTTCAACTCCCAGAATTCCTCAGCCAGCGTGAGGGAACTGTGACCCTTTTATGACTCGTGGACTTCAACTCCCAGAATTCCTCAGCCAGCGTGAGGGAACTATGACCCTTTGATGACTTGTGGACTTCAACTCCCAGAATTCCTCAGCCAGCAGGCCTGGCTGAGGAATTCTGGGAGTTGAAGTCCACAAGTCATGAAAGGGCCAAGGTTGAAGACCCCTGCAATAAGAGTTATCAACTTCAAACCCCAACTTTTTACTTCTGCAAAATAATATAAACTAGCCATTTCAATAACATCAGATCTTTCTAATTGGTAAAAGCCACAATCAAAAGTCGACAGTCGGGACTTTCAAAGAGCTGTTTTCAAATCCAGACGGTCAGTGAGCATGCGCAGAGTGCTTTCCCAGCGTGGGAATCGAGATCAGCTGGAGGTCCAGAGGATGCAGCTGGGAAGAGGACAGTGCTCCGTGGAAGGGGGGCGGGCGGATATAGTGGTGCTAAAGCAGCTCAATACCTGTTGAATTTCTAGCCAGGCGCCGGGTTCTAATTTCACGCTAAGGTCTATGCAGAAGGGAAGGTGGCTTCCAAGGAACAATATCCCAGGCTCAGTTTGTTTGCCCCCCCCCCAAAAGACCCCAGCTTGTCCCTCTAGTACAGGGGTCGTCAAACTTGGCCCTTTTATGACTTGTGGACTTCAACTCCCAGAATTCCTCAGCTGGCTGAGGAATTCTGGGAGTTGAAGTCCACAAGTCATAAAAGGGCCAAGTTTGAAGATCCCTGCTCTATTTACCTGTCAGCTCCTGAAAGGCTAAGACACCCTTGTGGGTTTTCAACTCTGGTGCTTTTAAGATGGGTGGACTTCAACTCCCAGCATTCCCTGGGAGTTGGGGAATGCTGGGAGTTGACGTCCACCCACCTTAAAGCTCTCAAGGTTAGCAAACATCTGTGCCCTCCCCCCCCCCCCCCGTTAGAGCAGCGGGCAAACCTTTATCCTTCAAATGCATCAGACCCGATAAAATGATTTTTCACGCACAAGCGCCGAATTGAGGACTATCCACAGCCTGGCAATTTTGCACCTTGCCTAGAGCACCAGGGGGTACCCCAAAACATGTCACCTTCCGCCTCTGAAGACAGTGACCGCTTGCTAACCCCAGCCGACCCGATCCATTTGCCCAACCGATCCGATCCGATTGGCACGCTCCAGATTCCTTCAACCCAATAAGGCCGAATATTTTGACTTTCCTGGCAGCATTGATCTTCCCCCGGGGATTCGAAGCCTGACCCAATCTGGCACGTCTGAATGTGTTCCCTCATCTTCCTTTGAACGAGGAAGAGGCCCCAAGAGGTTCCCCCAAAATTCCTTTCTCGGAAAGGGCTGGAGCTTCACCTGTTGGTCTTCCTTCCTTCTGCCCAGATACGCCACCGGGAGGGCAGCCTAGCAGGTAAGGATGGATTCCTATTCTGACTGCCACCCCCCATCTGTGTGAATGATATGAAGCTTGCTTCCCCTTCCTCCCAAGTGAGGGGCGGGGCCCCTTGAGGCCATGCAGTCTACTCCCCCTGCTCAAGTAATTCCTCCAAGGTGGTTGTCCAGCCTGTTTTCACAGGTGCATCGAAGGGAGCCCACCTCTGCACACCCGCCCCTCCATCCTGGCCTTTCCTGGTATGCAGCTTCAAACGATAGCAGCCTTCCAGTATTTGAGGGGCTGCCCCAAAGAAGGGGAGGTCCACCTATTCTCCAAAGCCCCTGAGGGCAGGACAAGGAGCAAGGGATGGAAACTCATCAGGGAGAAGCAAGCTGGAACTAAGGAGAAACTTCCCTAACAGAGAAGACAATAAACCAGTGGAACTGCTTGCCACCAGAAGTTGCGGGTACCCCAACACTGGAAGTTTTTAAGAGACTGGACAGCCATTTGTCTGAAAGAGTGTAGGGTTTCCTGCCTGAGCAGGGGGTTGGACTAGATCCCTCCAAGGTCCCTTCCAACTTGTATTATTATTAATGGCCGGGGGAGTCAGCGGAGGAGGACCTGGATTACGTGAAGAGTGAGCAGGGCGGGCAAGGGTCCCCAGGGTAGCTTGGGCTGGGAAGACGGGGGTCAAGCTATTCCCCAAAGAACCAGAGGGCAGGACGAGAAACAATGGTTGGAAACTGATCAGAGAGAGAAGCAACCTGGAATTAAGAAGAAACTTCCTATTGGAGAGGACAATTAACCGGTGGAACAGCTGGCCTCCAGAAGTTGTGGGTGCCCCAACACTGGAGGTTTTCAAGAAGAGACTGAACAACCATTTGACCGGGATGGTATAAGGTCTCCTGCCTTGGCCAGGGGGTTGGACTAGAAGACCTCCAAGGTCCCTTCCGGTTCTATTCTGATTGATCGAGGCGCTTTGCTGTAACTTGAGTCCCTTCCAAGGGACAAAAGGGGCTCTTCAGCTTCTCCGGAGACCCTCCCCTTTAGGTACATCACCCCCCAAAATGAAAAAATAAATAAATCTGCTTTTCTCAAGGCTAAAATGCCTCATTGCACCTCCCGTCTGCCACATCGCCCTTTCCCCTCCCTCCCTCCTGGGAGACTCAGCTGGGCTTTGACCAGCCAGCAACCCTTTTAACTGGAGGGGCTGGAGGCTCTGGGCCCCCCCTCCTCCCAGGACCTGGTGAGCCCCTTCCCCACAAGACAGACCTCCCCTCCTTGGACCCGACTGAAATGCCACAAGCCAGGACAGAAGACAATCAGGGAGAGCTCTCTCTCTCTCTTTTTTTTTCCTTCCCCCGACCGAAACGCCACAAGCCAGGAACAGAAGACAAATCAGGGAGAGCTCACTCTCTCTCTTTTTGTTTTTTTCCCCCAAAGAGTTGGGTTTTGTTTTTTTTATTCTCTTTTTAAATACTGTACAGTGAAAAATAAATAGTCTCAACCGTCACAGATCAAGTCCCCCCCTTTTCCCCACCCACAAACACACAAACTTGAGACCGCCAGGCCGGGCGGCCCCAGCCGGCCGCTCTTCTCTTGCACAGTGTTCTCAGGAAAGGAAAAGAAAAACGGGGAAAGGGGGGGGAGGGAGGGCCAGGCTGCAGGCCGCTTGCCCCCGCAATTCCTCCCTAGCCGGGCAGGGCTGCCTCCCCCTTCTCAGCTTGGACCCCCGGTGGGGGGGGGAGCGAGACCCTGACCCGGGCCTGAGGGCTCCCCCAGACGGGACCGACTCCCGGGCCCTCGGTTTGACTTAACTCGAAGAAGAAAAGAAAAAACAAAGCACTCCGCTTGTGTGTGTCTCTGTGTGTGTGTGTGTGTGTGTGTGTTTGCGTTATCAGAAGGCACAGATTGCTCCCCCCCCCCAAAATTCCTTCCCCGTTTGAATAGCCGGTTATTTATTTATTTTTTTCTCACATTAGTTTCAAAACGAAAAAAAAAGAAACTTTTTTTTTTAAAGTCACCCAAAAAAAAAAAAGCCCCAGATGCATGAAAGTCATCGTATTTTCACCTACCCCTCCGCCCCCCCTCCTGTCAGCACCTCTCGGGAGGGGGGTGACGAGCTCAGATAGCTTCGGACCCCCCCCCCTTTTACACACTAGAGGGCAGAGACAAAGGAGGAGGGGGTTCAGACTGCCCTCTCTGGCCGGCTGGCCGCCATCGCCCAAGCTTAACCAGGATGCGTTTTTGAGAAGTTTCCCATCTTTGGCAAGCTTTGAAATTACCTGGGGGGGGGGGGCAGGGGGTGGTGGTTTGTTTGAAACCATGGTTCTCGCCCTTTTAACGAGATCGGTATGTGGTGTTTATTTCGCTTCTCTTGAAGATGTTGTTGCAAGCAGGTGGAAATTAGGGGTCGGAGAGGAGGAGGAAGAGGAGGAGGGCTCGGGCGGCCCCCGGGGGGGCGGCGCTTAGGACACCCCGTTGACCAGGGGGGCCACCTCCACCTCCGCCTCGGCCGTGGGGCTGTGCTCCCCGTTCTCCGAAGGGCCGTTGACCAACTTGCTGCTTGCCTCTGCCTGGAAGAAGGAGAGAAGAGGACAGGGGGGCTTTGGCCAACGCCGGCCTCTCTGTCTCGGACCCCCTCGCCGGAAACCGGAGCCCTGGGATCCTCCTTCCCCCCTCCAGACCCCCCTACCTTCGGCTTGGGCAGGCTGCCCTCGGCGGGGGGCTTCTCCTGGCTCTCTCTGCGGGGGGGGCCCTGGCGGCTCTGGGACTCGGCTCGGGAGATGTAATCTGCGACCGTCACTGCGGAGGGGAGAGAGAGAGAGAGAGGAGGGGGTCAGGAGAGCCCGGGTGGGCGCTTTCTGCAGGGGCCCCGGCCCCGTGCCCGGCTGGGACCCCAGCAGTCGGAGGTCGTCCTTGGCTGGCGGCCACAACGGAGCCCGGAATTTACGCCGGTAAGCGAGACAAGTTGGGAGTTTTGCCCCGTTTTGCGACCGTTCTGGCCACATCCGTTAAGTGAATCCCTGCGGTGGTTAAGTCAGTAACGCGGTTAAGGGTTCCGCCCCGAGGGCTTTGCTCATCACAAGACCCCGTGACCGTCAGACACACGAGTCGCTCGCCAAGCGTCTGAATGTTGAATGCATGACCGCGGGGGAGGCTGCGATGGTCGTTAAGTCCCGTTTTTGTGTGCTGCTGCAGAACGGTCACTAAACGAACCGTTCTGAGTGCCGAGGACCACCCGTCACGCCGCGGACTCTTACCCGGCTGGCGGTCCCGACTGATGCTGTCCACGCGGTTGCCACGGTTACGGCGGCGTCTGCTTCGGTTGCGTCTTTGCGGCTTCGACTCCTCCTCTGGTGAAGAGGAAGAAAAGGGGAGGGGGTCTTCAGAGGGAGGGTACATTTCGCGCGCTCCTCCTGCCCGTCGCACGCGGGGAGGTACAGGACGGGTATCCCCTCGGAGCCGTGAGGGCCATGGGGACGGGGGGGCACCTAAAGAGGACCCCCACGTCCAGAAGGCCGGCCGGGCTGCTTTCCTCCTTCTCCTCGGGGGGGCATGGGGGTGTGAGGACAAGGCGCTCCCCCCACTCACCCGTGCCGTTCTCGTTGACGGAGGTGCTGTCGGATTCCAGAGCCCCGTCCATGACGGTGGTGTCATCATCGGTGCGACGTCGTCGCGAGCGGCGCCGGCGGTTGCTGAGCGGCTGGGACTCGCTGGCATCGGTGTCCCCGGCCTGCTCGGCCTCGGTGTTCTCCAGCAGGCTGTAGGGATTGCTGTCCGGGTCCCTCAAGACTGCGGAGAGGAAGGGCTGGTTGGCAGGCAAGCTCCTCCTCCGGCTGTGGGGCAGGCAGAGGTGGATTCCTCCAGACCCCCACCCCCCTGACCAGACACCCCCTCTAAGCCCCGGGAAGAGCCAGACCCCCACCCCCCTGGGCCGGCCCGTACCTGAGCTGATGGAGGAGGTGCTGTGCTTGCTGCCACCCCCACGGGGGGCTGGAGCAGGCCCCCGGCCCCGCCCTGCCCCTGGCCGCCGACGGCCGTCCTCCAGGCGAGGGTCCCGGTCGCTGGGGGGCGGGCCCTCGTGGTCCTCCCTCTTCTCCGACTCCGTCTCAGAGGCGTTGGAGGCGTCCGAGTTGGTGGCTGGGGCGGGAGAAGGGAAGGAAATGGGGGTCCCGGCTCCCACGCGGGCTCCGGAGGACAAACCCCCCCTCCCGTCCGCTGCTGCACGCCGCCCAGACTCACCGTAGCCAGGATTGGGCCCCCTGCGCCCACGGCCGCGCCCGCCATAGCTGCCGCCGTAAGTCCGGGTGCTGTGCAAGGAGGAGGTGCTCTCGTCCGTGGTGTAGCCCCCCCGCTCTTTCTCCGGGCGGCCGGAGAGGGGCCGGAAGCCCAGGCCGATCTGACGCAGCTGCTCGTCGATCTGCAGCCTCTCCAGGCGCAGCTGCTCCACTTCCTGCCGGGGGGGGAGGGAGGAAGAGGAGGGCTGGGGAAGGGCTGCCACCAGGTGCTCCCAGTGGGAGGGGGGAAAGGCACCTGAGGGCGGGGGGGGGGAGAGCCCCAGAGAAACACCCCATCTCCCGAGAACTGGGCAATGGGGGTTAGGTGCTGCTTGCCCAGCATCCTCCCTCCTGCTCTGGGCGTGTGTGTGCGTGCGTGTGTTCGCGCGCGCTTACCTGGAGGTGGTACTCCAGCAGGGCCTGGGTGTTGGGGTGGCGTGTGTGTGTGTGTCCGTCCTTACCTGGAGGTAGGAGAGGTGGTACTCCAGCAGGGCCTGGGCGTTGCTGATGTTCTCCCGCGTGCCCACGAAGATGAAAGGGACCATGCCCTGCAGGGAGGAGGGAGGAAGAGGAGGGAAGAGGGGGGCTAGGGCCAGGCCCCAGGACTGGGGGTCTGGGTGGGGGGAGCAGCAGAGGCCCCCCTTCAGGTCCCAGCGAGGCTGCCTCGTTTGAGGACGACGTAGAAGAACAGAGGAGGCAAAGCACGTACAGGTGGGCAACAGGGGGAGGGGAGGGGATGCCCAGAGGGGGACGGGGGGGGGGTTCAGGGGTCGGGCAGAGCAGCCGGGCGTCCTCGCACCCCCAACCCAAGAAGCTGCCCCGCGTTGGAAGGAAAGAAGGTCAGGTCCCCGGGGTGGGAGGGCCCGGCTTCCCTCTCCTCGTCTTAGGCTGGCCTGGAAGCGGAAGGGCCTGGATGGACGTTTCATGGCCCAAGTAGGGAACGTCATCAGTGAAGCAGCCACAGGGACTGCTTTCAATGTTATTTGTTCCCGTTTACAATTCTGCAGCCAGCCAGCGTTTTCACAGAAAGGCGGGGTAAGGTTCTAAAAAAACACTTGGATGACGGAGGCGCAGATGTGCTAGTCTAAGGCCAGTCGTTTGGCCTTTCCCTAATAGCAAGAGGGGCAAAACAAAACTGTGGGGTCCCTGGGGCTCTCTGAGCTGGGTGGCTTTCTTGCAGGCATTTCATCACCCAGCTAGGTAACATCATCAGTGCTGGAAGGGGAGGAGGAGGAGGAGGGCAATGACAACTGTGGGGTCTCTGAGCTTTGTGGCTTTCTTGCAGGCATTTCATGACCTAGCTAGGTAACATCATCAGTGCTGGAAGGGGAGGAGGAGGAGGGCAATGACAACTGTGGGGTCTGCAGAGAGGAGCGGGAGGAGGAGAGGAAGGACTGTGGCTGGTCTCCTTGCAAGCGTCTCATGGCCCACGGAGGGGGCGCCCTCAGCACACTCATCCTGACGGTGTCACCTCACTAGGCCACGGAAGGCCTGCAAGCGCCGGGGACCCCGCAGTCCAACCCTGGGCCAGGAATGCTCTCTCAGACCCCCCCCCAGTTCCGAAAAGGGACCGAGGGAAGCGGGGGGGGGGGACTGGCTGATCGCCTCGCCGACGCACCTCCTCCCGGGGATTCTTCTTGTCGTTGTCCCCTTCCACCCGCACTCGGACCACGCCGGACTTGTCCACGATCTCCTGGATGACCTTCCCGTTCTTGCCGATGACTTTTCCTGCAGACGGAGGGAGGAAGGAAGTGGGGCTGTCGGGGAGGGGGGAGAGAAGGCCTGGGCGCGGAGCAGGGCTGCCTCGGTTGCCCCGCTGGGAGGTGAGAAGGCGGCAGGGTGGCGCCACCACCGAGGGGCCTCCGTAACGGCGCCAGAATTGCAGAGACTTAGGCTTGACAGCTCCTCTGCGCCCCTAAGGCCAGGGGTCTCCCACCTCGGCCCCTTTTAAGGCTTGTGGACTTCAACTCCCAGAACCCCCCACGGCCAGCATCAGGGGGTCCGCCCCTAAGAAGCCCCAAGTGGCCAGCTGGTGCTGCCCATCAAGCCGCCAAGGGCAAAGTAAATATATTTGGGGGGGGGAGCGAGGGAAAGGGGGATGGCCCGGGGGGGGGAGCACGTCTCACTCACCGACCAGATTCCGGGGCACCTGGACCGAATCCTCCGAAAATTCCAGGAAGCTCCTGGCTTGCTTGCAGGCTTCGGGGGTCTAAGGGCAAGACGGAAGGCCACGGACTCGGTCTTACGACGCCAAGTGCCACGGACGCGCCCTGCACGGGGTGGGCACCCTGGCGGGGCTGGCCCAGAAGCCCCTCTGGGCAGCCCAGCCCCTCCCTCCCCTCCCCCCAGGAGCCATCCGTCCTCCGGGCTGCTGTTGGAGCAGACGGGCAAAGATGAGACAGGTGGTCCTCGGCTCATTTAGTGACCGTCTTAAAGCTACAACAGCACTCAAAAAGGTGACTTATGGCCCGTTTACGGACAATTAACGACCGTTGTGGCATCCCCGTGGTCACGTGATCACAATTTGGACGCCTGGCCAACGGACTCATAGTTATGACCGTGGCTGTGTCCCGTAAGGGGGGGGGGGGGTCACATGATCCCCTTTGGCGATGACGAACAAAGTCAAAGAAGGGAAGCTGGATTCACTTTAACGACCGCGTCGCTGATTTTACAACCACGGTGATTCACTTAACAACGGTGGGCTGAAAAGTCATAAAACGGGGGCAAAAACTCGCTCAGCAAACGTCTGGGGTTAGCCAAGGAAATTTCGGGCTCCACTGTGACCGTATCGTCACGAGGGTTTTTTTTTTGTTTTTTGTTTTAAAAAAGAAAAACTCATTTTAAGGCCGAAGCTGCTGTGGAAGGTCAGCTCCAGATGTTGTTTTTTTGGGCTGTTTTTCAGCTGGGCCACCCAAATCGCCGCTCCTGGTTATTTGAGCCCCCCCCCAGCAGGGATCTCCTGGCTCTGGAGTGGGCGAGAGAGGGTAGCCAGGCCCTGCTCGGTGGGAGAGGGCGCCAAAGGGCCCGGCTGCCACACACACAAACACACAACCACATCCAGAGAGCGGGCTCCTCACCTCCCCGTAGATGCGAAAGGTGCAGGTCTCCTCGTCCAGCTCGATGGCCGTGACGCCCGTCACTTTGCGGGCCTGCTGGATGTTGGCGCCGTGGGTGCCGATGGCCAGGCCCATCAGGTCCTCCCGCACCGTGAACTCCTCCTGGAAGGCCGAGGCCAGCTGCTTGCTCGTCTGCAGGGAGGGAGGGAGGGAGGGGTCCGATGGGACATGGAGGGCGGCCTCCCAAGGGGCCTGAAGACCCTCCCACACCCTTCCCCTCCCTCCCACGGCAGCGCAGAGGGACTGGATCAAAAGACCGGGGGGGGGGGGGTGTCTCTTGATTCGATATGAAACGGAATTCAGGATCTGTCTGGCACAGAAACGCTTCTACAGTTTGAGATCTGTATTTGTATGTTATCGAATTATTGACTAACTCAGCCGCCACGCTGCTTTTCCAATACTTAAATGTCAAACTAGAAAACCAATGAAATTTTCTTTAAAAAAAAAAAGAAATACAGGCTCTTCCGAGGCTTCAGGCCAAGGGACACACACACACACACACACACACACTGCTGCTGCTTTTTTCCCTCCCTGCCGTCCCTGACCTCCAGGTGTTTGTTGGCCTCCTCGTTGCGGGACATCAGCATGAGCTTCGTCCGGATGCTGCGCAGGTGCATGTCGCCCAGCAGAGACGCCCTCTTGACCGTGGACTCGTTCGTGGACTAGAGAGAGAGAGAGAGGTGGGGTGAGGGGGGGAGCCAGAGAGAGACAAAAAAACAACAACCCCCGATCTGGTCAAAAAAGGCAGCTCCACCCAGGATCCCTCTGTGGTTCTGGCTCTCTAGCTAACGTGGCAGACGGGTTATCTGCGTAAAAGCGTCAGCCGAGTTCACTAAATTTTATTTATTAATTTTACGTTCCATGCCTTTAGCAGAGACGCTAAGGAGACCCTAACTAGAGGCTTCAAGGAGAGAAGCAAGCTAGAACTAAGGAGACATTTCCTGCCAGTCAGAACAATTAACCAGGGGAATCAAAAGGAGCAACGGAGGGAAACTCCATCAAGGAGAGAAGCAACCTGGAATTAAGGAGAAACTTCCTAACAGTGAGGACAATTAACCAGTGGAACAGCTGGCCACTAGAAGGTGTGGGTGCTCCATCACTGGAGGCTTTTAAGAGGAGAGTGGGCAGCCACTTGTCTCAAATTGTAGAGTCTCCTGCTTAAGTAGGGGGCTGGACTAGAAGACCTCCAAGGTCCCCTCCAGCTCTATTCTTTGATTGATTCATTCATTGATTGATTGAAGGCAGGACAAGAAGCAACAGATGGAAATAAATCAAGGAGAGAAGCAACCTGGAACTAAGGAGAAACTTCCTAACAGTCAGGACAATTAACCAGTGGAACAGCTTGCCACCAGAGGTTGTGGGTGTTCCATCACTGGAGGTTTTTAAAAAGAGACTGGGCAGCCGCCTGTCTCAAGGGTTTCCTGCTTGAGCAGGGGGCTGGACTAGAAGACCTCCGAGGTCCCTTCCAACTACATCGTTCTATTATTCTGATGCCTAAAGACAATCCAGGATGTTCTCGGTGCAAATTCTTCATGAATTTGGATTAAAACCGACGTCGCTCACAAAGAGCAACTGAGGGATTTTAGGAAGGCTGAGCAGCTGATCTCCGAATTTAACGGCCTTTCCAGAGGTGGTCACTATAGAGGGCAGCCCAAGAACCACGCTAGAGGAGTCCTTGACTCACAACTATTTGCGTACTGACCGTCCCGAGTTACGACGGCGCTGAAAAAAAGCGACTTATGGTTCACACTTGCGACCGCAGCAGCAACCCCGTGGTCACGTGATCAAAATTGGGGGGCTTGGCACGTACTCACGAGCGGTGGCAGCACCCCAGGGTTGTGTGACCTGCCCATCGTGACCTTCCCAGCCACTCTCTGACCAGCAAGATCAATAGGGGAAGCTGGATTCGCTTAACGAGAGCATGGTTCACTTAACAACCAGGGGAAAAAACGTCGCAAAATTGGTCGTTGACTCACTTAACCACCGCTCTGCTTAGGAATAGAAATTCTGGGTCCCATCGTGGTCGTAAGCCGAGGACTACCTGGCCGTGCGTTTCTTATAGGACGGTGATGCCACATCCTTACACTCTGGACCGACGATACCCCAGCCCAGGAGTGGGGAACCTTGGCCCTTTTAGGACTGGTGGACTTCAACTCCCAGAATTCCTCAGCCAGCCATGCTGGCTCAGGAATTCTGTGAGTTGATATCCACCAGTCCTAAAGGGGGCCATAGTTCCCCCATGCTGGCTCAGGAATTCTGGGAGTTGAAGTCCACAAGTCATGAAGGGGGCCATAGTTCCCCCATGCTGGCTCAGGAATTCTGGGAGTTGAAGTCCACAAGTCCTAAAGGGGGCCATAGTTCCCCACCCCTGGCCTAGAGTATAGAGATTGCAGAGGAAGGGATTACCGGTACAAGAGAGTAAACAGGCCGTAATGGGTATACCTATTAAAAGGAATGCATTAGTCCCAGGGAATTCTGGGAGTTGAAGTCCACGAGTCCTAAAGGGGGGCCATGGTTCCCCCATGCTGGCTCAGGAACTCTGGGAGTTGAAGCCCACGAGTCATCAAGGGGGCCATAGTTCCCCGATGCCGGCTCAGGAATTCTGGGAGTTGAAGCCCACCAGTCCTAAAAGAACCAAGGTTCCCCACCCCTGCCCCAGCCTGTCTGTTAAAGACACACACACACACACACACAACGCAGACAGCCCTCAAAGGGCAGCTTCTTACAAGGATGATGAGTTCGCTGCTGGTGCTACTTAGGAAGATGCAGTTGGCGCCCACGGCCTTCTTGAATTCCTTGTGCACGTTTTCGTTGGAACAGCTGTGGGGGGGAAAGGGAAGGAAGGCGTTAGCACAATTCAGACAATCGACACGTTGGAAGCAGCAGCAGCAGCAGAAGCAGCTGTGGCTTCCAAAGGAGGACTATCCAACCGTGGCCACTTGGAAGACCTGTTTCCTTCAACTCCCAGAGTTCCCCAGCCAGCTTTTTTTTTCATTTTGCTGAAGTCAAGATATATTACGTCTACCGCATTCCCACCGTCTACTGAGAAAATTGTTTATCTATTAAGAAAGTTACCCAAAAACGTGTTAAAGGTAGTCTATAGCCACATCTGTCCTTGTCCTAAGCATGCTGAATGTTGTCAAAACCCTCGCTGACCGGGGAATTCTGGGAGCTGAAGTCCACAAGTTTTAAAAGTTGCCAAGGTTGGAACCGCCTGTTCTAAAGCCCCGGAGCCGATGTGGGAGGAAGAGGGCTGCCACTAGCCAAGGTCTGTGGGGTCCACCCTCTCCTTTCCCACTTTCCTTCCTGGGAAAGGACCAACAGCTGGGGGTTCTCTCCAAGTCCCAGCAGAGTCCCAAGAGGGCTACAAAGCTGCGTAAAAAGCCCCAGGTTTGGCTGACAGCTGGCAATTCTCCGGCGGACGGACACGCAATTCCCGCCAGGGACACTCACGCCTCCTTGAGGTCTTCCGGGACCGCAATGGTGAATTTGAAGAAGCTGCACTTGGTGGCCACTTTGCTGGGGTTGACGGGCCGCAATCGCTCCAAGGTGACAATTTCGTTGTAGATGGCGTCGCAAGCCGCGTATTCTATGACGTAAAACTGCAAGAGAGGGCAAGGCTGGAGAGAAGGCAGAGGAGGGGAGGGGCAGGGCCACAGGCCGCACCAGCCATGAGTCTGGGAAAAGCTCCAAAAGAAGAAGATGTACAAGAAATCACGTAGGAGCTGTGGGAGGGAGGGAGGGAGGGAGGGAGGGAGGAAAGAAAGAAAGAAAGAAAGAAAGAAAGAAAGAAAGAAAGAAAGAAAGAAAGAAAGAAAAGAAAGATAAGAGAAGAAAGAGAAGAAAAGAAAGAACGAAAAGAAAAAGAAAGAAGAGAAAGAAAAGTTCCAAGAAAGAAGAAAAAGAAAGAGGAGGACGAAGGGAGGGAGGGAGGGAGGGAGGGAGGAAAAGCAAAGAAGAAGAAAGAAAGAAAGATAAAAAGAAAGAAAGATGGACGAGAGAAAGAAAGCAAGAAAAGAAAAGAAAAGAAAGCAAAGAAAGGAAAGAAAAGAAAGAAAGACTAAGAAAAAGAAAGAAAGACAGAAAGAGGGAGGGAGGAAGGAAGAAAGGGAAAGGAAGAAAGAAGAGAAAAGAGAGGACATGGGGAGAGAGAGATGGGGATGGGAGAGATGAGCGAGAGAGATGGGGACGGTGGAGAGAGATGGAAACGGGCAGAGATAGAGATGGAGATTGGAGACGAGAGATGGAGGGAGAGAGATGGAGATGGAGAGAGAGATGGAGTGAGAGAGATGGAGAGAGTGAGAGAGAGAGATGGGGCAGAGAGATGGAGGGATAGAGATGGAGAGAGAGATGGAGTAAAGAGAAAAAAGAGAAACAGAGAGATGGAGTAGAGAAAAAGAGAAAAAGAGAGAGACAGAGACAGATGGAGAGAGAGAGAGAGAGAGAGAGAGAGAGAGAGAGAGAGAGAATGGGTGGATAGATAGCAACAGACAAGTGATAGTAATAATAATAATAATAATAATAAAGTTGGAAGGGACCTTGGAGGTCATCTAGTCCAACCCCCTGCTCAGGCAGGAAACCCTATATACCATTTCAGACAAATGGCTGTCCAGTCTCTTCTTTCAAACTTCCAGTGTTGGAGCATTCACCGCTTCTGGAGGCAGGTTGTTCCACCGGTTAATTGTTCTGTCAGGAAGTTTCTCCTCAGTTCTAGGTTGCTTCACTCCTTGATCAGTTTCCATCCGTTGCTTCTTGTCCTGCCTTCAGGCGCTTTGGAGAATAGCTTGACTCCCTCTTTTTTGGGGCAGCCCCTGAGATACTGGAACACTGCTATCATGTCCCCCCTCGTCCTTCTCTTCGTTTAACTAGACATCCCCAATTCCATCAACCGTTCCTTATATGTTTTAATCTCCAGTCCCCTAATCATCTTTGTTGCCCTTCTCTGCACTCTTTCTAGAGTCTCAACATCTTTTTTACATCGCGGTGGCCAAAACTGGATGCCGTATTCCAAGTGTGGCCTTACCAAGGCATTGTAAAGTGGTATTAACACTTCACGTGATCTTGATTCTATCCGTTAATGCAGCCTAGCACTGTGTTGGCCTTTTTGGCAGCTGCAGCACACGGCTGGCTCCTATTTAAGGGATTGTCCACTAGGACTCCGAGGTCCCTCTCACAGTTACTGCTATTGAGCCAGGTACCCCCTATAGTATACCTGTACATTTGGTTTTTCTTGCCTAAATGTAGAACCTTATTTTTTTCACCATTGAATTTCATTTGTTAGATAGCGCCCAGTGTTCAAGTCTGTCCAGGTCCTCCTGTATCTTAAGCCTGTCTTCTGGAGTGTTGGCTATTCCTGCCAGCTTGGTGTCGTCTGTAAATTTGATGAGTTCCCCATCTATCCCCTCGTCCAAATCATTGATGAAGATGTTGAAGAGCACTGGGCCCAGAACAGAGCCCTGGGGCACCCCACTACACACTTCCCTCCATGTAGATGCGGTTCCATTGAGGACCACACGCTGAGTACGGCTGGTCAGCTAGCTACGAATCCATCTGGTGATGATGCTGTCTACCCCACATTTTTCTATCTTATCAAGTAGTAGGTTGTGATCTACTTTATCAAATGCCTTATTGAAGTCCAAGTAAATTATATCCACAGCATTCCTCTGGTCCACTAATATTGTCACTTGGTCAAAGAATGCAATAAGATTTGTCTGACATAATCTGTTTTTGACAAACCCATGTTGGCTTTTAGTAATGACTTTGTTTTCCTCTAGGTGTTCGCTGATTCGTTGTTTGATTATCTTTTCCAGAATCTTCCCAGGTATTGAGGTCAGGCTGATAGGTCTGTAATTTCCTGGGTCCATTTTTTCCCCTTTTTTGAAGATGGGAACTACATCAGCTCTTTTCCAGTCCAGAAAGAAGGAGGGAGGGAGGGAGGGAGGGAGGGAAAAAAGGGAAGGAAGGAAGAGAGGGAAGGAAGGAAGAAAGAGAAAGAGAGAGATGGAGATGGGGAGAGAGATGGAAGAGAGAAATGGGGAGAGAGAGATGGGGATGGGAGAGAGAGAGAGAGATGGGGATGGGGGAAAGAGAGAGATGGAAATGGGGCAGAGAGAGAGATGGAAATGGGGCAGAGAGATGGAGATGGAGAGAGAGAGATGGAGAGAATGAGAGAGAGAGATGGGGCAGAGAGAGAGATGGAGGGATAGAGATGGAGAGAGATGGAGTAAAGAGAAAAAAAAAGAGAGAGAGAGAAACAGATGGAGTAGAGAAAGAGAAAAAGAGAGAGAGAGAGATGGAGTAAAGAGAAAAAGAGAGAGACAGAGACAGATGGAGGAGAGAGAGAGAGAGCTGCTGTCCCAAGACTTACGTCTCCTTTCATCATCCGGACTCTGGCCAGCCACCAGCCGCAGGGCTCATGCTCGTTCGCGCGGGAATAAACCTGAAAACACGAGAGGCGTTGGAGCCGAGCCAGCCCTTCTTCCCCTGCCCTGCCCTCCCTCACCCCGGCCCTGAAATGGCCACCTCACCTCCACCTCGTCCCCTTCGGAGATGTCCTTGCTGTAGTCTGTGGGTGGGGGCAGCCGCACGTCCCCAAAGGGAATCTGCCGTTCCGGTTGCCAGCTAGAAGAAGACAAGAGCCCGGCATTAATCATCGGTGAGATCGCAGGTCGAAGACAGCTGTTTGTCCAGAATGGTGTAGGGTCTCCTGCTGGAGGAGGGGGTTGGGCTAGAAGACCTCCAGGGTCCCTTCCAGCCCTAGGATTCCATGAGTCTATTATACCCAGTGGAACAACTGGCCTCCAGAAGTTGTGGGTGCGCCAACGCTCAAGGTGTTTAAGAGGAGACTGGACAGCCGTTTGTCTGAAATGGGATAGGGTCCACTGCTTGAGCAGGGGGTTGGACTAGAAGACCTCCAGGGTCCCTTCCAGCCCTATTCCTTTGTGTTCTACGCTCTCTGCAACATTCAACTGAATTCACACTGGTCGTGGTCGATGCACAGATGCCCTTGACAAGTGGGGCGATATACTGTCCCCTAGTTGTGACTGTGGGGCCGAAAAGCAAGCCAGCCAACACGTAGTGACGGAGTGTCAAAACAAGAACCCATCCTGGCATTTTCGCTGACTTCCTGGCTGTGACAAACGAAGTTAAGACGTTATATTTGCAACTTAGGTGTATACGTTGGTAATCTCCCTGTTTTCAGATTTTTATCTTCTATGTGTTGTGTTTTACTCCCGTGTTCCTTTTGACTGAAATAGGATGTGAATGCGCAATACGATAGATAGATAGATAGATAGATAGATAGATTAGATAGATAGATAGATAGATAGATAGATAGATAGATAGATAGATAGATAGATACATGGATGGATGAATAGATAGATAGATAGATGATAGATAGATAGATAGATAGATAGATAGATAGATAGATAGATAGATAGATAGATAGATAGATAGATAGATAGAGGTAGGTAACTAGGTAGGTAGATCATAGAGATAGATAGATAGATAGATAGATAGATAGATAGATAGATAGATAGATAGATAGATAGATAGATAGATAGATATTCGATAGATAGATAGATAGATACATGGATGGATGGATAAGATAGATAGATAGATAGATAGATAGATAGATAGATAGATAGATAGATAGATAGATAGATAGATAGATAGATAGATAGATAGATATTCGATAGATAGATAGATAGATACATGGATGGATGGATAAGATAGATAGATAGATAGATAGATAGATAGATAGATAGATAGATACATGGATGGATGGATAAGATAGATAGATAGATAGATAGATAGATAGATAGATAGATAGATAGATAGATAGATAGATAGATAGATAGATAGATAGATAGATAGATAGATAGATAGATAGATAGATAGATATAGATAGATAAGATAGATAGATAGATAGATAGATAGATATAGATAGATAGATAAGATATAGATAGATAGATAGGGGCCCTTCGAGACTGCCACTCATCCTGAGTTGCACAGTACCAAGTCTAATCACAGGTGGTCCTTGACTCACAACAGTTTGCGTAGTGAAGTTACAATGGCACTGGAAAAAACGGGACCGGTGACCGTTTTTCACATTTACAACCACTGCAGCATCCCCGCGGTCGTGTGACCCAAATTCGAACGCTTGGCAGCTGACTCGTATTTACGACGGTCGCAGTGTCCCAGAGGGGTCGTGTGATCCCCCCTTTGCGACTCTCTGACAAGCAGGAAGATACAGTGCCGGGAATTTGTCCGGTTTAAGACATTATTCCGCTCAGGGCCGATAGCTGTGTTGTTATTATTATATATTACGCAGCACCAATGTAATCTATTCAACACCCACCAGAAAATAAAACTATTTACATCTGTCTGCAATGAGGTGTATAGCTCTGCTTTCATAATATTTACTTTCAATGTTTTTTTTTATATCTCTCTGGTTTTGCCCGTTTGTCGTGGGCTCAACAGAGCTGCCTTCGGTGAGAGGGGCAGATCGTTGATGAAACAAGGCCCCAAAATGGAAGCAGCGTAGAAGTCACAACATAAAAAGATTTGAAACTGAAAACAAGATAAAAGGAGCGAGGCGTAAAGGCTTCGGAAAGCCGGGCATCTCGTCAACAAGCACGCTGTCACCAAGGAGGGAAGGATTCCAGTATGAACGGGTTGGCCTTTCCCAAAAGCTGAAAGAGAAGCCTTTCCGCACTCAATTTTCAGCAAGGGCCAACCAGTTTATATTAATATCAGGGGACCGGAGCAGATGAAGCGAAGGACCTGCAGAAAACCTGGGTTGATGAAACGTAGTGTCCACGTTAAGACACAGTGCCAAAGCAAATAGTCTATAATCATGGTTTAACAACGAATTGGCGTTATCAACTTGCCGCGATCCACACAGCGAATCAAAGACCTGAATCCCTTCTGAGTCCAGGTTAGCACGTTTTGTGAACCCAGCCAGAGGGAAACTGCCAGCAACACAACCCTTTTTAACAGCCCAGGGATACCTGGATGCTTAGCTGCCTCCGAAAGGGCTCTGAGTCGCCACGCCCAAAGCTATCCGCTAAACGGAGAGGGGGGTCTGCCCCCCCTGCCAGATCTTTTCCATCTTTCTATGACAAGAGGCAATGTTGGAGAGGGGGGGGGGGTCGAGGCACTCACTTGTTCTCGAAGGATATTGTGACCGAATCTTCATGTACATCTTTAACAAAACCCTGCAGGTGGGAGAGAAAAAAGACAAGAAGTGTTACTGGCCTTTGAAGCGCTCAGTCGGTCTTAAGCGCAGCGCAGAGCTCACCAAGCTGGACCGAGGGGGGAAGTCAGGGCATCCTGGAATCAACACTGGGGAAATCAAGGCTTGGTGTAAATCAAGTTCTACAGTCACTGGTGTGTGTGTGTGTGTGTGTGTGTGTGAGAGAGAGAGAGAGAGAGAAAGAGAGAGAGAGATGGGGAGAGAAAGAGAGAGATGGAGAGAGAGAGACAGAGAGAGAGAGAGATGGGGGAATATGAGAGAGACAGAAGAGGAGATGGAGAGAGAGGAAGAGAAGAGAGAGAGGATGGAGAGAGAGATGGGAAGAGAGAGAATGGAGAGAGAAAGAGAGAGATTGGGAGAGAAAGAGATGGGGAGAGAAAGAGAGAGATGGAGAGAGAGAGAGAGAGATGGGGAGAGAGAGAGAGAGATGGAGAGAGACAGAGGTAGAGAGAGAGATTGGAAGAGAGAGATGGAGAGAGACAGAGAGAGATGGAGAGAGAGAGAGAGACAGACAGAGAGATGGGAAGAGAAAGAGAGAGATGGAGAGAGAGATGGGGGAGAGAGAGAGACTCATAAGCAACATTTCAGGCAACCACGATTTGCAAAAAATTATTCTCTGGAGCAGCAAGAGGTAAACAGTAGACAACTTTTACAAATGTGTAAACCACGTTGCGTGATCTGCTCGATTCTTAGCAAACCCCCCACCCAACCAGAGCTCGCCTGGGGTGGGGTTCCCCCCCTCAGACTCCAGCCACTTTAGGGTCTGGAGAGGGTCTCCCACCGTGCAAACCCTCTGCGCTCAGGACCCTTCTGTTTCGGAGGCCCCCAACTGCGGGGGCTTTGAAACGTTCAGCTGGGATTGCCAACCGGGTCCTTCCCTAAGCCACTGGATGATCCAGGTCTGCCAGGCATGCAAAGGTCCTGGGGGCTGTTTGGGTACCCCTGCCCACCCCCCCAAGTCCCGGGCTAAGTGGGAACGAGCGATTCTTGGAGGTTTCGACATCAGCCTGAGTTCGGCTGATCTTCTCACCGGCCCGTATCTTGTTACAGGTATTAATTCCCAGACGTCCATTCTGGCCCCACACCGTCCGAGAGAGGGAAGGTGGCTTAGGGGAGCCCCTCCCCACCCCCAAATCAGAGCTGGGTCCTGACTCCTTTCGATCTGTTTATTGGGGATTGTTTTTCTTCCACTTTCCCAAAGGGGTGAGGCAGTTTCAGGACAAGGAGCCAACTCCTCAATTGCCCAGTTTGCACCATCCAAGCCGCAAGGCGAGATTCACCCCTCAAAACCTGAGAACTGTTGGGGAGGGGGGAGAAATACAGGCTCGGCGAAGAAATCCTGATTAAATCAGTTCATTGCCCATCTTTGAGGAAACATTACAGGCTGGGACGGGCATACGTGCCGGGCAGAAATCTAATCTGACGCTGTAATCTGACGAAGGGGAAATAATCTGGATTCCTCTGAATCCTTTGCAGTCCTACAAGGAGCATTTATAACCAGCTAGCCCTGATGATGTTCCCTAGTTGGGTCATGAAATGTCTGCAAGAAAACCACCCAGCTCAGAGAGCATAAAGGACCTGTCTGTCTGTCTGTCTTCCTTCCTTCTAGCACTGATGATGTTCCCTAGTTGGGTTATGAAACGTCTGCAAGAAAACCACTAAGCTCAGAGAGCACCAAGGACCCCACAGCCAGCCAGCCAGCCAGCCAGCCAGCCTTCCTTCCCTCCTTCCCTGATGATGTTCCCTAGTTGGGTCATGAAACGTCTGCAAGAAAACCATTAAGCCCAGAGAGCACCAAGGACCCCCGCAGCACTCCTCCTCCTTCTCTGCTCCTTCTTCCTCTCCTTCCTCCTTCTCCCCTCTGCTCCTTCCTCATCCTCTCCATAACCCACCACCCCACTTCCAGCATTGATGTTACTAGTTTGGGTAATGAACCCTCTGCAAGAAAACCACTGAACTCAGAGACCACCAAGGACCCGCCCCAGTTCTCCACTACGCAACTCCCCCTCCCTTCTAGCATCGATATTACCACCTAGCTGGAACGTCTGCAAGGAAACCACCAGGCTTAAGAGACCACCGAGGACCCCCCCCCCAAGTTCAACCCTGAGCTACAAAGATTCTCATTTACTGGATTCCTCTGTTGCCAAAGGACTGCCAGCTTTTGCAAACCGCTCCCCCGGAAGCGCAGCACGCCAGATTCCCCTCCTTCGCCCACAGCCCCTGCCAGAGGGGCACCTGTCATTCACAAAGATGGGCGAGAAGAAAGGCAATCGTGGATTTACCCTCCAGGGACGGGATAACGTGTCCTGGACTTGGACTGTGCTGGGAGCAAAACAGCCTGCATGCCCAAAGGGTGACAGAAGAAAAACAGGTGCTTGGGAGGGGGTGGGGCGAGGGGGGGGGGGACTGCTCTGCCAGCTGCCCAGGGGCAGCTATGCCACCTTCCTTGCTCCAGAAGCTGGCTTAAAACTGCCTGAGCTTTGTCGACAGGGAATGTCACCACACCAGCTAGCGAAAGCTAAAGCAATTTTTCCCACCTGAGACGAGTGGACTTCGGTTCCTAGAATTCCCCAGCCAGCAAGGAACTCTGGGAGTTGAAGTCCACTGCTCTTAGGGCGGAAAACACGGAGCCAAGAGGAAGGAGGAAGACAGATCTGGTCACCTCGGAAGCCAGTTCCTCGGAGGCAATGTTGGCTAGAAGAGGGTTTGTCCCCAGCGTTCGGTTTCCCTAGCTCAGGGGTAGGCAACCTTGGCGCTTTTATGACTCGTGGACTTCCAACTCCCAGAATTCCTGAGCCAGCATGGCTGGCTCAGGAATTCTGGGAGTTGAAGTCCACAAGTCATAAAAGCGCCAAGGTTGCCTACCCCTGAGCTAGCTACTTGAATATGGAGGTTCTGGAGGCTAAAACATATAAAGAACAGTTGCTGGAATTGGGCATGTCTAGTTTAATGAAAAGAAGGACCAGGGGGCGACAGGGTAGCAGTCTTCCTATGTCTGAGGGGCTGCCCCAAAGAAGAGGGGGGCTCCAACTGAAGGCAGGACAAGAAGCAACGGATGGAGACTAACCAAGGAGAGAAGCAACCTCGAACTAAAGAGGAATTTCCTGACAGTGAGGACAATTAACCAGTGGAACCATCTGCCTCCAGAAGCTGCGAATGCTCCAACACTGGAAGTTTTTAAGAAGAGACTGAACAGCCCCTTGTCTGGAATGGTCGAGGGTCTCCTGCCTGAGCAGGGGGTTGGACTAGATGACCTCCAAGGTCCCTTCCGAGTCTGTTATTCTGTAAGTCTCACAAAACCAGGCCTGAGCTGCCTCTTGTGCGCTCACTTCCCTGATGGCCCTGAAGAAAGCGGCTTGGGACCGTTTTTCACACTTACGACCGTCGCAGCACGGTCACGTGGTCCAAATTCACACGCTTGGCAACCGGCTCGTAGTTATGACGGCCGCAGCGTCCCGGGATCACGCGATCCCCTTTTGCGACCTTCTGGCCAAGCAAAGTCAAGGGGGGGGGGGAAGCCAGATCCACTTAACGACCGTGTCATTAACCACTTTGGCAAGGAAAGTAGTAAAATGGGGGTAAAACTGACTTAACACCTGTCTTGCTTAGCGACAGAAATCTCGGGCTCAACTGTGGTCGTAAGCCGAGGACTGCCTGCCTGTCCTCTGCCGGAGACGACCGGCCCTTCTCCCACATCAAAGACCTCTCCAGTGGACGAGTTAACCAGCTCCCGCTGCTCACCCTCCCAGGAGCATTTATATCTCCTGCGCTCCTTTACGTGCGGACTGGAACACGCGGCCGGCCTAAAATAAAACTGCTGTGTGCTTCTCCTCCTTCTCCCACTCCTGTGGCCACCTCAGTAAGGAGTTCCAGGGAGCCTCGTCCTTAGGTTTCAACTTCACTTGCAATGTGAAACTACAACCGGCCGTTCCTCAGGGCTGCCTGCCTGAGTTTTAAAAAGTGTTTCGCCCCCCGTTTATCGTGGCAAGCCACACCTGCAACGGCGGCAAAAACTTTGCACGAAGGGGAAGAACATTGGCTCCTAACAGAACAAGCTGGATGGGGAAAGAAGTATTTCAAACTGAGCAGCTTCGTCACAACGGGCCCAGCCAAGCAGCGGGACGCAACCTCTGATGTAAAGGCATCGTTGCTGGCAGCCAACTTAAGTGTCTTTCTGATGGCTGGGCTGCCCCTTCCACAGCCCCTCAGCCTGGGGGTCAGCTGCTTTTTCCAGCTGAGATAAAGGTCCTCGTGCAACTCTCAGAAGGCAGCCGTTTGCCACCAAAGGCGAGAGGCGTTTCCCAACGTTTAGTGGCTTCCTACCAAGACTCTACAAGGGTGCCAAGTCATCTTTGCCCTGGGCGTCCTCTTCTGGGCGGATGTAAGACGCAGTCCAGGGAAGGACCTGCTGCGGGAGCTGGTCCCCGGCCTTCTAGCCAAGGGCTACTTGGATCGCTCCCAACTGCAGCTGACAAGGCAGATTTCCTGACTAGACAAATTCTTCCTCTTCCTTTTGGGGAAACGAAACACTGACTCCTTATTCGTGCACACACACCCCCTCAGCCACAAGCCCCAATGGCTGGGTCCACACAAGGGAGCTTAACATGTTGGCCCTGAGCTAAGGCAGCCTCAGAGGATGCAAAACAAACCAGGCAATTTCAGGGAAAGTAGATTGGTGGGTGATAAGTACCCTTTCAGACTGGGGCTCAAAGTACATGGGGGAACCAGTTAGCAAATTCCCCTATGAAATGACAATGTGTGTTGGTGGGGAGAGAAAGGATGCGGCTGTCACACAACTGGTTCATAAGGCTACCGTTATTCCACAGAACATCGGCTGGATAATGAATTTCCCATGGATTTCAGCTCATCAGGTCTGTTGTAAGCCCCTCCGGAGTGCCTATTAGGAAGAGCCACAGATTCTAAACGTATCACAGAAATGAGGATCTGGAAGCACCTTTAGTGTGCCAAGACCCAGCTTTCAAATCACAAAGGCTCACTTTAGTTTTGCCAGCATTCTTGGACAATGGGAAACAACCCACCTCATATCTTGGTGCAGTGTGTGAACCAGACAGGTAGAGAAGGTCGCCTGCAGGACACACAATGCTACAAAAACTTAATTAAAAAAAAAATCATGCTAGCATCAACACCGCTGCCAACGATGTAGATTTTAAGTTGCCGTGTTGTCTGAATATGGCAGAATAAGCTGCCGTGCCACAAATAGATGACATGGGATTGAAGCTGAGGGTCTTCTAAATCCAGCAAAAGCGGCTTCTTAAAAATATTTCTCTCAGTGCCAGTTGCTCAAACGGAGTCTTTTGAGGACATGTGAGGGCTGCCTGATTGCTGGTAAAAAAATACTGTGATATGGCAAACTTATGGCTTTAAAAATAACTTTCCTTGATAAAGATGCCATAGCACAGCACATACAAACGGGCTGAAAATAACCTGCTCTGCTCAGAGCGCCAAGGATTAGGCCTCAAAGCTTTCTGCCTTTGATTTGTGGCCATCTCCATGTCAAACGCGGGCTGGCGTGACTCCACCTTGAGGTGGGATGTCTAAAATTAGCAAAACACACAATCCCACCGCCACCCCTTAAAAAAAAAAAAAAAGCCAGGTTATGTTACTCCAGCGTGGAACCGGGAACTGTACTAAACGTATTTCTCTTCCATACAGGCCAAGGAAAGGCCCACATTGCACATTCTAGGTACCTGCTTCCTCATTTGAATATACACATGTGTACACTCCCCAACAGTGTTAAAACCAGCAATTTATCATTCTCCTATGTCTAGAAAAAGACTGGCAGCCTTCCTCCCGCTGAAGAGGGAAAGCTGTCTAAAACTGGCAGCCACAAATACGGAGCTGTCCAACATACTGGACTTTCCTAAGAGACGTCACGTAGCTTGTTCTCAAGCCGAAGGTAGAAACGTTAAAAACTTGCGTTTCTCCACCGGGTTACTTGCTATAGTTAAGCTCTGGAGCACAGGCTGAAAAATCTCCCAATTTTCAGGAAAGGGAAAGTCCTCAGGCCTGGCAAGGGGGCAGAGAGGCCTTTCGGAGGGGCTGGCATTTGGTTTGGCAGGGAGGGAAATGCCACCCGCTCTCTTCTCTACCGGGATCCCTTACTGGCCATCAATCATGTCGCTCAGGTAGGTGGGGGGCTACAGAAGGGGCTCGGTTTCCAGTTTCAAAAGTGGGGGCTCATCCAGCCGCTCCCCCCCTTTCTTTAAAGGAAAATCGAGGCAGCTTCCCTAACAAAGGGAGGAAGGTGGTTTTTAGGGTCAAACCAACAGGCCTCCCTTGCCCCTCAATCGCCCCCTCCCCAGGGACCAGCCACCCTTTTCTCCTTACAAGGCAGGAGGGGCCTTTCGGGGGGGAGGGCCTCCCTCCAGACCCCCCCCGCCCACCTGGAGGGGCATCTGCCCCTGCCAATCAAAGCCCAAAGGGATACGGTTTCCCGGGTGGGCGACCCTCTTCCCTGGGACGGCGGAGGGAGGGGAGGGGGCGCTCCAGGCCACGGAGGGAGGGAGGGAGCCACGTGGGGGGCGGCTCCCCTTCCTTTCACTGGGGGGGGCAAAAGGGGCCGGGGGTGCAGGAGGGGGGGCGCTGGGTCAGGACCCCCTCCCCGCCTTAGGGGAGCCCTGGGAGGGGAGAGGGGGGAGGGGAAGGAACCCCCCCCGGCCACCGTTGAGGGTCTCACCCTGCCCGCCTGCGGGGCTGCTCGGCCCGCTTCTCTCCCTCCTTCCCCCCCCACCACGCCCCCCCGCCCGGCTCTCCCTGGGGACGGGGCCCCGCCCTCCGGTCGCCATGGCGACCCCACCTTCTCCTCCTCCCTACCCCCCCCGCCTCACCTTGTAGAAGGCCCCGTTGGAGCCCCGCACTTCCACGGCCAGGCCCTCCATGGGCCCCGCGGCCGCCAAGGGCGAGGAGCCCCGCGAGGGTTGGCCCGCCGCCCCCGCCGCCGCCGGGGGGATGGGGGCGGGGCGGGGCCCGGCCTCCTCCGGCTCGGCCACCGTGACCGGCCCCAGGCGCGGCCTGGCTCGGCCCGCTTCAGAGGCGCTCTCCTCCTCCTCCCCCTCCTCCTCCGCCGGCCGGCCGCCTCGGGCCTCTCGCGCTGGGCTCCCCGTAGTCGCCGCGGCCGGCGCCGAGCGCGAAGGGAGGCTGGAGCGGGCGAGCGAGCGAGCGAGCGCGGCACAGGCCTCCCCTCACGGAGCGCGCGCCCTCCCACCTCGGCCGTGCGTGCCGTGCGTGTGCGCGCTGCGCCTGCGCCAGACCGACGCTCCTCCTCCTCCCCCGCGCGAGCCCGGCCACGCCCAGCCCGCCGGACGCGCCAATGCGCGGCGCGGCTGGCGGCCAAGCGGCCGCGGCTGGGCCAATCGCCAGGAGGTGCGGGGCGGCGCTGGCCACGCCCCCTCTCCCTCTCCGGCCTGGCTCTCGTTTCGCTTTCACGCTCCTCCTCCGCCGCGGCCAATGGGAAAGGCAAAGGCGGGGTGTTTCTCTCCCCCACCCCCCCACCCCGAGGATCTGCCCCGGGCGCAGGCGCGGTAGCCGTCCCGAGCGTTGCTCAACGCCCCCGACGGGGTTCCCTTTAAGTTCCACCGCCGTTGGCCAATGACGACTCGGTCCTCGTCCCTGGCACCCAATCGTAGGACGGATCGGCCGCCCCGCCTCCTTCCCACGCCTCTTGCGACGCCCTCGCCGCGCCATTGGCCGGTCGGCTTTTTTTTAAATTCCTCCTGCCTTGGCGAAGGCAGCGGATGTCAGCCAATGGGGAGGCAGGGGCGGATTCACCCTGCGCGCCCATTGGGTGGAACTCGGAGGGGGGCGGGATGCGGGAGAGTCCAGGCGCCGGCACGTGGCCGTCCCCCGCGGCCCTTCTTGGCGCCCGGTTGCAGCTCCGGGGCGGCGTCGGGGCTCCCGCCGTGCCTCTCCCGAGGGAGCCGAGGCTAGGCGGCCCGGGGCGGAGCAGGAGCAGCAGGAGGAGGAGCAGAGGCCCCCTCCGCCCCTTGTGAAGATACTCGGGCCGCCCGGCCTGTTTAGCCCTGGGATGGGAGACCACCAAGCGATCCCAGGGCTGCAAACTCCTGGGCAGAGCTGGTGGGGCGGCGCTGCTTCCTCGCTGGAAGGGAAACGTCCCTTCCTTAGTCGCCTGCCCTGCAAATTAGGCTGCCTTCAGCGTGAATCAAATCAGACGGAGGGCTTTTGCCTGGCTCCGTACCAGCGGTGACCAGGGGGGTTGGGCAGGGGGAGGGCAGTCCCCGAAAAGCAAGGACCTGCTGCCCTGGGACACCATTTTTGAATCCCACTTTTATTAGCTTTATAAATAACTCAAGGCATTGTTTATAACTCAAGGGCACACAATATTCCTTTCCTCCGACTTTTGCCTCAACGACAACCTTGGGAGGTGGGTTGGGCTAAGAGAATGTCTGGCACAAGGTCACCCGGCCGGTTTCATGTCTAAAGTGGGACAAAGTCACCCAGCCAGGTTTAGTGCCTAAGGCAGAACTAGAACTCACCGTCTCCTGGCGCTTGGCCCAAAGTCACCCAGCCAGGTTTAGTGCCTAAGGCGGAACTAGAACTCACCGTCTCCTGCCGCTTGGCCCAAAGTCACCCAGCCAGCTTTAGTGCCTAAGACAGAACTAGAACTCACCGTCTCCTGGTGCTTCGCCCAAAGTCACTCAGTTAGCTTTAGTGCCTAAGGCGGAACTAGAACTCACCATCTCCTGGTGACTGGCCCAAAGTCACCCAGCCAGCTTTAGTGGCTAAGGCAGAACTAGAACTCACCGTCTCCTGGCGATTGGCTCAAAGCCAGCTTTAGTGCCTAAGGCGGAACTAGAACTCATCATCTTCTGGTGCTTGGCCCAGTCACCCAGCCAGCTTTAGTGCCTAAGGCAGAACTAGAACTCACCGTGTCCTGGCGATTGGCCCAAAGTCACTCAGCCAGCTTTAGTGCCTAAGGTGGAACTAGAACTCACCGTCTCCTAGTGACTGGCCCAAAGTCACCCGGCTACCTTTCATGCTTAAGGCATGACTAGAACTCCTGTCTCCTGGTGATTGTCCCGCCCAGCTGGCTTTCATGGCTAAGCTGGAACTAGAACTCACCGTCTCCTGGTTTCCAACCTGACGCCTCAACCATTAGACCAAGCTGGCTCATTTTGCCCCTTGCAGTGACCATCCTATGAATCCCTCAGGGTGGCAGCCACACGGTCAAGCCGACCCATCTGGGACCTGCTCGCCTTCTCGAGCGGAAGACCGGAACTTGTGTAAACCTGGACAATGTCACAGAAGCACCCATCACAAAGGAGGGAGAGGGATTGTCCCTCTTGGGCCAGGATTGGCAGGGGTTGCCCACAGTGGCCGGTGACCCCCTTCCAGCCTCAGTGCCCCGAGCAAATGGAGGGGGGGATGAAGCTGGTGCCAGCTGGGCGACCGCTGCTTCTGCTCCACCCACTGCTGGACACTGCTAGCTTTCTTCAGAAAGGCTGCCCCCCCTTTGGAGAACTACAGGGGGTCTGCAAGGGTCCAGCCTCCGTGAAAATACCAGGTGGGCAACTTTACGGCCTGTGGACTTCAACTCCCAGAATTCCTGAGCCAGCATGGAATTCTGGGAGGTGAAGTCCACAGGCCGTAAAGTTGCCTTACGTCACCTAGCCCTGCATTCAAGGCAGCCCTGAGCATAAATACAGGCGCTCCTCGGCTTAAGAGTTCGTTTAGCGACGTTCAACTTACAACGTCGCTGAAAAAAGTGACTTAAGACCGCTTTTCACACGACCGTTGCAGCATCACGTGATCAAAGCTCAGACGCTTGGCAACTGACTCGTAGTTACGACGGTTGCAGTGTCCCGGGGTCACGTGATCCCGTTTCGCGGTGTCCTTTTGAGCCAATAGGGAAGCTGGGTTCACTTAACCGCCATGTTGCTAACAACTGCAGCGACTCGTTTAGCAATTGGGGCAAGGAAGGTCGTAAAACAGGGCAAAATTCACTTAGCAATGGAAACCTCCATTGAGGTCTTAAGTCTTAAGGACTAAACCTGTTGCCGTTCCCTGGTCTTTCGCCCTGGGAAATCCCCTTCAGTAACGCAAAGTCTTTTATTGTGTTTTTTTCTGTTTGTTTAAGACAGTGTGACAAATGCGAAACTGTCTCGGGTTACCCATCTCGGTTGCCATGCGGTGGCGTTTTCCCGCAGTTGAAGGCCAGCTTTTGTTGAGGTTTCTAAGCTGGCTGCCCAACCTCAAAAGTTCACATTACAAAAAAAAAAGCCTTGGGGGGGGTTGTGGGGGGAAGTTGTTGTGTTTATTGTTACTTATTCATGCGCTGTGTGGAAGGGAGGCGTTGCTGGGCTGCCTTTCTCCGGCTCAGCTCTGCATTTCTCCGTCTGGGTTAAGGACAAAGGGGAACGTCGTAAAGGTGGATGACATCGCTTGCCATTTTGGAAAGTTTTTGCGTGCTTTTTTAAAAAAAAAATCCACCTGGGGAGGGTGGGGAGGGGGTGTAGAGAGCAGAGCAGGAACGGATCTCCTACTCCAGGGGTCTTCAAACCTGGCCCTTTGATGACTTGTGGACCTCAACTCCCAGAATTCCTCAGCCAGCGTGAGGGAACTGACCCTTTGATGACTTGTGGACTTCAACTCCCAGAATTCCTCAGCCAGTGTGAGGGAACTATGACCCTTTGATGACTTGTGGACTTCAACTCCCAGAATTCCTCAGCCAGCGTGAGGGAACTATGACCCTTTGATGACTTGTGGACATCAACTCCCAGAATTCCTCAGCCAGCGTGAGGGAACTATGACCCTTTGATGACTTGTGGACTTCAACTCCCAGAATTCCTCAGCCAGCGTGAGGGAACTATGACCCTTTGATGACTTGTGGACTTCAACTCCCAGAATTCCTCAGCCAGTGTGAGGGAACTATGACCCTTTGATGACTTGTGGACTTCAACTCCCAGAATTCCTCAGCCAGGCACGCGTGCCTGGCTGAGGAATTCTGGGAGTTGAAGTCCACAAGTCGTAAAAGGGCCAAATTCGGACACCCCTGCCCTTGACATACGACCACAGTTGGGCCTCAAATGTCTGTTGTAAAGCGAGACATTTATGAGGTGATTCTTGCCCCCATTTTATAAACTTCCTGTCACAGTTGTTAAGTCAATCACTGCCGTTAGTAAGTCAATCACTGGTTGTTAAGTGAATCTTCCCCACTGACTTGGCTTGTCAGACGGTCACAAAAGGGGATCGCGTGACCCCCCCAGGACGCCGCGACCGTCATAAATACGAGTCACTTGCCCAGTTTTGATCACGTGACCACGAGGAGGCTCCAACGGTCGTTAAATGTGAAAAACGGTCCTCAGTCACTTTCTTCAGGGCCGTTGTAACTTCAAACGGTCACTAAATGAACCGTTGCAAGCCGAGGACCTCCTGTACATAGAGTATAAATTCTTTTCAGGGGTACAGTTTGATCTGGTTTAATTTGAGCACGACGTTCTCTGAATGTCCTGGAGCGCTTCTGTTTTTGTGACCACATTTATTCCTCCTTGCTCCTAAAAGCCAGTTTGGTGTTGGGACTGAGGCAAACTGGGCGGCTGTGAGTTCTAGTCCCGGCTTAGAGGAAAAGCCGGCTGGGCAGCCTTGGGCCAGCCACTTTCTCTCGGCCCTAGGAAGGAAGCAGTGGCAAACCCCTCCGGAACAACTTTGCCCAAAAAAATCCTTCAGCGACTCCTCTAGTCAAGGAGTGGAGACTGACTGGCTCTTAAATTCATCAATCGCTCAGAATAGAGCTGGAAGGGACCTTGGAGGTCTTCTAGTCCAGCCCCCTACTCGGAATACAGAATAACAGAGCTGGAAGGGACCCTGGAGGCCTTCTAGTCCAACGCCCTGCTCAAGCAGGAGACCCTGCACAATTTGAGACAAGTGGCTATCCAGTTTCTTCTTAAAAACCTCCAGCGATGAAGCACCCATCTGTTCTAGTGGCAAGCTGTTCCACTGGTTAATTGTCCTCACTGTTAGCAAGGTTCTCCTTCATTCCAGGTTGCTTCTCTCCTTGATTTAGTTTCTACCTGTTGTTTCTTGTCCTGCCTTCTGGTGCTTTGGAGAAGAGGTGGACCCCCCTCTTCTTTGGGGCAGCCCCTCAAATACTGGAAGGCTGCTTTCATGTCCCTCCTAGCCCCCTTTTTTTTCTAGACTAGATAAATCCCGCATCCGTTGTTCATCTGTTTCAGTCTCCCAGGCCTTTAATCATCTTAGCTGCTCTTCTTTGCACTTTTTCCCAAAATCTCAACCTCTTCTTTGTAATCTGGGGTGACCAAAACTGGGTGCAGGATTCCAGATGTGGCCTTATTGAGCCTTTATAAGGATCGGTGGAATCTCTGCCAGCAATAAGTCTCCTCTCTAATGCCTTGGAGGGCTTCCAAATTCTCCCCCCTCCCCCGCTCAAAGCCCTCTCCCCCGCTTTCTGAATTGCTCCGCTTCTTGGGATGTTGGGGTGGGGGGGTCCCCGGCTGCTTTGTTCCCCTGGCAGGGCTGCCCTCTCTGACGCGGATGCCCCCTCGACCGACAGAAGGGGCTTGTCGTCCCACAGACTCCCGGCTGTGGAGTCGAGGGTGGGGGGGCGAAAGGGCCCCCCAGTTCCCATTGAAGCCGGGCTGGGGATGACGTCAAGCCCGGGAGGCTGAATGGCTCGTTGGCCGAGGAATCCCTCCTCCGGTGCTAGGAATGTGCCCTGTGACCCCCCCCTTTTCTCTCGAGACCCCCCCCTTGGCTCCTTCCCCCCCCCTTGGGGACCCTGCAAAGATCCAGGGCTGGGGGGCTTTAGTTGAGGGGGGCAGGGAGGGAGGGAGGGGAGGGGTTGGGGGGCCCCCGGCACAGACAGGCCGGTCTCTTGTCTGGAAGGGGGGCTTCTCCCCCCTCTGCCAGCCCCCTTCCTTCCCCCCCCCGAAGCCTTGCAGTGGCGCTGGAAAAAAGGGACTTATGACCGTTTTTCACACTTATATGACCGTGGTCAAAATTTAGACGCTTGGCAACTGACTCCTATTTATGGCCGTTGCAATGTCCCATGTGTGTTTGTGTGCGTGTGTGAGAGAGAGAGAGAGATAGGATCCCCTTTGGGGACCTTCCAACCAGCAAAGTCAGTGCGGAAACCAGATTCCCTTAGCAGACGGGTCACTTTCTTAAGAACTGCTTAACAGGCGTGGCAAGGAAAGTCGCGAAACGGGGCAGGGTTCGCTTAGCGGCCGACTCGCTTAGCAACGGGAAAGGTTGGGCTCAGTTGTGGTCGTGAGTCGAGGACGACCTGTAACTTCATTTTATCTCCAAAGCCACAACTTTGTGAGGTAGGCCAAGCTGAGTGGGATGGTCTCCTTCCTCCTCCTTCCTTCCTTCCTTCCTTCCTTCCTTCCTTCCTTCCTTCCTTCCTTCCTTCCTTCCTTCCTTCCTTCCTTCCTCTTCCTCCCTCTCTCTCTCCCTCCCTCCCTCCCTTCCTTCCTTCCTTCTCTCTCTCTGTCTCTCTCTCTTTCTTTCTTTCTTTCTTTCTTCCCAGTTCCCCCCCCTTTCCTGCTGCTTTGTCCCCCTTTGCCCATAACTCACTCCCTGGCTGATTCACAGGGGGGCCGAACCCCCTGCCCAGACCCTGCCCTCCCCAGCGCACTGTTGCCAGGGGACATGGGGGGGTTGAGCACCCCTATAAAGCTCCAGCGAGAGGCCTGGGGAAGCCAGAGGCAAAGCCCCCCGGCCCCTTCGCCCTTCCTCCCTGGACCAAGGCAGTCTACCTGCTGGATACCCCAAGGCACCATGGACCCCCAGCCTCTCCTCCTCTTCCTCTGCCTCCTCCTGCCAGCTTCCCAGAGCCCTGTCCGCTCTCCCCAGGTAAGGGGGCACACTTGCATGGCACAGGGGTGATTCAGGAGGGGGGGCTGTGGATGATGGTCCCTCCCATCACTGCCCCAACATCTTCCTTTATCCAACAGCTGATGCTGGAAATCCTCGGCCCGGACCTCGCCATTCTGCTGTCGGGACATGAAGCGGGGGGCCCTTCACCCCCCCTCGGCTCCTCGCCCCCACCCTTAGGTGGGCAGCCTCCCCCCAGGCCCCCGACTCTGCCCCCCGAGCACCCCTGGCTTCCCCTCCTGCAGGAGCTGGCCAGGACCCAGCCGCGGAGGCTCCGAGGACGGGTTCAGAAAGCAGCTCAGCTGGGCTGCTTCGGCGTCAAGCTGGACCGGATCGGCACCTTCAGCGGCCTCGGATGCTGAGAGTAAGCGGGGCAGGGCGGGGACCACCGGCCTTCAGCTTGGCACTGGGCCCCCAGAGCCAGTCAATGGGATGGGGGGGCTGAGGCTTTGCTGGGCAGCCCTGAACCCGCAGGAGCTGGGCCAGCCTGCGGCGGTGCCCCTGCGGTCCCCCCTGCCAACTCCGTGGCTCAGCCCTTGCTCAGACCCCGGCCTCCCTCTCCTGGGGGTCCTTCAGGCTCCAGCTGTGCAGAAAGCAGGGGCTCATGGGTGGGGAGAACCCCCCAAAATGAACGCTGACCCAGTCGTGTGTGTTCTGTGCAATCCCTCTCCTGGCTTCTTATGTGGCGAGGACGTCTAATCCTGCCCTTCTCCAAGGAAAGGGGTCAAGCCAAGACACACACACACACACACCCTCCTCCGGGACTAGCCAGCGGGGTGCTGAGAAAAATTGGGGTGTGTTTGCGCTTGAGTGCCAGGGCAGTTCCAGAAATGGGGACCCACTTTGCTCTTTTCACGCAAAGCCTTCTCTGAAATCCAGCCGGCCTCCTGGTGGCTTCAGGCACACACCCGGCTGATTAGCTCAGCCACTTGTGTATGTGCACATGGGTGTGTTCAAACTGAAGACACCCAACGGGGCTGTGTGATTATTTGTGTACCAATAAAAGAGAGTATTTGTTTGAACGGTGGGGCCCCTGGTGCTCTCTGAGCTGGGTGGTTTTCTTGCAGACGTCTCGTGACCCAGCTGGAGGACATTATCAGTGCTAGAAAGGAATGGGGTTTGCAGGGAGGAGGGAGGAAGGAAGGAAGGAAGGAAGGAAGGAAGGAAGGAAGGAAGGAAGGGAAAAAAAGATGGGAGGGATGGATGGACAGATGGGAAGGAAGGAAGGAGGGAGGGAGGAAGGAAAGGAAGAAGGGAGGGAGGGAGGGAGGGAGGGAGGAAAGAAAGAAGGGAAAAGATGGAAGGGAAGGAAAGGAAGGAAGGAAGGAAGGAAGGAAGGAGCAGAGGAGGGAAGATGAGGAGGAGGAGGACTGTGGGGTCCTTGATGGTCTCTGAGCTTGATGGTTTCCTTGCAGACGTTTCATGACCCAACTAGGGAACATCATCAGTGCTAACCCTGATGATGTTCCCTAGTTTGGGTCATGAAACATCTGCAAGAAAACAACCAAGCATCCCACAGTCCTCCTCCTCCTCCCTGATGATGTTCCCTAGTTGGGTCATGAAACGTCTGCAAGAACCCCCCCCCCAAGCTCAGAGAGCACCAAGGACTCCTCTATGATATTGTGTGTCCTGACCACTTGGATTCCTTGACCCTCCCCTGCAGCCACCCTGAGCAGATTAAATATGGAAACACTTTGCTGCCAACTTTTCCCCACGTCTTCTTCCCTCCCTGGTTCTGGATCCCATCCAGAGCTGACCCGATTGGCTTTCTCAGGATCCACCAGGGTGGGGACCGGGGTCTCAGAGGGCGGCCCAAGAGGGAGCAGCCCTGCCGGATGGAAACTTGGACACACTGATCCAAAACCCTTTGGAAAGTGTCACCGTCCAGCTTTTTCCCCTTTCCAAATTGTTCTTTTTTTCTTTCCCCCAACCAAACAATCCATATTTATTTATCCATCCTGTATTTATTTAACAGGCCAATTCAGCCTGGCTCCGTGGGGTTCCCGTGTGCCGTCAGAGATCCATGCAGTGACTTGTATCCTTCCCTGGGGCCGAGCCGAGCCGTGGGGCCGGGACCCAGATTGCCACGGATTGCCGTGTTCCTGTTTGTGACGAGGCCTCTCTGGGGCTGAAGGATTTCGTCAAGACAAAAGCCCACCCAGGGCTTGCAAGGATGTCGCCTGGCTAGTTCCTCTGGGCTGCTGGCCCTGATCCCCTGCCAGGACCCCCCACCCTTTTCATTGTCGCTCTCCAAGATAAAACCCGGCATACCTTTCCAGCTCCGAAGCATCCCTGGAACAAATTCTCATTTCTAACTCAATAAAAGTCGTTTTTTTTCTGTCCAATTCCCTCCTTTCCAATTGCAAAGGTCACCTTGGGGTATCAAACATTCAGCGGCTCGCAACATTGCACAAAGCCTGGCGCACTTGCGGGGGGGGGGGGTTTCCGCCATTGCAACCTATAATGTATGGCTTAGCGGGATAGGCAAGCCCAGCCAGCTGTGGCTGGTTCAACAAGCCACGTTAAACAAACTAGGATGAAAGGCGATGCTGCATCAGCCCAGCTGTTGACTTAACGCCTAATCAAAGTTTAGCCTCAACTCAAATCCAGGAATATGGCCGACGGTGGGTGTCTTGGCATTCTGTTCCAATAACTCGGCCCACCGACAAATTTGGGTGGGTGGGATGGGCTTCTTGTTAGAGAAATGGGCATGGATGCATTGTCTCTGGCAGCATAGAGATTTTTTTCTTCCTGTCTAGAAGGGCAAACTTGTTCTTAACAGAACAATAACAGAATATATTCTATTATTCTGTTAAACTCAGGATTTGCCCCTCTAAGAAAAATAAAAAATCTGTATGTTATATCACAGTTGGGCCACAAGGTGTCGCTGTTCCCTGCGAATTTCCATGTCTTTTCACCTCTGCATTTTAAGAGTATTTTTTCAACCTTGGTAACTTCTAAGGTGGGTGGACTTCAACTCCCAGAATCCCCCAGCTGGCTAGGGTTGGCTGGGTAAGAAGACGGGGGGGGGGAGAGAAAGTGTCCCCTCTTTCCAGTCAGTCACAACTTCGAATGGATCACTAAGCTAGAGGTTGTAAATGGAGGACTTCCCCTATGCCAGTATCCTCCCCCCCCAACCCTGAAAGGTGGGATTTCTCTCCGTTGGGTCAGCCTGGAGGTCGGACCACAACACCCATCCTTCCCGGCTGGAATCCCTATTCATCTGGGCTTGTCTAGACCCGGAGAGGATTTCATAGCTGGGACTAGAAGTCCACAAGCAGGGGGTCTTCAAACTTGGCCCTTTTATGACTTGTGGACTTCAACTCCCAGAATTCGTCAGCCAGGAATTCTGGGACTTGAGGAATTCTGGGAGTTGAAGTCCACAAGTCATAAAAGGGCTAAGTTTGAAGACCCCTGAAGTAGAGGCACATTAATGGCCTTTTCTGGCTCTTTCTTTGCCTGGCTGGCCTTGGAAGTATTTTCCAGATCCTTTAAAAGGAGAAGAAGGACGGCAGCAACACCTGTCCTTTGTCTGGACCTCAGTAGCCATGGCCAGTTATACCCCCAAGGGGGCGGCCATTTTGTGAGCGTTCCCACAGCATCCTCCCAATACTTCTCTTTCATTCTCCAGGGCTTGGCCCAATCTCCCCGTGGAAACCAAGTTTAATATCCTTAAAAAAAAAAAAAGATTCCGTTTATTAAACAAAAAAAAAGAGGATAATTAAAAAAAAAGAATTAAATTAGCACTTTTCCCCAGGGGAGCAGCTTCCAACCTCCCCCCCCACTCGTCGGCCTGTTTAATCTCTGCTCTGCCCTCCGCCCCCCGTTGATATGACGGTCAGTGACAGACAGGAAGGAGGGAGGGGTCTCCATCACAGCCTTCTTCAGTTTTGGGGAGCCCCACACCCCCACAGGTGTCTTAGGGCTCCTCACATTGCAACCGGAGCCGCCCCCCCCCAAAAAAAGTTCCACCCAGAGATTGGGAAATTTCAAACTTTTGCAATTCCAAGGGAGTATCTGTCTGCCTTGTGCATTAGCAGTGATGTTTCTGTGTTTGGCAAAGGGAGGGGGCCATCCTGAAACTTAGCCCCCCCAAAATCTCCCGCCAGCCATCTACCGGCCCCAGGCCCCCCCACCCCTCAGCAGCCCCTTCCCCTTAATTTTGGCTTAGAAGATACACAATTTGTTTTAATAAAAAGCAATATATAGGACCACCTTCAATATGAAGGCTAAAGAATTGTTATAAAGCCAGCACCTTGGCTCGGATTCTGCGATGACCCCCGGGGGTCTCCAGGGCCGTAGGAAGCCCCCCGACCCCTCTTCCCCAAGGGCGTCTCCCACAGGACCTCACCACTGGGGGCAGCGTTGCTGATTGTCACCGAGGCCCAGGACTGTCCCGGGTTTCCCACAACTTCAGCTGCCCCCCCCCCATGTGGGCAGGGTCTGCACAGCCCACGCCCCAAAGCTCCCGGTTCTTTGGCTTCCTGGTCCCAGAGAGTGGGGGGTGGGGGTCGCCCAGACCTCCCAGCTGCATCTCCTCCTTGCGCAGAAGAGGTGCTGGGTTCAAGTCTCGGCTCCATGTTGCTAGGAGTCAGCAGAGGAGTGAAAGGGTGTCTCATCTCCCTTCAAAGGCCGGGGGTGGGTGAGTTTGCCCATCTGTGTTCCTCCAACAGGCCTCAAGCACCCCCAAGAGGGGCTTTTGTACCCTCCCCACTTCTGCAGCTCCCCCAGAAACTTGATCCCCACAGCTGGGGGAGGGGGTACCGGCTGGGAAAAGCTGGTCTTCTTTGGCATGATATCCCTCGGAGCTTGGTGAGGGAGGGGCCCAGTTCGTGGCCTCCATCCTGGGGGTCTCCCCAATTTCCCTGCCACGAAGCCGGCCGGGAACGCAACTTCCCACGAGGGCCCTTGGCTCAGTCTGGGACTTCAGTCTCCTTGGGCATCCTCCCCCAAAGTGGGGAAGGGGAGAATATACGGGGAGGGGGAGCGAGAAGAGCAGAGGAGACGGGCGCTGACGGGCAAGTGGAGAAGAGGCGTCTCCCCCAGGCCAGTTCTTGGCTGCCCCCTCCTCAAAAAAGAAGTCAACAAGTCAGAGACGGGCAAATCTGTGCTTCTCCGGCCAAGTACCGGTCAGTACTGTCCCGCTTTGGCCGCTGTGGAGGTGCCAGCCTTGCCTTGGACACGCATGTTCTGGACACTGGACAGGATTTTCTTCTGATGTCCAGCCAAGGTCACTCCAATTCTGAGCAGGTCCCTGCGGAGGGAAACCGAGGAAGGGGAGGGGGTGAGGCGAGTCCTTGTTCTCCCCTTCTTGCCCTTCCGCCTCCCCTCCCCTCCGGATCCCCCCCCCGTCCACTCACTCGGACGAGAGTTGGCTGACCAGCTCGAAGGAGGTGAAGCCGGCGTTGGCGAAGCTGTCTTCGTAGCGGCCCATCTTGAGGGCACGCAGCCAGTCGCTGACCGAGCCGAAGGAGGAGTAATGGGGCAGCCGCTGGTCCAGCAGAGGGTGGGACGGCCTGGAGGGGGGAGTGGCAGGTCATCAGCAGCCGGTCAGGCTCACAAGGGGACGGGAGGGGGGGGCTCTCACATGGGAGAACCCCCAACCCAGAGGTGAATCCTGGGCAGGTGACCCAAACATCTGGATACAAGAGGCTGAGGGCCCCCCTCCCCCAAAGCCTGTAAGAGCCCCCCTAGAGCCGAATCTGAGTGGAATTCGCTTCTGAACATGGGGAAAAGCTGAGATGACCGATGGGCAGCTTAAAACTTGTGGACTTCAACTCCCAGAATTCCCCAGCCAGCTTTTTTTTTTTTTTCATTTTGCAGAAGTCAAGATATATTACGTCTACTGCATTCCCACCGTCTATTAAGAAAGTTACCCTATCAAAAAATGCAAATAAGGTAGTCTACCCACATTGCCCTATCCAGGCTGAATGCTGGTGAGTCCTTGATGGCTGGTGAATTCTGGGAGTTGAAGTCCACAAATCTTAAAGTGGCCAGTGCATAGAATCAGCAGACCACTGGGAACCGACATCCTTTGGCAAAAATTTTCCTAGTTTTTTTTTTCTTCATTAACTTTACAGCAGGGGTGTCCAACCTTAGCCACTTTTAATAAAACTTGTGGACTTCAGCTCCCAGAATTCCCCAGCCGGCAAGGGTTTGCCAGATTTCAGCACGGATAGAACAAGAACAAATGTGGCTAGATGACCTTTATCGCATTTTTTGATTGGAAAACTTTCTTGATAGATGGAAGGAATGCAGTAGATGTAATGTATCTTGAGTTCCACAAAGTGAAAAAACGGCTGGCTGGGGAATTCTGGGAGTTGAAGTCCACAAGTCCACTAGACCTTGTCTGAAATGGTATAGGTTCTCCTGCTTGAGCAGGGGGCTGGATTAGAAGATCTCCAAGATCCCTTCCTATTCTGTTCTGTTCTGTTCTGTTCTCTATTCTATTCTAATTTCTATTCTATTCTAATTTCTATTCTGTTCTACTCTACTCTACTCTATTCCTATTCCTTATTCTATTCCTTATTCTATTCTATTCTATTCTATTCTATTCTATTCTATTCTATTCTATTCTATTCTATTCTATTCTATTCTATTCTATTCTACTCTACTCTACTCTATTCTACTCTATTCTATATTTTATTATTCTATTCCATAATTCTATTCTATTCTATTCTATTCTATTCTATTTTTTCTATTCCTTATTTCTATTCTATTCTATTCTATTCTATTCTATTCTATTCTATTCTATTCTATTCTATTCTATTCTATTCTACTCTACTCTACTCTACTCTACTCTACTCTACTCTACTCTACTCTACTCTACTCTACTCTACTCTACTCCTATGCCTCTTGTCTTAAAGTGGCCAAGGTCGGCCACCCTAGTTTTTAAGCTGTCCATTGGTCACCTCAGCTTTTCCCTGTGTTCATATGAAGGAAACCCCCTTTTTCCAAAGCCGCAAAGCTGATGGGCACAGCAAGGGCACCCCCCTGGGCCCTGCCCACCTCCAGAAGTCCCTGGAGAGGCTCCTGCGTGCGCAGCCCGAGTGCCAGGCTGTGTGTGTGTGTGTGTGTGTCTCCCACTTACCCTCCGTTTCCCCGCGAGACGATCTTGAGGCTGGCCGGGTTCCTGATCAGCTTATCCAGGGAGCTGACGATCTGGGCGAAGCGAGGCCGGGCGTTGCGGTCCCTCTGCCAGCAGTCCAGCATCAGCTGGTGCAGGGAGGTGGGGCAGTCCGTGGGGGGCGGCAGGCGGTAGTCCTGCTCGATGGCGTTGATCACCTGGGGGAGAGGAGGGAAGCGCTGCGGGTGAGGGAGGGCAGGGGAAGAGGTGTCCTCCGTTGAGGGGGGGAATCGGGAGTCCGTGGGGAAAAATCACAACATCCAGGCAGCAGAAAAGATAAATAAAAGGTGGACTTACGACCACACAACTGAGCCCAACATTTCCGTCGCTAAGCGAGACAGTCGTTAAGTGAGTTTTGCCCCATTTTGCGACCTTTCTTGCCACCATTAATTGGATCGCTGCAGTTGTTTAAGTTAGTAACACGGTTGTTAAGGGAATCCGGCTTGTCGTGAGGTCGCAAAAGGAGATCACTGCCCACCAGATGGGTAAAAAGGGCTTTTGGACTTTGATTGAGCTAATACTTTTGAGATTTTTAAGGTTAAAAAGAGTCAACATTAGATCTAAATTATGGATTTGATTATGGTTTGGAATGGCAATAGGGAAAATTGGAAAATCTAAAACTAAAGGAGTTAGATTGAGATTGGTGAAATATTACTGATATTTTTACTCACAAGAATTGAATGGTAATTAGCAATGTATTAAGTGGACTAAATTGAAACAATTGAGGAATTTTTAGGGATTTGGATTGATCTGTAAAAATATTGGATAGAGTATATGAAATAGAATATAGTTGAGAAACATTAAAATATAATAGTTATAGAAATAATTATTGTTTTATTATTTTAGGCTAAAATGTAATGGTTTTAAAATACATAAACTTATGTTTACTTACAAAATATGTATGTGAAATAGAATAGAATAAGAGATATAATCTGATTGAGAAGTATAAATTGAAATTGGAATAATAGGTATATGTGAGAAACAATTTATATTTTAGGAATGCTTGAATTGTATACTATGTTTATGTAAGACCAAATTGAAATAGGTTAATTGAAAGTTGGTTAAGCCTGAAAACGGGTGAAAATATGATTGATAGCTTTTGTTTTTTGTTTTTGTGTTTTTTTTTCTTTTTTCTTTTTTCTTTTTTTTATTGATAAAATAGAGAGGGAACCTTTAAAGAAGTAGTTTAAATTGTATATGTATGACTGTATCTTTTGCTTTGTTCTATGGAGTGCCCTATCTCCACGATGTGTCTTAAGCACTTGGCTGTAAAACAAACAAAAAAATTAATAAAACTTGTTATTAAAAAAATAAAAGGGGATCACTGCGACCGTCATGAATACGAGTCCGTTGCCAAGCATCTGAATTTTGGCCATGGGGTTGCCACAATGGCCGTAAGTGTGAAAAATGGCAGTAAGTCCCTTTCTTCGGCGTCATTTTAACTTCAAACGGTCACTAAAGTCGAGGACTATCGGGATGGAGCAGGTGGGAAATGAGTGCAGGGAAAAAAATGGTCCCCCTTTTTCAGATGCCAGAACAAAGCAAAACACAACCAAAACAAGAGACCCACAAACTGGGTGCAATGCTGCGTTGCACCGAGCATGCAGATGAAATGCAATCTTAAGTGGGCCTGCGGCTGTGTCTTGCGTATCTCCTGTCCCGTCCTGCAACAAGCATCCGGCATCCAGACAACCCTGGCCACTCTCGGCAAAACCCCAAGCAGAGTTATGGGATGGGAGCAATAATTAGGTATTGGATGGGAGACCACCCAGCGATTGGGAAGGGGAAGAAATCGCCCAGAAGATGGCCAGCTTTTCAGGGATTGGCCTTGCTGCTCTCCAAGTGACACACCGACACTGAACACAAGGAATTCTACCGGTCAGGGAAACGGCCTAGTCCTTGTTAGAGTAAGTTGTGTGAACCAGGTGTGCAAAAGGGACAGGATTTGGAACTCAGCCCTGAAAAGATGGGTCAAAAGCCCAGCGAAGGGTCTGCAGAGGACCATTAAGGTCAGAGATGCCACCAGCCCCCCCCCAAATCAGCTGGAGCAAAGCTCGGCGAGATAACAGAGTAACAGGGGGACCTTGGAGGTCTTCTAGTCCAACCCCCTGCTCAAGCAGGAGACCCTATATAACATTCTGAATCAATGGTTGTCTAATCTCTTCTTAAAAGCCTGCAGCGATGTAGCAACCACAACTTCTGGTGGCAAGTTGTTCCACTGATTATTCTCACTGTCAGGAAATTAATTTCTCCTGAGTTCTAGGTTGCTTCTCTCCAACCTAGAAATAATGGGGAAGGGGAGAGAGAGCAGCTGGGTGGGGGCGTTTGGGGGCCCCAGACCCCTCCCCTAAAGCCAGGCCACTCACATCCTGGTTGGACATGTCCCAATACGGCCTCTCTCCGAAGGACATCACCTCCCACATCACAATGCCGTAACTCCACACGTCGCTGGCGGAGGTGAACTTGCGGAAGGCGATGGCTTCGGGGGCCGTCCAGCGGATCGGGATCTTCCCCCCCTGAGGAAAGAGGGACAGTAGAATTGGGGAGGGGGCAGGAAGCACGAGGATCATCTAGTCCAGCCCCCCTGCAATGGGCAGGGGAGAGGGACCAAGCCCACCCACCCCCTTGTGTCCGGGGAGCGGAAAAAGGAACGAACCGACGTACCAAAGAGCTGGTGTAGGTTGGATCCGACGAGTTTTCCTCCAGGAAACGAGACAGCCCGAAGTCGGAAACTTTGCAAACCAGGTTACTGTTGACCAGGATGTTACGGGCGGCCAAGTCGCGGTGCACGTAGCTCATGTCGGAGAGGTAGCGCATGCCGGACGCGATGCCCCGCAGCATCCCCACCAGCTGGATGGGCGTGAACTGACCGTCGTTCAACTGCGGAGGGGGGGCAACAAAGAGGGTCAGGACTCCCGAGGTGGGACGGGGGGGATTGAAGACCCCCTCAGTGGGACGGGCAGATAGTGGTGGGCTTTCCACCCGGACCCCAGGCTGCTGCTGGGAGGAATAAGATGCGGGAGTGCAAAGGCCTTCCTAGATTTAGGGGTCTCCACCCGTGGCCACTTTAAGGCTTGTGGACTTCAACTCCCAGAATTCCCCAGCCAGCCATGGCGTCAGTGACCTCACCAGGGACAGATGTGGGGGTAGCTAGGGTCCTCCCCCAAGATCTCCCATGCTGGCTGGGGAATTCTGGGAGTTGAAGTCCACAAGTCTTAAAGTGGCCACGGGTGGAAACCCCCTTTATCAGCCAGAAGGTACCAGGTGGGTCTTTTTGGGGAACGAATCCTGGGAAAAGCCCTTCGGACGACCACCTTAGTCAATGCGCGACAGCCCCCCCCTTTCCTAAGCAAAAAGGAGGGAGATGGAATAAAATAAAATAATAAAACAAAACAAAACAATGAAATAAATCAAATAATAATAAATTAAATTAAATTAAATTAAAATAATAAAATAACATAACAAAAAATAAAACAAATTAAAACAAAACAAAACAAAATAACATAAAATAACATAATAAAATAAAAATAAAATAAATAGTAAAATAAAATAAAACTAAAATAAAATAATAAAATAAAATAAAAACAAAATAATAAAATAAAATAAAAAATAATAAAATAAAATAAAAACAACAAAATAATAAAATAAATATTCTATCCTACTATTATAAAATAAAATAAAATAATAAAATAAAATAATAAAATGAAATAAAAATAAATAGTAAAATAAAATAAAACTAAAATAAAATAATAAAATAAAGTAAAAACAAAACAATAACATAATAAAATAAAATATAAAATAATAAAATAAACACAAAACAATAAAATAAATATTATATTCTATTATAAAATAAAATAAAGTAATAAAATAAAACTAAAATAAATAGTAAAATAAAATAAAACTAATATAAAATAAAATTAAAACGAAACAAAACAATAAAATAAAATAATAAAATAAAATATAAAATAAAATAAACACAACAAAACAATAAAATAAATATTATATTCTACTATTATAAAATAAAATAAAATAAAACTAAAATAAATAGTAAAATAAAATAAAACTAATATAAAATAATAAAATTAAAACGAAACAAAACAATAAAATAAAATAATAAAATAAAATATAAAATAAAATAAACACAACAAAACAATAAAATAAATATTATATTCTACTATTATAAAATAAAGCTAAAATAATAAAATAAAGCTAAAATAAATAGTAAAATAAAATAAAACTATAATATAAAATAATAAAATTAAAACGAAACAAAACAATAAAATAAAATAATAAAATAAAATATAAAATAAAATAAAATAAAAACAACAAAACAATAAAGTAATAAAATAAATATTCTATTCTACTATTAGAAAATAAAATAAAATAAAATAATAAAAATAAAAAATAAATAAAATATAAAACGAAACATAAAATAATGAAACTCGAAACGGGAAACCCAAAGGGTCCCTCCCCCCCCTCACCCGCAGGAAGGAGTCCAGGGCGCCATTTTCCATGAACTCGGTGATGATCATGACGGGGACGCTGTTGGTGATGACCCCGTCCAGCCGGATGATGTTGGGGTGCTCGAACTGGCCCATGATGCTGGCCTCGCTCAGGAACTCCCTCCGCTGCTTCTCCGTGTAGCCCCCCTTCAGGGTCTTGATGGCCACGTAGACCTCCTTCTTGCCCGGCACCTTCAGGAGACCACGGCAGACTTCCCCAAATTCCCCTGCGAGGGGAGGGGGACGAGCAGAGAGGGAGGGGGCTGCTTAATAATTAAGGGAGGGAGGAGTGGGGGGCGGGGGGGGTGTCAGAGGGACGGGCCCGATCCTCACCTGCCCCGATGACCTCCTCGATCTTCACGTAGGAGACGTCGATCTCCTTGGCGAATTCCCGCACGGCCTCGTTGGGGTCCTCGTAGGTGAAGGGGTCGATGTAGACTTTGGTACCTGTCCGGAGGTGGGGCAGGGGGGGACGTTAAGGGGGCTCCCCCCAACGGACCCCGACCGATACGGGTTTTTTTTTTTTTTTTAGTAGTACAGCTATTCCCCGACTTTCAACAATTCGTTTAGTGACCGTTCAAAGTTACAACGGCCCTGAAAAAAGGGACTTAGGACCGTTCCTCACACTTACGACCCCTGCAGCACCCCCAGGGTCACAATGACCAAAATTCAGATTCTTGACATCTTGACTCATATTTACGACGGTCGGAGCATCCCGGGGGTCACGCGATCCCCTTTTGCAACCGTCTGACAAGCAAGGTCAATGGGGGAAGCTGGGTTCGCTTAACGACCGTGTGACTAACTTAGCAAATGCGGTGATTCGCTTAACGACCGTGGCAAGGAAGGTCGTAAAATGGGACAAAGTCCACTTAACAAATTTCTCGCTTAAGCAACAAAAAATTCTGGAGCGGCCTGTGTTGTATTTATATTACCAGGTTTTATTTAGCGCTATCTTTTTATATTGTAAGCCGCCGGGAGTCTCTGCAGGGTTGAGGTGGGCGGCTAATAAATTTTACAAATAAATAATCTTGCAAATAAACTCCCCTCCAGCCCCCTCCCACAATTCCCCAGGCACCCCCCCCACCGCCCACGAATCTTTGCGCCCTCTCACCGTGCCCAATCAAGTATTGTCCGGGTTTGTCCGAATATTCTTGCTCCCGCGAGGTTGAGGAACCCTGGCGCCTGTCGGAGAAGGCACAAAAAGGAATGCTTGCCTGAAGCCCCGCCCACTCCCATTAGCTCCTCCCAGAGCCACATTCCCGCGCCATTATCCTGCTAGCCGATCCTGAGCGCCTTCGTCCCACAAGCTCCTCCCCATCTTCCTCGGTTGTCAGACGACCGCCTTAGGTGCCAGAATTCCCCAGGCGCCTGGCCACGTCTTTCCCACGCCTTCCCCAGTGCTGGCTCAGCGGTTAGGCCCCTCCCACATTCTCCTGGCCCCTCCCACTCCTCCGTTTGGGAAGCAGCGCCTTACCGGAGGCAGACCACGGCCACGATCACCACGGCCAAGACGAGGAGGCTACCCAAGGCCGCCGTGCCCACGATGAGGGCCAGCTTCTCCGTGCTGCTCCCGGGATCTGCCAGGAGGGGGGGCAAAGGGGTCAAAGCCAGCAAGGGATGATGGGAAGGGAGCAGATCCGGATTGGGACTCTGAGTTCAGAACGGGCAAAATAAGGTGTGGACAAGCCCCCCCCCCCAAAAAGCTTGGTGGGCGAAAAGCACTAGTCCTTTCCTTTCCATTCCTTCCCTTTCCGTTCTGTTCTTTTCCTTTCCTTTCCTTTCCTTCCCTTTCCGTTCTGTTCTTTTCCTTTCCTTTCCTTCCATTTCTGTTCCTTTCCTTTCTGTTCTTTTCCTTTCCTTTCCTTTCCGTTCTGTTCCTTTTCCTTTCCTTCCTTTTCTGTTCCTTTCCGTTCTGTTCTTTTCCTTTCCTTTCCTTTCCTTCCCTTTCCTTTCCTTTCCGTTCTGTTCTTTTCCTTTCCTTTCCTTCCATTTCTGTTCCTTTCCTTCCATTTCTGTTCCTTTCTGTTCTGTTCTTTTCCTTTCCTTCCCTTCCCTTTCCTTTCCTTCCCTTTCCTTTCCTTTCCTTTCCGTTCTGTTCTTTTCCTTTCCTTTCCTTCCATTTCTGTTCCTTTCCTTCCCTTTCCTTTCCTTTCCGTTCTGTTCTTTTCCTTTCCTTTCCTTCCCTTTCCTCCATTCACTCATTCCCTTTTTCCTTCCCTTCCCTTCCTTTTTTCTTTTCTTTATTTTACTTTTCTTGTTCTGCTCTTTTCTGGTCATTTGAAAAGGGCTCCATGGCAAACCTATTAAAACCCTCCTGGCTGTGGTGGTCCCAAGGGAAGACGTTCTCCGAAATTAAGATCTGGTGCCTCTTTTGGAGGCAAAAAACCCCCAGAAGACCGGGTCTTAATTTCGGGGAAACACGCTAGTTGGGTCACGATCCGTCTGCAATGAAACCACCGGGGGTCCCTCACTTGCAACCGAGGGGGTCTTACCGGCTCCGTGGGTCTGGAAGGCCTTTTCTGGCCCAAACCCTCCGTAACCGGCCTCCGATCGGGCCCGGACTTGCACAACGTACACGGATCCTCGACGCAGCCCCGACAGGGTCACCCCGTTCTCGGACGTCTTCAGGAACATGGGTCCACCGGCCCCCTGGAAGAGGGCAGACGGGGAGTCAGAGTCCACCCCGGCTGTGTCTTCTTCCATGTTCCCTGGAGGAAAAGGCCCCCCCTTCCCTCGTCTCAGAGCAGGTGTGCACATCTGGGCAGCGGTTTTCGGGTCCTCTCCTTTCCAACCGCCCTCTCCAAAAACCCCGGGGAAAATTCGCAAAGGTTAGTTGCAAAACTGGACCCGCACTTCTGTTTACACAGGCCCTCTTATCTGGCTCCTCCTGTTCATATTTTAAGGTTTAAGGTTTTTAACTTAAATTTTGTTATCTGTGTTACTGATAAAAAGAGAATACAGGAAGGCCTCCACAACGGTTCGTTTAGCGACCGTTCAAAAGGCACTGAAAAAAGGACCGTTTTTTTGCACTTATGACTGTTGCAGCATTCCCGTGTCACGTGATCAAAATTCAGACGCTCGGCCACTGACTCACACTTACAACGGTCGCAGCGTCCTGGGGCAGTCACACGATCCCCTTTTGCAACCTTCTGACCAGCAACGGGGGAGGCCAGATTCACTTAACAACCGTGTGACTAAGACTTCACTGATTCACTTAACAACGTAAAAGGGCGCAAAACTCACTTAATGACCGTCTCGCTTAACAACGGAAATCTGGGACTCGATTGCGGTTGTAAGTCGAGGGCGGTCTGTATTTGAAGCTCCCTCCTGAGGTAAAAGGCTGCCGGTCCCTCTTCCAAAGCCGCCTCCCTTAACTTGGGGAGTGGATTACAAGGACCGGGACCGCCAGTCCCCTGGCTGAGGATGATGGGAATCCGCACCCATCCTCTTTCCTCCCCACGTCCCCTCGGAGACGGGAGCCATCGAGCGACACCAGCCTTAACCGGCACCTTTTTCCAAGGCCAGGTGCGGAGGGATGGTTTAAAACAGGCGTTTATCCCTCTTTTCAGCCCGAACGAGTTTCTGGAGTGGATTACACCAGATCAATCGTCAGGCAGATCCTCTTCAAAGCCGTCTGACTGACCAATTAATCTGTCAGCACTTTTCAACTCCGAAAACACAAAGGAATAAAAAAAAACGCCAGGAAGGCTCATTATCCAGCCGCAGGTGGGAAGCGCGTCCTCGGAAGGGCCTCGTTCTTCCGTTCTTCCCCGTGGAAAAAAGTAAATTTGGCTTCCAAGAAGCGTGACCGCCGGAGGGGTCTCCTCTCCCCAGAAATATTGGCCGGGGGATTTACTGCTCAACTTAAAAGGGAGACGATGTTCCGCAAAGCCTGGATCCTGGCAGTGTCGAGTGAAGGTGTGTGTGTGTGTGTGTGTGTGTGTGTTTGTGTGTGTGTAAAAGAAACAATTCAAGTCTACATTTTATGGGCAAATATTGGTAGTTTTGCTGAAGGGGCACCAAATCGAGGCGAGGACTTAAGGCTGAAGCAACGGGGCGAATTATATATCTGGGCATCTCTCGCAAAGACCCCTCCTTTGCCCCAAATCCAGAGCAAAAGATAAGAGGTTGGGGGATCCCTTTGTTGCCCTGTTTTAGTCCGTGGATGTGCGGAAGCACAATCCGGAGCCCGCTGGGTTCAGAAAACTGATCCTCAGTGAATAACAGAGTACCAGTGATGGGGCGTCCACAACTTCTGGAGGCAAGCCTCTCCACTGATTATAATAGAATCACAGGACTGGAGGGGACCTTGGAGGTCTTCTAGTCCAACCCCCTGCTGGAGCAGGAGACCCCATACCATTTCAGACAGGTGGCTGTCCAGTCTCTTCTTAAAAACCTCCAGTGATGGAGCATTCACAGCTTCTGAAGGCTAAACTGTTCCACTGGTTAATTGTCCTCACTGTTCGGAAATTTCTCCTTACTTCTAGATTGCTCCTTGCTTAGTTTCCATCCGTTGCTTCTTGTCTTGCCTTCTGGTGCTTTGGAGAATAAGCTGACCCCCCCTTTTCTTTGGGGCAGCCCCTGAGATATTGGAAGACTGCTATCATGTCACCCCTATCGTGTCCTTCTTTTCCTTAAACTAGACCTACTCAATTCCTGCAACCGTTCTTCATAGGTTTTGGCCTTCGGTCCCCTAATCATCTTTGTTGCTCTTCTCTGCACTTCTTCCAGAGTCTCAACATCTTTTTTATATTGTGGTGATCAAAAGCAGCATTGCAGTATCTGAGGGGCTGCCACAAGGCAGAAGGGGCCAGGTTGTTCACCAGAGCACCAGAGGGAAGGACGAGAAACAACTGTCGGAAACTGAACAAAGAGAGAAGCAACCTGGAATTAAGGAGAAACTTCCTGACAGGGAGGACAATTATCCAGTGGAACAGCTTGCCACCAGAAATTGTGGGCGCTCCATCACTGGAGGTTTTTAAGAAGAGACCAGACAGTCACTTGTCTGAGATGGTGTAGGTTCTCCTGCTTGGGCAGGGGGCTGGACTAGAAGACCACCATGGTCCCTTCCAGCTCTATTCTATTCTAAAACTGGATGCCGTATTCCAAGTGGGGTGAAAAAAAGGGAAGTCAACATTTACCTTCTCATATGTTTGATACATTTTTCAGCATTCAACCAGGGTGGACTTTTTATGTTTAATGTCCCTTTGAATGACAGATTCGTCATTTGTTTTTCATTTTATACACCCATTTGTTCGTTTTTTTGTTTATTATTATTAGTGTCTGGTCGTCGTTCGTTTTGTTTCTCCTTTTTTGTCTTTCTTTTGTATTTTAAGTCTGGAAAAAAAATTAATAAAAGTTTGCAAGAAAAAAAAAACCACACTTACCTTCTCGTAATACTTGACCTCATAATCCAAGATGTTGCCCGTTGGTGGCTGGACGAGTGGCCAGGCCAAGGTGACCCCGCTGGGGCTGACAGAGGTTTGCTGGATGTCGGACACCGGCTGGGGGACTGGCGAGAGAAGAGGAGCAAAGAGGGAGTTAACTTTAGACAGCCTTGTCTGGGCTGCAAAGATCAACGCAACCACTAGATGGAGGTAGAGAAGAGAGGCAGAAACGTCTTGACTCTTGGCTGCCCTCTGCTGTTGCCCCCGGGATCTGCAGCCACGTGTGGACCCCGTCTTTCCTGCCTGACAATTATCGCTCTTTAGCAGATGGTACTTTTATGTCAGTTGTGTCAGGAGCCACACTTCTGAGCTAGGGGATCCGGGGTGGGGGGCATGGAGAGGGGTGGGGCCACCCCTGCTCAGGTCCTGCTTGGGCAACCCGGTCCGAGCGATGCCGTTCCAGGAGCCGACCTACCGTCCTTGTTGGTGGTGATATTGATGGACTCCGACTGGGGCGGGTTCTGGCTGAGATCGGAGACGCCGTTGACCGCTTGGATCTGGAAGGAGTAGGTGATGTAGGGCTGCAGGCCCTCCACGGTGACCGTGCGGTCCACCAGCCCCCGAGACCGGGGGGCGTAGGCCAGGCGGGCACACTCCCGACAGCTCTGCCGTTCGGGGCACTCGTGGCAGCTGAGGTGGTAGGAGACGTCGTCCCGGCCTCCGTTTTCCAGGGGTTCACTCCATTCCAGAACGGCCACCGAACCGTTGATTTTCGCCACGATGCTGCGTGGGGCAGACGGCGTGGCTGAGAGGGGGGAGACAGCAGGGTCAGGCCTGGGACGCCCTTGCCTCACACACACACACACACACACACACACACACACACAAACCCTTCCACCAGCCCTCAGTCTCTTGCCCCCCCAAATAACTCCTCCACCCAACCCTCCAGATCCTAGCCCCCACCTCAAAAGAACCCAACCAGCCTTGTTCTCCCCCCAAAAAACCTCCACCAGCCCTCGCTCTCCTCCCCCCAAAAGACCCTCCCCCAGCCCTTTCTACCACTCCCCCCCAAACCACCCACCCTCGTTCTCCTACTCTCCACAAATCCCTCCACCCCAGCCTGTTTCCTACCCCCCAAGCCCCTCCCCCACATTCACTCTCCTAGCCCCCAAAAGCCCCCTCCCCAGCTCTCACTCCCCCATCCCCCAAAAGGCCCCTCCTCCCAGGCCTCGCTCTGCCACCCACAACCCCCCAGAGAAAGCCGTCTCCCGCCAGTCCTGGCCCTCCCGCGCTTCGGCCACTCACTGGAGCACTGCTTGGTGACCGGCTCCTTGGCCGTCCGGTAGAAGCCGATGCGGCAGGAGCACTCTCCGGAGCCTGGGGAGGGGGACGTGCTGAAGGCGGGGCAGGGCTGGCAGCCCCCCTCCCCTTGGACGGCCTTGAACAGCCCCGCCGGGCAGGCTGCAGAGAGAGGAGGGCGGAAGAGACGGTCAGCCTGGCCGAGAGGATGGTCTTATTTACGCGATTTCTTCAACTGTCCTGTCGCCTATCTCCCCTATGATTGTGTCTCTTTTGGGGGGGCTCCCTGCACCCCGAGGCTCTTCCCACAGCCCCAGAACAAGTGGGGGGGGGCAACATGTCGGCTTCCGTTTTTTCTTCTGTTGTTTTCTTTGAGATGACCTCCCAGGTCCCTTCCAACTTTATTATTATTATTATTATTATTATTATTATTATTATTATTATTATTATTATTATTATTATTATTATTATTATTATTATTATTATTTATTATTATTATTATTATTATTTATTTATTTATTATTATTATTATTATTAATAATAATAATAATAACAACAACAAAACAACAACAACAACAACAATAACAATAACAATAACAATAATAATAATAATAATAATAATTATTATTATTATTATTATTATTATTATTATTATTATTATTATTATTATTATTATTATTATTATTATTATTATTACTATTATTATGTGCAGGAATTTAGGGTTAAAAAGGGAGCGAAACTGCCGCAAAATTCATCCGTCTCAAAGCTCTCAATACAGAATATCAGAATTAATGACCAAAAATCAGCCCAATGTTTCCATCGCTAAGCGAGACAACTGTTGGGTGAGTTTTGCCCCCATTGGATGACCTTCCTCGCCACAGTTGTTAAGTGAGGAACACGGTCCTTAAGCGAATCCAGCTTCCCCCACATTGACTTTGCTCGTCAGAAGGTCTCAAAAGGGGATCACGGGACCCCCCCATGGGACGCTGCGACCGTTGTAAATACGAGTCCGTTGCCAAGCATCCGAATTTTGATCACATGACTGCGGGGGGACGCTGCGACGGTCGTTAAGTGTGACAAACGGTCATAAGTCACTTTTTTCACTAACATTATAACTTCAAACGGTCACTAAAAGAACAATTGTGAGTTGAGGACCACCTATGATAGAATAACAGAGTTGGAAGGGAGGTTGGAGGTCTTCTAGTCCAGCCCCTGCTCAAGCAGGGGACCTTATACCATTCCAGACAAGTGGCTGTGCAATAAGGAAGGAAGGAAGGAAGGAAGGAAGGAAGGAAGGAAGGAAGGAAGGAAGGAAGGAAGGAAGGAAAACAAAATAGCAGAATAACAGAATTGGAAGGGACCTTGGAGGTCCTCTAGTCCAACCCCCTACTCAAGCAGGAGACCCTATACCATTTCAGACAAGTGGCTGTGCATAAGGAAGAGGAAAGAAGGAAGGAAGGAAGGAAGGAAGGAAGGAAGGAAGGAAGGAAGGAAGGAAGGAAGGAAAACAAAATAGCAGAATAACAGAATTGGAAGGGACCTTGGAGGTCCTCTAGTCCAACCCCCTACTCAAGCAGGAGACCCTATACCATTTCAGACAAGTGGCTGTCCAACAAGGAATGAATGAATGAATGAATGAATGAATGAAGGAAGGAAGGAAGGAAGGAAGGAAGGAAGGAAGGAAAACAAAATAGCAGAATAACAGAGTTGGAAGGGACCTTGGAGGTCCTCTAGTCCAGCCACTGCTCAAGAAGGAGACCCTACCCTGAAAAAGTTCCTGGTCGCATCCCATTAGGTTGCCCTTTGAACCCTGCCCAAAACATGCCCCCTGCTCTAGCTAAGCCCCTCCCAACGGGGCCTGCCAGCCCATCAAGACCCCCATCACCCCCCCCAAAGCTTTCTAAAAGGACTCAAGCCCAGAGCCTGGCTGCTTGAGAACAGCACCTTCTGTTAGAGTTGGACCCCTCCTCTCTTTATGAATGGCCTAAGACTGGCGCTCCCCCTCCCTCTCCAAGGCCTGGGTCTTCTGGCAGGGAAGGGGGTGCCTGCGGGGGGGAGGGAAGCACACCCCAGCCTCAAGAGAGCAGCCAAAGGAGGGCAAACAAAGCAGTTCCCCTCCCCTCCCTCAGGCTGGGGGGGGTCTCCATGGGCTTCTGCCAGCAGCAACCTGCTCCGGGCTCTCCTCCCCCCTCCCCCCACCCCGCTGGCTGGCTGATTACCCTTGACCTCCGGATAGTTGGCATTCCTGGGGCTTCCAGCCGGCCCGCCTGCCCGTGGGTGGGAATCCAAGACCCCTGGCCTGTTCCCCCCATCCAAGCGAGGAGAGAACACTGGAGAGAGACAGAGAACAGCTGCAGAGTTGGGGGGTGGGGTGGGGGGGCAGATGGCTCCCATCAGCCCACCGTGGTCTACAAAGGGGGACTTGGGGAGCAGGTTATTTGGGGGAAGGGTCTCACCCCTCCCCTTCTCTTTTGCTTTCCTCTTCTGCACCCCACCTGCTGCCCCCCCATTGGAGAGTTCCTCCCGCCAGGGCCTGGATTATCTGGGTTTATCTTCTGGATGGCTGGGCAATGGGTCCACAGGTGGGTCCTGCCCTGCCCCCCAGCCCGCTTCCCCTTCTCCTGTGGGGGGCCAGGAATGCTCTCTTCCCCCCCCCTTCCATGGGCCAACAGCAGATGAGCAGAAAAGGGAAAGCGTCAGCAGGAGCTAAGCTTGCAGGTCCAAAAAGGGGCCCCCGGGGACAAGGAAATGAGCAGGGGGGGCAGGAATATCTCCAGAGGACCCCCCCAAGTCAACCGGCCAGGGAAGAGTCAAAGGCTGAGGCCTAGAATCCCCCAGAAGGGCAGACACTTTTTTTTCCTTCTCCTTCCTGATTCTTTGGGTCATCGTCGTAGTTCTGTGGAGCCTGCACTCTCAGAGGCAGTCTACCTGTCGACCCCAGCCCATGGAAAAAAAAGCAGAGAAGGGACCTCCCCTTCGTTCCCCTGCTTATGGGCTTCCAGAAGGAAACAAAGGCCTGGTCTCATCCAGAGTACAGGTAGTCCTCGGCTTACGAAAATTCATTTAGTGACCGAAGTGATCAGGGCACTGAAAAAAGTGACTGATGGCTGTATTTCAGACTTATAACCGCTGCAGCGTCCCCACGGTCACGTGATCCAAATTCGGCCATTTGGCAGCCGACTCACTCGTATTCGCGACGGTCGCAGTGTGTCCCAGGGGGTCCAGTGATCCCCTTTTGCGACCTTCTGGCAAGCAAAGTCAACAGGGAACCTGGATTCGCTTAACAACATTAACAAGTGCGGTGATGGACTTAACAACTGTGGCCAGAAAGGTCGTAAAATGGGGCAAAACTGCCTCGTTCAGCAGTAGAAATTTTGGGTTCCATTGTGGTCGTAAGTGGAGGACTCCCCGTAACGGCTCTTAGGCCTCCGATCTCCTGCACCAGCACCAAGACAAGCCCCCCTCCCCACACCCTTCTGCCCACCCACCCAGACCAGATTCCTCACCTCGGCACTTGGTGCTCTCCTCCGAGGGCTCATAGCCGGCCGCACAGGTGCAGTCCGTGATGGCCTGGTCAGCCCATTGCCCATCCTCCCGGCAGTACATGCTGAGCGGGCGGGAGCTGGTCTTGATGGCGTTGGGCACACACTGCCCGGTGACCGGCATGACCAGCTCCCTGGGCACCGTCTCCTGGAAGAGCGTGAAGTTGACGGTGATGGCCGAACACTTCTTGAAGAAGAGCCGGACGGAGAGCAAGGCCATACAGGCGCCCTGGTCCTGGAACGCCAGGTAGAAGCCTGTCTTGGAGAGGGGTCCCACCCGCAGCGTCTTCACGTTCACTTTCCCAGAGGCCTCCATGCCCGGCCGCTTGCGGGTGAGGTGCTCGGCTGCCACCGTGTCCACTTTGACGTAGGGGGTCTCCATCCAGGGTGGGAAAGTGGCCGAGGCGAGGTCAGCGTCGGCTTCGTAGAAAAAGACGTTGAACGTCTCCTTGCACGCCCGGGTGACCCGTGGGATGGAGAAGCATTCCACCACGGTGAAGCGCAGCTCGGCGTAGACGTACGTGGCGCCCGATCGGGGGACGAAGGTGGTGCGCAGCCAGTTGTTCTGGTTGGGTTGGTGGACCCCGCACACCTCGAAGGTCCGGACGCTGTTCTGCTCCTCGTCCATCCCGCTTATCTCTTCCCACTGCGAGGAGAAACGCCGGGCAGGTTAATGGTGGCACACAAGGTTCGGGAGCGCCCTCTCGTAATATCGGTGAACAAGCCGCACGATCAAAGTGGCAAAGCTTCCCTCCCAAGTAGGACTGGACAGCAGGGGGAGCTCAATGGGGCACTCTAAGGGGGGCAGCTTTTCTGGGTCCCCAAAGTCAACCATGCCGAGATGCTTCCCAAATCTACCGCAGCACTTGGTGGCCAGGATGTGGTCGCCAGAGTTTCGCTGGTCCACGAACTGGCTGAACTCTTCCTTGGGTTTTCCTTCATCTCTGTCCACCGAGGGAAGGCAGGGGCAAAGTCTCCGCTCTTCCTCCTCCTCCTCTTCCTCCTCCTCCACTCTGCAGCCCCCCCTCCCTTTTAGTACTGATGATGCTACCTAGTTAGGTCATGAAACGTCTGCAAGAATACTCTATCAAGCTTGGGTGACTCCGCACCTCTTTATTATTTATTTATTTATTATTAATCAATTTATTTGCCACCCATCTCACAGTTCGGGTGACTCCGAACTTTAAATTATGAAAGCTATACATTTATTTTTATTTTTATTTCTTTCTAAGTCTTTAATGGCGTAGGAAAGTGGGACGTTTCGGTCTACGCTCGGTTTCCTTCCCTGCCAGGGTGAGAATCAGCTCCTCCGTCGCCTTCTCTCCTTCCTGACGGATCAACCCCGGCTTTGTCTCCGCTTTCAAAACCAGCCGTCCGGATCCGAGCTGACATTTATCCTTAATAAAGGCAGCCGGGAGATGCTGGATACGGTTAAACAACCTAAAACGGGGTGGTGAATATCCGCCGGGTCTTTAAACGATGCCTGGGGCCCTCAACACACACACACACACGCTGATCTTTTATTAAAAAAACTTCGTTTAATCTGGTGGCGATCTCTTGCACAACGGCACAATCCCCGGGGCCAACGGCTGGCATGTTTTTCTGACAATGCGGTTCCCAAAATGGTGTTGCCAAATTTGGCAATCTCGCGAAGACTGGAGAGGCGAGTGTTGCCCGGTGCACCTGGGTTATTGCGCAAATCGACCCTCCCTCGGCAACTGACTCTTGCCCGCACGCCCGTTTTCCCACCCCCCAACCATCCCCCAGGTGGTGTGGACTGCAAGTCCCGTCATTCCCAGCCCACATCCCCAAGGGGGAGGCTGAAGACCCTTCGCCCCCTCACCTGGCCATCGTCAGCAGGGTAAGTGGTCCATCGGAGGTCGGCAGTCTCGAATTTCGTGTTCATGAGGTTTTCTGAAAGGAGGAGAGAGAAAGCGGTGGGGGGTGAGTGCTTGTCCTGACTGCCCTCACGGGTGCCCCCCCTGCCCTACCCGCGTGCCCAGAATGGAGGACAAAACCACTGGAGCGTTTCCTGACAGTGAGAACAATTAACCGGTGGAACAACCTGCCTCCAGAAGCTGTGAATGCTCCAACACTGGAAGTTTTTAAGAAGAGACTGGACAGCCCTTTGTCTGAAATGGTATAGGGTTTCCTGCCTGAGCAGGGTGTTGGACTAGATGACCTCCAATGTCCCTTCCAGCTGTTATTCTGTTCTGTTCTGTTCTGTTCTGTTCTGTTCCATTCCATATTCTATTCTATTCTATTCTATTCTATTCTATTCTATTCTATTCTATTCTATTCTATTCTATTCTATTCTATTCTACTCTATTCTATTTTCTGTTCTATTCTATTCTATTCTATATTCTATTCTAAAAAAGGCAGATTTAGAAAAGGAGCAAAACTTTTAAACTTTAAATCAATTAGCAAAGCAAAGTTTAATTCTAATGCAATATGTCTCTTAAAAGCATCGCCTCATTTAATCAGGAAGTCCTCCACTTACAACAGTTCATTTAGTGACCGTTCAAAGTTACGACAGCACTGAAAAGAGTGACTTACGACCGTTTTTCACACTTACGGCCGTAGCAGCAGGTCACATGATCAAAAATCAGACGTTCAGAAACTGACTCGCACTTATGACGGTCACAGTGTCCCGGAGGGGGTCACGTGATCCCCTTTTGTGACCTTCTGACCAGGAAAATCAATAGGGGAATCCGGGTTCACTTTAAAATCTTAACGGCAAAAATTCGCTTAGCAAAGAAAGGTCGTAAACTGGGGCAAAACTCACTTAGCAACCGTCTTGCTTAGCAATGGAAATTTTGGGCCCGTTGTGGTCGTAAGCGGAGGACTACATTATAAAGGCAGATCCCAAATATTTACTTTGTGCAATTCATTCATCTTCAGCTTCGGCTTCCTTTTCAAAGCTGCCAGGTCCACCTGCAAGGGACGCGGCTGCGTTCACACAACCCTTCCCCTCCCCTCCCAGGCTTGGCCCACTTTCAGGGTTCTCGCCTCCCCCCCCCCGCCCTCGCGGAGAATTCCCTGAGTAAGTGTGATTGCAGAACGAAACCACAAAGGCTAGGAAAAAAAAATCTGCTTGTGGGGCATTTCCCCCAGTAATTAAAAAACGCCTCCCTGTTCAGGGCGATGCAAATGAGGCCGTTCAAAGCCTGACTTTGAATCGAGGCAGGTTGTGTGTGTGTGTGTTTCGTGCAGGGGGTTGGACTCGATGACCTCCAAGGTCCCTTCCAACTTTATTATTATTATTATTATTATTATTATTATTATTATTATTATTATTATTATTATTATTATTATTATTATTATTATTATTATTACTGCGTTCGATTTGTGTGCTAGTGTGTTATTTTTGTGTGTGTACCAGATTCGATTTCTGCTCGCTTGGAAAAAACCCTCAAGAGGCTTTCGTTTGCCACCTGCGGGGGGGGGGGGGGGCTGGCAAGGCTCGGCTCCGCCCACCCAACCGTCAATCACAAGACAAGTGGCATCTGGGCGGGGGGGGTGTCCAAATGAAAGTGGGGGGGGAGTTCTGCATGCCGGGGTCTCCCCCCTCCCCACTGCTTCCCTGCAGACGAAGCCCCCTCCCCACCTCCCTCTGTCTGTTGATCCTGGGCACATTGACATGGGTGAGACCCCCCACCGCAGACCCCCCCCACAGCCTTGGCTGCCCCCCCCCCCCCCGTCCAGGATCCTAGGAACGCAGCCGGCTGGCCAAGGGGTCAAAGGTGGGGAAATATTTATAAAAAGCCGGACAGGCGTCACTTCCCCAAACAGCTGCGGCCACCGCCCAGTGGCAGGAAACGAGCCCCCACCCTGGCGGCCGGGCCCCCCACTCCTCTCCCTGCAGCCCCACTCCCGCAGCCGCATGCACCCTGGGGTTCCCCTCCCCAGCCTTGCTTTGGCTCCTGGGGGGGCCAGCGGGATACAGGAACAGCCTCACCTTGGCCAAGACCACCGAGGAGCAGCCCCCTCCCCTCGTCTCCCCCCCGTTTTTCCTGCACCTGGAATTTCTGGGGCTCCACCCAATCGGGTTCGAGAAAAGGGGAGTAAGCCCCCCTAAATTTTCTAATTGGGGGGGCACATTTCCTGGCATGGGCCCCTTGCCAGGTTCCTCTGAGTGCCCACCAGAGCCTTAAGCCCCCCCCTTCGCCAAGCTGGGGGAGTGGGTGGGAGAGCCTCAGAAACGAAAAGCCTACCTCGCAGGGGGGGGTGTTGTTGAGAAGAAACACTACCAGGCTGCCAAAGGGTTGGCAAAATTGAACATGGCTGCTCCCCTGGGCAGCTGGCACGACTCTCCTGCGATTCCCTTGCTGGCTGGGGGATTCTGGGAGTTTAGTCCACGGGCCCATAAATATTTGTGCCATAAATATTTCCCCCCCCATCATCAGTTCCCGGCTGCGTGGTCTCCCTCCCACCCTGAAATACACACACACACACACACACACACCTTCACCATCCCCTCCTCTGCCCACCACGCTCCTGGGCAGGCAGAAAATTAGACACCCCTGTGCCCCCCCCGCCTAAATGAATGCTGGGATAGCCTGAGGGGGAGGCGTGTGTGTGTGTGTGTGCCCCAGGGAATTCTGGGTAATTACAGGGCGATGTAAGGCTGGGGAGGACCCCCCCCGGGCCAAAGCAGGCAGGAAGGAAGCCAAAAGCAGGGAGGGTTCAAGACTGTGGGGGGGAATGGAGACCTCCCCCACGCCTGGGTGGGCACCAGGCTGGCAAGGCAACCTCCCTTCTTGAGAGGCTCAATCCTGGCTTTTTCTCCATCCCCCCCTCCCAATTCGGCAACCCCCCCCCCAGTCCTCCACCATTCCTGCTCCCCACACCCATCGCCTGATGCTCATTCCTGCCCAAATCCGTCCCAGATGTGCAGCCATCCGGCTCGGCAGAAGCCGCGGGCAGCCGTTGCCAGCCTCTTGCTTCCCGGGCTGCTTGGGAAGAGGGTCCGGGGCCCCCCGAAGCCTCCGTCAATCCTGGAACCCCTGGACCCCTCCCCGAAGATCCCCCCTCCCCCAGCCGGGAAAGGGAGGGAAGCAGCCGCGCCCCGAGATCCGCACAGCCGCTTAATTATATTTCGGGCACGGCGCCCGGCATGCTCGACTCGCACTTAATAACAACAGCAGAGCCGTCTTACACCAGAGGCCGGGCGAGCAGGCGTCTTTGGGCCCCCCCCACCCCAGAAAAGAAGGCGCAGAACCCCCCCCCCTCATCTCAAGGCGGGCCCTTCCAGGCAGGTTGAAGCCTGCCCACCCACCCCCCTATTCCCGCCTGGCCCGGCAGCTCTGGCACCATCTCCCTTCGGTCCTCTCTGGGAGACGTAGGTGGGCACTGCTTAATCCCGGTTACCAGGCCCTCCAACTCGGTCTGGCTGTTGGAAACACACCCTGGATAATGAAGGGAGGGGCCCCAGGAGGGATTCACACACACACACACACACACACACACACAAACAGGGAGGAATAACCTTGCCTTGGAAGGCACATCCCTCCCCGGCCTGGCGCCCAGAGAAGGGGCCATCTTCAAGGCTGGCTTTAGAGCAGGGGTCTCCAAGCTTGGCCACTTGTGGACTTCAACTCCCAGAATTCCCCAGACAGGCCCTCTCGGTGGGACGGGCAGATATTCGGGGGCTTTCTACCCGGACCCCAGGCTGCTGCTGGGAGGAATAAGATGCAGAATTGCAAAGGCCTTCCTGCCCTCGGGGGCTTTGGAGGATAGCTTGACCCCCCCTCTTCTCTTTGACAGCCCCTCAAGTACTAGAAGGCAGCTTATCAGGTCCCCTCATATCCTCTTTGATAGGTCAGGGGTAGGCAACCTTGGCTCTTTTATGACTTGTGGACTTCAACTCCCAGAATTCCTGAGCCAGCATGGGGGAACTATGGCCCCCTTGATGACTGGTGGACTTCAACTCCCAGAATTCCTGAGCCAGCATGGGGGAACTATTGCTCCCTTTAGGACTCGTGGACTTCAACTCCCAGAATTCCTGAGCCAGCCATGCTGAGGGGAAAGGGAGAGGTTTCCAAGTTGAGCCATGCTGGCTCAGGAATTCTGGGAGTTGAAGTCCACCAGTCATAAAAGAGCCAAGGTTGCCCACCCCTGGCTAGCTATACCTGGTTCTCACAACCGTTCATCCTATGATTGAGCCTCCAGACCATTTATCATCCTTGTGGGTCTTCTCTGCACACTTTCTAGGGTCTCGGCAATCAATGGTGTCTCCACAATACGTCCATCTCCAACCCAACCCACCAGAGGTCATCAACAAGTACAATAATGGCGTCTCCATAATACACCCGAGTCTGAATCTCAACTGAGAAGGGGGCAGATAACTTGTTTCCCTGAGGACCTTCTACCTGCCAATCTTATTTCATTCTTTCATTCTTCGACAAAGGGACTAAACTAGTAGACCAGCAAAATGCTGTGGACGTAGTATACTTAGACTTCAGTAAGGCATTTGACAAGGTAGACCACAATCTACTGTTTGGTAAACTACAAATAGGTGGGATAGACAACATCACCACCAGATGGATCTGTAGCTACTCAACGAGTAGTCCTCAATGGTACTACATCCACACGGAGGGAAGTAAGCAGTGGGGTACCACAAGGGTCCATCCTAGGCCCAGGACTCTTCAATATCTTCATCAATGACTTAGATGAGGGAATTGAAGGGGAACTCATCAAATTCGCAGATGACACCAAACTTGCAGGAGTAGCCAACACCCCAGAAGACAAACTCAGGATCCAAAAAGATCTTGACCAACTTGAACAAGGGGCCCCGTCCAACAAAATGAGTTTCAAGGTGGAGAAAAGCAAAGTTTTACACCTAGGCAGGAAAAATCAAAGGTACAAGCACAGATTGGGCGAGACCTGGCTCAAAAACAGCAACTGGGAGAGGGACCTTGGAGTCCTAGTGGACGATCGCTTGACCGTGAGCCAGCCGTCTGCAGCGGCAGCCAAAAAAGCTAACACAATCCTGGGTTGTATAAACAGAGGCATAGAATCAAGATCACGCAAAGTATTAGTACCGCTTTCTAAAACCCTAGTAAGACCACACCTGGGATACTGCAGCCTATTTTGGTCACCATATCACAAAAAAGATGTTGAGAGTTTGGAAAAAATTCGGAGAAGAGCAACTAAGATGATCCAAGGCCTGGAGACTAAAACATACGAAGAACGGCTGCAGGACTTGGGTCTGGCTAGTCTAAAGAAAAGAAGAAACAGGGGAGACAGGATAGCAGCGTTCCAGTATTTGAGGGGCTGCCACAAAGAGGAGGGGGGGTCACGTTGTTCTCCAAAGCACCAGAGGGAAGGACGAGAAACAATAGTTGGAAGCTGATCAAAGAGAGAAGCAACCTGGAATTGAGGAGAAACTTCCTGACAGTGAGGACAATCAACCAGTGGAACAGCTTGCCACCAGAAGCGGTGGGTGCTTCATCACTGGAGGTTTTTAAGAAGAAGAGACTGGATTTTTAAAGAAGTAGACAAGCCACTTGTCTGAAACTTCTTAGGGTCTCCTGCTTGAGCAGGGGGTCAGACTAGAAGGCCTCCAGGGTCCCTTCCAGCTCTGTTCTGATTGAAATTGAAATCTTGGCTCTGCCAAGGGGAGCAAAGCCCCCTTCCCTGAATCCCAGCCTCTCCCAGCAAGGGGAGCTGAAGGAAGCCCAGCCTTCGGGACCCCCAACCGCAGACCTCTGCCATCCACACCCCCATGCCAAAGCCGGACGACGTGGGAATTCGGGGTGTGCCCCCAAAGTTGGGGCTCTGGCAGGGGGGGCAGGCGAGAGGACAAGAGCCGGGCGGACAGCACTGGGCGGGGATGAAGTCACCACCACCAGTGCCCAGAGCCCGTGATTTCCTGTCTCTCAAAGAGCAACGGTCTCAGGGTCATCCAGCGAAAGCCGTTGGAGAGCAGCCAGCGGGGAGAAGGGAAGGCCGGAGACAGGGATCACTTCCCGAAACTGTTGGGCTTTTGCTTTTTTGACACACACACGCACGCACACACACACACAAACAGAGCAATCTGGAGAGCTGGCTTCACCCATCCGGTTAAACCAGCCTATTGTGGTTTAAGATACCGGGTTAAGCAGATCGTGCTGCCGCAATGGTGGTAAGCCATGGTTTAGGCCGGGGCTTCCGTGGGGTGCAGAGCCAGGGATTAAGCTAACTTAAGCCAACTATGACTAAGCCATCTCTGGTTGAAGGACGGATTAACCCAAAGGAAGAGGAGCTAAATGCACCACTAAGCATTAGGCCCAGGTATTAAACCAGGGGTGTTCAACTTTATAAGGCCTATGGACTTCAACTCCCAGCATTCCTCAGCCAGCAAGGGTTTCCCAGGATAGGATGAGAACAAAGGTGGCTAGACGACCTGTATTGCATGTTTTTTTGATGGGGCAACTGACTTAATAGATGGTGGGAATGCGGTAGACGTAATATATCTTGACTTCAGCAAAGTGGGAAAAAAAGAGCTGGCTGGGGAATTCTGGGAGTTGAAGTCCACAAGTCTTAAAGTGGCCAAGTTTGAAGACCCCTGCTCTAGAGGGCCGTTACATCCAGATGTTTGGGGCACCCGCTGCAGAGTTCCCACCCAGAACTCATCTTTGGGCTGGGGGGGGCTCCCCTGTAGGAGAGACCCCCCACCCCCTTGTGAGCCTGACTGGCTGCTGATTCTGCCCCCCTCCAGGCTGGCTGGGGAATTCTGGGAGTTGAAGTCCACAGGCCTTCAAGTGGCCAAGGTTGGACGCTCCTGTATGAAACAAAACCGTCACACTGAGGGGGGTTGTGTGTCTCTCCAAAATCCCTGCAACCCTCCGCAGAAGCCAACATTGGTTTTTGAAGAAGCGGGAAGGACATTGATTCCTTTAAAGGTTGACCTCGGAGGAGACCCCCGGGGACCCCAGGACGGCCAAGAAAAGCATCGGACCGGTCAACTCAAAGTTCTCCCTCGAAGCCCCAAGGAGCAGACTCTAATTATTCTGCTTCGGACACACAACGCAAACGGAAGACCTAACTCAGTTACGGACCTTCCCTGCTGGCTTCCGACAAGCCAAGTTAATATGGGGGGGGGGGCAGATTTGCTTAACGACCGTGTGATTCACTTAACAAGGTGGGCACCGTTGGAAGTCCTGGGTCAGATCTTCTGGAGAGAGTTCCCCCTGCACGGTTGCCCAGTTGATACCAACTGAATAACCAGACTTGCCCCGATTCGTTTAGCGACCGTTTGAAGTTGCAACAGCGCTGGAAAAAAATGAATTAGGACGGGTCCTCACACTTACGACTGGCGCAACGTCTCTACGTGATTGGGTGTGAATTTACGAGGGTTGCAGCGTCCCGGAGTCACGTGATCGGCTTCCCACATGCAAAGTCAGTGGAGGGGGACCCTGCTTCGCTTAACGACCCTGTGATTCACTTAACAACCACCGGCTTGCTTAGCAACAGGGGTCTCCATCGTGGTTGTAAGCCGAGGACTACCAACTATCAGACAATCTGCCTCTCAAACTGAAGAATGGACTCTGGATGAGCCAAAACCAAGACCCCCCAAGGAGGAGACCCCACCCCTCGTGCTTATCTGGGAACTGGTCTCGGCGCCGGTCCTGGGTTCGATTTACAACGATCGACCCACTTTGCTTCTCCTAGCTGCAGAGCAGACTCAACCGGTGCTCTCAGCCCTCCCTAACTTTGCTCGCCAGCTTGACGACCCCCCCCCTCTGGGACCCCCACCCCGTCCCCAAAGCCTGCAGGCGCCCAGTTGAAGAAGCTCGTCTCCTCTCCCAACCTTTGCAAGGCTGGGAAGCCCGCGGAAGGCAGCCATGCGAAGCGAGGAGCTGCAAAGGAGGGGGGGGTTGCAGTGGGGAGGGGGATTCTGCCTTTGATAGAGCACGGCCGCACCACCCCCCCAGAGGAGCAGAGGGATTACCCGCCTGCTCAGATGTAGAAGCCGACGGCTGCCGTCTTTTGAAGCGTCTGCCAGGCTGCGTTCAAAGCCCCCTCGGGGTCTCGGCCGTTCTCAGGACCCCTGGAAGCTCACGGGGCCTTCAGTGGGGCCAGGACTCTCCGAGATCACCTGTGCGCTGGAACCCTGCTGCCAATCATCCCCAACCCCACGAGAATGCCATTCCAGGCACATTTTAGAGTAGAATAGTGTCATAACTGTGAGGACCGGTCGTGAATCGCTTCCTTCTAGCACCGTCGTGACTTTGAGTGGCCGTTAAACAAAGGGATGCTGCGATTGTTGTAAGTGCGAGGACCGCTCGTGAGTCACTTCACTTAGCGGCGTCATAACTTCAGTCGTTAAACGAATGGCCGTAACTCAAGGACTACCTGTAGGCCAGTCTTATAAAGAAGGAAGCAAGGGGGTCCTCAAACTTGGCCACTTTAAGACTTGTGGACTTCAACTCCCAGAATTCCCCAGCCAGCCACGTGGACTTCAACTCCCAGAATTCCCCAGCCAGCATAGCTGGCTGGGGAATTCTGGGAGTTGAAGTCCACAAGTCTTCAAGTGGCCCAGTTTGAGGACCCCTGGCCTAGGGAATCCTAGTACCTGAACTGGGGGTGTGTGTGTCAAGAGACACTGGTGGGAGGCTCGGCCCCAGAAGGAAAGGGGCCCAGTGACCCTGGGGAGGCCTTCCCTGCGGCCACAGGCCGTTCAAGTAAAGCTGGTCCTCGACTTACGTCCACAACCCAGCTCAAAATTTCTGTTGCTAAGCAAGACAGTGGATAAGTGAATTTTGCCCCATTTTACGACCTTCCTTGCCACCGTTGTTAAGCGGATCACTGCAGATGCTAAGTGAGTAACACGGTTGTTAAGTGAATCTGGCTTCCCCAATGACTTTCAGAAGATCGCAAAAGGGGATCATGGGACACTGCGACCGTCATAAATACGAGTCAGATGCCTGGCACCGATCATGTGACCCTGGGGGAGGATGCTGCAACGGCCGTTAAGTGTGAAAAACGTTGTAACTTTGAACTGTCACTAAATGAACTGTCAAGTTGAGGACTACCTGTACGCACCCCGATACTCCACTACCAATATGGGGATCGTGGTTTGTTCGCACGGCCTCCCTCGGGCAGGGGGAATCCCCCGTGCGAATCCTGAATGATGGTCCATCCAACATTTGAGGGCCCAGGACGATGGGATCTCGGGGCCTCTGGCTGGAGACAAGGAGGGGACTGCCTCCCCCCCCCCCCGTGATGATACAGGGTTATGCCCCCAGCCCAGCCCTCCGCAGAGCAACAGGCTGCGATACCATCATCCCCAGCCCACAGGCCAGGTCCCAACACAACAGCCTCTCTCAAAGTCGGCAATCCGCAAAGGAAAGGGCAGCTTAAATGAAAAGGGTGGGGGGCCCTTTAGGATCTGGCAGCCAGGGGTCTGTGCAGGGTGGGGTGGGGGCTTGGCATTTTGGCAAGGAGGGGGTGCCCGAGTGCCAGGTCTTGGGCAGGGGGGGGCAAAGGCCCAGCTCCCCATGCAGCACTTCAGACAAGCAAAAACCTGGACACTGGAATGGGGAAGGGGCTTTTGAATAGCCCTCTCCCCCATGGGGCTGGATCTGATCCCCAGCAGCCCTTCGCAGCTTTGGGGGAGAGGTGACCCCCCCAAGGGGGAGTTCAGATGGACATAGAATGGATGGGGGGGGAAGGAGGGAAGTTTACAATTGGCAAGTCAGGGCCACATCTGACTAAAGAGGGGACCTCTAGTCCAGCTTGGGGGTGGGTGGTGGGGGGGCAAAGGGTCTTTCTCCCTTTTCCTTGTGTTTCTGTCTGGGGGTGGAGAAGAAAAGGAAGGGGGGGCGTTTCCCCCCCAAGTCTTCTCTTAATCCCTTTTCAATGAGATTCTCCTGCAGACGCCACCTGGGAGGGTTGGGGAAAAGGGAGGGAGGGAGGGATGGAAGAAGGTATAGAAAAGGGAGGGAGGGAGGGAGGAAGGAAGGAAGATATAGAAAAGGGAGGGAGAGAGGGAGGGAGGGAAGGAAGGTATAGAAAAGGGAGGGAGAGAGGAAGGAAGGAAGAAGAAAGATATAGAAAGGGAGGGAGGGAGGGAGGGAGGGAGGGAAGGAAGGAAGGAAGGAAGGAAGGAAGGAAGGAAGGAAGGAAGGAAGGAAAAGTGGGGTGCCAGGTGAAAAAGGGGAGGATGCAGAGGACCCCTCCCATCAAAGCAGTTGGGAATTGCAAACATAAAGTCCAAACATAAAGGGCTTCCCCAAGGCCCCAGTCCTTTCTGTGTGTGTGTGTGTTTTGTGTGTGTTATTGGGGAATGATGGGCATTGTTGTGGGTTGATCTGGCAGCTGCTAGTTCCAAGGAGGGCTGCATCCAGAGCTGCTTTTCCAGCAGCAAAAGCCAAAATCCCACTGGCCAAACACATCTTTATAAAGGGCCCAGTAGATCCCCTGGCAGGATGGGGTCCTCACCTTCTTTCTTTCTTTTCTTTCTCTTCCTCTCCCTCCTTTCTCTCTTCCCCCTCCCTCTCTCTCATACAAACACACCCACCCACACACCCTAGCCCACCAGCTGTTCCCAAGAGACCCCAGCCTCCAAAACACCTTTGCATTCCTTGAGTTAAGGTGCCCGCTTTCCCCCCAGCTTCTGGCCCCCAGCTCTTCTCAACTTCTGGACCCACAAGGGGCCCAGCCCTCCGCGCCCCAGGGCCCATCATCCCCAACCTAGGGCATCCAAAAACGCTCTGGAGACCAGCAGGACTTGGCCTGTCCCTTGCAGAGAATTTCAGAAGCAATTTCAATTTTAAAGGGGTGGGATAGTTTTTCTGTGTGTGTCTGTCTGTGTGTGTGTGTGTTAGGAAAAGAACAGAGAGCTCTTGGAGAAGGGGGTGGGACCCTGACAGGGAGGGATCGGGAGATGAAAGCCCTATTGCAAATCGTTGCCCTTTTGCTGGGGGGGGGAGCAACTGATCCTGCTTGATATCAGAAAAAGGGGATCGATTCTGCTTCGTTAGCGCAATCAATGCAAGAGTCTATAAACACTTTGAACAGTCGCTTTAAAAATAGAGCGGGGGGGGGGGGAGAGCAAAGATGGGAGGGGGGAGGAAGAGAAGACAGCAAGGTGTCCTGTGCAGGGCTGGGGTCTGCCAAATTCCAGACACCCCCTCCCCACCCGCCCTTTCTGGGGGAGAGAGGTCCCTGATATTTCCCTCCTGGGGGGCTGGGGATTATAACTCTTATCGCCCCCCACCCAATTCATCAGTCGCCCCCCCAAGTGTCTCGGGGGTGCATTCCACGCGCGCGCCTCTCTCTCTCTCTCTCTCTCTGCGTGTGCGTGTGCCTGTGTGTGTGTGTGTGGAAAAAGTTTGCCCCAAACTTTCTGCCAAGGAATCTGTTGGTCCCGCCGCGCGATCGCGGCCCCCTCGCTCAAAAACTTACCTTCCACCGCCAGCACCAGGCAAATCCGGACCCAGAGGGGCCACCAGCGCTTCATCGCCCCGGCGGCCCCGAACCTTCATGCAGGGGGGGAACAAACCAGGACCGGCGGAGGCCCAAAACAAACAATAATCCAAGTCTTGGCGGAAAAAAACAACAACAAAAAAAACACCATACGGTAATCCACAAAGATCGGGAAAAATCCGTCCGGGATCCTCCTCGGTGGGAAGAGAGGAGCGGGGGGGGGAGGATGCGGAGACCCCCCGGCCCCAGCGGAGGCTCTCAGGTGGAACGGAGACCCCCGCCCCGCGGCTCAGACGCGCCTCCGCTGCCCCGGCGGGGGAGGGGGCTCTACGACGACCCCCGGGACCAGCCCGCTCCGCCCGGGGGTCCGCAGTCTCTCCCCCAGGCCCCGCGGAGGGGAGGAAGGGTCTATCCCCCCCCACAAGCAGGAGAAGGAGTGGGGGGACCCCCGTCCCAGTCAAGTTTTCCGGCGCGGGCGGGGGGCTTCTGCGGGGCGGGGGGGCGAGGAGCGCGATCCGCCCGTCCGTCCGTCCCGGGCCGAGACAAAGAGTCCCGTGTCTGCGATCCGGGCTGGGGCCGTTTCTGCAAACCTGAAAGTCCGGAATGGCAGCGCTGGGAACGAGCGAGCGGCGTCGGACAAAGGCGGCGCGGCGGCGGCGGCGGCGGCGGAGTCTGGCGGGGTTGGGCCAGCGCCAGCTCCCCCCCGGGGCTTGTGGGGTGGGGGGGAGATGGAGGAAGTGGGGCGCCCCCGAAGTGGATCCGGGTGAGGGTTTTAGGGCGCCCAGGAGCCTCCCAAGCTCGGCCTGGCCTCCCCGAAACTTTCCCCTCCCCTGGAAAAGAGGGGGAGGGGGGAGGGGAGGGGAAAGCGGCGCCCCACCTCCAGCCCCACCGAGCGGGCAGACCCTCCTCCTTCCCTCCCAGCCCGGAGAGGGAGGGGCGGCCCCCCAACCCTGCCCACCCCCGCGCGCTTTCTCCCGGCCCGAACTGGGGGGGGTGTCGTTTCTCAAGTCTAGAAACCCCCCATCCCCCCCATCCCAGAGAGAAGTGGCGGGACCGGGAAAATCTCAGCCTTTCACTCCAAAGAATGGGGCAGGGGGGGCAGGGGGAGGAGGGGGAGGAGGGGGCTTCCGCCTGCAAAGCAGCGCCCCCCCTTTTTCTCAGCCGTGCAAGCGATGGGGCTCCCCCCGCAAAGGCAAAGGCACGCCCCCAAACTTTGCAAGCCCCAAAGGGGGGGTCTTGATTGTGGCCCACAAACTCGGGTGGGTTCACCCGCCAGTATCTAAGAAGCCCCCGGAAGGGGGGGCCCAACCCCCCTCCCCAAAAGCGCCAAGGGCGCCCCCTGGCGGCTGGCCGGAGGGCTCAGCTGCTCCCCGCGTGCCCCAAGGAAAGGCCGAGGCAGCCCCTACTAGGCGGTGGGGCAGGAGCGCGGGGTCCCGACTGCGGGGGGAGGGTCCCGTCTCCGCCGCCCCGAGACCAGGAGAGCAGGGCGGGTGTTTTTGAGTGGCGGGCTGGGGCCAACCGGGAGGATCCTCGCGGCGGAGGATTAGCCGGCCGAGACACGCGAGGAACAATTCTGAAGGAACGTGTGAACGCGCCACACGCCTCCGGCTCAAGCCACGAAGGTTGAGGGGCCGAAGAGATGTATTTATCGTCTGGAGGCAGGTTCCAGGCATCGAGAGATGAAAGGGCGATTCTCCCAGCCTTTGCCGCACTCCGACGTTCCCGGGACCTGAGCTAGGTTCCCGGGCATTTTGAACGTCAGTCGGGAAGGCCAGGAAAGGGCACGCTGGTGGTGGTGAAAGCGGGTCAAACCAACGTCAAGAAGTGAACTCCACTGCCCGCTTCTCTGGAGGGGTGGGAGGTGGGGGGAAGGGAACCAGGGTTTATTTCTTTCTGACGACCGGGGGAAACTACGCACAGAGGACCCGCAGCCAGCCTCCCGGGCGCCAGGGCGGGGCTGCCGCGGAGGAGGCCCTGCTGCCGGGACGGATCCTGGGGAGGGGCTGCCAAGCCAGCTGGCCACCATGGACCCATGGTGCTGGACCCATGGCTGGGGACTTGCGGGGGGGGGGAACAGGAGACCGTGGGGAGCCTGTGAAAAATCAGATGAGAGGAGAAACGCGACCGCTCCCAGCATTCAGGGGTTTTCAGCGCTGCGGCGGCTGCGTTCCCACGACACGCTAAACCCGCGAGCCGGACTAAGAAAGCGTGCGCGTGTCCTGAGTGCCCCCGGCAGGGTTTGGGGCTCAAGTCCACCCGGGGGGCGGAGCAAGTTGGCCCTGGGTGGCGCTGGGGGCGGGTGGCCGTGAGAATGCGGCATCGGGGACGGGGGGGGGCAGGGCAGCGCTGACCTGGGCGAGGCTGAGCTCCCGCGGCTTCCTGCCTGGCTCCGGCCGTCCTGATGAAGCCGCCCGGCCCTTTCCGCGCTAGGAGAGGGGGCCGGAAAGCCGCCCGGGGGGGGGAGGGGGCCGGCGCTGTCTCTTGCTGGCAGAAGACGGGCTCCGCGGTAGAGCGAGAGGACAGGAGACCCGCGGAACTTCCTGCCACTGGAGGTGGGGGTGGGAGCAGGGCCAAAGCTCCTTCTACACAGCTTTAGAGAGCCCAAACGCTGGGAGGGGGGTCATCCTGAGGCCAACCAGTCGTTCCTGTGAGAATCAATGTGGCTGTGGGTCCCTGGCCCCTCCTAGCCCTTTCCTCATGGGCCTCAGATCCAAATTCAACCCGGTTTTCCTTCTGCCCATCTCAGCAGCCTTGCAGGGGTACCATTTTGTGAGAGCGCCCACAATGTGTCTGCCGATTGGGGTTGCCTGTGACCCTGTGCGGCCGACCCTCCCAAACAGGTGCCGGCCAGGCCAGAAATCCAAAGTTCACACCTGGCAGGTGGAAAGAAGGATGCCTTCACCTGCTGGATTTCGGCCTGCGTGGCTCAGCTGTGCAAGATCAGAGGGGTGGGAAACGGTTGGGAGGGGGCTGATCAGGGTAGATTAGAAGCGACAAGGAGCACAGCCGCTCCTCGCTTCCCCCGACAGGGAACGATTCCGCGGGAGGCAGGCGGGCCCAGGACCTCCTGGACCCAGGAGCAGAGGCCGAGTCCCTCACGGGCCGAGCCGATAAAATAAAAATAAATCAGGCCAGTGTTTAAAACTGAATGGGCATTATTTATTTATTTATTTATTTATTTATTTATCTATTTATCTATCTATCTATCTATCTATCTATCTATCTATCTATCTATCTATCTATCTATCTATCTATCTATCATCTATCTATCTATCTATCATCTATCTATCTATCTATCTATCTATCATCTATCTATCTATCTATCTATCTATCTATCTATCTATCTATCTATCTGACATTGTCTATGGGGGTCACGGATATACAACACTAGTAAAACATTAAACATACAAACACAAATATGTTTAAGCGCATCAGCATATATGTGTGTGTGTGTGTATGTGTTTGTGTATGTATACGTATATATGTATATTATGTATATATGTGTATATATGTATATATATGTGTATATGAATATATGTATGTGTATATGTGTATGTATATGTATATATGTATGTATATGTGTGTATATATGTGTGTGTGTGTATATATGTGTGTGTATGTATGTATATGTGTGTATATATATATGTGTGTGTATGTATGTATATGTGTGTATATATGTGTGTGTATGTATATATGTATATATCGTAAACCAAATAAATATTAACGATCACCAGGATAAAAATCTTAAACAAAGACTGTTTAATTTACAAAGCTTAGCTTTCGTCCGCCACACTGCCGACATCGTCAGAGCATAAAACGTGAGATTTGGGAGTCCGTTCTTATATGACTGGCTGTTTCTGCGCCCGGGCCTCTCTCTCTCTCTCTCTCTCTCTCTCTCTCTCTCTCCCTCTCTTCTCTCTTCTCTCTCTCTCTCTCTCTCACACACACCCACACACACACACACACACACACACACACACACACACACACACACACACACACACACACACACACACACACAACAAACACACACACACACACACACACCACACACACACACACACACACACACACACACACCACACAACACACACACACACACACACACACACACACACACACACACACACACACAGTGCATTCAGAAAGTATTCAGACCCCCTTCACTTTTGTCAGTTTTGTTATGCTGCAGCCTGATTCTACAGTTGTTGAAATTCATTTTTTTCTCGTTATCAGTACCACGTGATAAATTGAAAACAGAATTTTACAAATGTTTTATATATCGTTTATTTTATTGTCCATATATTTTATACATATACATAATACATACACACAAACACACACACATATATTTATATTTATTTATCAAGCAAATGTATGTGGTTGCCCAGTTTGCATTGGGTGGCACCAGGCAGCTCACAACATTAAATCCCACAATATAGAAACACTTCACACACAAACACACACACCCTGGCATGAGCAACACAATCAAATCAACCCCTGGATCGGCTCCCGTCTCCATTCGGGGTCCCACTGACAAAGCCGCACCTCTGGGGCTTTTGGGAAAACCAAGAGAGTGGGGGGGGGCTAATCTTACCTCTAGGGCAGGGGTCTCCAAATTTGGCCCCTTGAAAGACTTGTGGACTTCAACTCCCAGAATTCCCCAGCCGGCTGTGCTAACTGGGGAATTCTGGGAGTTGAAGTCCACAGGTCTTAAAGTCACCCAGGTGTTCAAACGAATAAATAAAATCTGGAAAGACATCCGAGAGAGATTGCTTCCCTTTCTGTACCGACTGATCTCTGTACGAGCTCAGAAACACCCGGTTCTCTGCCAACAGCCATTTGCGCTCTTCCTTCCTCAATTAATTCACGGTTACGGCACATTTGCTTCCACCTCTTCCAGAATCCACCCCCTGGAAAAAATATATCCGGATACAAACATGATGGAAAGTCGGCAGGCCGGGAACTTGTGTGCCCCACAGCCGGATCGGGGTTATCTCTCTGGCCAGCTGCAGACGCCTGTCCCCCCCCTCCTTGGAGGTCAGGCTGGGGGCAGGAAACAGAAGGGACGGGCTCGGTCTGGAAGCCTCCATCACAAGCTGTGGGGCTAGTGGGAGCCCCCCCCCCCAGTAGGCTGGGATTCCTTCCAGGGGGTGACCCACGGCGTCATTGTAGAGGGAGGGTGCTTTGCTGTTGAATGTCTTTACCTAGATTAGAGCAAGGAGGCCCAAGCTTGGCCCCTTTAAGACCTGTGGACTTCAACTCCCAGAATTCCCCAGCCAGCATAGCTGGCTGGGGAATTCTGGGAGTTGAAGTCCACAGGTCTTAAAGTGGTCAAGGTTAGACATATGGTTGTCCACCCCCGTTTGGGCCTTCTGACCCAAGAGACGCTGCGAGTGTCGGAACGATGTAGTAGTCCTCGGTTTACGACCGTTCATTTAGGCAGCGTTCCACATTACAACAGCATGGGGGAAAAAGTGGCTTACAACCATTCCTCGCACTTATGACGGCCGCAGCATCCCGGGGTCAAGTGGTCACTATTTGAGACCCTCCCAGCCCGCTTCCAACAAGCAAAGTCGATGGGGGAAATTCGCTTAACGACCGTGTGATTCATTTAACAACGGCAGCCGTTCCCTGAACGAGTGGGGCAAAAAAGAGGACGTAAAATCGAGCACAGCTCCCTTAACACCTTGCTCAGCAACGAAAATGCTGGCCTGGGTGGTACCCAGGTAGTCCTCGACTTACGACAGTTATTTAGTGACCGTTCACTGAAAAAAGTGGCTGATTTTCGGACTTATTTTTCAGACCTTTGCAGCATCCCTGCGGTCAAAATTCAGACACTTGGCAACTGACTCGTATTTATGACGGTTGCGTGTGTCCCGGGGGGGGTCCCGTGATCCCCTTTTGCGACCTTCCGACAAGCAAGGTCAAGCCGGAGTCGCTTAACGACGGTGTGAACCAGCTCAAGAACCGCAGCGATTCAGTTTGCAAATGCGATGGGACAAGTCGTCAAATGGGGCCAAACTCCCTTCAGAAATGTCTCGTTTAGCAACATAAATGTTGGGCTCGACTGTGGTCGTAAGCCAAGGACTCCCTGTACAAGGTGCTTCGCCCTCCCTCCCACTCTTTTTCTCAGACCTCCGAGAAAGTTTTCCTCTTGTTCGCCCATTTTGCTGCAGGTTGCAGCCCCCTCTCCCCCCTCTCCCCCAGGAGGCCGGGGGGGGGGGACCTGCCCCACGGACAGCAGCACCCAGCGGGCGCCTGGCGGGCCCGGACTCTCCCCTCGCCCCAGAGATGCTGCAGCTGCCTCCAAATTGATTCCAGACCGAGAGTGCTGGGGGAGGGAGGCGTGGGGGGGGGGAGAGAAATGGGGGTCCCGGGCTGGCTAACTGGCGGGCTCTGTACAAGCCGAGCTGGTTTGAATTAGGCTGAGCCCCTCCCCTCCCAACACCCCAATAAATGTTTTGCCTGCAGCCGGAGATGGGATGAGATACAGAAAAGGGGGGGCCTGAGGGGAGGAACTGGATGGGGGGGGGAGCTCGCCCGACACGTCTGCCCAGATGTTCCTCATCTGTCAGCCATCTCTGCATGTTTTGAATATCTCCATTTATCTTTTCTCTGCAGTGAGACTTAGTGCCTTCCCCCGCCCCCCCCCCGCGACACCAAACCCCTCCAGCAAGAGTTGGCAAATGGATTTGGGGAAAGAGAGAGGGAGGGGGCTGCTGGGGCTGTGAAGGCGCCAACGAGGACCCCGCCAGCTCCCTTCGGGTGGGGGGACAGGGGAGAGGGAGGGCTCTCTGCGCTAGACATTGGGATGAAACGCAGATCGCGCCCCCTCCTCCTCCTCCTCCGGACCTCCCTTCCTCCCTCTATCTCCCCCTCCCCCGTGTCCAGTTGCGTTGCACTACAAGTCCCATTATCCCCTGCTCACAAGGCCCGAGTGGTCAAGCTTTCCTCCGAATCCAAGACTGCCCGCCCCCTCCCCTCCGCGCGGGTCTTTCTCCAAACTTGGGGAATCGTTTGTTCCCCGCTTTCCATGGCGGGGGTAGGTGGGTTTCTCAACCCGGGAAATCCCAGCCGCCCAGCCAGGCCCGCAGCGGGCGCGGAAGAGCCGCCCCTTCCCCACCCCCGCGCAGGGCACCGTCAGGGGAAGCGCTGACTTGCGCCCGTCCGGGCAGTCGTTGCGCGCCAGCAGCGTCCCCGCCGGACGGCCGCTGTTTGCTTTGGCAGCCGCTGAAAGCGCCCCGGCTCGTCTCTGCCAGGGGGGGGAGCGGGCAGGGGGAGGAATGAGCGGATGGGGTGGGGGGGGTCTAGGGAAGCCAGTCGGCCTGACGTCATTCAGGATCCCGGTTCCATCTGGCCAACTTTGCTTGGCTTTGAGAAGGGTGGAATTTAATTCCCAGAATCCCCCTGCCAGCAAATCCTGCATTAAGCCCTGGGGAAGGAGGGAGGGAGGGAAGGAGGGAGGGGGGAGGGTAACCTCTGCCCCACCTTGCAGATGCCTAGGATTGCGCCCCCCCTCCCCATTTTGGAAAGGAGATTCCCCCCCCCCCCCCCCCCGCCAGTAGGTCTTGTGCTTTCCTGTCTGGCGCGTGGGGCGTTTTCTTTGCAAACTGCACGCGAGACTGGAGGGGCAAAGCCTGAGCCGCGGGATCGCTCCCGCCCCCCGTCCCGGCAGAGGACCCCGAGTCCCACCCAAGCGCCCCCCCCCCCGCCGCTCCCCTTTGATCCCGCTTTCCGCTGCAGTTGGTGAAGAACAATAAGCGCGCAGAAGGATGCCTGGCAGCGGCGGAGGCATTTCCTCCCCTGGGGAGGGAGGGAGGGAGGGAGGGAAGGGGGGGGAGAGACCTCATCCAGCAGCCCCCAAATAAGCGCTTTTCCTGGCAGTCGGGGGGGTGCAGGGGCTCCCTCGGCCCCCTGCTCCACCCCACCCACCCCGCGAGGGGACACCGTGTGCCAAGGGCGCCCTGTGCAAAGCGGGGCTCCTGGTATAAAGGGGGGGGGCGCAGCTGGAATGCGAGCCCCCGGGGGCTTCCTCGCCTTCGGCATCCTTCAGATTCCCGGCTGGGGAAGATGGGACGTGCCGGGGGGGGGGGTGTTGTCTGCGTAGGGATTCCCCACTGAGCTCTTTTTAAAGCGCCTTTTTCCACCCTGGGGCATAGAGCCCAGCCTTGCCCAACCTCGGGTCCCATGCTCCACAACTAGCATCCCCCCCCCCCGAGTCAGTAGAAAGCGCCAAGGATTCCTGGGGGGGGGGGCGGTGTTGCTGCATTTGCATCGCTTCCTCTTTAACCGAGCCTTTTAAAACAATGGCTGAGAATCTCCATAGGGCTTTCAAAACAATGTTTTTCAAGCTCGGCGACTTTTAAGGCCTGCGGACTTCAATTCCCAGAATTCCCCAGCCAGCTGGCTGCGGAATTCTGGGAATTGAAGTCCGCAGGCCTTAAAAGTCGCCAAGCGGAGCCAAAACTGCCCCGCCCATTTGAGGCGCTGGTGCGCAAGCGCGGCTCTTTCCTCCCCCCCCCCAGCCGCCGTGACGTATCCGGAAAAACTTCTCCCGCTGGCCCCGCCCTTCGGCCCACCTCTGTCGCGACGTCGTTACGGCATTCGGCGTGGCGGCCAAAAAAGCCGTCCCTTCCCTCGACGCCGCTCTAGGATTTGGCCTCTCCATGGGCGGAAGCGCGCTCTTGCCTTTCTCCTGCGCGGAAAGAACCCTTCTGGGCTGCGCTACTCTATAGCCTGCCCCGGCTTTTGAATAGGGCACTTTCAGATCGGGCGCCATCTTGGATGCAAGGCGAGACTTTGGAGGCGGCAACGAGAAGCGGAGCGACGCCCTCTCGTTTCGGAGCGGCGGCGGCGGCGGCAAAGAGAAGCGGAGCGTGGCGGAGCATCAAAAAGGGGGGATCGGCGTGTCCCGGAGCCGCGACCCCGGGAAGACAGTTGAGAAGACGGGAGGGCAAAAGCGCGCTCGGGCCTGGAAAAGCCAAGCGAAGGGGGAGCCTGGAAACCGGCGGCGGCGGCAGCAGCTGCGAAGGGGAAGCCTGGAAACCGCCCGCCCGGGGAAAGCGACGCTGCAGGCGGTTTGCAGGCTTTGCAGGACTACAGCTCCCCTAATCCGCGGCCAGCGCCGGGATCCCTGGAGCTGGTGCTGAGGGCAGGTTGCACCCGGAGCTCGCGGCCCGCCTCCCTCCCGCCATGGCCGGCGCGCTTCCCGCGGCGCCCCGAGAGAGCCTCCCTTGCGCGGCGCCCACCCCGCGCCCGCCGCCCTCGCCCTGCCGCAGCCCGGACCCCGCCGTGGCGCTCACCCCGGAGCGGAGCGGGCCGGCCCGGGCGGGAGGCGGCATCCTGCGGCGGGAGCACCAGGAGAAGACGGGCCCCAGACACGTAAGGGAAGGGGGGGGCATCGGGCTGCCGGTGGGGGGGGCACGGGGGATGGTGCGGAGGGACCCCCCCTTCCCCTTAACGGAGCCTCCGCTCGCTCCTCTTGGCCTGCTGGGAACTCCTGCTCCACGCAAGGGCTCGACTGGATGGCCTTAAGGGACCCTTCCAAGCCGAGGCTGCTCCCTGCGGAGGCTCTGGCGGGAAGGCGGGCCGGGGGCTCCCGTGGAAGAACGCCGGGGGTCTTTTTCCCCTGGCAGGTCCGCTTTCGGATGGCAGAGCAGAGAGACGAGGAGCTGCAAGGGGCCCGGCCGCCCGCGGACCCCCAGGGCGCCTGCAAGCCGGCGAGGACGGAGCTCCGGGGGCCGCCCGCCCTCCGCCCGCTGGGCGCCCCGCTGCCCCACAGCAGCCTGGCCCTGGGCGCCGAGGTGCGAGCCACGCGCGAGCGGGCCTTCGATGCCCGGCAGGCGGCAGAGCGGCTGGTGCAGCGCTCCTTCGTGGCTCGGGGCGCCGCGGAAGCTCACGTGGGCGAGGGTGAGTAAGCGGGAGGGGGGAAGCAGGGCCTTCTCCATGGGGGCCCCGGGGGGGAGTGAAATCTTTCCCGGGGGGGGGGGAAAGCTCAGCTGGGCTGTGATGGCAGCAACCGGCACCGCCTGCGTGGCTGGAGACGGCCGTTCCCAGAGTGCCCGGCCGCCAGGCGCCCTGGGAGTTGCAGTCCGGCCGCACAGGCTGAGTGGGCAGTGGCCGTATGCGTTGGGTTAAAGGATTACAGGCGGTCCTTGAGTTACGACCACCACAGTGGAGCCCCAAAATTTATGTTGTTAAGGGGAGATGTTTGTTAAGTGGATTTGGCCCCGTTTCACGACCTTCCTTGCCACGGTCGTTAATGTGAATCGCGGCAACCTGGTTCCTAAGCAAATCTGGCTTCCCCGTTGTCAGAAGGTCGCAAAAAGGGATCCCTTGACCCCGGGGCCCTGCAACTGTCATAAATATGAGTCGGTTGCCAATTGTCCGAATTTTGATCACGTGACCCCACGTGGGGATGCTTTGACTGTTGCAAGTGTCAGTTTTATGACTCGTGGACTTCAACTCCCAGAATTCCTGAGCCAGCATGGCTGGCTCAGGAATTCTGGGAGTTGAAGTCCACAAGTCCTAAAGAGGGCCATAGTTCCCCCATGCTGGCTCAGGAATTCTGGGAGTTGAAGTCCACGAGTCATAAAAGAGCCAAGGTTGCCTACCCCTGGTATCGCATTCATTGGGGCACTTCAGCCGCCCCCCAAGGGCTTGTAATAGGCCCATTACAGCTTGCCTGCTCTTCCAGGGCTGAACATTCCCCGGGACCAGCAGCTCTACCGGGGCCTCATCAGCCTGCAGGTGCCGGCCGACGAACTGCTGAGCTCGGCCGGGCAGGAGCGACTCGCCCTTGTCCAGCACCACCCCGGGGATAGAAAGGTGGGTGCCGGGTCTCTCGGCTCCCGGGTGCAAAGGACGCCCCCCTGGCAGCGCCTCGTGGGGGTGTGTGCACACGCCCAGGGTGGGTGGGGGCAGCGGGTGCCTCTGGGGAGGGGCTTTGCCCGCCATCCACCAGGCGAAGGTGGGCTCGGAGGATGGCGAGCTTGACCGGCCAAACTCCCTGCCTGTGTTACAGGAAGCGGCCGGCGAAGGCCCCGACTTGATGGCCTTTTACAGGGCAGAGGAGCTGTTCACGGAGACCCCCTTCCTGGAGGTGGGGGGGCTGCCCCCCCTGAAGCTGCAGGCCCAGAGGCGCCACCCGGCCACCACCTTCCTGATGTACCGGAAGCTGCAGCAGTGGGCGAGCTGAGGAAGGCCGGAGAGATGGACTTCGGCCTCCGCCTCCGGCTGGCTGTTCACGCACAAGCATCCCTCATTCCCACGCCCCCCCCAGACACACACACACACGGTGATGTTTTATACATAAACTGTAACTGCCAGTGGATGGTGTGGTTTTTCGCTTTGCCGCCAGAAGGACTGACCCCCAAATACGGCTGGTCCACAATTCCCACCGTTAAACAAGTTGAGTTTTGCCCCGTTTTACGACCTTCCCTGCCACAATTGTTAAATGGATCTGGCCTCCCCATTGACTTGGTCGGAAGGTCTCAAAGGGGGGGATCACGTGACCCCGGGACTCTTGCAGCCGTCATAAGTACAAGTCAGTCACCGAGCGCTTTGATCGTGGCGGGTGCTGTAACAGCCGTGTGAAAAACAGCCCCAAGTCCTTTTCAGTGCTGCCGTAACGGCCACTAAACCGTTGTAAGTTGAGGACTGCCTGCACGCAGGGAGCAGATTTATTTTACTGGCAGAGCTTCGCTCCGGCGCCCCGTGTCTGGTCCCTCCCCCCCTCCCTCCCCCCCTTCAGAGACTGGCACAGCAGCGGGTAATAATCTGTAGGTTTTATTTATATATATATAAGCAACTTTTTTTAAAAGATAAAACTCCGTTCAAACAAGATCACTTTACTTCTACAGGGTTATTTTTTTTGAGGTGGGGGGCGGCTCTTTTTGACCCTCCCGAACGGCAGGCAGCTCAGGGCTGGGAGGAGGGGGGCGTTTTCATTGGGGGGGGTTGCAGCTGGCCTGGTGGATGTTACGTCCTTGCTCCCCTTGCAAAAAAAAAAAAAAAAGGGGGGGTGCTCCAGGCAGAGGACTTTGTGGGACCTCACAGAGATCAGCTGAGCCCCCTGGAGGCAGCCTCGTTCTCCAGAGGGGAGGCCTCTTGCCCCCCTCAGCCCCCCCAGTGCTGCGGGACCAATGAAGCACCCCCCCCCTTCTAGAGGAGAGATGGTCATACAGCTGAGTTAGGAACCAGACAAAGCATCAATGGCTGCCATGTTGTCATTCTCCGGGGGGGGGGGGGGGGACCCTTTCGTCCTCCCAGGCTTTGATCAAACAGAATATGAGTCGTTGCCCCTCCCCCACCTGAAAATAAAGGGAGCTTGGGGGGGGCGGAGAGGCATGAGCAGCCTGGGTAGATCCTTTTTTGCCTGGGGGGGGGGCAGGCGGGGAAAGCTCTCTTCACTTTGCTTGCAGACAAGGCCCCATCCTGGGCAGGGCTGCTTTGCTTGTGCCTCAACCCCCCCCCCTTTCCCCACGGTTCCTGCCCCCCATCAGGCTGCGCTGCCGGAGGGTCCCCGAAGAGCTGCTCTGCCCCCCCCCCAGGGCTCTGTTGGCGAGGCCAGGCAGCTCCAAAATCCATCGCCCGTCTGTACCTTGCTGGCCCTCTGCCTTGCGGAGACACCAACATTCATCGGTGGGGGGGGCGCTAGTCTGGCCGCCTCCGCCCCCCCCCCGGGAGAAGCAGCCGTGGCACGTGGAGAAAGGAGGAGGGGGCGGCCGGGGACGCCCTCCAGATCCGGTGAGGCTCCTCAGTGGGCTCCGGAGTGGCCCTTGTGGAAGAGATAGATGGGGCGCTGGAATCCTGGAGGGGGGGGGAGCGAAAAGAGGGCTGTTGGGGGGCCTGGGCTTGCAGGCAGGGCAGCCCCCCCCCGCGTGCATCCTGGTCAATCTCCAGCAGGCAGCCCCCCCCCCCATGCTGGAGCATCCCCACAGGAGCCCGTGTCTGGGGGGGCCAGGATGCATTTCCTCTTTAAAAAGTTCCAGAGCGCAGCCAGCCCCGAGAACCTGTCCCTTCCCCACGATTGCCATTGGCCTCCATCACGGCTTGTATTACAAGATTCTGGTGATCTTGGGGGAGGGGAGAGAGAAAGGGTCCCCCGGAAGCCCCTCCCAAGCCCGCAGCTGGTGCCAGTGAGGCTTGGAGAGCGGGGGGCGGGTCTCCTTGAAATCCAGGGGGGCTTCTGAGGCGCTCTGGCTGGGCCGCTGAGATTAGCAAGAGCTCACTGGCCTTGGGGGGGGGGAGGAACGCCCCCCCCCAGCCCTGTGCAGGCCAAGGGTCTCTCTTTCCCGGTAGCATCGGCCCCCTCCTCCCTCTCCTGCAACTGCCCTGAGGTAGTTGGGCTAAGGTAGACCCTGGCTCCAAATTCTCGGGAGCTTCCACCATTCAGCGCACCCTCGGCCTCGGCTCCCTGGGGCCAACCCAGCACCTCCCTCTCCCCCCCCCCAATGCCGCTGGCTCTGGCTGATCCAGGGAAGACTCTGCCCCCCAGGCAGGGCACGGCCGCTGGGCCTTCGGGAGCCTCCGGGCTGCCAATCCCAGAGGGTCCTGCCCGGCCCGTGACGGACTCTGGCGTGTGCGGGAGGACCCCCCGCCCTCCAAGCACCTGACCGACCCAGCTGGCTTGCTCGGGGCTGCCTTGGCGCATCCCCTGCCCGCCCTCCCGCCCGCGCCCAGTCACCTTTCGACGTGTTCCTGGGCATGGCCACCAGTTCGTAGCTGGAGAAGCCCACTTCGGAGGAGGTCAGGTAGGGGGGGAACTGGTCAGGCTTCAGCTTGATCCGGTGGTAGTGCCTGGATATCGTTTCCTGGGGGCGGGAAGGAGGGGGGAGGATTCGCACCAGCGACGCCGGGCAAGAGGGAGCCCACCCAGGCCGCCATAGCTGAACCCGGGGCACGTGTGAGTGCGTGGCGAGGGGTCGCTGCTCCCTCGCAGCACGAAGACCCCCTCTCTCACCCACCCCCCCGGGGCCGAGCCAGCCCCTCGCTCACCGTCAGGTTCTTCCTCTTCTTGTAGGAGGACCAGGCCTGGGGCTCCAGGACCAGGACCCCGCCGGGCCGGAGGTGGCGGTAGACGCGTTTGAAGAGGCGCTTCAGGCCCTCGTCGCCCCAGTTCAGCTGCACCCACTTAGTGACGCTGAGGCAGAGGATCAGGTCGTACTCCGGCTTCTGAGCTTCCAGCAGCTCATCCCGGTCCAGGACGTAGTTGCCCTGCCAAGGAAGCCAGACGGTTGGTCTGCTGCTGGACTCGGGGGGGGGGGGGGGGGCTCGGCTCCAGTTGACCCCTCGGGGGAGATGCTGTGCCCCATGGGCTACACACTCCCCCAACGCTTCGGCATCTCTGGGCGAGGCAGGGAAAAGCTGCCAATCCAGAGACAGGCGCCACTGGCGTGCTGAGGGGATCCTGAGGCTACCAAAGTCTCCCCCCCCAGAGGCCCCCCCCTGTGGGTTTTCCATTCTTAAGTCTGAGCGGGGTTCTGTCTCTCTAGGACAGGGGTCTGCCAACTTGTGGACTTCAACTCCCAGAATTCCCCAGCCAGCTCTTTTTTCCACTTTGCTGAAGTCAAGATATATTGCGTTTACTGCATTCCCACCGTCTATTAAGAAAGTTGCCTGATCAAAAAACGTGGTAACTGTAGTCTCGCCACATATGTTCTTGTCCTACCCACAGTGGGTTCTGGGAAACCCTTGCTAGCTAAGGGATTCTGGGAGTTGAAGTCCACACGTCTTAAAGCTGCCAACTCGGGAGACCCCTGCTCTAGGAGGAACTGACGTGCGATGGCCCCACAGTGCCTGCTGGATGGGGAAGAGGCAGCTGTGGCCGCCAAGGCGTCTTGTGCGCCAACAGCCCTGCATTGGGCACATTCGGCCACGCCTAGCCACAAAGCGTTCTCTGTGGGGCTGCCCTTGAAGACTGCGCAGAAGCTACAGCCTGGACAGTAACGGGCATCCCGCATTCGCCCACCTAACAGCTCTGCTTGGTGAGCTGCACCGGCTATCGGGAGGCTTTGGGGTCCAATTGAAGGGCTGGTTATTATCTGTGGGGACTTTTGGGGAGGGGACCTTGATGTTGAAAGACTCTCTCTCTCTAGTGCAGGGGTAGGCAACCTTGGCTCTTTTAGGACTTCTGGACTTCAACTCCCAGAATTCCTGAGCCAGCATGGGGAACTATGGCCCCCTTTAGGACTCGTGGACTTCAACTGTTGAAGTCCACGAGTCATAAAAGAGCCAAGATTGCCTACCCGTGCTCTAGTGGGTTCTCCCTTGGGCCCCCGGTACAGGTGGTCCTCAACTTACGACCACAATTGAGCCCAAAATTGATGTTGCTAAGCGAGACGGTTGTTAAGTGAGTTTTGCCCCATTTTACAACTTTCCTGGCCACCTTGCTTAGCTGAACCGCTGCAGTCGTTAAGCTAGCAACCTGGCTGTTCAAGTGAATCTGCCTTCTCCATTGACTTGGCTTGTCGGAAGGTCGCAAAAGGGGAACAGCGTGACCCCCCTGGGACAACGCAACGGTCACAAACGCGAGTCAACTGCCAAGCCTCCGAATGTAAATCTCATGGCCAGGGGGATGCTGCAACGGTCCCCCCAAAGTCCTGCTGGAGCCCGTCCGGGAGCAAAAAGGCAAGCTCAGAGAATAAGCCACCACCTGAGCTCGGAATATTGTCTGCTGCAAATGTGGCCTTGCGGGACACACTCCCTGGAGGGGAGATCAGGGCAACGGCCATCCTCAGCGACCGTCCACCCACCCAGTGGGAAAAAAGGGGCTGCCAACCTTTCTCCCAGCTGTGGACCTACAGAGGCCACGAAAGAAGATGAGGGAAGAGGCCGGGCGAGTGACCGCAAGGCCTTGGGAGGCAAGATTTGGGGGACGGCGCCTCAAGGTCCTGCTGACAGCACAGCCCACTTTGCGAGACCTTGAGGCCGGCACAGCTGCAACGGCTCCAGCTGCGCTCCGACTCCCTCCCTCCCTCCAAGCCAGCAACCCTGAGCCTTGGGCTGGAGAGCCAAGAAGCCCAGGGCAGGCTGGGGGGGGGGGTAGGGGGGATCAGCTGCACCCAATTGTTTTACTAAACTCAAAAGATTTGGTGGAGGCCTCAGGTTTGGCAAGGCCACGCCAGCATCAAAGGGGCGATCCGAGGCCCTTACGAGCCTCCTTACGAGGCCGGAGGGTCCCCCAGGGCTTCCCCCCCCAAGGGCTGCTCTGCTCTCCTCTGCCTTTACGCTCACCCACCGGGCAGACGGGGAGGAGGGCTCAGCCCCTGTAGGCAGGCCAGGCTCCGAGGATTACTTTGGTGGAGAAGGCTTACGATACAGGTACTCCTCGACTTACCAGTTTGTTTAGCCACCGTTCGAAGTGACCACAGCACTGAAAAAAAGTGACTTACCACCGTTTTTTCACGCTTAAAACCGCTGCAGCATCCCCCTGGTCACGTGATTCCCCCTTTTGCGACCTCCTGACGAACAAAGTCAGTTCAATGGGGAAGCCAGACTCCCTCCAACAACCGTGTCACTAACTTAACTGCAGCGAGGAAAGTCGTAAAAGGGGGCAAAACTCAACAAACCTTTCGCTTAGCAAGGGTAAACTTTGGGCTGAACTGCGGCCGTAACTTGAGAATTACCTGTAAGAGAATCTTGTAAATCTGATTGGACTCTGCTCCTCCCCCTTCTTCATCTTCAGTGAATTGGGGGGGGGGGTGCCCACCCATTATCTGGATCTTAGGACATTTCAGCCCCCCCCCCCTTTGCCAGAGTAAAACGGTTCCTGCCTATCTTGGCCAAGGCCGTCTCCTCCTGCCTTGCTCTCTCCCCCAGCAGCTCCTGCGGCTCCTCTTGAGGTTCTGATCAAGGCCGAAGACAAGGAAGCCCCGCAGCTGGGTCTGAAAGGGGGGCTGCCCCAGTTGGTGTGTGTGTGTGTGTGTGTGTGTGTGTGTGTGTGTAGCTTCACTTGAATTCCAGCTCTCGTTCTGCCTCCCAGAGACTTCCCCACTTGTTCACAGCCCCTGTAACCAAAGGAAAGCGGGGGGTGGGGTGGGGGTGGGTGGGAAACAGAGCAGAGCTTACCTCTGCCTGTGTGGGGAGGGGTGGGCACCCCAAAATGCCTCCGATTTCCCTGAACTCGCCTCTTGAAAGCCAACCCCAATGGGGCTTCAGGTTGAAGCCCGCTCAACTGCACATACAGCAAGCTCTCCCTCCCAGCAGAATCTGCCTCTTGCCCAGAGCAAAGCTGGTACTGAGGGGTTCCTGGGGCCCCTCCCCCAATTCATGCAGGGAGCTGTAGGGTGTCTGATGATGGGGGGGGGAGGCTCCCCTTCCAATTTCCCCAAACCCTTGGCCCATAGCATGCCCCCAAGAGGAAGTAGAATACAATACACACCTTCGAACTGGAAAGCAGCAGACCCCCCTTCCCCCCCCCATTCTCCAAGGTCCACTTCATCCCCTCCACAAGGCCCCTTCCCCAGCTGCTCAGCATCTCCCCCATGCCTCGCTGCCCTGGAGATGCTGGGGGGGGGAGATCTTGACAGCAGCCTCATCACCCTTCCCTTCTTCCCCCTGGGCATCAGAAAGGCCACCTGACCCCCTGCTGGTTATGGGGCTGTCAGAAATTTCCCTCATCATAAGCCCTTTCCAGTATATGTGTGTGTGTGTGTTTCCTGCTGTCTCTCCCTCCCAGCCCAGAACGCCAAGCCTCCACCTCCAAAAGCCCCTCTTTTCGGGGCCCAGGGAGAACCTAATCAGAGATGACCCAGGACCTCATTTGCCCCCCCAGCCTCAAACCACCCTCACCTCTTAAAGTGCCCGTCCTCAGCACTTCACAGGCAAGTGGCTGCCGTAGAATGGCTGAGGACCCCTCCACACACGGGGAAGCTGAAGCCCCTCTCACTCACCTTAACAAAGATCACATTGTTAGGGAAGACGGCTACATCAACCCCGTCCTGGGGCACCCTGGGCGCAGCAATTGGACCCCGGCTGGCCATGAGAGAGGCAGGAAAGGTTTTCTTGGCTGGGGTGCCCCCCTCCCCCTCGCTGCGACTGTCCTGGGGCTGCTGCTGCTGCTCTTCCTGCATCTCCTCGGAAAGGTAGTGCCGGATATTCTGGCGAGCCGAATGGATCAGGGCCCCGTCAATGTCCAGCCCCACCATTCGGGCCGGGCCCCACTTCTTGGCCACGCTCAAGGTCAGGTGGCCCACGTTGCACCCAATGTCCAGCACCTCCCGTCCTCGGAACCACTCCGGCTTCAGGGCCCGCAGGCGAATGTCCTCGCAGTCGGGGTTGCGGTAGCCGTAGTACTTGCAGTAGTTGCCGTACTGGAACTTGTTGCGCTCGGCCCGGCGAGGCTGCGGCTGATGCATGGACGAAGCCTGGGGGTGACGGCCGCGGGGGGGCACGCTCGGCCCCTGCTCTGGGTTGCTCCGGCTGGGCTGCTCGCCAGACAGGTGGCCGCCCCCCTGCTGCCGGCCGCCACCGGACCCTTCGGATTTGCTACAAGTCCTGCGCCTTTTGCGGTGGTGATGGTGGTGGTGGTGGTGGTGGCGACTCCCGGCACTTGCTGAAGAGGCGGAGGGAGGGCAAGAGGGGGCGATGCTCCTGGGGGCCTGCTGGGCGGGGGGCAGCTCCCCGCCCTCCAGCAGCAGCGGAGAGACCACCTCGTCCCTGCAGTTGATGGCGGTGTTGAGTTCGTAGGGCTGCGGGGTGGCCCCGTTGCAGGCCTTCTGGCACGACTTGCAGGAAGGAGGGGCGGCGGCAGCGGGGGGCTTGCCGGCCCCCTCCGAGCCCGCCACGGCCCGCTGGTTCCCCCGGTGGCGGTGCCGCTTGCGCGCGGCCTTGAGCGGCGAGGCCAGCACGGGCGGGTCCTCCTGGGCGTTGTTGAGGCTGAGCGGGTCGGTGATGTCCTTGGGGATGAGGATCTCCACGGGGTCGCGGCCCTTGGCCGGCAGCGGCGACGACTTGGGCGTCTCGGCGTTCAGCGCCTGGTTCACCTCGTCGTCCAGGAGGCTGTTGAGGTTCAGCGGGTCGAAGATGTTGCCGCCCAGCAGGAACTCCGAGGGCAGCACCGGGTCGCACTCCGAGTTCACCCGGCGACGCCGCTTGAAGGCCGGGGGCTTGAAGCCCCCGGCGCCGACGCCCCCGACGTGGCAGCTGTTGCGCCGCTTGCCGCAGCCCGGGGCCCGCGGGGGCGCCTGGAAGCCGTTGCGGGGCCGCTGGAGCTGCTCGGAGCCCGGCTCCTCCCGGCGCTGGGAGTCTTCGGGCGGCGGCGGTGGCGGCGGCTCCTGAGGCGCCCCGTCCTCGCCCCGGGCCTTGAGCAGCGGCGGCGGCGGCGCCGGGACGAGGAACGTCTCCTTGTCGGTGGCCATCTCGATCATGCCTGGCCGGGCGAGCGGGGTGCGGGCCCGGCAGCCGCCGCGGGGCCGAGCTCGGTTCCTCGCGGCGGTGGCCGCCTCAGTCAGCGCTCCGCTCCGCCCCTCGCGGGCTCCTCCTACGCGTGCGCCGTACGGACGCGCGCTCGAGCGCCGGCCCGGCAGCCCCCGCGCGGCGCAGCCGCAGTGCTCCTGCCCGCGCGCCTCAGATCCCGGCGCGCACGCGCCGAGACAGCCCGCCCGTCACTCGCGACGCATGCGCGCGCGCGCCCGAGCCACCCGAGAAAGAACGCTTCGCGCCTACCGCTTTCCCGCGATGGCACGCTCCCCCTGCGACGGTGATTTATATACGCGAGGGGTGGGGCCGAAGGGAGACGCGCCCCCTTCTCGGAGCTTCGGCCAATCGGGGCTCGCGGCTCTCGCCACACGCGTGGATTGGCAGCCAATTGGAATCTTCTCCAGAAGCCGTTCCAGGAGCCACCTCCCCCCTTACTCCCGCCTCCTTTGTCCCATTTCGACCAATAGGAGTAGTCGTGTACCGTGTCTTTAACCAATCAACGTTCTGAGATAATTTTCTCGAAAGTGTGGGCGAGGGTCCTTGTTTGCTGAGGGCGGGGCTTATCACGTGCCCGTGACAGCGTTACTTCGGTCCAAAGCTTACATTCCTCGTAGGAAAACGTTTACTATTTTTATTAACGATGGAAATAATTAAATAATAATTCTCACCGTAGAGTATAAAGGTGGGCGCAGGACCACCTAAGTCTCTTAAGGCTTATAGTCCTCATTGCAGGCGTTAATTTAAGTCTCCCCAGCGGATTCTCCACGTCTCCTAAAGAGAAACATGCTTGTTGCCGCAGGGACGGATGTTTGGATCGTAAACCGAGTAAACAGGAGCAAATTCCGCCTTGCATGTAAACAAACAACAGCAGCAAAGGGCTCCCAATATGGGCAGTTGTGGAGGGTCACGTGGCGTCGCTTCCCGAAGGGAGAAGGGCCGCAAAGCCTCCTGGTCCTTGTAGTTTCCGAGAGTCCAGGATACACTCTGCACATGTGCGAAGGGCGACGCCCGCCCTCCTGCCTTAGGAAAGCAAATTTAAGCGCGTGCGTGTAATAAGTCCGCCCCCTCCCGTAGATTTGATTTTCGGCTTCTTTTCTACAGCCTGGTCTGCAGAAGATGGGGAGTTGTAAGTCGAAAACGCCCACAGCCATCCGCGCTCTCGCTACTTCCCGGTATGTTTCGCGTGACTTGCACGCTCTTGCTCGCCTCCAAACACGCAACCACAATATAAGACGCTTCCGGCCGTTGGAGTGTTCCTGCAAGCCAGATTTGGAGATTGACTGGCTTGTTGGATGCAAACGCACCCCTTTGCAATGTATTGTATCAATCCTAGCTAAACGCCTCCTAACTGCCTTGTGTTGTTCGGATCTTTTACACACACACCCAATTAGGCGCAGAGGCTCAACCTCTCGCCCTCCACCAAGCTGTGCAGCTGGCTCAGCGGGTGCGTGATTGCAAACGGCAGGCAGCCAACCGCCTTTCCGTAGTGGCAAGAGGTTGCAAAACGGCGGGATTCTTCCTGAGCCACGGCGCAAAACTCGCAATTGCACCGCGCAAGGCTGCAAAGAGCCGTATCGTCTCCGCTGCTGAGCCCGGCTCTTGTGCGCATGCGCGGCGCGCGAGCCTGCGGGTGCAACAAGCGGGTCCCGGAGATTCCATGACTCAGTGCTAGAGAGCGAGAGAGACACGCCCCCTTCGAGGCCAGCGGAGACCCGGATGTGCGGAGCCGCGTGCTGGGGCCGCGCCTGCGCGTTAGGGCAGAGGCGAGCGGGCGCGCGCGCTTCTCGCTCGTTGGGGGTTTTTTTACCTCAGTTTTACGGGCGCAAAGGAAAAAATTAACTTTAAAAAAAAAAAAAAACTGAGGTAATGTTGAGCTTTAAAGCAAACAAGCGAAGTTTGCCGTTGTGGCACAAATATGACACAAAAGCTCCGCTTCTGTCCACCCCGCGCTTTTTTTTTTACCTCACGAAAAAAAATGCTGAAGCGAGAAAAAGCATTGAGGTGCCAAGTTTGCTTTGGCATGGATACCGCAGCATCGAAAATCCACATTAAAACCCCTTCTGTCCTACAGGAGAGCGCTTTAATACTTAATTTCACAGTCTTTCCTTTGCCGACAAAATGCCAGTAAAAAGCGGCAGAGAAAAGGATGGGAATCCTGAGGCCCTACGGGCACTTTTTTTTTTTTACCTCAGAATGAGCCTCCATGTCAAGATTTCTTAGGTTCAGCAGCAAATGTGGCTTTTCCTGGTCGCTGCTTTTAAGAGGAGTCCCTCCATGCCTGTATTTTTATGTATTTCACTTCTACATGAGCTCTTCTCACCAAAATTTAGTCAGAATTTGAACGAACAGAAAACTAGGAAGACTTGACCTTTTGTTCCAAACCAAGAAAATGGCTTCTGGCATCATCCTCAGAAAGAATCCATTTGATCCTTTAGTAGCCCCAAGATAAGCTCCCTCGATCCCCTTTTTGTGAGAAGATCCCTCAGAGATCTTATGAGGGGAAATCTATTGGTAGAGATTAGAATGAGCAGGACAAAATGTTAGCAAAAACAAAAAGTTTGCCTTAAAAAAAACTTAAAATGGAATATTTTTCATTTAAACCTAGGACACCAGGTACCTTAAGGTACTAAGGAGGCCACCAAGGTGAAAATTCCTGCGCGGAGAGCTTTTATGTTTATGTAATTCCACCATTTGCTACCCACAAGAATAGTGGCCACTGTCTGGAGTGGCTTTAAAAGGCGATTCATGGAGGATAGGTCTACTCTATCATCCCTGAAGACCCAGCCCCACTTCTGGGGTCTCCAGGCTGGAAGCAGATGCCTCCAAGCCCCACTTGTAGAAGAACATCTCCTCGGGAGCTGCTTGGAGCCATCAGGCCTAAGATGGTCCTCAGGTGGAGGGAAAAGAGCTCATTTTAGCTTCTCACAGTTTGTGTAGTTCATTCCTGTTAAGACATGATGGTGGCCATTATCTGGAATGGCTTTAAAGAGGAATTCATGGGGGACAGTTCTAGTCTTATCATCTTTGAAGACTCAGGTCTACCTCCATGTTAGGAACAGATGCCTTCAAGTCCCACTTGCAGGGGATACCTCCATTTGTTGTTTGGGAGTTCCTGGGAGGCATCTGCTTGGTGGAAAGGTGCTCATTTACAGAATAACAGAGTTGGAAGGGATCTTGGAGGTCTTCTATTCCAGGGGTCTTCAAACTTGGCCCTTTTATGACTTGTGGACTTCAACTCCCAGAATTCCTCAACCAGGCATGGGGGAGTTGAAGTCCACAAGTCATAAAAGGGCCAAGTTTGAAGACCCCTGTTTTATTCCAACACCTGCCCAAGCAGGAGATCCTGTATAGGAGACTTCAACTTCACACAGTCTGTGGAGCTCATTCCTACAAGATGTGGTGATCACTATCTGGAATAGCTACCGGGGGATTCATGGAGGATGGTCCTATCAACCTTGAAACGTAAGACTGCTTCCAGGTTGAGACCAGATGCCTTCAAGTTCCACTTGGAAGAGAACAACTCCATACTCTACTTGGGAGCTCCTTGGAGGCATCTAGCCTAGGATGGGCCTTGGGCTGAGGGAACAGGGCTTGCCTTAACATTTCAGCCTTTGGGAGTCCTGCCCTCAAGAGAACCACTATGGAATGGCTTTAAAGGGGGACCCTTAGAGGACAGATCTACCCTATCAGTCCTAAATACTACTTCCAGGTCGGGAGCAAATCCCACTTGCAGGAGAACCCCAAAAGGAGAGAGGAACATCTCCGTCTCCTGATTGTGAGCATTCTGGAAGCGTCTGGTGGGCTTCATTGCTGGATGAAGAAGGGCCTTGGCCTAATCTGGGAAGAGTGGTTTGGTGTTCTAAAAGGGGCACCCAGCACAAGGGTGCCATCTTTGACAGCTGTCCTCTTGACTTTCAAGGAGCAGCTGGAAAAGGCAGTCCGGAATGGGTCTTAGCTGCAAGGCAGGTCCATTTGCAAGCCTTGGATATAGAAGCCCAAGTCTGTCATGACTTTAATTAAAAAAAAAAAAAAAGGTTTCTGTTCTTTAATTTGAGTCCAGAAACAAACAGGAAGCTAGTCAAGAACTGTTGCTCATAAACCAACATGCAACAACATATTACAATAAGGAAGCCAGGATGTTGTTACTGGAGCCCAAAGAATTGTAGACAAATTAACAGTCACTAGGAGAGATTGTGCAGGTTCAAATGTTAACTTAGATGTGTGCCCATTTCCACATAGCTCAGAAAGTACCATCGTAGTCTCCCATCCCTAGATTTCCGCAAAGAATCTATTCTAATCATTATCCAAGAGGCAAAAAAGTCCCAATATTTATTCTCCATTAAGAGCATGCAAGATGGTAGATCACGTTATTCACTGACGTAAAATTTTTCATAAGAGGGCAGACATTTATAAATACTTCATAAATCCTGGGAACAGTGAGAAATCTTTTCACGTTGAGGAGAGTGGGGACAGGCAAGGCTGTTGAGAAGCGACAGTCACAAAAAGCTCCAGAAGAAAGAAAAATTACCAGCTTAGTTAGGATTCAGGCCCACAGGGGACAGGATCCGATGGTCCACGGAGAGCTTCCATAAGGAAAGCTAATGCTGCTAATACTCCTGAGACATTCCGTAACATCAGCCGTGGCATTTTTGTAGACCACCCTCAAGGGCTGGGATTTGGGGGCACCACTAGATCAGTGGGATGCGCTGTGGGTCTCAATCCTCCCGCCCTATTTCGTTTAAAATCTGCACGAAGCCATGGAGCGAGGCCATGGTATGATTTCAGAGAAGGAGTCATCAGTATGCAGATTTTTATTTATTTATCAGATTTATACACTGCCCGTCTCACCTAAGTGACTCTGGGCAGTCTACAATGCAGGTAGTCCTCGACTTAACAACAGTTCATTTAGTGACCCTTCAAATTTACAACGGCACTGAAAAAAGTGACATGACCATTTTTTCACAGTTATGACCTTTGCAGCATCCCCGTGATCGTGTGATCAAAATTCAGATGCTTGACAACCGGTTCATATTTACGACGGTCGCAGTGTCCCAGGGGGGTCACGTGATCCCATTTTGCAACCTTCTGACAAGCAAAGTCAATGGGAAAGCCAGATTCACTTAACAACCAGTTTACTAACTTACCAACTGCAGTGATTAAGGCAAAAACAGGGGCAAGAACGGTCGTAAAACAGGGCAAAACTCATTTAACAAATGTCTCACTTAACAACAGAAATTTTGAGGACTATCTGTCAAAATATACAGTGCTATAAAAACCATAGTTAAAAGAGCAAAGGTAAAAACAGAATGAAGAACTAAGTTAAAATGAGGATGTTAAAAGAGGTGGAGAAAGTGCCGTCAATCCCCCCACCCCCCTCAGGTTGCAGGTCACTCTTAGACCCCCATGCCAATTGGCAGAGCCAGGCCAAAGGAGGGGAGGGGGCGTCTCACCTCTGGGGCTAAGATGTTCCGTGGGCTACGGCAGAGAAGGCCCTCTTCCTGGCTCCCTACGTGAGTTAAGAAAGGGGAAAGAAAGTTGAAACTTAAACCCAACGAGAGGAGCAGTTGCTATCCAGGAGACGCCCGAGTCTAGGGTTAGGCCCACTCTAGATGGGGCTATGTTCCCCAGGAAGAGCTGGTCTGCAATCTAGGGGTCCTTCTGGACTCTTAACTCCGAGGATCCAGGATAGCTAACTAGGCCAATCTGACTGCATAACAAATCCTAACCTATGGGGGGCATTTTCTTTCAGGGGAAATGTTCTGAAAATCGTCCTTCAAAAGACCAGTATAGAAAATTGTACATTATTTTTCATAAACGCAGCCCCTGTCTTGGTTGCTGCTGTTTTCTGATCGGATGATCTGAATGCCTTACGGAGCACCAAACGATGGCACCAACAATCTCTTTTTGATGCTTCCATCCCCTTCCTCTCTTGTTTAGTTTGTGAGTGAGACAGGCTTAAGCTGACTTTAGCTCTGTGCTGGTGTTATTTTCCCCTCATTCTGACATGGCAGAAGGGCAGCCTAAGCGTGTTAAATATCTGCTAGGATTTATGACCCCTTACCTCCAAGAGAAATTGGGAGGGCAGTGATGGGAAATGGGCGGGAGAAGGAGAAAGCTTTCTTTATTTTTCCAGTACGTTCGTCAGTCTGTCCCAGTTCTCTGTCAATGCAGATGCAGCACACCTGGAGATGTACCAACGTATGGTGAAGAGACGGTTTATTAACAGATATTATTGTGGTTTTATTACATAATTAGATTTAGATATACAGTAGTGTAGTATTAATAGAGTGAAAGAAAGGGAAACCTTGGGGAATTTAAGTTAGTGGGATAAGCAGGCTCCTTTTTTAAAGGTGGCATAAATAACATGCACTTTGCCTTTCCTCCCTGTTCCTCCTCTTATTTTTCATAAAACAGACGTAAAGCAAAACCATTAAGCCAGGTTGATGAACAATGACAAGCCAGAGCAAGAAGAACGGTAAGTGACTATCAGTCTCTACTCCGTTCTTTATGTATTAAAGTAGCTACGTCTCCAGGGGTGCTGCAATATTTTGCATTACTTCTTCCAGCACAGGTTTTTGCATGTTTGCATTTTTTTTTTTTTACTATTTTTACCACTTTTATTAGTTTTAGGGACTTGTGCTCATGCATTATACTTGTTGCCTTGATGCTCCTGGGATAAGCCTTGTGCGGCTTCCCTCTCCATAGTAGTGCTACTACAGGTTGTCCTTGACTTACAACTGTTCATTCGATTACAATGGCACTGAAAAAAGTGACCTATGACTGTTTTTCACAGTTACGACCCTTGCAGCATCCTGGTGGCCAAGTGATCAAAATTCAGACGTTTGGCAACTGACTCGTATTTATGACGTTTGCAATGTCCCGGGGTCACGTGATCCCCTTCTGCGACCTTCTGACAAGCAAAGTCAGTTGGGAAGCCAGATTCACTTAACAACCGTGTTACTAACATAACAGCTACGGTGATTCACTTTACAACTACGGCAAGGAAGGTTGCAAAATGGGGCAAAACTCACTTAACAACTGTCTCACTTAGCAAAGGGAAATTTTGGGCTCCACTGTGGCCGTATGTCGATTCAAGTCTGGAGGGTTTTGCTTATTCAGTTCCTGCTTTGGCAGCATTAGCTGCTATGGGGATGCTTGTTTTCATTACGCCCAGGTCAGTCACCATGATGGAAATTTGTTCTGCCCTTGTTCTCTAAGACTGGTCAACAGCTTCTTCCAAGTGCTGTTCTTCGACTTTCTGTGAGGCCAAAACTGGACTTCTTGGTCAGCTGCCCCGGTATCATCATGGCCTTGCAGAACTAATCAGGGTGGAAATTATTCATTGCTGCTTACTGCCTTCTGCAACAGCCCATGCCCTTGACAGCTGGCTGGGTTGTTTTTAAACACAGGTGCAGCCCTTTTCAGATTAGCACTATCTTCTTCCTAATAGCTAGCAGGTGAGGAAGAGCCCTGGGTGAGCTCCTTCCCCCCTTGCTTGCCGCTTGCTGGAAGACCCACCAACCTCTTTCTTTAACCTGATCCACCATCAGGAAGAAAGCTCAACGCCGCAGGCCGCTCATGCTGGTGCACCTTTCAATAGGTTCAGTTCAAGAGCCCAATTCCGGCCTCAATTAACTCTCTCAGAAAAAAAGGGAGCCTGAAGAGGCCTGCTGATACCGCTAGTCCTCAACTTACAATCACAATTCAGCCCCGAATTTCCACAACTAAGCCAGACATTTGTTACGTGGGCTTTGCCCCGTTTTACGACCTTTCTTGCCACAGTGGTTAAGTGAATCACTGCAGTTAAATTAGTAACACAGTTGTTAAGTGAATCTGGCAAAAGGGGTTCACGTGACCCCAGGACACAGTAACGGTCCTAAATAACGAGTCAGTTGCCAAGCGTCCCCAAATTTTGATCCCGTGACCTTGGGGGTGCTGCAATGGTCATAAGTCCCTTTTTTCAGTGCCGTTGTAACTTTGAACAGTCGCTAAATGAACTGTTGAAAGTGGGGGATTACCTGTATGTATGCCCCCTCACCCTACCCAGTGTGTGTTCTTGAAGTTAGGGAAAGGAGAAAGAGCTGGTATCTTTTTTCAATTTCTAGGTAGAAGTCAGAGCCCTAAGCAAGGAATAAAACGTGAATTTGTCTTCTTTTTCAAAAACAGAAAGCAAGAGTCGTTCCCAGAGTTTCTACTGAAAATGGAAATTTGTCTCTTACTACAGTCTCCGAATGAAATAAAAGGAGGTGTCAGGTTATAGACCAAAATAACAATAACAATATTTTAGCTTGTATAAAGTAATCCCTGGTGGATTGTGCTCTGTGTAAGTTAGGATTGCTGCTTTGTTTGTTTTTGTCTTACTGCACTGTAATATTTATACACTACCAATGGAGACGTGGTTTCTCTCATTCCAGAATCCAACAGACTGCCCAAAAGAGTCTTTGCTCCTCCCGTAGTGAAGTCCTGCAGCAAACCCTTTGGAAAGGGGGAATTGGAGCTTCACGGCAAGCCAGAGGATGGAGTTACAGCCAAATCCATAATAAATATATTACCAGTGCAAAGTAACAGACAGAAAGAGAGGACGGCTAATGTAGAAAAGAAATCTCAGTGCAAGAAGAATTTGGAAATGATTGAGAATGTAGGTGGGGCAATGGATTTCGTTTCCTTGAGTGAGATTCCCAAGCCAGAGTTTCAGAACAGGAAAAATTGGAATACTGGCGTTTCATATCACCAGCTTTTCCTTGAAAAATCAGGATGGACAATTAATATTTCAATTTTCTTTTTTCTCTGTATTTGATTTACATATAAGTTCTTAGCTTGAAAATCACAGGACAATTTACAAAGGCAAAACAATATAGAATTACAAAATGTATAAAACCACAGAACAGAATGCCACATAAATATGCCTGACATCTGTTAAAAGATTTTCTCTTTTTGGGGGCTGTGATTGTAAATTAGTTACTTTTGTCTGTGTATCTCTGGAGCATCACACAAACGTTTCTTAGATGTTTTATTTTCTTATAGATGAACATTGGGAATTGCTGAGTGTACAGTCAATAGAAGCTTTCTCTTTACTGAAGTTAAATCACTTCAAACTACACAATATATGTAGATTTTTTCCCTCTCTTTTTTTGTGGAAGGAATGGGATGGAAATTCATCTATAAAATATTCAATACTTTCTAGATCAAAACCAAAGACGACTGGGGCACTTTAAAGGACTAGCAAATATATTTAATGTAAGTCTAGGATCCTGCAAGCTGGAATCCAAGGCATCTGGAAGGCATGAGTTGGGGAGGCTCGTTTAAAATGTCAAGGCCGAAGACCAGCACTTTTAATTGTGTTGAAAAACTTCAAGGCAAATCCAGAAATTAGAACAGGCAAAATAAGTGCCTGAGCTGTGTTTTAAATCCAGAGAAGATTCCGAGCTAAAAATTAAAAAACAACCCCCACTCCGTTGCTAGCTGGTTTTTTATATTTATCGTATGCTAAATGCAGCTACTTTCACCCATCTCTCTTCATCTTTTCATAGGAAAAGGGGTGTCTCACCGATGCACAATTTGAGGAAATTGTCCAAAGTGTACTTCAAAAGTCTCCCCAAGAATGCACGGGTATGTTGAAACTGGGAGGAGAGAGAGAGGGAGAGGGAGGGAGAGAGAGAGGGAGGGAGGGAGAGAGAGAGAAAGGTGCAAAAAAATTAAAAAGCAAATGCTGTTAATATAAAGATGAAAATTAAATATCTCTTACGTTCCACTGAATTTGTCAAGATGAGAAGATGCTGATTTTGCATATACTGTAACTTGCCAAGTCCCGTCCAGGCTTCTTTTAATCATGGTGGCTGCCTCTCAGTCACGTGATAGCTATTTATTTTCTGATACAGGTAGTCCTCGACTTAACAACAGTACATTTAGTGACCGAAATTACAGCGGCACTGAGAAAAGTGACTTCTGACTGTTTTCTGACACTTATGACCGTCGCAGTGTCCCCACGGTCAGCTGATCACATTTCGGCCACTTGGCACCTGACTCCTATTTTATGACGGTTGCAGAGACACACGATCCTCTCTTGCGGCCTTCTGACCGGCAAAGTCACTGGGAAAGCCAGGTTCACTTAACAACCTTTTAACTTAACAACTGTAGTGATTTATTGTGCAACGGCGGCAAGAAAGGTCATAAAATGGGGCAAGCCTCATTTAACAATTTTGGGCTCATTTGTGGTTGTAAGTGGAGGGCTACCCCCTACTGTACTGATACGCTTTTTACTAGTGCGGTGCCCAATAACAGCAACTAAATCGAAACGGTCCCTAAACTTTAATATTAAGCATTAAAAAACTGAACAAACTCAGCCTAACGCTTTCCCCCTGTTTAAACTGCACATATTTTTAATCTTTGAAACTTGGCTCACCCGAGCTTTATAAAGCTGTTCCATTATCATTCCTAGAAAAATTTCAGGAGAGACCCGTTTCAGCAGAGTCTGCGGAAGGCCAGCATTCGAGCAGGTGAGTAATACCTGCCACTTTTATAAGTGGAGTGCAGTTACCCTGGACGGAAGCTCAGCTTCCTGCATCTTCATGCCCATGTGGTTTTCTTGGCAACAAAGCCGAAATTGTTCCACCGCCTTCCCTCTGGGATTTTACTTTCCCTAGCCTAGCCCATCCTACGGCCCCGGGGCTTCCTTGTGGCTTTCACATCCAAGTACAGCAACGAGCCCTCCGCAGCTTTTCAAGATCAGCCAAGGTCGACTCCTGTAGTGCCATCTGCTGTAGAACTGGTTTTGGAGTGTATTATTTTGACTCAAAACAAAACAAAGCGAAAAAATCCCGTTCCTTTTCCTTGAAGCACCTCAAGCATTCCGCCTGTGGGAAGAAAGCGACTTCTGGGCGATAAGATAGATAGATAGATAGATAGATAGATAGATAGATAGATAGATAGATAGATAGATAGATAGATAGATAGATAGATAGATAGATAGATAGATAGATAGATTGATAGATTGATAGATTGATAGATTGATAGATTGATAGATGATTGATAGATATGGATACATGGATGGATGGATGGATGAATAGATAGATAGATAGATAGATAGATAGATAGATAGATAGATAGATAGATAGATAGATAGATAGATAGATAGATAGATAGATAGATAGATAGATATGGATACATGGATGGATGAATAGATAGATAGATAGATAGATAGATAGATAGATAGATAGATAGATAGATAGATAGATAGATAGATAGATAGATAGATAGATAACCTTTATTGTCATTTTTTTACTGTGGGCACAATGGCACACATCAAAAAATGAAATTTAGTTGCCCGCTCTCCAAGTGAAACACATACATGACACACACCTAAACACACTATATACAACCTATGTATAGACCCACACCCCTACATATACATAACAAATAAATATTAAATACTGTCCATCTTGAATATATAACGGAAGGAGGAAGCTTGAGAGTTCGCAAGGTTAATGCTGTAATGCTATGGATACCCTCAATCTGTGTTTAACTGCTGCAGACGATAGCAAAGAATTAAAATAGTGTAGTCATAGAGAAGAGCAGCAGAACTGCTCTTCATGTCCTATTGCTGGTTAATAATAATAATAATAATAATAATAATAATAATAACGTTGGAAGGGACCTTGGAGGTCATCTAGTCTAACCCCTTGCTCAGGCAGGAAACTCTATAGCATTTCAGACAAATGGCTGTCCAGTCTCTTCTTTAAAAAGAGGGAAGCCCCTGGAATGTAGCTGCGAGAGTAAGGAAATAGTAAATGCGGTGCCCTCTGCAATGAACACTGCAGTACATACAAAAGGTACTGAATTTCACATGATATAAGAAGAGACTGGACAGTCATTGGACTACTGGGGTCTCCTGCTTGGGCAGGGGGTTGGACTAGAAGGCCTCCGAGGTCCCTTCCAACTCTTGTTATCCTGTACTAGAAGCTGATAATTTGACCAAGGGCAGAAAACGATCTCCTTTGGCAGAGAGAGGAGAAAAATGGAAGGAAGCAAAAATGAAACCAGGGCGGATCGCTCTTCCGCCGAGAGTTCGTTGATCCAGCTTAATAAACCCCAGGCGTTTCGCTCTCGCACCCGCCTCTCTCAACTTGCCGTCGGGTCTTGCTCAAGCCAGGGGGACTTCCCACCAAGTGTTTTCACAGGAGGAATGAAAGAACATGTTTTGTTTTTCCACCCCGTTTGAGCCGTTTGCGAATGCCGTTCAGAAAAGGGCAAAATTTAGAAGATTTTTTGTTCCACTCGTGCTTACAGATGAGGAGAAGCTTCAGCTCTGAGGAAGCACCAACAGCCCCCCTGACCTTTAGCCCGGGGGTCTGCAACCTTGACAACTTTAAGACTGGTGGACTTCAGCATAGCTGGCTGAGGAATTCTGGGAGCTGAAGTCCACCAGTCTTAAAGTTGTCAAGGTTGCAGACCCCTGCTCTAGCCCATCACTAGTAACAGGAAAGCAACGCAGCGGTTGCAGATGTGAGCGCATCACCATGTGGCCTCAGGGTGGCGTCCAAGTACACACAACACAAATGGACAACTTGAGCCACTGAGGGTTTGCAGCCTCACAGCCAGCCCATCCTGGACAAACGGGAAAGCGACTCCGAGAACGGGCAGTTGCCGCTTCTTAATTTTGAATGGGGAAATGATAGCCAGAAGGGTGTTCCTTAACTTTTGCTCCGCATATAATTAATCTCAGCGGGATTCCAGGTAACTTTCCTTTCATAAGAGAAGATTCAAAATGCTGATAACCAAGACTGGGGGATATTTCAGTTCAATTCAGAATAGAACTGGAAGGGCCCTTGGAGGTCTTCTAGTCCAACCTCCTGCTCAAGCGGGAGACCCTGTAACATTTCAGACAAATGGCTGCCCAGTCTCTTCTTAAAAACCTCTAGTGATGAAGCACCCACAACTTCTGGAGGCAAGTTGTTCCACTGATCAATTGTTCTTGCTGTCAGGAGATTTCTCCCTAGTTCCAGGTTACTTCTCTCCTTGAGTAGTTTCCATCCGTTGTTTCTTGTCTTGCCCTCTGGTGCTTTGGAAAATAAGGTGACCCCCTCCTCTTTCTGGCAGCCTAGGCCACAAAGGCGTGCGTACAAATGGCCTAGGATCCCACAACATGTTGGACTAAGCGAAAATGGGGTTGGGTAATTTAAAATACTTTTTTAAACTTGTATTTGCTGAATTCCCCTCTCCTCCTCCAATGGTTAATGCTGTTGTGCTGGTTCATTTATTTTGTATGATGTAATAGAACCCAGCATTAATGCACAAAACCCCACAAAAACAGCCTATAAAATGTGTACCAAAATATAAAACGTTACAGCAATGAACCATTTTAAAAGCACGCAGCACGAGTGATGAATAAAATTATGAATAAAATTAAGTTATGTGCGAGCAGTTACTGGGGTGGCTAAACCTAGGACCGGATAGCTAGATTGTTTAGTCATTGGGCAGCAGTGCCCTCGAGATGACGTATTTCATGCAGGGATCCAGAGAAGTGTTGTGCTGGTCAAACACCCACAGCATTAAAACTTCCAGACTAAAAGAATAATAAAGAATACATCACATTATGGTTTAGCATGCAGGAACTCAGCTATTGTCCTAGCTTATTGTGTGAAGCAGGCCATCAAATTGAACCATAATATAATTATTTGCAGTATTTCCTATGGCACATTAAGTGACTCCTTCCCTCTTCCATAGACCTTTTTTTTTTTTTTTTAAGAAATAAACCTGGCTCCAGAAACATGCATTTCCTCCTTTTTCTTTGGACATGACAGAATCAAGAGCCTCACCCCTTCGCTCCAAATGAGGGGAATTTAAGGGAAACCCGTACTGTATGTGCAGAGTAGCTTTTATTGAGAAATGGATTGGCTGCTCTTTCACAGGAAAAATTGAGGACTGGCCCCTTTGTGTGTTTGCTTAGTTGTTATATCCATTTTTCTTCCGGATGCCGAGGTTGACCTGCATAGCCCTCTTTTCTCCAATCGCTCTCGGTAATAATGCCACAAGGCAGGCTAAGGGATAGGGATTGAGAAAAGTCATATCCAGGGAGTCTCCATAGGCTGGGTAAAATCTCCCTGGTCGTTCAGCCTCTACATCATTTTGCCTCTCCTAATGACGTGTCCGACTCTTGGCGATTCTCAGGGCCAGGCCCTTCCACGTCTTCCGATCTTGCGCTGCTTCTTTGAGTTTTTCCATGCTCTGGCTGGGTGTCCGGCCATCGTGTTCTTCGAAGGCCCGCTTTCCTTTTACCGCTCTCTCTTCCAAGCGTATTTGCTTTCTCCAGCAAGTTCCCCCACACGACGTGGGGCAAAGTAAGTGAGACGCAGTTTCCTGATTCTGCCTTCCGGTGACACGTCTGCCGTTATGCGCTCCAGAATGTGCTTGCCAGTCACCTTGTAAGTGCCATAGATCCTAAGATGCTCGCTTTCTTTATATATTTTTTTGTAAGAGTTTTTATTGGGTTTTCCCCCCATACATTCAGGAATAACTTTTCAACAAACGTGCTGTCTGAGTTTACATTCGCTAATACATATTTAATTCCTAATCCTTTATTCTTTCCTCTAGCCATCGATAAAATAAGTCCCAAGTTTTGATAATATTCCGTTTCTTCTTTTTTCTTTCCGTCTCACAGTCAAGTCTATCCATCTCTGCGCATTCTAGTATTTTTTTTAAATTATTTCTTCATCTGATGGTATTCACCTTCATTTTTCCAGTATTGCGCAAATATAATTCTTGCCGCTGTCGTGACGTGCAAAATCAAATACAAGCTTCGTTCGTTAGTCTTTTCTGGCCTTATACCTAATAAAAAAGATGCTCGCTTTCTATCCCCACAGCAGCCAGTAACATCCAGGTGTGGCTTGTCTTGGTTTTTGCAAGAAGGTGCGTTTTCCACCCACCTTACTGAGGGGGAGTCCGCCATGTGCTTGTGTGGTTTTCTCAGGGCGACATCGGAGGCACTTCTGCCTGCAGAGAGGAAGAAAGCCGAAGGGACGCCTTCAGAAGTGGGACGGAAAGAGCACCCAATCAAAATGAAGAAGCAAAGCAAATTTGGTGCCAATAAGGGTGAAAAAAAGCTAAGTACGTTTTATAATAATAATAATAATAATAATAATGTTGGAAGGGACCTTGGGGGTCATCTAGTCCAACCCCCTGCTCAGGCAGGAAACCCTACACCATTTCGGACAAGTGGTTGTCCAGTCTCTTCTTAAAAACTTCCAGTGTTAGAAGAGGGAGGGAGGGAGGGAGGGAGGGAGGAAGGAAGGAAGGAAGGAAGGAAGGAAGGAAGGAAGGAAGGAAGGAAAAAAGAATAACAGACTCGGAAGGGACCTTGGAGGTCATCTAGTCCAACCCCCTGCTCAGGCAGGAAGCCCTATACCATTTCAGACAAATGGCTGTCCAGTCTCTTCTTAAAAACTTCCAGTGTTGGAGCATTCACCGCTTCTGGAGGCAGGTTGTTCCACTGGTTAATTGTTCTGACTGCCAGGAAGTTTCTCCTCAGTTCCAGGTTGCTTCTCTCCTTGACTATCCGTTTCGATCCGTTGCTTCTTTTCCATTATTTTCTTTTTTCATGAAAACAGAAAAGCGAACCACACCGTGTTGCAAACTTCTGCTGGCAGGAAAAGGGTTCTGTGTGAGTGTGGCTTTGTTGGCCCAGAGTTTGTTGGTGTGGATGGAAGTCTGGCCAGGGAAAGCAAGCAGAGTGACCGGGGCCAAATTGATATCTACGTTATTTCCAGGGTTTCAAAACAAGCTGCTAAGGCTCACCCTTTCCTCTTCCAGTCCAATGGTGCTGTTGTTGTTGCTCCCACAACACTCCTCTGGTGTTTTTATAGAGAAAACAACCACACACACACACACACACATCATGGGCAGAATACTTATTTTTCTTTGTCTCCTGGCAGATGAGAAAGCGGCAGCAAACAATGTAGGGTGTAAGGCAAACCGGAAAAGAGAGCCCAAGAAAGCCGCGCAAGGCGGCGACGCCCAAGACGTCATTGACCCAGAGGAAGCGCCGGAGGAGGAAGAGGAAGAGGAGGAGGCGGCCGGAGGCAGTGGTGGCGCCCGTGAGCTGAACTCTGCCTCTCTTCCAGGAGGGCTTCGGGGTGCTGAGCAGATGCCACCAGCAACGTCTGGCGGCCAGGCTGGGTTTCTGCTCTGCGGTTTTGCACTTCTGCAAAAGTCCCACGAGAATGGGAAGGACCCAGGGGCGCCTGCTGCGGGGGCAGATCCACTCACGTGTGATCCCGTAAACCAGCTCAGCGAACCAGGGTTTCCAGGAGGGCCTGGGTTCAAACCGCTCGTGAACAGACATTCTTGCTCCCCCTGACCTCTTAGGCGCCTTCCCCTTCCTTAGCGTTCCTCTGCTGCTTTCTGCTGGGCAGAAGGCTGGTGCCTGGGTGGTTTGAGTAGCCTTCCTGCCCTCCGTTGCAAACACTGGTATGTTTTGAAAAGGGCCAGACTCCAAAACAACCAGCCCGTAGATGGGGCGGTGGGATATACTGGTGGGATTCCTGCACCCTCTGTCAGTGAGTTGGAGGATGGGCCCACTGCCTTCTTAAGGCGTCCTCTGTGTTTAAGGTTGCCAGTATTGACCACAGGCTGGCTTGAAGCTGGTTTGGAGGGTCTGGGGAATAAGGACAGGGGCAGCGTAGAAGGGACCATGGCATGACCACCGCAGGCTTAAAGAAACGAATGCCATGCCAGGAGGGAATGAAGGGAGGAGGGAGGGAGGAGGGGAAGGAAAGGAGAAAGAGGGAGGGAGGGAGAGAGAGGAAAGGAAAAGGAGGGAGGAGAAGAGGAAGGAAAAGAGAAAGAGGGAGGGAGGGAGAGAAAGGAAAGAGGAAGAAAGGGAGGGAGGGAGGAGAAGAAGGAAAGAGGAAGGGAGGGAGGGATGGAGAGAGGAAAGAGGAAGAAAAAGGGAGGGAGGGAGGAGAAGAGGAAGGAAAGGAGAGAGGGAGGGAGGGATGGAGAGAGGAAAGGAAAAGGAGGGAGGAGAAGAGGAAGGAAAGGAGAGAGGGAGGGAGGGATGGAGAGAGGAAAGAGGAAGAAAAGGGAGGGAGGAGAGGAAGAGGAAGGGGCGGAGGAAAGGACAGGAGAGGAAGAACAAAGGAAAGAAGGAAGACATGAAAGAAGTGGAAGAAACTCGAGTGAAAGTAGAACAAGCACAAGAAGAGAAAGTATAGCTTCTCTTTGAAAAGAGATAAGACAATTACAGTAATTAATCTCTCGGCAGAAAGGATGAAAGTGGAAAGAAGAGAAAGCTGTCTGGGAAGAGGGAAAATTATTATCTTGTCACAGAGGAGGGGGGGGGTTTGCGTAATAGGAAGCATAAAAACCTCAACCTCTGGCTGAGAAAAAAAAATAGATGCATGTAAATAAAGCAGCCTGCAGAAATGAGGAAGAGGAGGAGGAGGAGGGGGCACGCAGCGCTTACAGGGAGGGGGGAAAAAATGGTTGCAGAAAATGTAGCGAAAGGGAGCAAAGAATGGGTTAAGAAGAAAAGGCACGGGGCAACTTTGATGGAATCTTTTAAAAAGTTTTGAACAACTGGGGCAAGGAAGGTGGTAAAATGGGGCAAAACTGACTTAACAAATGTCTCAGTTAACCACGGAAGTTTTGGCCTCGGCGGTGGCCGTAAGTCGAGGACTACCTGTATTTTGGCTGCATAGAAAGAATGACCGACTGGCCAAACCAACGGCTGCGGAGGGGAAGGGCTGAGGGGAAGGGAAGGGAAGGCCAAGAAAGGTGTGTGCTTCCTCAGTGTGCTTGCCGGCTCCCTCCTGCCCTCCCTGCCTCGTCCTTCGGACCGCCATCCTGTCAGCTGGGATCCTTTTCCCCCCCTCTTTCCTTGACGTGCTGAGAGGAAGCCGGGAGACCCACCATGGCTCCTTGGTGAGTTCTTGGTTCTCATGCTTTTCTGCTGATTGAAAGACAGGAGGGATGCGTGTGTGTGTGTGTGTGTAGTTGTGAGGAAGGGCCCGTAACGCAGTGTGGCCGCATCCTCTTCCCCACCGTGTGGCCTAGGCTGTTCTCTCTTTGAGGAAAAGCTACACAGTCCGCAGAAAAGAATCCCAAAGCTATAGTGAGAAAAATACATTATTATTATTATTATTGTTGTTGTTGTTGTTGTTGTTAATAATAATAATAATAATAATAATAATAAAAGTTGGAAGGGACCTTGGAGGTCATCTAGTCCAACCCCCTGCTCAGGCAGGAAACCCTATAGCATTTCAGACAAATTAAAATCGAGATATAGGTGGTCCTCAACTTACGCCCAAAATTTCTGTTGCTAACCAAGACAGTCGTTAAGTGGGTTTTGCCCCATTTTACGACCTTTCTTGCCACAGTTGTTAGGTGAATCGCTGTGGTTGTTAAAGTTAGTAAGAGGATTGTTAAGTGAACCTGGCTTCCCCCATTGACTTGGCTTGTCGGAAGGTTGCAAAAAAGGTGACCCCCCCTGGGGTCATGCAGCTGTCACAAGTACACGCCAGTTGCTAAGCATCTGAATTTTGATCACTGCAACGGTCGTAAGTGTGAAAAAACGCCCATAGGTCACTTTTTTCAATGCTGTTGTAACTGGGGACTACCTGTATTTGGGCAGCTTCACAAAGCTGAGGTTCGCTGGGGCCTTTCCCCCCCTGTTCCTGACATCAGAGAAGGTCAGGATCAGAAGAGAGACGGATGGATGGTCTGCTCTGACCTCCTGCCCAGTGCAGGAGTCTTATTATCGCAACACCCCTGACCGGGGCCCTCCAGCCCCACTTCCGGCAAAGGAAAGTTTTCTTCCTGTCTTGAACAGCTGCCTGGCACTTCCATTTCTTTTCTGAGGGCCAACCCCAATTTCCTGGTGCTTTTCTGCTCCTAGGCTGCTGTACCGCTTGGATCCAGTGTTCTTACCCCAGCTGTGAGAAGTGGCGGCGACTCAGCGGCGACGTGGATCCCTCAGCCCTGCCGGAGGACTGGTCCTGTAGCCAGAATCCAGGTAGAGGGGAAGGGAAGACCAGCCTCTGAGTGGGGCTGGCGGACTAGGGGGCCTTCCTTTCCTTCAGTTAAGTGAAAACGTTTCCTGCCGAGTCTCTCCGATCACGGACAGGCGGGAATCAGTGGAACGACTCGCCTCCAGAAGTTGTGGGTGCTCCAACACTGGAGGTTTTTAAGGAGAGACTGGACAGCCATTTGTCTGGGATGGTACTATAGGGTCTCCTGCTTGAGTAGGGGGGGCTGGACTAGAAGACCTCCAAGGTCCCTTCCAACTCTGTTATTCTGTTAACTCCAGAGTGAAAGGGGAAAACCCGTACATTTGCACAAATTGAGCTTTTCGGTGGCAACAATCAGCTGACCTTGTAAAGCTAATCATGGCTGGACTTGATTAGCACTGGGATGGGAGACCACGTGGAAATCCCAGGGCTATAGGTCCCGACCAGGAAATCGGGAAGAAGGACAGGACGGGAAGAGGTCCACCTTGCTGTCTGCATCCTTCCTTTCTGTTTTGCTGCCAGTAAAACTGCACCGATGTGTCCCTGGAATCCCTCCTCGGAGCTGAGCTCAGCATAAGGGAGTCCTTTGATCAGGCTTAATTTCAGTGGCATATTTGTTTTCTCTTGCAGATCTTCAGTACAACAGCTGCAGTGTTCCCGAGGAGAACTGGTCGGGCTCCGAAAACGAAGTGGTCTATGCCATTTATTTTCCAGGCTCCATCGTGTGGGCCAAGCAATATGGGTACCCCTGGTAGGCAAAAACAACCAGATTAAAACGGCCCACCCCCGACCCCAACTTAGTTTGGCGTGCTAAACACCATTATTTAGATTAAATAGCAGGATAAAAGAGTTGAAGGGACCTTGGAGGTCTTCTAGTCCAACCTCCCACTCAAGGCAGGAGACCCTCGACCATTTCAGACAAATGGTTGTTCACTCTCTTCTTGAAAACCTCCAGTGATGGAGCACCCACAACTTCTGCAGGCAAGACGTTCCACTGGTTAATTGTCCTCACTGTCAGGAAATTTCTCCTTAGTTCCAGGTTGCTTCTCTCCTTGATGAGTTTCCCTCCGTTGCTTCTTGTCCTGCCTTCGGGTCCTTTGGGGAATAATTTTACCCCCCTCTTCTTTGTGGCAGCTCCTCAAATATTGGAAGACTGCTATCAAGTCGCCCCTAGTCCTTCTCTTCATTAAACTAGACACCCCCAATTCCTAAATGCAGGAGAAGTAATTCCAAAGGCCAAATCCAGAAAGAAAGGATGTCTACAGCAAGGTGGACTCTTATAAATTAAGGCAACAGAGGTGTCGTGTGTACCTCTTGGTCATGTGAGGGTACAAACGCTGCGTTCAGAAGGGCTCCCCTGTTTCCATATTATGGGGGGACCTGGTTAGACAGAGCACAGAAGGACCCCACTGCCGCTTGTCCCAAGGCACATCCGGGCTGAGTTTTTCCAAGGCATTCTACTTTAATTGTGCCACTGCTGCCTCAGTCACACAACTCACAATTCACGCTCCAAGCCACCCTCTTAATGCTCTTGTTCAAACATTTTGGTGCGTGGCTGTTTCTATGGCAAATATTTCAAGGGAATTGTGGTTTCTCCGCAGTGCTGAATGCAGCCTCTCACCGTGTCTGTTCTCCAGATGGGGATCCCGCCCGGGAAAAGCCTTGTGTAAGCAATGGAGGCTTATTTTGGCATTGTCAAGTTGACTGGGCATTGTGAAATTGACCAGGCTCTCTTGACAAGATTGGGTTGTGGAATTGACTAGGCCAGGAATAGGCAAAGCACCAAGGCACTGTCAGGATAGGATGGGAAAATGCCCCTGGATTAGCCAGGAGAAAGAATTCCGATTCTTTTCTTTTCTTTTTTTAAGACCGCATCAAATCTACAGGCATGGAGACGTTATGGCCCTAAGCTGAGGAATTTTTGCACTTTTGAAATCAGCAGCAACTGGAACCTGCCACATTCAGCTTTTTTCATCCCTCTTTTTTCTCTCTCGCATTCGGATGGCCCGCGTGTGTGTGAGTGTTATGTGCATGCCGCACCATCCTTGTGCTTTGGGACATTACTGTCCTTTGGGTGCCCCGTGCAGGGAGTAGAGGCCGCCTCACATCATCCACAGCTGTAAGGAACAGCCTGGGCCCAAGTCTGGCAGCTTTCTGAAAAGCAACCTGACCTTGAATCGGGGGTTCAAAACTCCCAACGGTATCGGCCTCCAAGGTCTGTTCGACCGCGGTCCCTTCTGGAGACGGAGAGCCCCGGAGGCCGGGTTTTTGCAGTGCCCTTGCAGTGCAATGCAGCAGCTGCGGTTCTTCCGGCGGAGAACTAGCCAGAAATGGGGCTTCTGACCCATGGAAAGGGGGAACGGCCTAGAAGAGCTTCTCCCCTTCCTCTTGCAGACGTCTGCCATGTATCTGGATTTTACGAAAGAACTTTTTGCATTCCGGTGCTTTGATTTTTAAGCTCCTAATACTAAGGGCGCCGGCACAACTGGCTGCTGAGCAAAGCCAGCTCACGTTTTATGGCAGAACTGGTGCCATTACATCAGAGGAGCAGCTTGGGTTAACTTTTTTGGAAATTCAAACTTATAATTAACATTTCCACCTTAAGATTTTAGTGCCGTCGACTTAGCTTTCCTGCAGTTTTCTCAAAGATGATCCCCCCCCCCATCTATTTAATGAAATTCTATTTTTCCCCCAGAAAGTTCTTTCCTATGGTGGTAGTACCTCCTGGTCCAAGCACAGGTAGTCCTCATCTTGCGATCACAGCTGAGCCCAAAATTTCTATTGTTAAACAGGACAGTCCTTCAGTGAATTTGTCCCATTTTACGACCTTTCTTGCCACGGTTGTTTAAGTGAATCCTTGCAGTTGTTAAGTAGATAAATGAATCTGGCTTCCCCGTTGACTCTGCTTGTTGGGAGGTCACCAGAAGGGATCACCTGACCCCTGGACACTCATAAATATGAACCGATTGCCAAGCGTTCGAATTTTGTTCACCTGGCCCTGGGGAGGCTGGGACGCTTGTAAGTGTGAAAAACGCTCATAAGTCACTGTTGTAACTTTGAACACCCGCTAAATGAACTGTTGTAAGTCAAGGACTAGCTGTAATAGGGATCTTGGCCAAGAAACTATAACTCTACAACAAGCCCATGGTTGATTTTAGTCCTACCAGCCGTATTTGTTGAAGTTCATCCTTTTAGCTTTGTTTCCTGTCAGCCACAGACTAGGCAAAGGGGGTTTCTTAGGTTGAAACAAGTCTATGTCTGTACAGGCAGTCCTCAACCTATGACCACGGTTAAGCCCAAAATTTCTGTTGCTAAGTGAATCGTTTGCTAAGTGAGTTTTGCCCATTCTACGACCTTTCTCGCCACAGTGGCTAAGTGAATCACTGCGGTTATTAAGTTAGTAAATTGGTTGTTAAGTGAATCTGGCTTCCCCATTGATTTTGCTTGTCAGAAGGTCACAAAAGGGGATCACGTGACACCCCCGGGACGCCGCAACTGGGTATGTCCAGTTTAATGAGAAGAAGGACCAGAGGTGACATGATAGCAGCGTTCCTGTATTTGAGGGGCTGCCCCAAAAAAGGGGGGCGGTTTCCACCTATTCTCCAAAGCGCCTGAAGCAACGGATGGAAACTAACCAAGGAGAGAAGCAACCTGGGACTAAGGAGAAACTTCCTGACAGTTAGAACAATTAACCAGTGGAACTACCTGCCTCCAGAAGCTGTGAATGCTCCAACACTGGAGCTTTTTAAGAAGAGACTGGACGGCCATTTGTGTGGTACAGGGTCTCCTGCCTGAGCAGGGGAATAGAATAGAATAGAATAGAATAGAATAGAATAGAATAGAATAGAATAGAATAGAATAGAATAGAATAGAATAGAATAGGAAGGGACCTTGGAGGTCTTCTAGTCCAGCCCCCTCCTCAAGCAGGAGAACCTATACCATTCCAGACAAGTGACTGTCCAGTCTCTTCTTAAAAACCTCCAGTGATGGAGCGCCCATAACTTCTGGTGGCAAGCTGTTCCACTGGTAGAAGACCACCAAGGTCCCTTCCAACTCTTTTTTTGTGTTCTCTGTCATACATATGAGTCAGTCGCCAAGCGCCTGGATTTTGATCAGGTGACCATGAGGATGCTGCAAGGGTCATAAATGTGAAAGACAGTCATAAGTCACTTTTTTTCAGTCCATTTTAACTTTGAACAGTCACTAAATGAACGTCTGTAAGTCGAGGATTACCTGTATTGGTTATTTTTCTTTAAAAAGATCGAGATCCTGTCGTATTAAGCTCTCCTCGTCCTGCTCACTCCTCCTTCCCACTTCTCTGAGGCCAGCAGGGGAGCCTGGTTCCCCGAGAGTTTCGTAGGCAGAGGTGGTTTCCACCTGGTTCTCGCTGGCGCCAGTGGGGGAGAGATGGGGGGGTGTAAGATGCCTCAACAAAGCTGTGATTGTGGTGCACCACAAAAAGCGACCAAGGGATGAAACTGTGGTTTGCAGAAATGGTTTTTCCAGAGTCTTTGTGACTCTTTGTGCAACACACTTGACCGGCTTGCTGGATTTAATTCGTTTTCTGGCTTCGTGTGCTAGATCAAACTTAACAAACAGGCTGGATTTGCACAACAGACGGAGCAGCCACAACAGAAAAAAATGTAACCAAGGGGAACACTGAGCTGTGCGTGTCGGGGAGATGCGTCTGCTGGCTGTTTGATCGGACCCAGTCAAGTGTTTTGTATAAACACAGCCTGCATTTGACATTCTCTCTCTCTCGATGAAAATGAGAGGGCTGACCTCTGACACCGGGCTTGTTCTTCTTCATCCTTACAGCAGTCCTCGACTTACGACCACAGTTGAGCCCAAATTTCTGTTGCAAAGTGAGAGAGTTGTTAAGCGAATTTTGCCCCATTTTACAACCTTTCTTGCCACGACTGCTGAGTGAGCATTAACCTTGCGAACTCTCAAGCTTCCTCCTTCCGTTATATATTCAAGATGGACAGTATTTAATATTTATTTGTTATGTATATGTAGGGGTGTGGGTCTATACATATGGTGTATATAGTGTGTTTTAGGTGTGTGTCATGTATGTGTTTCACTTGGAGAGCGGGCAACTAAATTTCATTTTTGATGTGGGCCATTGTGCCCACAGTAAAAAAATGACAATAAAGGTTGTCTTGTCTTATCTTGAATCATTGCAGCCGTTAAGTTAGTAACACGGTTGTTAAGTGAATCTGGCTTCCCTGTTTACGTGACCCTGGGACAGTGCGACCGTCATAAGTATGGGTCAGTTGCCAAGCATCTGAGTTTTGGTCACATGACCATGGGGATGCTGCAACAGTCGTAGGTGTAAAAATGGTTGTAGGTCACTTTTTTCAGGGCACCGTAACATTGGGCGGTCACTAAACAGTTGAACTGTTGCCAGTTGAGGACTGCCTGCAGTTAGCTTTGCTATGCACAATGCGGTTGTGTGTCTGGTGCAGAAGCCAGAATTGTGTTCTCCGTTGCCCTCTCCTCCAAAAAGGGAGTCGCGTTTAAGAGGCAAGTTATTAATTAATGTGAGATTTTCACATCGGGCTTTCAAGATTTCTCAGATAAAGAAGAGAATAAGGGAAGAACAAACCTTTCTTCATTAGAAGAACGAATTTAATTAATTAACTAAAACTTGACCAGGGATCCTCGTAGCTCAATGTTCTCCGCTCTCCTTCCTGCCTCTGTTTTTAGGTGGCCGGGGATCATAGAAGCTGACCCTGACATTGAAGAGTACTTCCTGTTTTCTTCCCAGGCAGACTCACTTCCTGTTAAGTATTGTGTCTATCTGCCACGTTTTTGTGTACCTATGTACCCCACCCATGATGATCAGACCTCGCAGGAGCGGCGTTCAGGATAGTGGGAACTCCTCGAAAAAGGGGATGCCGGAAGCCCAGCTGCAAACAGTCAGGGTGAATAAAGAAATGGAAGACAGCCAGAGGCCAATAAAATTGCCCCAAAAGCAAAGGGAGGAGGGGGTGCCAGACAACTGCCCCTCTTCTCCAAAAGGTGGGAAGCAGTTGCAAAGAACACCCCCCCCCCCAATTGGGGACAGGCAAGCAGTGTCTGGGCAGTTGATCTGGCGCAGGGGTAGGCAACCTTGGCTCTTTTATGACTCGTGGACTTCAACTCCCAGAATTCCTGAGCCAGCTGGCTCAGGAATTCTGGGAGTTGAAGTCCACGAGTCATCAAGGGGACCATAGTTCCCCCATGCTGGCTCAGGAATTCTGGGAGTTGAAGTCCACCAGTCCTAAAGTGGGCCATAGTTCCCCCATGCTGGCTCAGGAATTCTGGGAGTTGAAGTCCACCAGTCCTAAAGTGGGCCATAGTTCCCCCTTGCTGGCTCAGGAATTCTGGGAGTTGAAGTCCACCAGTCCTAAAAGAGCCACGGTTGCCTACCCCTGATCTGGGGAATGAGTCTTGCTAGCCAAGATGGGCCTTTCCAGGGCTTCTCCTGTGATTTTCCTTGCAAAGGTCATCGTATCTTTGCCCCGGTCGAGGAACCCTCTCCTGCTTCGCTCCCGCTCCAGGCGGCTTCTCCCCAAACTGGCCACTGACTTTCTCTCCTTCTGGCTTAGTCCAAGTACCACGTGACCTTCTTCGGCCACTCCGTGACCCGCGCTTGGATCTCTGCCTCCCAGCTGAAGAACTACAGTGAAGCCCCCGGGGAAGGAAGCGCCTTGGTAAGAGGAGGGCCTTTGCTTGAGGGTTTCTTCGGGAAGTGGGCCACAAAATCCAAGGCTTTTGTCTCTCTCTGTGTGTGTGTGTGTGAGAGAGAGAGAGAGAGGCATCACCACCCGCGTGCCAAAGTGACAGAGCTTTTTCTCTGCTTTCCTTGTGTGTCCCTCAGTGAGCCTCACCTGTGTCCAGATGATTCGGGACAGATCTGTAGCAGGTTGCAAAGAATTGGTGGGGAGGGTGTGTGAAAGTGTGTGTGTGATTCTAAACTGGTGTGTGTGTGTGTGTGTGTGTGTCTCCAAACTTAGCAACTTTAAAACTTGTGGACCGCATGGCTGGCTGGGGAATTCTGGGAGTCGGAGCCCACAAGTCTCAAAGTTGCCGACTTTGGAGACCCCTGCTCTAAGCAGATTGCTTTGATGAAGGTACAGGGGGTCCTCGACTTACGACAGTTCATTTCCTGACTTCAAATGGTTATAAATCAAGGGCTGTCTGCATGAATGGGCATCCACTCCTCCACCCACCCATTCTTCTCTCCAGACTGTCCCTTTTTCACAACAGCCACAAAATTCCACACTTTCTCCCTAGGGGGAAAACCTGCCCACCCCCCTAAGGTAAACTCAGGTTTTCCCCAGCTGTGTGAAAAAGGGGCCGGCCAAGAGGAAGCGAAGCCGGCCTCTGTTCCCATTCTTCTCTCTCTCTCTCCACTCCAAGCTCTTTCCTTCCAGACAGCCTCACTTCCAGGGCTGAGAAACAACAAGGGACGGAAGGGAAAACTTAAGGAAGGACGAAGGCTTAGTATCCTCCCGTAGTAACCCTTTCACGACAAAACAGAGCTGTTCTTTTGGTTTTGCCGATGCAACCTGCTGGAAGAAGCTGCGTGGCCAGTTCCACGAATCGCAGCTCTGATTTTAAGCCTCTGTTCCAGGCCAAGCTCAGGAATAAAAGTGAGAAGAAGGACCTCAAAATGGCTCTGGAAATGGCGAAAGAAGCAGAAGAAATAAGCATTCAGGTGGGCCCGGATTCCGGTTACAAAGGTTGCGGGTCACCGTAGCAATTTTTTTCTGGAATTGTTGTTAGTTGCGAAGTCGTGTCCGACCCATGGCGACCCCATGGACAACGTTCCTCCAGGCCTTCCTGTCCTCTGCCATCTTCTGGAGTCCATTTAAGCTCAGACCTACCGCTTCAGTGACTCCATCCAGCCACCTCATTCTCTGTCGTCCCCTTCTTCTATTGCCCTCCATCTTTCCCAGCATCAGGCTCTTCTCCAGTGAGTCCTTCCTTCTCATTAGGTGGCCAAAGTACTTGAGTTTCAGCTTCAGGATCTGGCCTTCTAAAGAGCAGTCAGGGTGGATCTCCTCTAGGACTGACCGGTTTGATCGCCTTGCAGTCCAGGGGACCCGCAGGAGTCTTCTCCAGCACCATAGTTCAAAGGCCTCCATTCTTTGGCGCTCAGCCTTTCTTACGGTCCAACTTTCACAGCCACACATGGCAACTGGGAAAACCATGGCCTTGACTGTATGTACTTTTGTTGGCAGGGTGACGTCTCTGCTTTTTAGTATGCTGTCTAGATTTGCCATAGCTTTCCTCCACAGGAGCGTCTTTTAACTTCTTGGCTGCAGTCCCCATCTGCGGTGATCTTGGAGCCCAGGAAGATATAATCTGTCACTACCTCCATGTCTTCCCCATCTATTTGCCAGGAATTGAGAGGGACGGATGCCATAACTGTCATCATATATTCTCACACTTTTGTTCAGGATCTAGACCAGGAGCCTGCAAATTTGGCCACTTTGTGGCCTTCAGTTCCCTTTAATTGGGGGAATTCTAGGAGTTGAAGCCCACAAGTCTTAACGTGGCCAAATGTGGCCACCCCTGATCCAGACGCTGAACTGCCACGCCATTTCAATTCACCTTATTCTAGTTGTCCCTTGTATGTTTTTTCAGGCCTGATTTGTGGCGCTTTGGTTTTTAGGGACCCAGAAGGTTAGAACTGGCTTCACTTGCATCAAAACGCATCCACAAGCTTTGGCAGCCTCTTTTTTTTTCCTGTCCTTGCCTTCATCACCTCTCCCCCCCCCCTTTTCCAACATTGTCCGAGGGACACCTGAAAGACGTGTAATCTCTTTGTCACCTTTTCAGGGGAGAGTAAAACGATTCAGTTTGGGTGATGACAGAATAGGGAGCGTTAGGAAAAGAGGGAGGCAGCCTCAAGGTGACAGGGGGCCTCCTGGGACCCACCTGATCCCCCCGTGTGCTGCAGCCCTGTGATTGGCAGAGGCTTTTCCTGGTGACAGGCAGGCAGGGAGGGTAACAAAGCTGAAAAAAAATCCACCAGCTGATTTGTCTGTCTTACGTATGCTATACAGTATATCCCTCATCGGAAGAGCATCATCCAGAGTGAGTCAGAACAGGCACAATAGAAGCTGCAGAGCGATTGTGTGTGGCGGGGGGGGGGAGAGCAAATTTCACGCCAGTCTCGATTTCTGTTCATTTAAAGAGGGATGGAGAGGTTTTTAACTCAGCACTGAGAAAAGGCCCCTTGATTAAAACCTCTCCTATCTTCTGCTCACTCGGGCTTCCTCTTCGGTGCTGTTTGTTAAAAGAATCCATTTCTGCTTCGTTCGTTATTGCCAGGATGGCTGTGCTGCTGGAGCGTAGGCCCAAGCTCCATTCGCAAAATTTCATTCATTTACTGACATTCCCTATTTCTAAACTCTGCATTGAATTGAGGAGGCGCAGCAGTATAAAATGTGGTGCTGCGGAAACTGCCTCGCTTCAAACAAACACAGGCCGATTTTTTTCCCTTTCCTTATCAGAACTCTCTCCTTCAGTATAAGGCAGACAGCCTTGCAAGGCAAGCTGCTAATGTTTTAAATAGGAAGGTGATTAACACTTCTGTGTCACCTGACACGGGGGGGTTGGCAGGGGCGGCAAGGGCTATCGTTTTCCTCAGGGTTTGATGGCGATGATGATGATAATGCAAAAGGCAGCTTTACTTGGAACAGTTACGTCCTGCAGGGATACCTTGGACACCATCAAACCATTGCATCTGCCCGTCCCGGGTCCCTTGGGAAGGACTCGCTGGGTGGACAAAAATGCCGACTCGGTCAAAATGATATATTAAATTTATATGCCGTCTTGACTTGCGGTGACCCGGCTTTCTCTCCCACAAACGTGTGTTTATATTAATCATGTATATCCCAACTTTATTAACTTTATTAAGCAACTCCAGGTGGCGAACATCGCTAATGTGCGTTTCTGCCACACACAAAAGAACGCAAATGTTTAGTATTTTAAAATAAAACTCATTTGTTCCTCTTACTTCAGCCATGGGGGCAATGATGGGTGCATTCAAAAGCAGATAAGGGGTCTTGAGGGGAGGGGTCCTGCTTCAGCTAGCTGGCCCCGGGGACAGTTTTTCAGCCTCTGTGGCTGTGCAGAGACCCTTCAGTCAAGGCGCTTTGTCTGAAACGGTATAGGGTTTCCTGCCTGCGCAGAGGGGGTTGGACTAGATGACCTCCAGGGTCCCTTCCAACTTTATCATCATCATCATCATCATCATTATTATTATTATTATTATTATTATTATTAACCAACCGAAACCGGCAGGCGTTGCCCCACACAGCTCAACGTAGCAGGGGGGAGCAGCGTGTCTTCGGTCTACCAGCTTATCAATACGGGTCCCTTTGCTCTTTCCCTCTAGGAGAGAATCAGGAGATTCGGCTTCCACCGCCGATTCAGAAACCAAGCATCTCCCAAAGAGGACAAAATCCTGAAAGGTAACCTGGAGGGCCACATGGGGCCAGACACCGGAAACAGAAAAGGCAGGTTCTCTCCCTGCTTTTGAGGGGAACTCGCATGTCCTTGGTTCCTTCCTGTATTGTAGAGCAGAATAACTGGGCCTCCAGGCCTCCGGTCAAAAGGGCCCCGGAAACAGAGGGTGGGAATAAGAACACGGCAACCTCAAGCAAGAACCCAGCAAAGGTGAGCCGAGGGAAAGGCAGGTTTAGTGGGGACCATGGGATGGCAGCTCAGCACTGGACCCTCACTGTGCGGGAGGCCAAGGGTGCAAAGGCTCCTGGTGTTGCGCCCGTTTGCCCTCTCTGCTGCCTGCTCACTGGGTTCTTTTTTGCACCAGTGGAAACATTTAGAAGCCTTCCATTTTTTTTCATTCGGTGTCTTTGGGAGGCTAAACTGCTCTCTGCTCTTCTTTTCCAGCTTCTTCACGAAACATCAGTAGTGAAACCCAATGCAAATGTCAAGAAGACCATCAATGTGAAAGGTATATGTGAAAATAATAATAATAATAATAATAATAATAGGAGGAGGAGGAGGAGGAGAAGGAGAAGAAGAAGAAGAAGAAGAAGAAGAAGAAGAAGTAGTAGTAGTAGTAGTAGTAGTAGTAGTAGTAGTAGTTGGAAGGGACCTTGGAGGTGATCTAGTGATTCTAGTCCAACCCCCTGCTCAGGCAGGAAACCCTACCCCATTTCAGACAAATGGCTGTCCAGTCTCTTCTTAAAAACGTCCAGTGTTGGAGCATTCACCGCTTCTGGAGGCAGGTGGTTCCACTGGTTAATTGTCCTCACTGTCAGGAAATTCCTCCTTAGTTCCAGGTTGCTTCTCTCCTTGATTAGTTTCCATCCGTTGCTTCTTGTCCTGCCCTCAGGCGCCTTGGAGAATAGCTTGACTCCCTCTTCTTTGTGGCAACCCCTGAGATATTGGAATACTGCTATCATGTCACCCCTCGTCCTTCTTTTCTCTAGACTGGCCATTCCCAAATCCTGCCAGCGTTCTTCATACGTTGGACTAGTTGGGTTGATCTAGTTGTATAAGCTGCGTGCCAGAAAAGAGAGAATCCTGGTAGAAGCAGAGGGTTAATATTGAAGAGAAGGGCGGGGAGCTCGATTGGGGAGACTTTGGGGGCAGCAGGTCTTAGCCTGTGCCTACGTCCCGATGTCATTGGGTGTTTTATTTATTTAATGCATTTATGTGACCGCTCATCTCATATACCTGGCTTTGGCTAACAAAATAAAAACAACACAGCCCAAATTAAAAACACTATAAAAAGCCCCTCCTTGAGGGAGACGGGCAGTCTAGAAAGGCAAAATATAAATAAATAAATAAAATAAAAAGGGCAGCCAGGAACACGCATAGAAATGTTCCCACTATGTTCTTCCATATTTCTCGCCTCTGTTGGCAAGAAGGTCGTAGCATTCATCCTTCAGGAGGTTCCCATTGTCCCGCCAGATTTCTAGGCTTGAAGAAGTTCTTGAACCACACAAGCGAAGAAGCCCCCCTTCCCTTGACCCCGGGAGCAAGGGGGGACGGGCCGTCCCTGCCCCTCCCCAGCCATCCCAGCCCTTCCCCAAAAGACAGGGTCAAAGCTCTCCCTGACCTGGTTATTGGCCCTGGGGAGGCTCTTCCCTTCCCTGGGGACTCCCTGGGCAGAAACCTGGTCCAGAGCACAGAGGAGATTCAGAGGTAAAAGGAACTTAGAACAGGAGATCCTGCAGCAGTCCGGATTCTCTTTGGGCTTGATGGGACAGATACGCACGATCGCAGAAAGAACAGAATAACAGAGCTGGAAGGGGCCCCAGAGGTCCTCCAGTCCAACCCCCTCACTCAAGCAGGAGACCCTATATACCATAATAATAATAATAATAATAAAGTTGGTTCTAGGTTGCTTCTCTCCTTGATGAGTTTCCATCCCTTGCTTCTTGTCCTGCCTTCAGGCGCTTTGGAGAATAGCTTGACCCCCTCTTCTTTGGGGCAGCCCCTGAGATACTGGAACACGGCTATCATGTCACCCCCCCTGGGTCCTTCTCGTCATTAAACTAGACATCCCCAATTCCAGCAACCATCCTTCATTTGTTTCAGCCTCCAGTCCCCTGATCATCTTTGTTGCTCTTCTCTGCACTCTTTCTAGAGTACATCTCAGACTTGGTTTTTATTATATTTCATTCTCAGGAGAAAACAATTGTCTTCAGACACACACACACACACCCGTCCTAACGATAGTGTGTGTGTGTTTGTATTTCATACAGGGGGCAAAAAACCCAAGTTAGGGCCTGAAAGTGCCTCCCCTGTGTTGAAGAAGAGCCGGCGAGAGAGAACTGCCCCCAACGCAGCAGCTGCACTCCGAGGATCTGATCAAGCAACAGGAAAACAGAAGAGGAGTCAGAAAGGTGAGAGAGAGAGAGGATGAATGAACGAATGAACGAACGAACGAATGAAAATGTACAGCGTTTACTGTCTGCCCCGGTAAGGAGGGTGCTTTGCTGGCAGGCGTTGTAGCAAGCGGTGCTGGGAGGCGTATTCTAATTCAGAAGCAGGGCCTGGAGGGCTGTGGGGTCAGCCCGACGTCGGGGGGACGGGCCTCGCCCTCTTGGCTCCAGCAGACTCTCACTGGCCTCTGGGCTCCTCCTGCCCAGGTTGGAAGCCGTCCTTCTCTGCGCCGCAGTGCGAGACGCCTCGGGCCAGGCGCCCCCATTCCTGCCCAGACAGCAGCCCGGCCGACTTGGCCGCCTCTCGCTAGCCGAGCCAGAAAGACGGCCCGAACAGGTCTGAGGGCTCCCCGGGGCCCCCAAGAAGCGCGACGGGAGGGGAAGGCGCAGCTGGGGAGCCGGAGGTAAGCCCTGGGGAAGAGGGGAAGCCTCGGAGGAGGAGGAGGAGGGCGATTCTCCCAAGGATTCCTCGTGTGGAGAAAGACACCGCAACCGTCACAACATCGCATCACAGGAGCCTGGCAAAGGAGGCCGCCTGTACTTTTCGTTTTGGCTTGGGAAGCTGGGGATGGCTGACGTTTCAACAGAGCTGCCGATTGTGACACCAGCAACTGGAAGCCGAGCCACCAACCAGGCAGAAGTTTCAGCCTGGAGAGAAAAAACAGGGAAAACGGCTCCCCAACGTCGCCCCGTCTGGGGGGGCTCGACTCGCACCTCCTCGCTGGCAAGGATCTTGCGCTGCCTGCAGAGGCTCCGCTCCTCCCGCCCGTCGCTTCCTCCCAGTCCAAGCTCCATTAAAAGCTACTTTTCAATTTAATACCCTCCTCGGCATTCCGATACCAGAGTCGATAAAAGCTGCCTATATCCGGGGTCCCTTGCCCAAATGTAAGGAACATTGTGAAAATGCTAGTACAGGGAGTCCTCGGCTTACAATCACGAGCCCAAAATTTCCGTTGCTAAGCGAGACGGTGGTTAAGTGAGTCTTGCCCCGTCTCACGACCTTTCTTGCCACAGCTGTTAAGGGAATCCCTGCAGTAGCTGAGTGATTAACACGGTTGTTAAGTGAATCCGGCTTCCCCCGTTGACTTTGCCTGTCAGAAGGTTGCAAAAGGGAGTAGGTGTCCCCTGGGACCCTGTGACCGTCGTAAATAGGAGTCACTAAAGCGTCTGAATTTTGATGGTGGCCCCTTTCTGTTCTAAAAGGCCCAACAAACCCGCCTCTCTCGGCGCTTTCTCCTCCACACCTGCCTTGCAAGCATGTTAAAAAGTCATCAGGATGCAAATTTAGCAGGTTTGCATAATTTATTCCAATGGACGGGATTTTGGGGCCCGTAGGTTTGTACTAAACATTTTAAAGCCGGTTGCAATCCCAACAGAGAACACGTGTAAATATTTTTACTAGACCCTCTCCCAACTTTGCCTCGTTGGGTATCCCTCCCACCCACCCACCCACCCTACAAAAACCGGGGCAGCCAGTTCCAAAGGAGGCGCTCTCTCTTACTGGGATAACCGCCTCACCACCGCCACCATCATCATATCCGCTGAGGCAGCTTCCTTCGGGGCCCCGCCTGGACTTGGATTCAGGGTCTGACCGGAATGTCAGCCTCTTTTGTTTCAGCTGCCTGGGGGGGGGGGTTAGTAGGGGAGGGGGGGGCGCAACTGCTCAGCCTTGGAGGAAGCCGTGTTTTGCTCAAGGTCGCAAAGGACAGAGTGGCCAAATCTATTTCCTGATTCCCAGGTCCCCAAGGGTCGCGCGTAGAATGGGGCCCCGAGGCATTTTTGCCTACGAGGCTGGTCAGAATATTGGGGGGGCTCCCCCCCACCCCACTTTCACTGCAGCAAAGAGAAAAACAATAAAAGGGACGTAAGGGACCTTGGAGGCCTTTTAGTCTGATCCCCTTTTCAAGGCAGGAACACCAGGGCTGTCCAACTTGGACAACTTTAAGACTTGTGGACTTCAACTCCCAGAATTCCCCAGCCAGCTGTGTCTTTTTTTTTTTTAAATCCCGGTGTACTTTTTTTTCCAGTGTGCCTATTTTTTCCGGTGCTTTCCATTCAAAATATTGTTTTAATTCTGTTTACTAACTGCTTCCAGAGTTTTGTTTGTGGTCTAAAGCAGGGCTGTCCCAGCTGTGCCGGCTGGGAAATTCTGGGAGTTGGAAGTCCACAAGTCCTTAAAAGTGGCCAAGCTGGGACAGCCTTAATGTCCAGCCTTTTCTTGAAAACTCCACCGTAACTCCGATTGCATGAGGTTCCTGTCGCATTTTTGAGGGCTGACTCAGCGTTTGCCTTTCAACGGCCTGCAAATTCCAAAGAGATGTCTTAGTCTCGAGGTTGGGAAATGCTCATTTTTGTGGCCAGCTGGCTCAAACGGGGTCAATCCATCTTTTTTTTCACATGGCAACGAGCTTGGGAAAGGATTTTTTTAATATATATATAAATACCTTAAAATATCCAAGCAAACACGTGATTCCTCACCACTAGACCAGGGCTGTCCATTTTTGGCCGCTTGGAGACTTGTGGACTTCAACTCCCAGAATTCCCTGGGATCTTGCCTGCCCTGGATAGGAATGATGGGACCTGTAGTCCTGCAGAACTAGAGAAGATTTTAAAAAGCATCTAGGCGAAGGAGTCGTGGGCCAGAGCAGTCCCTGCAAGGGAAAACTCAAGATTTTTTAGCCCTTTTTGGGTTAGAAGCAGAGGAGGAGACATTGGCCGTGAAAGTGAAAGTGAAATTAAATTATGGGATTTGGTGTGTAGATGTTTGGGAGAAGGGCTGCCTCCTTAACTATCAGCTGTGGGGGAGCCAGTGGGGAAGGGTCTTGTCCCTCCTCCCCCTGGGCCCTTCCTGGCTGCAAGGAGGCCGGCCCCCCAGGACCCGGGCCTAGAGGCAGGGCTCCCTATACGTTGCCTGGGGGGGGGCGAGGCCAATGCACCCAGCAGGGTTGGCCACGAATCCTGGTTCTTGCCTGGTCTGTTGGAAGAACCGTCCCGCTTAATCTCCAACCTGGGCGGGGCAGGAGAAGCTTCGGCCGGGCCCCTTCCTCCCGTGCCCCAAAGGGGTCCCACAGAAGGCACTTCCTCTTCCGGGGGGGGATGTGAGGGCAGCCATCCTACTCCCCAGCCCAGACGGTGCCTGATCAACTTCCCCCTCCCAAGACCAGCTCTGGACCCCAACAAGCCCCACCGCTGCGCCCCTGAAGCCGGCCGGGCTCCCCCAGCTCTCCACCCGTGGGGCCAGACCCCCTGCCTCCCCAAGGAGCCCCCAGCCCCATCCCAGCAGAAGGTCCTGGGCTACCCAAAGGGGGAACCGACCAGGTGAAGACGGTCTGAGGGGGGGCTCCTGGCTGGAAGCCCACCGCCCCGGGGCCTGAGCTGGGGGGAGGGGGAGCTCTCCAACAGCCCCACCAACCGGGACCCCCGCCCGGCTGCCCTCTGCGGGGGCGGGGAGGGCGAGAGAGGGAGGGGCCGGGAGACCCCCCCTCCCGGGCGGGGCTGCCCTCTCTCCGCCTCCTCCTCCCCCCTGCCTGCCTGCCTGCCAGCCTTGCGAGCGGCGCCCCCGGAGCCGGCTCGGGCGCCTGCAGAAGCGGCTCTGCCGGGAAAGGGGCGGGGGGGACCCGGTGCCGCAGCAGCGCCGCCCCGGCGGGAGGAGGCGATCCGGCGGAGGAGAGGAGAGCCGGGAGCCTCGGAGCGCCGCCGCCTTTGTCCGCAGCAGCCGCAGCAACGCCGCCGGGAGCCGGGCGGAGTGTCGGGCTGTCAACGGGCATCGCCCCCTCCCGCACGGGGGCTCCGGTCCCCCCGGCCGTCCCCCGCCGCTCCGGCCCCGCGGCCTGCCCGCGCTCCCCTCCCCGGGCCGGCGAGCAGCGATGCCGGGCGGCGGGCGCGGGGTCCGGCGGGGGAGCCGATCTCTGTGACGCAGCCGCCGCCGCCCCCTCCCCGGAGTAAGTAGCGGGGCTGCCGGTCGCTCGCCGGGAGGGGGGCTGCGGGGGACGTGGGAGGGGGGTCACCCGAGGACGCCCCCCCCGCCCGTGTCCCGCGCCGGAGGCTTCCCGGGCATCTCTTCCCCCCTCGCGTGTCTGCGCTTTCCCACGGAGGGTCCTCCGCGGGAAGTGGCGGCGCCTGGCCGGGACGCGCGGGGGAGACGCGCCCGCCCGTCTGCGGGACCCTCCCGGCTCCCCCTCTCCGCTTGGGGGACGGACCCCCAGGAAAAGCCCCCCACCTCCTCCCACCGCGTGAACCGGCCGTGCGGAGCCTTCCGGCCCGGCCAGGCCCGGATCTCGGCAGTCCCCCCCCCCCTTGAGTTAAATCCGGCTCCGCGTTTGAACGGCGCAGATTTGCTCGGCGGGGCTGCTCGGCAGAGGCGGTGGCGGCTGAGCTCTGCCGGCCCCTGGCCTGGATGGGGTCCGGGCGGGCCTCGAGCCCCGGGTCCACCGCGGTCAAAAAAGTCAAGATGGCGCCCCGCTTGATCGCAGGGCTGAAGCCCCCCTGCCCGCCTTTCGCACCAACGCCTGTTTTATCCCCCCCCCCTTCCCTGGACCCCCCCTCCCGTTTCCTGCGGGTTGCCTCCCATAAGCCCAGGAAACCCCCATCCCTGCCCCCCCCGTGTCTGAACGTGCTGCTTCCGGAGGGCCACTGAACGTCTGAGCATCCCTCTTGGTCAGGCTCGCCTCCCGGGGTGTGTGTGTGTTTGTGTGTGTGTGTCTGCGGCAGGAAGAAGGTAACAGAGGAACAATCCCGTCCCCTTCAATTCAAAAGATCCTGAAGAAAAACTAGAACCTAAAACCGAGTCAACATTTTAACAGTTGGAAGGGACCTCGGAGGTCCTCTAGTCCAGCCCCCTGCTCAAGCAGGAGACCCCAGAGACCGTTCCGGACAAAAATGACTGTCCGGTCTCTTCTTGAAAACCTCCAGGGTTAGAGCACCCATAACAGAGTAACAAGAGTTTGGAAGGGACCTTGTAGGTCATCTAGTCCCAACCCCTGTGGCCCAGCGGGACTCAAATCTTTGGCACCCCTTCCTCAAATTCAGCCCACGGCAGCCAGTCGGGCCCCTTTCTCAGCCGAAAGGGGACGCCTGCATCCTGAATCCGGGACTCCCATGGAACTGAAATCGGGCAGATTTTGGGGGGGAAATCCCTTGGTGGTGACGTGGAAATGACCTTAAAAGCTTCTTATGACATCATAACCAAGGGTCACTCAAGCGCTGGCTGTGGCCGCTTCCTGGGGCTTCCCTGGGCTGCCCTTTGGAGGTAGCCAAGCATCTCCAAAGGTCCCCCTGGAGTTTTAAGAAGCCCTGGCCTTACGGCTGAAAGCGTGAAGGGTCCGGTAAGGCAAGGCAGGCGGTCCTCCACTTACGACCGTTCGTTTAGTGACCGAAGCTAAAACGGCACTGAGAAAAGCGACTTAGGACCCTAGCATCCCCAGGGTCACCTGATCAAAATTCATTAGCTTGGCAACTGACTCGTATTTATGACGGTCGCAGCATCCCGGGGGGGGCGCGTGATCCCCTTTTGCGACCTTCTGACGAACAAAGTCAATGGGAGAAGCCGGATTCACTTAACGACCGTGTCAACTGCGGGTGATTCACTTTACAACGGTGGCAAGGAAAGTGGTAAAATGGGACAAAGCTCACTTAACAACTGTTTGGGCTCAGTTGTCGTCGCAAGTGGAGGACGGCTTGTATCTCTCAAACGATCAGCCAGCAGCTTATGGGTTGTCTAGCTTAACAAAAACCACACATTTCTAAGTTCTTTTTATCTTGATTTTTAAATTTTTATGTATTTATTTCCTTTAATCTTTGCCTCTTCCGTGTCTCCCTAGCAACTGAGGCTGGCTTTGTAGGAGTGCAGTCTCAAAGATGACAACTGTTGTGGGCTCCTGAGAGCAGGCTGGCCGGCAAGGGGGGTCTGGCTGGCCCCTTCGGAGAAGGGCTGCCCTCTGGCGCATCTGCACAGCCCATCGTCCTCTCCTGCCCTCCTCCGGGGTAGGTAACCGAAGCAGGGGGGCTGCGGCTGGATGGGCCCTGGGTACTCTGTGGGGTTCACCCCTCCTCCTCCTCCTCCCCCTCCCTCCTCCTGCAACCCCCCCACTGAGGATATTAGACCCCGTAGTCTTGTTCCTCCTCCTCCTCCTCCTCCTCCCCCTTCCTTCTCCTGCAACCCCCCCACTGAGGATATTACCTAATTGGGTCATGAAACATCTGCAAGAGAACAACCCAACTTAGAGAGCACCAAGGACTCCATAGTCTTGTTCTTCTTCCCCCTCCTCCCCCCCTTCCTCCTGCAAACCCCCCCCCCCCACTGAGGATATTACCTAATTGGGTCACGAAACGTCTGCAAGAGAACAACGCAGCTTAGAGAGCAACAAGGACCCCATAGTCTTGTTCTTCCTCCTCCTGCTCCTCCTCCTCCTCCTCCTCCTCCTCCACCACTACCACTACCACTTTGGGTGTTGAGGGAGATACAAAACTGGTTCTTGATCTTCACCCCCTCTGAAAGTCACAACAGAGGGTGAGATCTGGGCTCGGCCGTTAGGCCACGCCAACCAATTAATTTACTCAGCCAAGGATGGAAATAAGCCACGGTTTAGCACAACGCCCAAACCAGACCCTCCTCTCCCTCCTCCTTCCCCCCCCAGGTGAGCCGGGATGCTTTGACCCTCCCGCCGCAACTCCGTCAACGTGCCAAGACCCTCCCTCCCGCTCGTGGCCATGCCACCCCGGCCTTCCTCCGGGGAGCTATGGGGGCTCCACCTCATGCCCCCACGGATCATGGTGGACTGCTGCCTGCCCAACGGGATGGTGGTCACCCTGGAATGCCTGCGGGAGGCCACGCTCCGCGGCATCAAGCAGGACCTCTTCAAGGAGGCCAGGAAGTATCCACTTTTCCACCTGCTGCAGGTGAGCCAAAAGGGCAGGGGACGCACCTGGCCAGGTGAAAACCAGCAAATAAACCAATTTATTGGAGGGTAGTTGAGGAGCTAAAGAGAAGGGCGCGAGAATCAGATCCCTCCTGTTTGGGGAAGAATGCGCAGGTTTCCAAATGTACACATTTACAACAATTCATCCAAAGTTACGATGGCACTGAAAAAGAGGGACCGAGGGCTATTTTTTTCACACTTAACGACCGTCGCAGCCATCCCTAGGGTCAAAATTCAGAGGCTTGGCAACTGGCTCACATTTTTAAGACCCAAATTTCAGTTGCCGTGTGAGACAGTCGTTAGGTGAGTTTTGCCTTGTTTTACGACCTTTCTCGCCACAGCTGTTAAGTGAATCGCTGCGCTTGTTAAGCGAGTCACACGGTCGTTAAGCGAATCCGGCTTTCCCCCCCCATTGACTTTGCTTGTCAGAAGGTCGCCAAAGGGGATCGCGTGATTTCCCCCGGAACACTGCGACCGTCATAAATGTGAGTCGGTTGCCGAGCGTCCGCGTTTTGTTCACACGCAACGGTCGTGTGAAAAACAGCCATAAGTCTCTTTTTTTCATCCCATTGTAACTTTGAACGGAGCGAGCTGTTGTAAGCCAAGCACTTACTTGTATGGAAAGAGGGGGGGAGTCTGTTTCTGGGGGCTCCTTTACCCCTCCCCAATTCCTTCTCGCCTTGGTTTTGTCTCCCCCCCCCAGGAGGAATCGTCCTACATCTTTGTGGGGGTCACCCAAGAAGCCGAACGGGAGGAATTCTTTGACGAGTCTCGGCGTCTCTGTGACTTGCGCCTCTTCCAGCCTATCCTGAAGGTGGTGGAGCCCATGGGAAACCGGGAGGAGAAGATCCTCAACCGGGAGATCGGTGAGTCCAGGCCAGGCCCGCCACACCTGGGGGGGGAGGGTCTGGGGAGGAGAAGGAAGGCCGCCTGCATCACGCGATTCGTGGTCCGGCATTCCCCATTGATCCCGGTCTCTGATGAATCAGATCAGCCCAGCATTTGGGGGGGCTGCCACAAAGAAGAGGGGGTCACGCTATTCTCCAAAGCACCAGAGGGCAGGATGAGAAACAATGGTTGGAAGCTGACCAAAGAGAGAAGCAACCTGGAATTGAGGAGAAATTTCCTGACAGTGAGGACAATTAACCAGTGGAACAGCTTGCCACCAGAAATCGTGGGCGCTCCATCACTGGAGATTTTTAAGAAGAGGCTAGACAGTCACTTGTCTGAGACGGTATAGGTTCTCCTGCTTGAGCAGGGGGCTGGACTAGATGACCTCCAAGGTCTCCTCCAGCTTCTATTCTATTCTATTCTATTCTATTCTATTCTATTCTTATCATTATTCTATTCTTATTATTCTATTCTATTCTACTCTATATTTTACTGTTCTATTCTGTTCTATTCTATTCGTATTATTCTATTCTATTCTATTTTATTCTATTCTATTCTTATCATTATTCTGTTCTATTCCTATTCTATTCTATTCTATTCTGTATTTTATTATTCTATTCTATTTCTAATTCTATTCTATTTCTAATTCTATTCTATGCTATTCTATTCTCATCATTATTCTATTCTTATTATTCTATTCTATTCTATTCTATATTTTACTATTCTATTCTGTTCTATTCTATTCTTATTATTCTATTCTATTCTATTCTATTCTATTCTATTCTATTCTATTCTATTCTATTCTATTCTATTCTATTCTATTCTATTCTATTCTAAAAACAATTCCGTTAGAATCCAGAGAACATTAAGGTTAAGCATTTATATTTTTACACTATTTTATTCATATCTGTATAGGTTTTGTACAGTTTTATCCGTTTAACATTGTAAGCCGCCCAGAGTTACTCTGCAGTGAGACAGGCGTCCAATAAATATATTTTTTGTCCCTCCATTTTTTCTTATTTCATTCAAAATATTAAAATACAAAATACAAAAGAAAAAAAAACATTAAACAGAGGGAAAACAAAACTAGACTAGGATATCAAAAAAAAAGTGAATTCACATTTTTAATGCACATTTATTTTTTTTTAATATCCTTGCCTGCGTTTCATTTTTTTTTTCTTTTGCATTTGGTATTGCAATCTTCTGAATAGTGTTAAAAAAAACCGAGAATGAATAAATGCTTTTCATAAACAAACTAATCAAAAATCTTCGCTCCGAAGGCTTTGCCATTGGGATGCCCATCTGCGAATTTGAGCTGGTGAAAGACCCCGAAGTGCAGGAATTTCGGCGCAACATCCTCTCCGTTTGCCGCGAGGCGGTGGAGACGAGAGGGTCGACGGGACCCCAAAGCCAGGCCTTGTACGTCTACCCCCCCAACGTGGAATCCAGCCCTGACCTGCCCAAACACCTGTACAGCAAGTTGGACAAAGGTGAGCCGGGCGGGGGAGGTGGCAGGTTGGGACGAAGCAAAGCTGCCTCAGTTTCCAGTTTGTTTCCAATAAACTGCATGTGGTTCTGGGCATGCTCAGTGCTGTCTCTCCTAGGTGTAAATCACCTGCAGAGGGTCCCCGGACATCTGACGGGAGGAGTGCTCAAAGTGGCCCTCGGCTTCCCAAAGCTTGCAAAGATCTACAGGCAGTCCTCAACTTACGACCGTTCCTTTAGTGACCGTTTGAAATTACAGCGGCATTGAAAAAAGTGACCTGGATCATGTTTCACACTTACGACCGTTGCAGCATCCCCCCCAAAGGTCACGTGATCCATATTCGGACGCTTGACTCGTATTTATGACGGGTTGCAGCGTCCCGGGGATCGTGTGATCCCCTTTTGCGACCGTCTGACAAGCAACGTCGATGGGGGAAGTCAGGTCTCACTTAACAACCCTGTTAGTCACTGAACTCCTGCAGGGGTTCACTTAACAAGTATGGCAAGAAGGGTCACAAAATGGGGCAAAACTCACTGAACAAATGTCTCAGTGACAGAAATTTTGTGGTCGTAAGTAGAGGACTCCTTGTATAAAGATGACTCCAAAGCTTTGCAACCCCGGGTCAACTTGAGGCCGATTGCTTAGCAAACCTTCAAAGTCCCGGCAGATTTACCCAAGTCTGTATTTACAACCTGGACTCAAACTTCTGACGCTTGCCTTCCTGCAGTCACGTGACCACATTTGGGGGAGTCACAACTGGACCCCAGTTGGTTGGTTGCAGCGTCCCACAGTCACGTGACTGTATTTTACGGCGGTTTTGCCGTGGGCTCACTTAAGATCCATGCCATTCACTTAACAACTGTAGACTTGCTTGAGGTGTGTAGCTAAAAAGTCCAGTTGGTCATGTGACTGGCCTGTTTGATGTCTGTCACGAATTTTGACCACGATGGGCAGACTCCATTGCAGTCATAACTCGGGGAATACCTGTAGATGGAGTGATTTGGCTGTCTGAATAAGATAACTCTCCACAAATGCTGCCTTGTGGGCTGAAGCTGCCTTGTATTTATCGTGGTGTGTGTGTCAGAATTAGAATTGTGATTTATTGCAGGGGTCTCCAGAGTTGTCCGGTTTAAGACTGGTGGACTTCAATTCCCAGAATTCCCTGGGACTCATGCATTCATTTTGATAGGTATACTCACTGTGGCCTGTTTACTCTTTTGTAATCCCTTCCTCTGCAATCTCTCCGCTCTAGGAAGTAGGAGAGAGGAAAAAAAAACAGGGATGGCTGGCTGAGGAATTCTGGGAGTTGAAGTCCACAAGTCTTAAAGGGGCCAAGTTTGGAGACCCCTGATCTGTTGTGCTGACTGATCGGGGCTTAGAGAGGACTAGATCACAGGAGCATAAAAATGTTTGTAAGTCAAGAAATAAAACAAAAGGATCAGGTCTAAGAAGATTTTCCCATTTTTTTCTAAAATGCTTCTGGGAATATGAAGATTCCTTGCAAAAAGAAAAAAACTCATGTCAGTTGTGATCTTCCCAGGTTAATTAATTAATCAATCAATTTGTAAAATTTAATGACCACCCATCTTACCACGGGATAACTCTGGCGCAGCTTACAATGTCAACAATCCCGGAGCTGTGGCTGTCGCACAACCACATATGAGTCCCAATTCCCCTCCCCTTGATTTTATTTTCTCCCGCGCTTGGCCTCCCGCGGACGCACCCGAGTGACCGTTGCTTGTCCTGCTTTTCCCCCCCCTCCCTGAAGGTCGGATCATAGTGACCATTTGGGTTATTGTGTCCCCAAACAACGACAAACAGAAATACACCCTCAAGACGCCGCACGACGCGCTACCCGAGCAGGTGATCGCCGAGGCCATCCGGAAGAAGACCCGCAGCATGCACCTCTCGCCAGAACAGCTGCGCCTTTGCGTGCAGGAGTACCAGGGCAAGTACTTGCTCAAGGTCTGCGGCTGCGATGAGTATTTGCTGGAGAAGTACCCCCTCAGCCAGTACAAGGTGAGCTCCCCCCTTCTGATGCTGCAGACGGCCTTTCTCAGCACTTGGGGGGGGGGGGCTCCTGCTGCCGTCGGGGTCCAGTCGATCCAACAGGAACCATCTCTCAGGAACCAGGAAGCAGGTCTTCTCACTCTGGAATGGCACACACACACACACACACACACACACAAACACACCCCTGAAGTCCTTCGGCTCCCATCCTGCTGGTGGTCTGGAGCGGAGGTCCCCAACCTTTTGGGCACCAGGGACCGGTTCCGTGGAGAGAAGTTTTCCAACGGACTGGAAAGTGCGTGGTTTTGTGTGCTGCCTGCATCCCACGGATGGGGCTTTGCTTGTTTGTGCGGACCAGTTGCTGACATGCCGCAGCCCGGTACTGGTCCACAGACTGGGGGTTGGGGACCCCTGGTCTGGAGGACTTTGAAAACTTTGCTGTATTTTTTCCCCAAGCTAGGGGCAAGAGTGTTGGTGGAGTCCCTGTGGTTGTGTCGAGGGAGTGTGCCTTTTATATATATATATATATATATATATATATATATATATATATATATATATATATATATATATATATATATATATATATATATATATATATATATATTTTCTAAGCCTTGAAGTCAGGGGTCTCCAAACCTGGCCACTTTTAAGGCTTGTGGACTTCAACTCCCAGAATTCCTCAGCCAGCCATTTTTTCCCCCCTCCTACTTCCTAGAGCAGAACAGAGAGTGGAGATATTGCAGAGGAAGGGATTACAAGAGAGTAAAACAGGCCACCATTGGTATACCTATCAAAAGGAAGGCATTAGTCCCAGGGGAGTTTTAAAGTGTTTGGAGAGTCCTGCTCTAAGTAGTAATTCTAATATGCATTGGAGGGGGAGGGGAAGGAGAAAGAGGAAGAGGAGGAGAATAGGAGGAGGAGGAAGAGGAGGGCCAGCCTCCTAGATAGAAGATAGAAGGGTCCAAGGGAAGCCTTGAGGCCATTCCCCGCTCAGAGTAAAAAATTCTTTATCTATCTATCATCTATCATCTCTCTATCATCTCTCTATCATCTATCATCTATCTATCTATCATCTATCTATCTATCTATCATCTATATCTATCAATCATCTATCTCTATCATCTCTCTATCATCTATCTCTCGTATCTATCATCTATCATCTATCTATCTATCATCTATCTATCATCTATCTCTATCATCTATCTATCTATCTATCTATCTTATCTATCTATCTATCTATCTATCTATCTATCTATCTATCTATCTATCTATCTATCTATCTAATCTATCTATCTATCTATCTAATCTATCTATCTATCTATCTATCTATCTATCTATCTATCTATCTATCTATCTATCTAATCTATCTAAAGAAATTTATAGGGCCACCCAACTCACATGTAGGTGACTCCAGGCCCGTTGACCAAACCAAATGTTTAGCGGGCCTTTGGGAAAGGGTGGAGGCCTACCGTACCATGATGTTCCACAGAGAAGGGGCTGTCCCCAAGAAGGCCCTTTTTCACGGTCCCACCAGACGACGATTCCTAGTCAATGGGACCCGTGACATGCCTTGCCTTGCCGGCCTGGTGGACCCCCTTGCTCCAATCAAAGGTCCGAATCCAGTGGCCCCAGACATGCAGGGCTCCCTTTCAGAAGGACCCGGAAGCTTTGGGTGCTGCAGAATCCACAGCCAGGGTAAAAAGACTCCGTTATTGTCCCCCTCAAGAGTTGCACCACCTTCTGTGGGGTGGGGTTGGCTGCAGAAGACAACGGGGTGAGGATAGCTGAAGAGCTGTCTCTTCTTTGTCCTCTTCAGTGTGGCTCTGTTCCGACGTGCAGAGCAGGAGTGGCCAGGAAGAGGCCCTTCTGAGATTAGAATTTGGGGGTCAGAAGTAGCCAGAAGAACGAATAAACGAATCGGGCACAAATCTCTGCTGAAGCTGTTGTGTGCTCTTGACGCTGCCTGGTCTGTCCTTCTCCTGACCTCCGGTGTTCCCCTCTTCCTCCAGTACATGAGGAACTGCATCGCCATCGGCCGCCTGCCCCACCTGATGCTGATGAGCAAAGAGAGCCTCTACAGCCAACTGCCGGCCAACGTCTTCGTGCTGCCCTCGTACGCGCGCCGGTCAGCCACCTCCTCGCACGTGAACGGAGACGTGCCCACCAAGTCCCTCTGGTCCATCAACAGCCTCCTGCGCATCAAGATCCTGTGCGCCACCTACGTGAACGTGAACATCAGGGACATAGATAAGGTGGGCGAGTTTAGGTCCACGCTGCCTCCTGAAATTATTGGGGGGGGTGTTCCTTGATCTGGCTCAGCAGCCCGGTCAGTTTCCATCTTTTCATAGAAGGTCGATTGTGTTGACCCGACAGCAGCAGCTTCTTATTGGCTGAAGTGACCACCTCTGCTTTTCACCCCACATGATCCCAGTCAATTAGATGTGGGTCCCTGAAAAACACCAGGGAAAGAGATTGAGGCACTTGCTGATTGGGAATGCCGGAATGGGGGACCCACCGGAGCAGAACGAAGCTCCCTCTCGTAGCCATCAGCTGCTCACAAATATAGGAGGATGTGCCCGCTTGCATACGCTCCTCAGTCTTCCATAGTTTGCTCCCAATGCTAGGTGTCACCATAATCCTCATCCACTGGGAGAGGAAGTAACTACAGGTAGTCCTCAACTTATGACCATCATTGAGCCCAAAATTTCTGTTGCTAAGCAAGACATTGGTTAAGCGGGTTTTGCCCCGTTTGACAACCTTTCTTGCCACAGTTGTTAAGGGAATCATTGCGGTTGTTAAGTAAGTAACGTGGTTGTTAAGTGAATCCGGCTTTCCCATGGACTTTGCTCGTCAGCAGGTCACAAAAGTCGATCACCCAGGACTTTGCGACCGTCGTAAATAGGAGTCAGTTGCCAAGTGTCTGAATTTTGATTGCGTGACCCTGGGGAGGCTGCAGCAGCCGTAAAGGTGAAAAAGGGTCAGGAGTTGCTTTTTTCAGGGCCGTTGTAACTTCGGACGGTCACTAAAGACGTAAGTCGAGGGCTGCCTGGAGCAGATTTCAAGCAGGCGAAGCCTTTCATTCCGCTCTCCCTTTGTCCTAGATCTATGTCCGGACGGGAATTTTCCATGGTGGGGAACCGCTTTGTGACAATGTCAACACTCAGCGCGTGCCGTGCTCGAACCCTCGGTAAGGGCGGGAGAAGGGAGAGGCCGCTGTGCCCAGCCTGACAAGCAGTGCCCAAGGCCCCCGGCAAGGGCAGGAAGCTCCTTGGCATGGCCAGCCTGGAGGGCAGGGGGGGAGGCGGTGTCTCCTTAAGGAGGGGAAGGAAAACAACCGGGACCCCAAGCAGGGGGGACGTCTGGCTGCCTGGCTGATTCCAGCGCCGCCGTTTTGTTCCCAGGTGGAATGAGTGGCTTTCGTACGACATCTACCTGACTGACCTGCCGCGTGCGGCTCGCCTTTGCGTGTCCATCTGCTCCGTCAAGGGCCGGAAGGGGGCCAAGGAGGTGAGTTTTGGGGGGCAGCCCCACCGTTGGATCGGAACTTCAGTTAAGCCCCACGTACGGCCACGACGGAGCCCAAAATTTCTGTGGCTTAAGCGAGACAGTTGTGAAGTGAATTTTGCTCCATTTTATGACCATCGTTGCTAAGTGAATCACTGCAGTCGTTAAGCTTGTCATACGGCTGTTAAGTGAACCTGGCTTCCCCGTTGACTTCGCTCGTTGGAAGGTCGCAAAAGGGACCCCGCGACCGTCATAAAGATGAGTCCGTTGCCAAGCGGCCGAATTTTGGTCACGTGACCGCAGGGATGCTGCAACGGTTGTTAAGGGTGACAAACGGTCATAAGTCACTTTTCAGTGATGTCGTAACTTAAAAACGGTCACTGAACAAACGGTTATAAAATTGAGGACTGCCTGTATGTCCTTGCTTGCTTTTGATAGTTGAAAAAATTCAGATAAAAAACAAGACCGTTTATCATAATACTGCCATCTTCAGCATATTGTGCTGAAAACTCCTGGCTGAGGGTGGGTGGCAGTGCCCCCCGCCTCACTGTGGGTTCCCTATTCCAGGGGTCTCCATCCTTGGCCACTTTAAGACCGGTGGACTGCAACTCCCAGAATTCCTCAGCCAGCCATGCTTGTTTTTTTTTCTCCTATCCCTTAAAGCGGAGAGATTGGAGAGGAAGGGATTATAAGAGAGTAAGCAGGGCCACAATGAGTATCCTGGCTGGGGAATTCTGGGAGTTGAAGTCCACCGGTCTTAAAGTTGCCACAGTTGGAGACCCCTGCCCTATTCCACATCCTCCCCTGCCCCAGCCCCCTCCTTCAAGAAAGGCCTCTCTGCTGAAGGTTCAGCGATGCTCAGCCTCAGCTTGAGGAACGGTGGCCGACGTTCCCTGACCCGGTCCCCCCCTCCCCCCCGCAGGAGCACTGCCCCCTGGCCTGGGGCAACATCAACCTCTTTGACTACAAGGACACCCTGGTGGCCGGCAAAATGGCCCTCAACTTGTGGCCGGTCCCCCACGGCCTGGAGGACTTGCTGAATCCCATCGGAGTCGGGGGCTCCAATCCAAACAAGGTGAGACCACCCACGAGGGGGTTGACTTCCTCGGGAGTCAGCTGATCAGGGGGACCCTCCATGTCGGGGGTGGGTGGGAGGAGAAAGGGGTACCCGGCTTTCCGGAGGAGGGGGAGTTGACCTCTTGTTTGCTGCTACAGGAGACCCCGTGCCTGGAACTGGAATTCACCTGGTACAGCCACCCGGTGAAATTTGCCGACGCGGCCGAAATCGAGGAACACGCCAACTGGGCCATGTCGCGGGAGCTGGGCCTCAACTACTGTATGGTGGGCTTGGTAAGGGGCCACGTGCCTTGCCCGGCGTGCCAGACCGCAAGAGGGCAACTCCAGCTAAGGGTCCCCTGGGCAGGGGGTCAGACAAGGAGACCCCCAAGGTCCTCTCTGGCCTAGATTCTATGGGAAAGCAGATACGTCTATTGCCCTGCAGGGTGGGCAACCTTATACATGGAGTCCCAGACTTACGATCATTTAGCAACCATGCCACTTTAAGACTGGTGGACTTCAACTCCCAGAATCCCCCAGCCAGCCATGCCACTTCAAGACTGGTGGACTTGCAACTCCCAGAATTCCCCAGCCAGCATACTCATTGTGGCCCTGCTTACTCTCTTATAATCCCTTCATCTCCAATCTCTCCGCTTTAAGGGATAGGAGAAAAAACAGGCATGGCTGGCTGGGGAATTCTGGAAGTTGAAGTCCACCCACCTGAAAATTGCCACCGTTGGGAAACGGTATTCTAGCTGCTTCTGTCTTGCTGTGATCCATAAAGGGGAGGGGGCTGACATCTCTTTCCCCCCCACCCTCTTCCAGAGTAACCGCTTGGCCCGCGACAGCTCATTGGACGAGAGCGAACTGGAGCAGCTGCGCAACGTCTGCAACCGGGACCCCCTGTCGGAGATCACGGAGCAGGAGAAGGACTTCCTTTGGCGCCACCGGTGAGTGGGGGGTGGGTGGGCTGGACAGCCGAGTGGGGCTGGACAGCTGCGGTAGCTGCCCCCCCCCAGCCCGGCCTTGCCTTCCACGGCCCCCCCTCTCCTTCCAGGCACTACTGCGTCAACATCCCCGAGACCCTGCCCAAGTTGCTGCTGTCCGTCAAGTGGAATTCGCGAGACGAGGTGGCCCAGGTGAGCGGAGACCAGGATCCTTTGCGTTCCAGCCGGGGCCCATGGGAAATTTGCGGGGGGGGGGAGCAGCCATTGATGGTTTGGCTCCTGGCAGGCAGGTGCCCCCTCCCCAAACTGCTCCTTTGGGCCTCCTTGATTGGGGGCTGTGAGGTCCCTGCCCTTTAAAGCAGCCGTCTCACATTTTACAGGCAGTCCTCAACACATAACAATTTGTTTAGTGACCGTTCAAAGTTACAACGGCACTGCAAAAAGGGATCTTGGAGGTCCTCTAGCCCAACCCCCTACTCAAGCAGGAAACCCTTGCAGAATAACAGAGTTGGAAGGGACCTTGGAGGTCCTCTAGCCCAACCCCCTGCTCAGCCAGGAAACACTTGCAGAATAACAGAGTCGGAAGGGACCTTAGAGGTCTTCTAGTCCACCCCCCTGCTCAGGCAGGAAACCTTATTCCATTTCAGACAAATGGCTGTCCAAATCTCTTTTCTTAAAAACCTCCAGCATTTGCGATTTACTTAAGAACTGCAGCAAGAAAAGTTGCAGAATGGAGCAAAACTCACTTAGCCAATGTCTCGCTTAGCAGCGGAAATTTTGGACCTCCATTGTGGCCGTAAGTCGAGAATGCTCTAGAGTTGGCAGCACCGGGAACCTTCCAGCAGGCTCAGGAGACCCCCGCCATGAACTATACCAGGGATAGGCAACCTTGGCTCTTTTATGACTCGTGGACTTCAACTCTCAGAAGCCTGTTTACTCTCTTGTAATCCCTTCGTCTGCAATCTCTCCGCTCTAAGAAGTAGGAGGAAAAAAAACAGGCATGGCTGGCTCAAGAATTCTGGGAGTTGAAGTCCACGAGTCATAAAAGAGCCAAGGTTGCCTACTCCTGAACTATACCATTCTCTCTTCCCCCCCCGCCTGTCCCCTCCCCCAGATGTACTGCCTCCTGCGGGAATGGCCGCTGATCAAGCCGGAGCTCTCCATGGAGCTGCTGGATTGCAACTTCCCGGATCCGGTCATCCGCGAGTTCGCCCTGAAGTGCCTGGTCAAGGGACTGACCGACGACAAGCTCTCCCAGTACCTCATCCAGCTGGTGCAGGTAGCGAGCGGGGGGGGGGGCAGGCCCGCCTCACCTGAGCGATGCAAGGGGGCTGATTTCGGGGTCCAGGACTTGGGGGTCCAGGACCCAAGAAAAAAAAAGGGGGGGGGAGATTGGTTGCAGTAAAGGCTTGCAATGGTGGGGGGGTTGGAAGGGACCTTGGAGGTCATCTAGACCCACCCCCTGCTCAGGCAGGAGTCCCTATGTTATTTCAGACAAAGTAGCTTCCAATCTCTTTTCAAAAACAGAATGACAGAGTTGGAAGGGACCTTGGAGGTCATCTAGACCCACCCCCTGCTCAGGCAGGAGACCCTGTATTATTTCAGACAAAGTAGCTTCCAATCTCTTTTCAAAAACAGAATGACGGAATTGGAAGGGACCTTGGAGGTCATCTAGTCCAACCCCGTGCTCAGGCAGGAGACCCTTTACCATAAATAGGACCTCTTCCTTTCCTTGGTCCTCCTCCCCCCACCCCGTGCCAGCTCTGCCCCCTCCCTCTGAAAGGCCCCTCTGACTTGTCCGCTGTTTCCTCCCAGGTCCTCAAATACGAGCAGTATCTGGACAACCCCTTGGCCCGCTTCCTCACCATGAAGGCCCTCACCAACCAGAGGATCGGCCATTTTTACTTCTGGCATCTGAAGTGAGTCCGGGGGGGGCGCAGCCAGGCTGGGTGGGGGGGCCAGGGGCACCGGGTAGGACTTACAGAAGATTGACAGGGTGAGCCATAGCCGGCCCTGGCTTCAGTTATTGATCTTTTACGGTTTTTAATGCTGGATTTCCCGCGGTAAGATTTTATTTTTTAAAAAAAACTCTTTTAAAAGGAGCAAAACAGCGTCCCAAATAAATTCTGCCCCAGTTCAGTTCATTCCAATAATTGGTAGTTCGGAATACAGGCTGTCCTCGACTTATAACAATTCATTTAGTGACTATTCGAAGTTGCAGCGGCACTGAGAAAAAAACAACTTAGGATCATTTTCCACCGTTGCGCCATCCGTGATCAAAATTCAGACACTTGGCAACTGATTCATGGTTATGACGGTCGCAGAGTCCTGGGGGGGTCACGTGATCCTCTTTTGCGACCTTCTGACCCGCAAAGTCAACGGGGAAGCCAGCTCCACTTAACAACCGTGTGACTCACTCACAACTGCGGTGATTCACTTAATAAACGTGGCAGCAAAAAGTCCTAAAATGGGCCAAAACTCAACAACGGTCTCACTTAGCAACAGAAACGTTGGGTTCCATTGTGGTCGTAAGCCGAGGACTCACCTGTAATTGCAGCCCTGTCGTTGGCAGTTCAGAATAAGGGGGGAAGCAAGAACTGACCTCTTATTAATTTAAATCAGGGGTCTTCAAACTTGGCAACTTTAAGACTGGTGGATTTCAATTCCCAGAATTCCCCAGCCATGCCTGTTTTTTTTCACCTATCCCTTAAAGCGGAGAGATTGGAGAGGAAGGGATTATAAGAGAGTAAGCCAGGGCCACGATGAGTATGCTGGCTGGGGAATTCTGGGAGTTGAAGTCCACCAGTCTTAAAGCGGCCCAGTTTGGAGACCCCTGATTTAAACCAGTCACTGTCGAAAGACCCCGAAGGGAAGCCCGGATCGCCACGGTTGTCTCCCCCTCCCCAGGTCGGAAATGCACAGCAAGCCGATCTGCCAGCGCTTCGGGCTGATGCTGGAGGCCTTCTGCCGGGGCTGCGGGATGTACCTGAAGCACCTGAACCGGCAGGTGGAGGCCATGGAGAAGCTCATCAATCTGACCGACATCCTGAAGCAAGAGAAGAAGGACGAGGCCCAGAAGGTGCCTTCCGGGGGGAGGGGCAACCCAGTGGGCGGGGGGGCCTTGTCTTGAAGGACGGGAAGGAGTTGGGGTGGTTTGTACAGAGGCCCTGTGGCCCCGCGGTGCCCGGCTGGTGACTCAGAGGGGGCTCCTGTCCTCCACCCCCCTCCTAGGGGGCAAGAAAAACCTCCCTCCCTCCTTCCTTCCCTCCCTTCTCCCTTCCCTCCCTCCCTTCTCCAACACTGGAAGTCTTTAAGAAGAGACTGGATAGCCAGGGGGTTGGACTAGATGACCTCCAAGGTCCCTTCCATCTGTTATTCTTCCTCCCTCCCTCCCTTCTCCCTCCCTCCCTCCCTCCTCCAACACTGGAAGTTTTTAAGAAGAGACTGGACAGCCAGGGGGTTGGACTAGATGACCTCCAAGGTCCCTTCCATCTGTTATTCTTCCTCCTCCCTCCTTCCTTCCCCCCCCTCCCTCCCTCCCTCTCTCCATCCCTCCCTTCTCCAACCCTGGAAGTTTTTAAGAAGAGACTGGACCTTCATTTGTCTGAAATGGAATGGGGTTTCCTGCCGGAGCAGGGGCTTGGACTAGATGACCTCCAAGGTCCCTTCCATCTGTTATTCTTCCTTCCTTCCTTCCTTCCTTCCTTCCTTCCTTCCTTCCTTCCTTCCTTCCCTCCCTCCCTCCCTCCCTCCCTCCCACCCTGGAAGTTTTTAAGAAGAGACGGGACAGCCATTTTTCTGAAATGATAGCGAGCAGGGGGTTGGACTAAATGACCTCCGAGGTCCCTTCTGACTCTGTTATTCTGTTCCATTCTTCTGTTCAGATGCAGATGAAGTTCCTGGTGGAGCAGATGAGGCGGCCAGACTACATGGAGGCCCTGCAAGGCTTCATCTGCCCGCTCAACCCCGTCCACCAGCTGGGCAACCTCCGGTGAGAGCCCAGGCCGGGCTCCTTTGGGAGGGGGGGAGAGTGGCGGTGGGAGGCAGCCCGGGATGGGGAGGGGTCTTCTAGCTGGCCCCCAACCTCGGCCTTGCCTCTCCTGCAGGCTGGACGAGTGTCGGATCATGTCCTCGGCCAAGCGTCCCTTGTGGCTCAACTGGGAGAACCCGGACATCATGTCTGAACTGCTCTTCACAAACCACGAGATCATCTTTAAGAACGGAGACGGTGAGCGGCTGAACCGGGCCGGGGGGGGCAGGGAGGGAGGGGGGCAGGGAAGTCCCCGAGGGACAGAATGAAGTGTTACTACTGCTTTATGATGCCTTGGTAAGGCCACACTTGGAATACGGCGTCCAGCTTTGGTCACCACGATGTAAAAAGGATGTTGAGACTCTAGAAAGAGTGCAGAGAAGAGCAACGAAGAGGATTAAGAGGGCTGGAGGCTAAAACATATAAGGAAGGGTTGCTGGAATTGGATACGTTCAGTTTAATGGAGAGAAGGATGAGGGGGGACATGATAGCCGTCTTCCGATATTTTTGAGGGGCTCCCCCAAAGAAGAAGGGGGGGGGTGTCCACCTATTCTCCAAAGCACCAGAAGGCAGGAAAAGAAGCAACGGATGGAAACTAACCCAGGAGAGAAGCAACCTGGAATTAAGTAGAAATTTTCTGACGGTGAGAACAATTAAACCAGTGGAACGACTTGCCACCAGAAATTGTGGATGCTCCATCACTGGAGGTTTTTAGGAAGAGACTGGACGGCCATTTGTCTGAAATGGTATAAGCCAGGTCGTCTGCTTGAGCAGGGGGCTGGACTAGATGACCTCCAAGGTCCCTTCCAGCTCTATTCTGATTGATTGATTGATTGATTGATTGATTGATTGATTGAAAGAAATGGTCTAGGGTCTCCTGCTTGAGCAGGGGGTTGGACTAGATGACCTCCAAGGTCCCTTCCAGCTCTATTCTGATTGATTGATTGATTGATTGATTGAAATGGTCTAGGCCTAGGGTCTCCTGCTTGAGCAGGGGGTTGGACTAGATGACCTCCAAGGTCCCTTCCAACTCTGTTATTCTGATGGTATCAAGGGGCTGGATTGGGGGTCTCTGGGGGGTGAGGCACCGTTCAGCGGCCCCACGGAGACCGACCTGACTGTCTTCTCTTGCATCCTTCAAAAGATACATGGAAATGTTGGGGTCCCGCCTGGATCTGCCCCCCCCCCCCTGTGGGTCTGGAGGCCCCTCTAGCCTCTTTCGGAGCCTGGCCTCCCCGGCTTCCCCCCCTCCCCATCAGCCTGACCTCATCCCCGGCTGCGTAAAGGGCGACTTGCTTGGGACCCTCACCCTTCGCTTGATCTCTTCCAGATCTCCGACAGGATATGCTGACCTTGCAGATCATACGGATCATGGAGAGCATGTGGCAGAACCAAGGACTGGATCTCCGGTAGGAAGGATCGCTCAGGGGGGGGCGGAGGGAGGGAGATCCTTGGGGAGGGGGCAGGGGGTCAGCCAGCCATTACCCACTTTGTTGGGTGGACAGCCCCCCTTCTAGAGAGCCCCAGGCCTGGCACAATCCTGGGAGAAACCGAAGGAGACGGGCGCTGCCTGCAGAGGGCCGGGTCCTGTCCAGGACAGTCCAGTGTAAGACTGGACGGTGCTGGGCAGGGAGCTGGCTGGACACTCCTGCTTTCCGCCTCCACCCAGACCCCAAACAGGCTTTCCCAATGAATAGAATAGAATAGAATAGAATAGAATAGAATAATAAAATATAGAATAGAATAGAATAGGAATAGAATAGAATAGAATAGAATAGAATAGAATAGAATAGAATAGAATAGAATAGAATAGAATAGAATAGAATAGAATAGAATAGAATAGAATTATGGAATAGAATAATAAAATTAGAATAGAATAGAATAGAATAGAATAGAATAGAATAGAATAGAATAGAATAGAATAGATAATAATGATAGAATAGAATTAGAATAGAATAGAATAGAATAGAATAGAATAGAATAGAATTACGGAATAGAATAGAATTACGGAATACAATAGAGTAGAATAGAATATAGAATAGAATAGAATAGAATTATGGAATAGAATAGAGTATAGAGTAAAATAGAATATAGAATAGAATAGAATAGAATAGAATAGAATAGAATAAAAAATAGAATAGAATAGAATAAAAAATAGAATAGAATAGAAAATAGAATAGAATAGAATAGAATATAGAATAGAATAGAATATGGAATAGAATAGAATAGAATAGAATAGAATAGAATAGAATAGAATAGAATAGAATAGAATAGAATAGAATAGAATAGAATAGAATAGAATAAATATTGGAATATAGAATAGAATAGAATAGAATAGAATAGAATAGAATAGAATAGAATAGAATAGAAAATGTGGAATGGAATAGAATAGACGCTTATAAATGTTGGACCCACTTTGCAAGGGGGGGGGAGTCATTTTTGTTTCAATAGATGCGTCAGTGTTCAATTGGGGGGATAATGTAAGTTTCTGTCCTTTGTCCTTTTTTAAAAAAAAAATGTTCTTGTTTAGTTTCATCTCTGTTCATTTTTGTTTTTGTTTTGGATTTGATATTTGAACCTTCCGAATAAAAGGAAGCAAAACCTGAAAATTTGTAAAGAAAAAAAAATGTAAAAGCAGGGAAGAGACCAGAAATGGGGCGTGGGCTTGCTGCAGGAGAAAGCTGCTCCTGCCCTGCGAAGCCCCCTCACCCCATTTGGGAATCAACCCCCCCCCCCTTTGCTCCCTGGCCTACGGCTCCAGACACTGGGGCTGCCGGCTGGGTGGGCTCCGGGCCTGACTGCCCTCCCTCCTTGCAGGATGCTGCCCTACGGCTGCCTGTCCATCGGGGACTGCGTGGGGCTGATCGAGGTGGTGAAGAGTTCCTACACCATCATGCAGATCCAGTGCAAGGGGGGCCTGAAGGGGGCGCTCCAGTTCAACAGCAACGCCCTCCATCACTGGCTGAAGGACAAGAACAAGGGCGAAGGGTCAGTGGGGAGGGGGGGAGGGGGCGCACAGACCCTGCCAAGGGGCCCACAAGGCTCTTCGGCAGGATTCAGAGGGGCTGGGCAGAAAGCAGCTTGCCAGGCTGGCTGAAAGAATCGCCGAGTGCAATCGATCCGAATAGAGCTGGAAGGGGCCTTGGAGGTCATCCAGTCCAGCCCCCTGCTGGAGCAGGAGACCCTATAGAATTTGAGAGAAGTGGCTGTCCAGTCTTTTCTTTAAAAAATCCTCCAGTAATGAAGCACCTACAGATTAACTGTCCTCACTGTTAGGAAGTTTCTCCTTAATTCCGGGTTGCTTCTCTCCTTGATGAGTTTCCATCCGTTGCTTCTTGTCCCGCCTTCTGGGGCTTTGGAGAATAGGGGGACCCCCTCCTCTTCTTGGGGGCAGCCCCTCAAATATTGGAAGGCTGCTATCATGTCACCCCCTGGTCCTTCTTTTCTCTAGATTGGATGTTCCCAAATCCCGCAACCGTCCTTCGTACGTTTTAGCCTCCAGGCCTTTAATCATCTCCGTTGCTCTTCTCTTCATTTTTCCCCCCCAAAGTCTCAACTTTTTTTTTTTGTAATTTGTGGTGACCAAAACTGGACGCAGGATCCCAGGTGTGGCCTTACTCAGGCTTTACCAAGCGGTCCTAACGCTTCGCGTGATTTACTAACGCTTCACGTTGATTTGTGAGTTGGAAGGGACCTCGGAGGTCATCTAGTCCAGCCCCCTGCTCAACCAGGGGAACGCTAGACTGTTTCAGACCGATGGCCGGCCGTCCAATCTCTTGTTAAGAGCCTCCAGTCACCTCAGTTCTTCAGAAGGGAGGAAGCTTCTTGGATGAGAAGCGAAACGTTTTTAAGCGAAAAAGCTTTAAAAAAAGCTTTTTTGGAAAAAGCAGCCAAAAGGAGAAACTTCCTGACAGTTAGGAACAATTAACCAGTGGAACAACCTGCCTCCAGAAGCTGTGAATGCTCCAACACTGGAAGTTTTTAAGAAGAGACTGGACAGCCATTTGTCCGAAATGGTACAGGGTTTCCTGCCTGAGCAGGGGGTTGGACTAGATGACCTCCAAGGTCCCTTCCAACTTTATTATTATTGTTGTTGTTATTGTTATTATTACTATCATCATCATCATCATCCTCGGGGCCACCTCCGTGACCTGGAGGGTGGAGACTCTCCAGGGGCCTTTTTGCAAGGCTGTTTTTTCTCCTTGCCCGTCCAGGTATGATGCGGCCATTGACCTCTTCACCCGCTCCTGTGCGGGCTACTGCGTGGCCACCTTCATCCTGGGCATTGGGGACCGTCACAACAGCAACATCATGGTCAAGGACGATGGGCAGGTGGGTGCTTCCCCTCGGCTGCCCTGCTGGGCATGGAGCTGACGCTGAAGCGCCTCCCCCCCCCCACGTTGCCCACCCTTTCTCTCTCTCTGTCTCTCTCTCTCTGTCTCTCTTTCTATCTTTCTCTCTCTCTTTCTCTCTCTCTCTCTCTCTCTCTCTCTAATCTATCTATCTATCATCTATCTATCTATCTGCCTATCTATCTATCTATTTATCTATCTATCTATCTATTTATCTGCCTATCTATCTATCTATCTATCTATCTATCTATCTATCTATCTATCTATCTATCTATCTATCTATCTATCTATCTATCTATCTATCTATCTATCTATCTATTTATCTGCCTATCTATCTATCTATCTATATCTATCTATCTATCTATCTATCTATATCTATCTATCTATCTATCTATCTATATCTATCTATCTATCTATCTATCTATCTATCTATCTATCTATCTATCTATCTATCCATCCATCCATCTATATCTATCTATCTATCTATCTATCTATCTATCTATCTATCATCTATCTATCTATCTATCTATCTATCTATCTATCTATCTATCTATCTATCTATCTATCTTATCTATCTATCTATCTATCTATCTATCTATCTATATCTATCTATCTATCTATCTATCTATCTATCTATCTATCTATCTATCTATCTATCTATCCATCCATCCATCTATATCTATCTATCTATCTATCTATATCTATCTATCTATCTATCTATCTATCTATCTATCTATCTATCTATCATCTATCTATCTATCTATCTATCTATCTATCTATCTATCATCTATCTATCTATCTATCTATCATCTATCTATCTATCATCTATCTATCTATCATCTATCTATCTATCTATCTATCATCTATCTATCTATCTATCTATCTATCTATCTATCTATCTATCTTATCTATCTATCTATCTATCTATCTATCTATCTATCTATCTATCTTATCTATCTATCTATCTATCTATCTATCTATCTAATCTATCTATCTAATCTATCTATCTATCTATCTATATCTATCTATCTATCTATCTATCATCTATCTATCTATCTATCTATCTATCTATCATCTATCTATCTATCTATCATCTATCTATCTATCATCTATCTATCTATCATCTATCTATCTATCTATCTATCATCTATCTATCTATCTATCTATCTATCTATCTATCTATCTATCTATCTATCTATCTATCTATCTATCTATCTATCTATCTATCTATCTATCTATCTATCTATCTATCTATCTATCTAATCTTATCATCTATCTCTCTCCAGCTCTTCCACATTGACTTCGGACACTTCCTGGACCACAAGAAAAAGAAATTTGGCTACAAACGGGAGCGGGTGCCCTTCGTCCTGACCCAGGACTTCCTGATCGTCATCAGCAAAGGGGTGCAGGAGTGCACCAAGACCAAAGAATTCGAGAGGTGGGCACGGGGGGTGGTCCTTGCCAAGCAGGTGGCTCATCCCTCCACTGACACCTCCCCCCCCAGGGCCTCCTTCGTTCCCGCCCCCCCCAGATCCTCTCTGAGCAATGCAGCCCCATCCGTCTGTGCCCTCCCCCTCCCAGGCCTTCCATTCCCCTCCCTCCAGGGCAGGGGTAGGCAACCTTGGCTCTTTTAGGACTCGTGGACTTGCAACTCCCAGAATTCCTGAGCCAGCCATGCCTGTTGTTTTTTTCTCCTACTTCCTAGAGCGGAGAGATTGCAGAAGAAGGGATTACAAGAGAGTAAATGGTATACAATGGGTATATCTATCAAAAGAAATGCATTAGTCCCAGGGAATTCTGGAAGTCCACAAGTCATAAAAGAGTCAAGGTTCCCCACCCCTGCCCCAGTGTATCTCGGGGTGTGTTTCCCCCCTCCCCCCCCATTTTTTTCTTTCCTGCCCCAGCCAGCCCGTCTTCCTCATCTCCTCCTCCTCCTCCTCCTCCTCGCAGGTTCCAGGAGATGTGCTACAAGGCCTATCTGACCATCCGCCAGCACGCCAACCTGCTCATCAACCTCTTCTCCATGATGCTGGGCAGCGGGCTTCCGGAGCTGCAGTCCTTCGACGACGTGGCCTACCTGCGCAAGACCCTGGCGCTGGACAAGAGCGAGCAGGAGGCCCTGGAGTACTTCACCAAGCAGATGAACGAGGCCCACCACGGCGGATGGACCACCAAGATGGACTGGATCTTCCACACCATCCGGCACATGCCGCTGAGCGAGGCCAGCCATGACTGACCCACCGTTCAGGGAGGGTGGTGCGGACCCTCGTTCGGGCAGGGCGGCCCCTTCCGGGCCACCCTTCATTTGTCAGAGACCCCCGTGGTCCGTGTCCTCTCTCAGGACCAGCCGAGAAGATGTGGTGGACCTGGAGAAGATGAAGGAAGCAGAGAGGACCTGAGGTTTCTGCTCTCCGAGCCCCCCAGAACAGTGCTGGGAAATCACAGCCTCCTTCAAGCAACAGGGGTCTCTTCTCCGCGTTCAACCCCAGAGACCATCGCTCTGTGCTCAAGAGACCCTTCCCTCCTCTGAAGCTTCCTGGGAAAAGCTGGGCGCTGCAGGCGGGGCGGGGGGAGCAACAGGGAGGAAGGACGGGGGGTCCGTTTCCCGCCAGGGAGCAATCAAAAGACAAGGGTAATACTTGAAAACGTCTGGAGTCAGGAAGGAAAGAAAAAAAAATCATAATTATTTTCTCTCTCTTTTTCAAATAAAAATTTTAAAAAAAAGACACATTTGGAGGCGTACCGGCCTCTAGAGGGTTATTGGTTTTTTTAAAAAAATCCCTTTTTTGCTTGCTGAGCTGCAAAATGCAAACGTTGGAACGGGTCGCTCAGACGGAGTACGATGGCGCCTGTTTTCACCCCAACGCATTTTACGATGAAAAGTTTGTTTTAAAAATAAAAGGCGATTTTATGAAATTCAATAAAGTTCAATTTTATTACATTTAACGAAATTCGATCCTGTTCCATCTAGTCGCGTTCGACTTGATTATACTTGATAAAGTTTCGTTTTGTTAAACGTAATAAAATTTAATAAAATCAGTTCTTTTTTTTTTTAAATGAGATTTGTAGGGCAATAGGGCCGCCGGACCCTCCCTGGTGTTTGACCCCTGTGGGCTCTCGTGGTTCTTTTCTCGGATCAAATCAACAAAAGGTGATTTATATTGTGGCCAAGTGGCTTTAATCAAAGGCTACGTGGATCCCGGTGTGCTTGGAAAGTATCTCTAGGGAATTAAGGAGATTCTCAGAGCCAGTTTGGTGTCGTGGTTAAGGCGCCAGGCTCACAACTGGGAGCTTGTGAATTCTAGATCTGCTTTAGGCACGAAAACTGGCTGGGTGACTTAGGGCCAGCCACTTTCTCTCAGCCCCAGGAAGGAGGCAATGGCAAACCAATTTGGGGAAAAAAACTTGCCAAGAAAACGGGGGGGTGTCCTGATGTGACAACATCCTCCTCCCCCCTCCAAGGATCCATTGCCCCAATTGGGGGAGGGGGGTGCCTAAAATAGAGCAGACCCCCTGAGCTCTGTTCATGCATTTACAAGCAGTCCTCGACTTAACGACCGCAATTGAGCCGAAAATATCTGTTGCTAAGCGAGGCAGTCGTTCAGTGAGTTTTGCTTCATTTTACGACTTCCAGTTATTACGTTAGTAGCACCATCGTTAAGCGAATCTGGCTTCCCCATTGTCAGACGGTCGCAAAAGGGGATCACGTGACACACACACCCTCGGGACGCCGCGACCGTCGTAAACGTGAGCCAGTTGCCAAGCATCTGAATTTTGATCACCTGCTGCGACGGTCGTTAAATGTGAAAAACGGTTATAAGTCCCGTTGTAACTTTGAGCGGTCAGTAAATGAACGGTTGTAAAGCTTCAACCTTTAAAATGGAAGGTTTTTTTAGCTTCAGAGGCTTCAATGCTGATTTGCCCAAGTCAGCCGTGATTTGATTGACACCCGCCGCTATCCACCCACCAGGCCTTGGTGAGCATCCAAAAAACAGTCAATCCGCCTTTTTTATTCCATCGTGCAATAAACATTTGCAGCCATTGACCGAGTAACCAAGAAGGGAGGGAATGAAAGAAGGAGGAAAGGAAAGGAGGCAGGATTCCCGTCTTATTACATAGCAATAAATCAATTCCATTTATAGCAGACCTTGCTGCTGATAAATCCCGTGGGGGTGGGGTTGCAAAGGAGGGGGGGCTGCGATTCCATGGGGGGGGCGTGCAATTAACCCGGGGGAGGCCCGACGGCCTTGCTAGTCTATTGCATAGCAATATTCCGATAATTCATAGTGAACCCTGTCACTGATAAATTAAGAATCAGGAGGGAAAAAGGGAACGAAGGAAGGAAAGAGAAAAGCTTGGGGGGGGGGTATGAAACGAAACCCCTGTATGTGTGTGTGTGTGCACACGTGTGCTTGCAAAAAAGCGCGACACCCTTTGCCAAACGGATCGGCTTTGCAAGCACTTTTTGGGGTTAACCAGAGTCGAGGGGAGCATCTGAGGGACTCTTAAACGCCGGAGCTAACGTTAGGGGCCCCGGGCCCTTGGCCCAGGCCCTGATTTGGGTCCCGGCTCAGAAATTGTTGTCGATGTTCCACACGTCCCCGCTGAGTGCGTTGGCGGCCCCCTGCAGCGTCCAGGTGACGAGAGCGAGTTGCCGGCGTAAGAGGACTTCGTCAAACTTTTCCGGGGCGTCCCGCAGGAGGCTGACGTGCTCCAGGAGGGCCCTCAGGGTGTGGGGCCCCCGGCCGTGGATGATGTGCCGGAAGGGGGTCTCGGTCACCGCCACGTATTGAGAGAGGAAGTAGAATTCCACCTGGAGGAGGGGAAGCAAAGGGAGGCGTCCTTTGGCCTGGTGGGGGGAGTGGTGGACCCCAAAGGGCCACTGCCAGGCTGAGGGAGTGGGGGGGTCCTTTCATCCGTATACCCCCGGGGCTGATGATCCAGGATCTTCCAGGATCAGGATATAGGTCTGCGGGCTCCTTTTCTGCCTAACAAGTGTTATTCGGGGCCAATGAAAGCAGCTGCTGCCGCTTATGAAGGCAGCCACCTCGGAAAGTCCCGCTTATGAAGGCAGCCACCTCGGAAACTCAGTCTTTGCTGAGTTTGCAGCTTTAAGATGGGTGGACTGCAACTCCCAGAAGCTGGCTGGGGAATTCTGGGAGTTGCAGTCCACCCACCTTAAAGCTGTAAAGTTGGGAAATAGTTGGAAACACGTGAAATTATACCCTCCCACAGCCATTTGCAGGTAGCAGGCCAGCAGCTCCCCCCAGCCCTCCAAGACCCCCAGCCTCACCCGCATTATGCGGACGTTGAACATGCGCAGAAGCCTCTCGTTGTGCTCCTCCGAGGTGTAGATGTCCCTGCGCAGCTTCTCGGCGGCCCGCGCATAATCGCCCCGTGCCGAATACATCCACTGCAGGGTGAGACCCCGACTCTGGGCGAGGAAAAAAGCAGAGGGGGGAGGGCTGAAGCTGGAGTAGGTTGCAGAAAGGTGGGGGGGGAGCCCCCTCCCAGGAGAGAGGCCCGGCAGCATTACCTGGCAGGTGGCGCTAACAGGTGAGCAAGCTATAAGAAATGCACTGCCAATGTATCTAGGGATGAAGGCACCAGGCTAGAAATCAGGAGACGGTGAGTTCTAGTCAGGCATAAAGGCCGGTTGAGTGACTTTGTGTCAATCACCAGGAGACGGTGAGTTCTAGTCCCGCCTTAGGCATGAAAGCCGGTTGGGTGGCTTTGAGCCAATCACCGGGAGACGGTGAGTTCTAGTCCCGCCTTAGGCATGAAAGCTGGCTGGGTGACTTTGGGCCAATCACCAGGAGACGGTGAGTTCTAGTTCTGCTTCAGTGATGGGCAGGCTCCATTTGATTGTAAGTCGAGGATTGTCTGTATCAGGTATGTTTAGCGCCTTGCATTATTTATAAAAATAATAAAAGCTGGAGCCGAATAAACAAACGCGAGGGCCCGCGCATCTTTTGCGGAGGGGGAGGGAGGGGGGAGGGGGAGGGGGGAGGGGGGAGGGGCAGGGCCCCCACCTTCAGGAGCGTGTTGAACTGGTTGAAGTGGGCGATCTCCTGCAGGAGGACGTCCCCGTAGCACCAGTAGTCCAGGGGCAGCAGGTGGTCGTGGCTCAGCTTGATCAGCAGGTGGCCCACCACCTCGGCCACGGTTTTGGCCACGGCAGGGAGGCGCCCCTGGAGAGCCCGGTTGAGGTGGTCGTAGGTGTCCAGCATGGTGTTGAGGAAGGGGTACAGGCGCGAGTCCTGCGGGGGGACAGGGCAAAAGCTGCAAGGCTGGGGGGCCGCAGCCCCAAAGGGAGACAGGGCCAGGGGGTCCAGGTCCACTCAGTGGGCCCCCTCCAGAATGGGGAGGGGGGGAGGATGCTGACCGCTGCTGTGGGCAGGAGACCCAGCGCTGCCCATTTACAGATCATCCTCAACTTACAACAGTTCATTTAGTAATAATAATAATAGTAGTAGTAGTAGTAGTAATAATAATAGTAATAATAATAGTAATAATAATAGTAATAATAATAATAGTAATAATATTTGAGATGGTATAGGTCCTCCTGCTTCAGCAGGGGGCTGGACTAGAAAACCTCCAAGGTCCCTTCCAGCTTCTATTCTATTCTATTCTATTCTATTCTATTCTATTCTATTCTATTCTATTCTATTCTATTCTATTCTATTCTTATTATTTCATTCTATTATTTCATTCTATTATTTCATTCTATTATTTCATTCCATTCCATTCCATCCTATCCCATTCCATTTTCTATTCTATTCTAATTAATAATAATAAAGTTGAAGGTACCTTGGAGGTCATCTAGTCCAACCCCCTGCTCAGGCAGGAAACTATACTATTTCAGACAAACAGCTTTCCAGCCTCTTCTTAAAAACCTCCGGTGTCGGAAGTAGTGACCGTTGGAAGTTACAACGGCACTGAAAAAAGGGACTTATGACAGTTTTCACCCTTACGCCCGTTGCAGTTAATCCCCACGGTCACATGGCGTACGTTCGGGTGCTTGTCAGCTGACTCATATTTACGACGCGTGCAGCATCCCGGGTGGGGAGTCAAGTGATTCCCTTTGGCGACCACGGGGGAAGCCAGATTCACTTAGCCACCCTGTGACTCACTTAACGGCTGCGGTGATCCACTTAACGACCGTGGCAAGAACGGTCGTCAGATTTGGCAAAACTCACTTAAAACGACCGTCTCGGTTCGCAGCAGAAATTTTGGGCTCAACTGTGGCCGTAAGTTGAGGACTTGCAAGGGCGGAGAGGGTCCTTGGGGTCCTCCCCCTCCCCCCACCCACCCCGCATTTTGGGCAAGGGGCCGGGGGTCTCACCTCCTCTGCAAAGGAAAACTCCACGGCCGGGACCCCCCCGAAGGAGGTGAAGGCAAAGGCGCTGCTGTCCATGGGGAGGGGCCGGAGGCTGCGAAGGGAGAGAAACCCACCAGGGTCAGGGGGAGGCGGGGGAAATGGGGGGGGCATTCCAAAAATGGCATTTCAGGAGATTTTGAGCCCATAGAAACCAGTTTTTCTCAACCGTGAACAAGTAAAGATGGGAGGACTTCAACTCCCAGAATTCCCCAGCCAGCTTTGCTGGCTGGGGAATTCTGGGAATTGAAGTCCACCCATCTTTAAGTTTTCAGGGCTGATTAAGCTACTGATTTTTTCCCCCTTTGATTATTGTCCAACTTTTAGCCTTAGGGCTAATTCCAGAGCTCAGCCCTGGTGGGAGGGGGACCAAGGGGGTGGGCTTGGGGGGGGGGTCTAAAATCGGGGCGTCAATCCTTCTTACCCCTCATTTTCCCAGCGCCGGCCCTGCTCGGTCATCTGCTCGAAGATGCTTTGGCCGCTGCGATTGGGGCTGTCCACCTGCCGGGGAGAGGCTGGGGGTGGAGAGCTGCCCTCCCCTCCCACGAAGACCCTTCCCCTTCTTTCCTCCCCCCCCCGCCTGTCCCCTCAGGCATTCCCCACCTGCTTAATGACGCTCTCGATGAGGCTGATCAGGGCAGGGCTGCTCTTGGCCAGCAATTTGTCATCGCCTGAGAAGAGACCCAGGGCCAAGGTTCTAGTCCTCATCGCCAAATCTTCCTGCTTCTTTTTTTCATCTCACCCACCCAGGTCTTTCTGGTTTTTCATAATGGCGCTTGGGGTCTTCACCCTCTTAGCGGACTCGGATGCCTGTGGGGTGGGTCTTCCTTTCCGCAGACCCCCCCCCTTGGGCAGCAGTCTCTCCGAGGGGGGTGGGCTGCCCGCCTCCCCCTCCCCACTCACCCAGGACTGCATTGTCCAGACTGATGTAAGCAGCAGCCTTCAGGTGGAGCATGGTGAGGTAGCCCTGCGGAGACCAGATGCGGTTTTAAAAAAGGGGGGGTTAAAATGGGGGGGCCTCCACTGTTCAGAGACCCTCTGTGGGGCAGCTGAGAGGAGCAGCCCCCTTGCTCCCATTCCTGAGGCCCCCTGATCAAGGGGCCTGTTTCGTGGGCTGCCGAGAGACAGACGTGGACATGGGGAGGGTTTGGGGGGGCCACGTCAGATCTGGGGGTTCCCAGCGCACCCCTCTTTGGCAAACCCAGAGGAAGGGGGAGATGCCACCATTTCCCCCCCACACACAAGCATGCCCCACTTGCCTCCAGCCACTCGGTAGACCCCACGCTGCCAAAGTCGCCAGCATCCCAGCTCACGAACAGCAGACTTCTCCGCAGCTGGAACCCTGCGGTGTCAGACACGGGATCTGCGTCACTCCTGGTTGGCTTCTCTCGAACTCGCGACAGCCCCCACCCCGCAGCTCCAAAGGGGCCCCCCAACGGCTGCTGTGGCGCAGAAGGGGGCCGTGAGGCCCACCCCTTTGAAAGCAGCCCCCTCACGTTTTACAGGCAAGTCCTCAACTTACAACAATTCGTTGAGTGAACCTTTGACGTTAGAGCAGCGCTGAAAAAAGGGACTTTTTTCACACTTACGACCGCCGCAGCGTCCTCGCCGTCGCGTGATCAAAATTCAAACGCTTGGGCAACTGACTCACATTTATGACGGTCGCACAGTGTCCCGGTGTTACGGGATCCCCTTTTGCGACTAGCAAAGTCGAGGAGGGAGCCAGATTCACTTAAATGACCGTGTGACTCGCTTAACAACTGCCGTGATTCACTTGCCACCACAGGGGCAAGAAAGGCCGTAAAATGGAGCAACACTCACTTAAGTGTCTCACTTAGCAACAGAAATGTTGGGTTCAGTCGTAAGTCGAGGACTCCCTGTGTTTCAGGGAATGTTTGCACTGGGGTCCTAGGAAGGGACACACACACACACACGCCCCACGCCTCCATCATCGGCTCACCGTTCTGCACCATGGCGACAAAAGTCCGGGCCAGTTCCAGCAAAATGGCCGTGCCCACGCCGGACCGGGCAGCTCCGGGCCCCAGGGAGTCCCGCTGGGCCCCCACGATCAGGTAGTGATCTAGCAGATTCAAAGGATGCAAAGCAGAGGATGGCAAGAGATTCTCTGATCAGTCTCCCTTTGCAGCGACCCCGTCTCTCTCTTCCTTGCCATCCCGCAACTCCCTGCCCGCGGTACCGGGTTCAAATTTGCCCTCGATGCAGCCGAAAACGTTGTTAATCATGACCGACTGCCGGACGTTGTGCACCCCGAGTTGCAGGCGGAAGCTGGGGTCCCCGGGGCCGAGCAGGTAGGGGACCTCCGGAAGGCGGCCCCTCCAGGCCTGGGGGGCCGGGGGGCCGGTCAGCTGCCTGGAGGGGAATCAGAAACGAACGTGTGAAGGCGGGCACAGCCCCACCTGGTTCCATCCATCTCCCCGCTCGACCCAACCTCCCCCCCCCCAGCTACACACCGGAGCAGGCGGGCGGCCACAGCGGCACTGATGGGGTGAGCCAGGATTGAGGGCAGCCCCGAGGATTTTATGGGGGGGAACTGGGTGTGGTTGAAGGACGGGAAGCCAGGGCTGTAAGGATCTCCAGCCCCCATATGAACCTGCAAGGGGGGAACAAAAAAGGGGCACCCTGAGCTAGGAAAGCCATCCGGAACCTCCGTGGGTCAAGGCACTCCACCTGGGTGGGAGCAGGCTGCTGCAGCTCTCCCCGCCTGCTCGGTGGCCCCCAATGCATCAGGGCGGCCCCGGCAGGTAGGAGAATGCAAACTGGATAATAATAATTAATAATCGATGATGATGATGATGATGATGATGATGATGATGATGATGATGATGATGATGATAATAATAATAATAATAATAATAATAATAATAATAATAATAATAATAATAATAATAATAATAATAATAATAAAGTTGGAAGGGACCTTGGAGGTCATCTAGTCCAACCCCCTGCTCAGGCAGGAAACCCTATACCATTTCAGACAAATGGCTGTCCAGTCTCTTCTTAAAAACTTCCAGTGTTGGAGCATTCATAGCTTCTGGAGGCAGGTAGTTCCACTGGTTAATTGTCCTCACTGTCAGGAAGTTTCTCCCTAGTTCCAGGTTGCTTCTCTCCTTGATTGGTCTCCGTCCGTTGCTTCTCGTCCTGCTGCTTCTGACCCCCCCCCCAAAAAAACTACTCACGTGTCCATAAATGCTGATGTTAGGGGAAAGGCCCAGTTTACGGGGGTCTTGAGGGATGTCCTGGGGGTCCGGGTAAATGAGGATCCCCTTCGCCTTGCTAGCCTCTGCGTTTGCCACCTGGGGGGGGAGGAAGTGCTAGGAATGACCTTTCACCTTTCATGACCCCCCCCAATCCTCCTAGCCTCTTCCCAACCCTCCTTTGTCTCCCCTTTCCCCAGGGATGGAGCTTTGGACATTCCCCCCTCCCCATTGCAAAGAGGTCACCTGTCCTCCCCCATCTGCACAGCTGCACCTGTCCAGAAGCCCCACCCGTCCCCCAGAGATGCCAGGGGGGGGGTCTACGGTGTTGGGGTGCCCCGGCTCACCTTCTCGGCGTAGCTGATTTTCCCAACGCGGGCGATGACCAGGTGCCCCCGCGGACTCAGCCCCTGCTGCTGCAGCACCGCAAAGTCCTCCTTGCGCCCGTAGTTGGCAAAGACGAGGCCGCCCTGAGGATGAGGAGGGGGGGGAAAGAGGCTCAGAGGGGGAGGGGGACCCTTCGGATGGGGGGGCGCAGGAGAATTCCCCGCCCCAGGGAAGAGATGGGGCAAAACCCCCAGTGCCCTCCTGCGCCCTTCTGGACAGAGGGTTTTCTTGCGACCTCTCCTGAAGAGCTTCCAGCCCTTGGTGAAGTCTACCTTAATCTCTCTTTTGTATTTTTCACTCAGGGGTGGGCAGCTACAGGTAAATCCTCGACTTACAACGATTCATTTAGGGACCGTTCAAAGTTACAAGGGCACTGAAAAAAACGGACTGGGGACTGTTTTTCACACTTAACGACCGTCGCAGCATCAAAATTCAGACGCTTGGCAACCGACTCATATTTATGACGGTCGCAGCGTCCCGGGTGGCGGAGGGGGTGTCACGTGATCCCCCTTTGCGACCTTCTGACAAACAACGGGGAAGCCAGATTCACTTAACGACGGTGCTACTGGCTTAATAACTGGAGATTCACTTAACAACCGTGGCAAAAAAGGTCGTAAAATGGGGCAAAATTCACTTAACCAGAGCAGAGCACCGGGCATTACCACGACGGTGCCAGAGGCGCTGTAGGGGCAGTAAACCTCTGGATCTTCCAGCTGCAGCTCCTCCGTCACAGCCCCGCTGGCGTCCACCCGCTGGAGGACGTTGGGCCGCCTCCTGAAAAAAAGGGGTGATGGGGGGGGTTAAAAGGCCCAGCAGCCCCTGCTCCCGCCCCTGCCCCCCGCCAATAGCCTCCAGTATCAGCCGTACTGACCGGTCGGGGCGCTGCAACCCCACGTAGTGGCTATCGGTCCAGCTATGGTCCAGGCCAAAGGAGGTGAAGGCTGCCAGGACGTGGCTGGAGAGGGCGTCCAGGCGAGGGGAACCGGGAGGGTGGGGACCCTCACTCATTTTTCTGCCGGGGAGAGGAGATATGATGATGGTTTAATCTTCCATTCGGTTCACAATCTGGTGCATTTAAATTTAATTATATGTATTTATATTTATACATTTATACATTTATATATATATATATATATATGTGTGTATATATATATATGTGTGTATAATGTATAAATAGATGTATAAATATATAAATATTTATTATTATTATTATTATTGTTATTATTTATTGTTATTATTGTTATTATTATTTATATATGTGTGTGTGTGTATAATGTATAAATATATGTATGAATATATTATTATTATTATTATTATTATTATTATTATTATTATTATTATTATTATTATTATTATTATTATTATTATTATTATTATTATTATTATTATTATTATTATTATTCATCGCATAGTCAGTCAGATGTTTAGACTGGATATTATTATTATTATTATTATTATTATTATTATTATTATTATTATTATTATTATTATTATTATTATTATTATTATTATTATTATTATTATTATTATTATTATTATTATTAATAATAATAATAATAATAATAATATATTCATACATATATTTATACATTATACACACACACACATATATAAATAATAATAACAATAATAACAATAAATAACAATAATAATAATAATAATAAATATTTATATATTTATGCATCTATTTATACATTATACACATATATATATATATACACATATATATATATATATATAAATGTATAAATGTATAAATATAAATACATATAATTAAATTTATATGTTGCCTATCTCGCCACGGGGCTACTAGAGGACCCACAACCGTAAAAAGGAAGTTTAAACAAAGCGAAAGTAAAATAATAGAATAATAACACATACAAGGAAAAAGAAAAGAAAGCAACTAAAAAAAAATATATCCATATGATTAGTAAAAAATAAATAAATAAATAAACCCTGTTGAGGGGTCCTTCCTCACCCGGGAGGGGTCCTCTCCTTTGCCAGTGAGAGCTTTGCACCCTAAACACACACACAGACACCCCACTTTTCCAGCAGGGAGTTCCTGTTGCAGAGATGGGACAAATTTGGGGGGCGGCTTAAAAGTGACGAATGCTAAGAGCCCCCACCTCACTTGCTGGCTGAGAGGGAGAGAAAGTCCTCCCCGGGGTGCCCCCTTCAGATGTTTGATGAACCCCACTGGCGCTCCCCCCCAGCCCATCCTCATCCCTCGGGGCCCCTCCCGTGGAGGGGGGTCCTCACCGGATGGTCCCCTCGATCTTCTCCTCGTTGAGATACTTCTGGAACATCTCCCTCAGGTCGCTCCAGTACAGGGGGGGCGGCCCCCGGGGGTCCTGGGCCGGGCGGTAGGGGCCGTCCTCGTTGATCATGGGCAGGAAGTCCCCACAGGCCGTGCAGGAGCCCCCCCTCCGCGAAGAGACGTACCCCAGCAGGAACCCTGCAAGGGGGCAGAGGACGTTAAGGGGTGGGGGGCAAAGGGCCTCCAGATTTAAGTCTGGGGGGTCTGATGCCAACCGTGCCAGCCATCATCTCCACTGGGGCTTGGAGAAGACCCCCCCCCAAGATGGCGGTCCCCAGGAAAAACAGAGGGGCCCTTTAGGACCCCCACCCAGTATGGAGGACTCAAGACCATCTCATTGGTCTAATCCTGCTGGAAGTGAGGGGGGCACGATCCTCAGTAAGGGGGCAAATCTTTCCGAGCCGGGGGAAGGACAAGCAGTCTGGGGGGGGACTGGACCCCCGCTCTCACCTACGATGAGCAGGAGAAGGGCCACCAAAGCCAGGCACACCCCCGTCTTCCACCGGTTTGGCCCGGGAGGGGGGGACCCCTCCTTCTGGCTGCAGGACGCTGGGCCATTGGGACCCCCGGCTTCCTCCATCTTGATCTGAAGCCCCCCGGGGTCACGGTCCCCATCGTCCTCGGCCATGTTGCGGTAGATGGTGTAGGACCTCTGCCCGGGTTTCTGCCTGATCTGGAGTAAAGTGGGGAAGAGCAGTCCTGTCTACCTTGCAGGGGTGTTGTTCCAGGAATAAAAGGGAGCGGGTGGGGGGGGTCTTTAAGCGGGGCTTCCCAGTCTTACCACTCGCTGCAGGCGGGCCGTCCAAAAATCCATCGTCCCCGATGGGTCCCCAGCAGCCCTGTTGAGAGAGGCAGGCCGAAATTCTTGAGGGCTCCACCAGCGCCAGGCGGTTATCAGGGCACACCCTGCCTCCCCTCGGCCCTGCGGGAGACGTGCCTGGTGCAGCCCCCTTATCAGCACCGGGCACGGGGGGGGGGGGTTAATCGGCTCGTGCAGGCAGATGTCCTCCCGGTCATGCAGTTGGGCCCTGTGTAGGAGGCGGGCATGTGTGTGTGTGGGGGTATTTCCCAAAAATCTCTCTTAGCTGGTTTCTAAAGGAGGGGTGGCCCCTTTAAGACTTGTGGACTTCAACTCCCAGAATTCCCCAGCCAGCAAAGCTGGCTGGGGAATTCTGGGAGTTGAAGTCCACAAGTCTTAAAGGGGCCATGGTTGGACACCCCTAGTCTAAAGCCTCCGTCACACCTCCACAGAGCTTCCTACTTGCCCCCCCCAACCTTCTTGCCAAGGTTTTTTCCACCTCCTGGTCCAGCCCAGAGCTTTGTGATCTCCTGGTGGCGCCCCGACCACCAGGGCCAGAATTAGCTCCCTTGGCATCCAAGCGGGCAGACCACCAACCTGGGAGTTTTCCTCCTAAAAGTTCACACCAGCTTGCTCAACCAATGGTTAACTGGGGTGGACTGGCTGGCTTTCAGCCACCTGCCCTACATGGGGCGGGGGGGGGTCTTCTCCCTCCCCAGGAAGAAAAGTTACACACCCGCAACCGGGTTTGTGTGGCAAAAGGATCACAACCGTTTTTGGAGGGTTAGGGGTTTTTGTGTTGAAATCTGTCTCCTGGGTGGGAAGGAGAGAGTTGCACCAGGTGAACGTCTGCCTGACTGACCGTTTGTTAAAGGCCCATTGGCCAGTGGAGTGGAGGGGGGGGCAAAGAGTGCTTTTCCCACCCCAATCCAGCTTCAAGCTCGGTGGTGCCACGTGCACAAAAATTGTTTACTTTGTCTTGCAACACCAGATTGCTAAAGCTGGTTTACCTTGATGGGGAAGGGGGGAACCCAGGGGTCACTCAGATGGCCCCATTTTTCTGCTCTTCCGGAGAACCCAGCCCCCCCCAAACCTCTTCCCGGGGGGGGGAACTGGATCCCCCGCCCTTGCACAGACCCTGGAATCCCTTTGACCTGGAGGGGGCCGCCGGAAATAGGGCAGCTGTTTGATTCCCTGAATTCGAATTCTGCTCTAAAGCAAAAGCGAAGCTAATAAGTGAGTTGAGGGTTTCCGCCTCTCGGCTGCGTTCGCACAACCCTGAAACCCTTGAATGACTCCACCATTGGAGTTGGCTCTCCTGCCAGGCATAGAAACCCCTCCCCAGATTGACCCCAACCCAACCCCTGGGCTCCCCGGGGTTAAAACGGTTGTGGGAACAGGGCCTGCGTCCCGTTAGAGGGTCTTGGGGGGAGGGAAGTGGTGCCCCCCAACCGCCGGGGATTCCCCAAGGAAGAGAAGGAAGGGGTGGGGGTGGGGGGAAGGAGATTCTTCTTACATGCACACACACACCACACACACACACACACACACACACACAAACACACACACCAAGCTGTGAGTGTCTCCATGTTGTGCAAAATTCAGCCCAAGGAGGGACAAGGATTTGGGGGGGAGATAGTCACACACACACCCCGAATTGACTTTTTGGTGGTGCCAATCGCAGCCCCAATTTTTCCTCCCGAGACCCCCAATCTTGGGGGACCCAGGGCCACCTGATGCCCCCTCTCCCTCTAAAGAGACCCCCAACTCACCTCTGGCTCTCGGGAGGCCCCCTGTCCAGCCGGCCCTGGATTGACCCAGCGAAATTGGGCGGACGGCCCTTCGCCTCCTCCGGCAGCTGCTCCTCCCTCTGGGGTGGCTGTCCGTGCTTGCCCCCTCCCAGAGAGGTGCTGACTGTCCAGATGTGTGTGGGAGGGGGGTCAAACTCTGCCTTTTGCTGGCGGGGGGCCTTAATCAAGTCCCCATTGCCAAGGCCAGAGCTCTGTAAAATGTGGAGGGGTGTGTGTGTGTCTGGCACGCACACCTTCAACTCTAAGGGGAGGGCAGAGCAGCACCCGGACCCCCTCCCAATATGCACACACCCCTTTTGCCAGCTTCTCTTGCTGGCACCCTCCAGATGTGCTGGGGTCCCTGGCAATTCTGAGCATCGGCATCCTGATGCATTTGCTGCTTTGGGGAGATCAGGGTGCCCGGGCCATTCAACTATGGTTGGGGGGGGTGTCTGTGGATGGGAGACACACCCCCCGGCTGCCCTAGAGGCTTTGCTGCTTTGGTGGGCCTTGTCCGCTGCCAGCTGAGCAGAGAGGAATTCTGGGAGTTGAAGTCCACACATCTGGCTGAGGTCCCAGGCAAGTAGGGCTGGTTGATTTGGGCCTCCAGCTCTTTAACCCAGGCCGGGTTCAGCTCAGCTGCCCCACAGACGGCATTTTGCTCCCATTTGCCCCTCCCCTGCCCCTCCCCTGCCCCTCCCCCACCACAAAAGGGGAGGAGGCGCCCAGTTTCCTGACCCGGCAACTGATCCTCCGGAGACCAGCTGAGTCCGACTCTAGCAAGTAGGCTGTCTGGGGGCATTATGGCTGCTGTAGAGAAGCAGAAGTCCCACAGGTAGAGCACTCAACAGGCCTCCCGGACCGGGTTGGGCTGCAGGCTGAAAAGCTGCTTCAGCAGAGGGAGGGGACCTGGGAGGGCTCCGTGGGGCAGGCAGCCCTGGGTGATTCGGTGCCCTGCCCGGTGCAGCTCCAGACCCCACCGGTCTCTCCCTCCCTCCCTCCCTCTGCCAGGGAGATGTTGGGGAGCCCAGCTGGCATCCTGCCCGCCGATCCCGGCTTGCAGGGGCTGCTTCTGTTTGGCTTGGCAGCAGAGTGGGCACGTGATGGGCGTGGCGGAGGCAGCGGCTTTTTCCGGCTGCTTGATGGCCAGAGACACGGAGGGACCTTGCAGGCCGGTGGAGGGGCAACAGGAGGTGGTGAGCTGTCAGAAAAACACTGCTTAAGTGTGAAGTGCCTGCTTTGTAGGCTCCGGCTTGTTTCTGACGCCTTGGACACTTTAAGATGGGTGGACTTCAACTCCCAGAATTCCCCCGCCAGCGTCAGTGGACTTCAACTCCCAGAATTCCCCAGCCAGCGACAGTGGACTTCAACTCCCAGAATTCCCTAGCCGGCATCAGTGGATTTCAGTTCCCAGAATTCCCCAACTGGTGTCAGTGGACTTCAACTCCCAGAATTCCCCAGCCAGCATAGGTGGACTTCAACTCCCAGAATTCCCCAGTGGACTTCAGTTCCCAGAATTCCCCAACTGGTGTCAGTGGACTTCAACTCCCAGAATTCCCCAGCTGGCATATTGGCTGGGGAATTCTGGCCCTTGAACTCATTTCACAGAATCATAGAATCCGAGGGCTGCAAGGGATCTTGAAGGTCTTCTAGTCCACCCATCTTAAAGTCACCAAGCTTGAGAAGCCCTGAGTTAGGCAAAGAGGCAGCTGCGTCTCTGGGGACGCGCAGAGTGCTTCTTCCATCTCCCCAGCTGACTTGCATTTTTTTCCCCTGCAGCTTCTTTCAGTGAGAAAATCAAACCTGGCAAACAAATGCTGGCTTGTTCGGGAAAGCAGAGCAACTTTTAATCAAGATAAACAAGAGCCGTCACAGCCCTCTCCCATCCCTCGGGAATCCGCCTCGCTTTTTTCCAGGAATCAATTCACAAACCAGCTGCACTCGAAGGAAACACGACAAATACTCAGAAAACTGTACACCTTTAACTTAATATCAAATATAAACTCTCAAGAAGTCGCTTAGAGTAAAACTATACATATGGATACAGACACCGGAGGTCCTTTAAATTAAATTTGGCTGGGCAAAAGCCGGTCGCAGGCGGTCCTCGGTTTACGACCACGACTGACTGAGGCGGTTGGTAAATGAGTCCACCTCCAATTTTACAGCCTTTTCGTCAGCAAATCGCTGCAATCGTTCCATGAATCTGACTTTCCCTGGAAGGTCGCAAAAGGGGATCACGTGACACCCCCCCGGGACAGTGTAGAGCCGTCGTAAGTGCGTGCCCAGCAGTCAAGCGTCCAAATTCTGATCACAGGACTGCAGGGATGGTTGTTAAGGGGGTGAGCCAGTCATAAGTCCCTTTTTTTCAGAGCGGTCGTAACTTTGAGTGGTCGCTAAGCAAATGGGGGTGAGCTGAGGGCTGCTTGCAACGAGATCAGAGTCAGCCATTGGAGGGGCTGCCTGGGAGCTGTCAATCACCCCTTCTGACACCCTAAAGACCCCCCCCTTGTGGGTAGGAAGAAGAGGGGGCCTTCTGGAAAAGGCCTTCATCTCATTCCGACAATATAGGGAGCCCAAAATTTCTGTCGCTAAGCGAGATCGTCGTTAAGTGAAGTTTGACCTATTTTACGACCTTGCTTGCCACCATTGTTAACTGAGTCACTGCAACTGTTGAGTTAGTAACCCGGTTGTTAAGTGAATCTGGCTTCCCCCCCATTGACTTTGCTTGTCGGGAGGTCGCAAAAGGGGATCACGTGACCCCCCCCGGGACGCCGTCATAAATACGAAACATCTTGCCAAGCGTCTGAACTTTGTTCACACGACCGGGGGGGGGTGCCGCGACGGTCGCAAGTGTGAAAAACGGTCACAAGTCAGTGCCGTTGTACCTTGAAATGGTCACTAAACGAACAGTGGTAAGTCAAGGACCGCCTGTAAAGCTCCAACCTTTAAAAAAGAGGATTTTTTTTTAGCTTAAAACGCTTCAATGCTGGATTTCCCAAGTCAGCCAGGATTTGATTGACACCTGCCAGGCACGGCTGTCCTGTGACGTCTCCCCAGCTGATCCGTTCAGCCCTTATCTCCACAGCGCACATGGCACTGGGGGGGGGGTCATGTTCGGGTCAAGGCTGCCCCCAGATGTGAAAATGTGCCAGGGGTTCGGCTTGAACAAGTGACCCCCCTTCCCCAGGCAAAAGACCTCCCTGGCACCCCCTCCCCATTTCCACCACCGGGTCTCCCCAACTTGGATAGACCCCCCCTCTGCAAACCAAGGCAATTTTTTCCCATTTTAAGAAATTGGGAATGCCCCCCAAAGCAGCTTGCACCCTCACTGCTCCAGCCACTGAAAGGGGGGGGGTGTTGGTGCATATTTTGGGGGTCACACAAGCACCTCCGGAGGCGCTCCTGATGACCCGGACGGTCAGTTGGTGCCTAGAAGCGGGCAGAAGCAGCTTTCGGGGTGACTGCTGGGCTGCCCCTCCCAGCCGGAGGGTGTGCGCTGCCATCTGCCCGGCCCGAGTTGCTGCGTTGCAGGGCTGTGTGCGCGCCGGAGTCTCTCAAGCAGCCAATCAAGCAAGCGGGCGGTGGTCCTCTGGCCTCCGAGGGGCCTCCCCCTCCCCATCGTAGGGGAGGCACGCCGAGTGGCAAGCAGCCCCCCCCCCTGGTCACCTGCCACTCCCCTGGCAGGCGCTGGCCAGGAACAGGTTGACCTTCCCACGCAGGAAACTGGAATAAACACTGAAGAGTTTTTGCACGGTTTGCACGCTCAATGTCCGAGGGAGGGGCTCCTCCTGGGGGTCTGCCTGCCGGAGAGGAAAGGGAGCAAGGTCAAACAAGAAAGGGCCGCGGCGTTTGGGACTGTAGTCCTTGACTTACGACTGACATTTCCGTTGCTAAGCAAGACGATCGTGAAGTGAGCCTCGCGCCGTTTTTCTCGCCACAGTGAATCCCTGCGGTTGTTAAGTCAGTGGCACGGCTGTCAAGTGGATCTGGATTCGCAGTTGTTACTTCAACTCCCAGAATGCCCCAGCAAGGTCAATGGGGGAGATCTATTGACTTTGCTGGGGCATTCTGGGAGTTGAAGTCCGGCTCTCTTAAAGTGGCCCAGGTGGAGAAAAACTGAAGCAAAGTCTTCCCTGGACCTGGCACCAGCCCCTCCCTTCCTATGCACCTGGGCAAAGTAGCCAAGGCAACCATTACCTCTGAGCCTGTGCAAAGGGCCCTCCTGTCCCGGCAGGTCCTCACCTGGGCGTTGTGCCTGCGCAGAATCTCACGGATGCTTCTCAAGCCGCTCTCCATCACCTCCAGCTGACGCAGGAAAGGCTGCATCCGGGGCTGCTGGCTCTTGACGTGGCCCACGGCGATGGACAGAAGCGCCTGGCCCCGCCACACCTCCCAGGCCTGCCTGGACCTCTGGCAGAAAGAGGGGGGAGGAGGAGGAGGAGGAGGAGGCGGTCAGCAGAGGGGTCCTTTGCTAGCCGTGGGGCTCCCGCATGGCCTCGCCCAGAGCCAACTTACGTCCATCGCTCGCCAGTCAGGAAAATTCACCCTGGTGTCCGACACCGTCACATGTTCTGGTAAGTTGCAGGCATCTTCACAAAGGTCCACCTGTGGGAGAAAGAGGGCAGGGGGTTGGACTAGATGGCCTCCAACGTCCTACCCTGCCCCAGGAGTCTATGATTTTGCTTGCAATCTCTGAAAGGTTTCAAGAGATCTCTCTCGAGTTCAGCCCGCTCACGGGCATCTTCTGCAGGGTCCAGCAGATGCCAGCTGGGGCTGGCACAAAAACTGCCCTGCCCAGGATCTGCCCTTCCCTGCTTTAAGTGTTAGGTCAACTTTGCTCCTCTGAGAAACGGGAGGGGTAGGCTACTCCGAGTCTGGCCGGGCAAGGCCACCCGGAGCAGCAGTGCCTGGACTCACAATGTCCTTCTCCATCTTGCTGGCGTCTTGGATGAACTTGTTCATGACACTCTGGTCGCAGATGGGCTGGGCAGGGGCGGGCAGGGCCGGGTCCAAGGATGCCCACACCAACAGAAATGGAATCAGCCCTGCGCAAGCGGGGAGAAAGCACGAAGGGCTGCGGTCAGGAAGAGGCCAGGAATAACGGGATAGCAGCAGAACTATGGCACAACACAACAGAATACCCGATCAACAGAAGAACAAAAGGCCAGATCCTGAGGTTGAAACTCAAGTACTTCGGCCACCTAATGAGAAGGAAGGACTCACTGGAGAAGAGCCTGATGCTGGGAAAGATGGAGGGCAAGAGAAGAAGGGGACGACAGAGAATGAGGTGGCTGGATGGAGTCACTGTAGCAGGAGGCCTGAGCTTAAATGGACTCCAGAAGATGGTAGAGGACAGGAAGGCCTGGAGGAACGTTGTCCATGGGGTCGCGATGGATCGGACACAACAAAAAGAAAGTAACAGAATAGAACAACAGAATAATGGAATAACGGAACAACAGAATAGAGTACCAGACCAACAGAATAACAAAAGACTATAAAGTAACAGAATAGAACAACAGAATAATAGAATAACAAAAGGGAAACAGAATAGCAGAATAAAATAACATAATAATGGAATAACGGAACAACAGAGTAACAGAACAGAACAAAAGGGAAACAGCATAACGGAATAACGGAATAACAGAATAACAGAATAGAACAACGGAATAACAAAGGGAAACAGAATAGCAGAACAGATCAACAGAACAACAGCATAACAGAATAACGGAACAACGGAATAACAGAATAACAGAATAGAACAACAGAATAGGGAAACAGAATAAAAGAAGAGACCAACAGACTAACAGAACAACAGAGCTGGAAAAGATCTTGGAGGTCTTCTAGCTAGCAGAAGTTGCCAGCCCCCAATTTGCTGGGGGCAGGACGGGTGACTTGGCTGCTCCCAATTGCCGGCTCTCCTCCGTCTTTTGGCGCCCGAGACCCCTCTGTCTCTGCCCCCCATGCTAAGGACCCTGCCTGGCCTTCTCCCTTGGCTAGCTCTCCACCACCATGCTGGACTTAAGAATCGCCTGGGGGGGGGGTGTCACTGGCTCAGAAAGGGCCAGCCGGCTCCCCGACCTTCTTCCCATCCCGAGCCAGCAGGCGGGGCCTTTCCTGCCCCCTTTTTTCCACCTTGCTGGTGCGTTTCTCACCTCCCCTGCCCCACATGCCCACTTCAGCCCTCACCTCTCGGCCTGCCGTGTTGACAGATTCCTTATCAGGCCTGGCCATTCCTTCACGCTTAACTAATTTGGTTTCTCTCCAGGGTGGTCAAAGTCCATTGCGGTCAAACTTGGGAATATGCGCAAGATTTTTCCCACATCCTCAGCCTGGGGCCACCCAGGCAGCCTTCGAGCTAATGGGCTCCCAGAGGGCATATAGACAAGCCTCGTTTTTCTACCTGCCGGGAGAGCCACTGCTGTGAACCCACCCCCACTCTCTGAAATGCATGAATCCCCCTGAACTCAGACCCACTTGGACCGGTGGTCTTGCCCCCTTCCTCCTGTTTGCAGTGGGGGGGGATTATACCCCAGCCTACTTGGCAGGCTCAGTTTTCACTTCCCTAATCTGATGCCCACCCAAGAGGGCTAGATATCTCCAGCCCCCTGATGGTCAAGGGACACACACACACACACACACACACACACACACTCCAGCAGCTTCACGCAGACAGACAGACACACCCCTGATTTAAATGCCCGGTCTTCTGCTCCTCCTGGGTGATGCTTGGCCATCTTTACCCAACAGGTGAAATATGACTGCCCCACCATTGAAGCACTGCGTTCCCATCGCAGGCCTCCTCCAGGCAGGGGATGATGGGCATCCGCCTCCCAAAGACCGTGGACTTTGACGGGTGGGAAGGGCAGCCCCAGAGTTTCCCTGACAGCCAACCTTTTTGGCAAGTGCCCAGCACCATCGATCGCCACGGCTGGCACGGCGGGCCTGCCCTCCCTCTTGGCAACCTCTGGAACAACACCACTTACCAGGGATCCCCATAGCCAAAACTTCATGGTCCCAGCAACTACCGGACCCCTCCTGCTCCACGGCTCTCCATCGACGGCCGTCGGGGGTGGCTGGCAGGGCTGGTTCCTCTCTGGCGACGGAGGCACGGATAGGTCCCCTTCCTCTCCCTCCTTCTCCGAGTCGCTCCGCGATCTGCCGGCTTCCCCGGCAGCCGAGGTCCAGCAGGGGCCACAATCCCACAGGGCCAGGTGAGTTTCAGAGGCTTCCTCTCCCAGCCGGGCCTCTGCTTGACCGGATGAGCTTCTGCAGAACTTTGCTCCCCGCTCCGGCCTTCCTCCGGGGTCCTGGCAGCCCCTTGGCAATCTCAGCTTCCTCCTCCTCCTCTCCTAGGGCTGAGAAGTGATGGGGGAGACCGCCGCCCCATCTGGGGTCTCACCTGGTGCAAACCCGCCCGCCTGAGCTTGCAGCAGACCCCTGGCTCGCCTCCTGCAGACCCCAGCCAGCACTTCCCAAGCTGCGACACCAGGCGCACGAGGGAGCCCGGTTAATGTTTCATCCGCTGCTCTCTTTGCTCTGTGTAACCCAGATGGCCTTCTACACCCCCCCCCCTGCACCAGGCACCCTTGCTCCTCTGAAGAGAAGAATGTCACTGGACCGGCCCCGGGAGAGATGGGCCGTTTCCCTCGGCCGGACAGGCGGAAGTCGAAGGGGCTTTCTTTGCAGGGCTCCGCTAAGGCCTATGCAAGACGAGGCACGTCTTCCCCTGGCCCCCCGCCAGCCACAGGTTAAGGCGTGGAAGGGGAGAAGGTCAGCGGCTTGGCGGCCGGCCACTGACCGGTGCCAGAAAGCGGCCGAGGATGGCCCGTTTCCTCCCCATGGACACTTGGAGGAGGAAGAGAAGGGACCCTCTGGCCTGGGGCCCTGGGCTGTCTGGCTGCCCGGGTGGGTCCTCGGGGGCCCTTGGGGGCCAGGGATTCCTCTGCCCTCCCCCCCCCACACCTCTGATCACTCAAGCAGCCTTGCCCTTTGCCCTTCCTCTGAAAAGGGGTGGGAAAGCCCTTCCTGTGGGAAGCGCCCCCCAGAGTGGACCCTAAGGAGGGTGCCCAGGTGGGGGCCGTGGGATTTCACTCCCCCAGGTGGAGGGTGTTGTGTGAATGCAGGCAGCCTGTGGTGGAATCTCTCAAGGAGATTCCAATATCTCAGGGGCTGCCCCAAAGAAGAGGGAGTCAAGCTATTCCCCAAAGAGCCTGAAGGCAGGACAAGAAGCAACGGATGGAAACTGATCAAGGAGAGAAGCAACCTAGAAACTTCCTGACAGTTAGAACAATTAACCAGTGGAACAACCTGCCTCCAGAAGCTGTGAATGCTCCAACACTGGAAGTTTTTAAGAAGAGACTGGACAGCCATTTGTCCGAAATGGTATAGGGTTTCCTGCCTGAGCAGGGGGTTGGACTCGATGACCTCTAAGGTCCCTTCCAACTTTATTATTATTATTATTATTATTGTTGTTGTTGTTGTTGTTGTTGTTGTTGTTGTTGTTGTTGTTATTATTAAGGAGGCTGAATGGTTAGTTTGAGAACACGCCCGAGGCACAGCTGCAATCACAGCTCACCAAAGCCGGCCAGGCTTTGCCTGTTGTGTGAACACAGCCGAGGGTCTCCCTTCGCCTGGAGGGAGACTGAGGAACAGAGTCTCTGTGACAGTTCTGGGGCTGTCTAATGCCCCCCTCCCCCCTTGGCCGAAGAGAGGGAGAAGAGATGGCCCCATACTGATTTTTCCAAACCCGTGTCTTGCTAGGAACGTCTGAACGCGTCGCCTTCTTCTCCGTCCTGCCTTTGTCTTAAGCTTTAATCCCTTTCAGCGGCTCAATTTAAGGGGGGAAACCCTGCCAGGCCAGCTCTTACCTACCTCAATTCTACTTTTAGTTAACTTCTTTCTGGCTTTGGCCTGGAGTCCCCTCTGGGTTGAGGAGTGGGGTAGAAATTAGCAAGAGAAGTCAAGTGCAGCCCTTTTTAAAAAAAATTTGTCCCAATCAGGATGTCCAGCACTTGCTGTCCTGTCCTGTCCTGTCCTGTCCACTCCATTTCTGGTAAAAGCCATTTATGTACACTTGTGTGGGTGGGGGAGCAGGGAGGGGTCCTCAGGAAAAGCTTGTGCAGCAGCCACTGGAAGGCCCCCCTCCTCCTCTTGGGCTCTGCCACTTGGGGACCCAGCTTGGGGGGGGGCTTCCCTCAAGGAGGGCAGGGGGGGGTGTTCGGTATCCTGGCAGCTCAAATGTGGGGAGGCCCTAGTGCTGCGAGGTGGGTTGGGCTGAGAGAGAAAGAGAGAGCGCGATTGGCCCAAAATCAGCCAGACGGCTTTCATGGCTGAGGCAGGACTAGAACTCACCGTCTCCTGGTGACTGGCCCAAAGTCACCCAGCTGGCTTTCGTGTCTAGAACTCCCGATCTCCCACTTTCTAGCCTGGTGCTTAACCATTACACCAATCTAGCACTCTCTTCAGCTGTGGCATCCTGGCCAAACCCCCACTCCACCTGTGGGCCTCTCTCCTCCCCCCCCCAGGTGTCCCTCTGCCAATCAGCTACTTCCAAGGTAGGTCTGGCTGGACGGGTCTGGGGTCTTCCCACCTCTGGAGTGAAGGAGCAGCAGGACAGCCGCCACCAAGGAGTGGCCTCCTCTCCCCAGTTGTGCTGGCCATTCGCCCCTGGGGAGGGAAGGCTGGGTAATCTATTCTAGATCACCTTTGGTCCCCCCTAAAAGCCTTCTGTTAAGGAAGGGGTGTCTGGCTGGGAAGGGGGAGCCCTGGACACTGTCAGGTCTCTGTGGCGCTCTGACCACCCGGGACCTCCAAGGCAGCGACAGGCAGGCGGGGACCTGATCTGAGGCCCACAAGGGCAGAAGAACCAAGGGCAACTTTTCTTGGATTGGGTCCAGGCCCTAGCAGTGGAGACCACCAGGAGAGAGACACCTTCCCCTCTTCTTCTGGGCTTCCCTGCGAGTGGGTTGAGGGGCACCTGCTTCCAACCCAGAGACCCCAGAAGAAGTGGGGCTGGGTCTTCAGGGATGATAGAGTAGACCAGTCCTCCATGATCCTCTTCATAGTGGCCACCACCACGTCTCACAGGAAAAGCTAGGGGGGGGGCTTTTCCATCAGCCCGAGGGCCATCCTAGGCCAGATGCCTCCAAGGAGCTCAGCATCAGGAGATGGGGACGCCTCCCTCTTCATCGGGGCTTCCACGGAAACCTGGATGTGGGCATCTGCTGCCCACCTGCAGGTGGTGCAAGCCTTCAAGACTCTACTGAAAGACGGCCATCCAAGGGGCATCCATCGCCGTATCTTGGGGCGATCAGTGCCAGAGGATAAGGGTGTGGCTGTGTGATGTGTTTTCTCTCAGCCTCCTTCCATTCAGCCTGGCCCTTCTGTTGTGGTGGGACCCTGCCCGCTTCCTCCAGGCTGTGCCAGCCAAGGGATGGATGCTTCTCCCCCAGCCAAGGTCACTGCCTGGAGGGAGGGTCTCGCCTGAAAGGCGTGGGGATGGAAAGGGGGGACACACGCTGGAGTGCAGACATGATTGGCCTCTCTGGGGAGGGGCACAAGTGGGCTTGGCAGAGCTTGGCAAATTCAAGATCCTCTTTGAAAGGGAATCTCTGTAGCTCAGGGCTGAACCGTGGGGTCCTCGGGGGGTCTCTGAGCTGGGGGGCTTCCTTGAAGATGTTTCATGACCCAACTAGGGAACATCATCAGTGCCAGAAGGGAATGGAGGGGTTTGTGGAGAGAAGGATGGAGGAGGAGGAGGAGGAGGAGGAGGAGGAGGAGGAGGAGGAGGAGAGGGAGGAGGAGGAGGACTGGGGTCCTTGGTCCTCTCTGAGCTGGGTGGTTTTCTTGCAGACATTTCTTGACCCAACTCGGGAACACCATCAGTGCTAAAAGGGAGTGAAGTTTGTGGGGAGGAGGAGGAGGAGGAAGAGGAGGAAGAGGAGGAGGAGAGGAAGGCAATGACAACTGTGGGGTCCTTGAGGATTTCTGAGCTTGGTGGCTTACTTGCAGACATTTCATCACCCAATTAGGTAACATCATCAGTGCGAGGAGGAGGACTGTGGGGGTCCTTGCTGCTCTCTGAGCTTGGCTGTTTTCTTGCAGAAGTTTCATCACCCAACTAGGGAACTTTATCAGGGGAAGGAAGGATGAGGTTTGCAACCCCCTCATCATCTAGGACAGGTGAGGTTACCTAGTCAGGTAATGAAACATCAGGAGACAAAACACCAAACTCAGAGAGAATCCATTCCACAGATCCTCTCTGGTTCGTTAAGCATCCTAAATCCCACATGAAGAAAAATTAGGTTTTTGTAATCCTGTCATTTGTGCGAGAAACAAAGGCCCGCTTAGCCCAATGCCGTTTTCAAAGTTGGCAACTTTAAGGTGTGTGGATTTTCCTTCAGCTGGCCAGGGAATTCTGGGAGTTGAAGTCCACACATCTTAAAGTTGCCAGCTTTGAAAACGGCACTGCTTTAACCCATGCTGGCAGCGGCCAGTTACATGCGCAACTAGGAAGCCTCTGAAGGCAACAAGCACACACGCAAACACACAATCTTTTAGTTGGGCCTTCAGCTCCCTTCTGGGTTGGCACAATCTCCAGGGAAAGGCCCAGTGGATTCTCCCGGAAATGGGCCTGCCTCTCCTCTTTGTCTTCACCTCTGGAAGAAGCCGCAGCTCTTGGGACAGCAGGGAGAGGCCCTAAAAGCCCAGGCGTGCCAAATAAAAATGAATTTTGCCGTAAAAAGGAAACCCCACAATTTTTGAAGCAGACAGAGAGGCTGAAAGAGTGAGCCAAAGAGAATCATAAAGGATCGTGCACCAGGAGCAATCCGTTTGGGTGTGCACGCTCTCTCTCACACACGCACACGCACACACACGCGCACGCACCCCTGTGCAAGCAGAGCAAGAAACCCACACCAGTCTGGCAGTCTGGCCACAGAAAGCTGCAGCGTCTCCATTGTTAGGGCGCTTCCGCCCCCAAAGAGGTGATTGAAATACCAGACAGCTGCAGTGTGGAAACATTACACACACACACACACACACACACACACACACACACACACACACACACGTGTTCCCAAGTGAGACTCTTCAGACGCTGCTGCTGTGACTGACGGCGGCCCGCCTGGTGCGTACGTGCCCCTAGGCCACAGGACGTGGGTCTCCCGGTCCCCAGCCCCCCATCTCATCTCAGCGGGGTGCCCCCCCCATCCTGACTGGCACCCCAAAGGCCCCTCCCAGAAACCAGTGTCCCTCCGCTGATGGCTGGTCACTTGTTCCACTGTTCCACCCGTTTCACAGACAGGCATTTCCCAGAGGGTCATTTCCCTGGTCACTTTGGCCCTTCCTGTCGGGCTGACCAGGTCGGTTCGGGAGGGGCTTAAATTCAGCCTCCCCCCCCACCATCCAGCACGGCCAAGTCGCTAGTTCTCATGAGCCATTTTTCTCAAGGGGCTTTTTTCTTGGAGAAGGGGGGCGCCCAGCATCTCCCCCTAAGTACAACCTGCTGCTTGTCCAGCGATCAACCCCCCCCCCTCGGAAAGCCCCCCTCCCCAGCACAGAGGCTGCCTCCTCTGCTCCCCTTGCTGGCGGCTGGCCCGGCCCTGCCGCCCGGCTGCAACTCATCCCATCATCCCCAGCCCGCAGGGATGCCCCCTAGGGCCAGGCTCTGCCGGGGGGGGGGAAGACTCCCCTCCCTTCTTTGCGCCTCTGGGCCGGAGCCAAGGCTGGGCGGCCGCCGGGCGCTCATACGTGCCGGCTCGCACTGGCGGAAGCCTTGATCCGCCGACCCGGCGGCCGGCCGCATCGATCCTGGCCGCGTCTCCAAACAGGCCGGCTCGCCTGGCGCCAGCGGGAGTGACAGATCAACCAGGCCGGGCGGACCTCTGACCCGGCTGGACGGAGCGCGCGCTTCCCCCGGGAGCCGCTCCCGGTGCGCCCACCTGCCCAGCGCTACCTGCGCGCCCCGAGCAGGTGCCCACGCCAGCCCCGCTGCCCGGCCTGGGGGGGGGCAGGACATTTCAGCCCCCTCCCCACGTTCTCCTCCAGGGGCGAGAAAGACCTCCCCCCGCGTCAGCCGGCCGCGCATCCCCACGCCACGCGGAGCGCCAGGTCGGCTCTTGGTCGAGAGATGCCCGTGGAATTCCCCTCCGCCCTGCGCAGGCGGCCCCCAGCAGGCTTCCAGGCGGGGGGGGGGGAGGACCAAGAGCATCTGACTCAACCAGCGGTGCCCCCCCATATGGTGCCCGACGGGGGCTGTAACCAACTGCAGCTTTAGGCCAAAATGGGGGGGGGGGTGGAGGGGTGAAGGATGGAGAATGTCAGCCCCCCCTCCAAGCAGGCAGGAAGCAGGAGGATCCACCTGGCAATTTCTGCTCACTCAATCACACGAGTACCCCCCCCCCCATGTGTGGGGTCCTTGGTGCTCTCTGAGCTTGTTTCCTTGCAAATGTTTTTAGTGCCGAACTAACTAACATCACCAGAGCTAGAAGACAGTGGGGTTTGCAGAGAGGAGGAGGAGGAGGAGGAGGAGGAGGAGGAGGAGGAGGAGAAATAATGTGGGGTCCTTAGTAGTCTCTGAGCTTTATTGTTTCCTTGCAGGCGTTTCATCACCCATCTAGGCAACATCATCAGTGTTAGAAGAGGTGATGCTTGTGGAGAGGAGGAGGAGGAGGAGGGGTGTGGGGGTCTTTGATTCTCTCTCTGAACCTGGTTATTTTCTCGCAGACGTTTCATGACTCAACTAGGGAACATGATCAGTGCTAGAAGGGGGGGGGGGGAAAGGGACCTTGGAGGTCTTCTAGTCCAACCCCCTGCTCGGGCAGGATAACCTCTATCATTTCAGACAAATGGCTGCCCAGTCTCTTCTTGAAAACCTCCAGTGATGGAGCACCCATAACTTCTGGTGGCAAGCTGTTCCACTGGTTAAATGTCCTCACTGTTAGGAAGTTTCTCCTTAGTTCCAGGTTGCTTCTCTCCTGGATTAGTTTCCATCCGTCGCTTCTCATCCTACCCTCAGGTGCTTTGGAGGTTAGGTTGACCCCCCCTTTTCTTTGTAGCAGCCCCCCAAATACTGGAAGATTGCTACGCTGTCACCTCTGGTCTTTCTCTCCATTAAACTGGACGTACCCAATTCCAGCAACCGTTCTTCATAGGTTTTAGCCTCCAGCCCCCTAATCCTCTTTGTTACTCTTCTCTGCACTCTTTCCAGAGTCTCAACATCTTTTTTATATCACGGTGACCAAAACTGGATGCAATTATTCCAGGTGTGGCCAAATTAAGGCTTTATAAACTGGTTTTATCCCTTCACGTAATCTTGATTCTATCCTTCTGTTTGCAAAGACTTCCTCCAGGATTGAAGAAGCTCCAGAGTCAGACAAGGTGGGCCTCTCTGGATGCCCAGCTGGGCAGGAGTGCGGGGGGGGGGGGGGAAAGTGCCCCCCTTGCAGGAAGGAAAGCCCTCTGTTCCTCATCTCCCCAACAGCACAATTCCGGGAGGGGTTGAGACGTCAGGGCTGCTTCTGGCCCCCAACCAGCCTCTCATCGGCGGTGCCACCTCAGCTGGGCAGTGGAAAAAAAGCTATTTCCGGCCATCTGAGATAAGGCCGTCTTCTCACACGCAGCCTGGATGACACAACGCTCTTTCACAACAGCAGAGGTCAACCCCTCCCGCCCCAGCTCTCACCCCAGGAAGACATGTGGGAATCCCCTCCAATTCCCAGCATTCGTTGGTCAACTTATAGGTCTTCCAGACATGGGCGGCAGCACGTGGCTTTTTCAGCACAGCCACGGTGGGATATTTTTTGAGCTGTTTGAGGAGAAAGACCACTTGACTTCACTGAAATCAGGGGTGTCCAACCTGGGCCACTTTTAAGACTTGTGGACTTCAACTCCCAGAATTCCCCAGCCAGCTACTTTTTTTTTCTCCCACTTTGCTGAAATCGAGATATATTTACCGCGTTCCCACCCTCTATTAGGTAAGTTACTCTATCAAAAAAATGCGATAAAGTAGCCCAGCCACCTATGTTCTCGTCCTATCCATGCTGAATTCTGGGAAACCCTTGCTGGCTAAGGAATTCTGGGAGCCGAAGTCCACAAGTCTTAAAAGTGGCCCAGGTTGGACACCCGTCTTAAATTCTCACAGAATGCAGACGTCTCACTCAGACTGATGACCGTTGCAAGTCGTGTTGAGAAAAGGGAGAACCGGCTTCTGTACAGGGGACACAGCCCCTCCTTTCCCATTAACTGCCACCCCCCAATAAAGACCAAGAAGGGGGCAGGGGCTGATGCTGCCAGGACCCCAAACCAAGCAGGCATTCCTTCGGAGCAGAATTTCGCAGCTGCCTTGGTGGGTAGAGGAAGCAAAGCCGGTTGGGTGGGAGGGGGGGGCTCCCCAAAGGCCTGCTGGGCTCCGAGGCTGCCAAGGGCTCCCCTCCAGCGGTTCTGGGGCTGCTTGAGGCCACCCCTTAACTGGGCGGTCACAGTACCCCACCACTTGGGGGGGCAGAAAGGGGCAGCTGCCAAGGACATCTTGCCCAGGCACATCCCGGGAGATGCATCCTTAGGGAAGGAGGCTGGGCAGACACACCCCTTCCATCCCGGGAATGCCTTTGGGGCCCTCCCTCGCAGACCTAACCCCCTCTGTTACCCCCACAAACCCAATCCCCTGGTGCCTCAACTCCATGCATGGAATCCGGAAGCAGGGCTTCATCTAAAACACACCAGGGCTGAACTGTGGGGTCCTTGGTGCTCTCTGAGCTGGGGCAGGGTTTCCTTGCTGACGTTTCATCAGCGCCAGAAGGGAGTGGGGTTTGCAGAGGGGAGGAGGAGGATCGTGGGATCCTTGATCCTCTCACGAGTTTGGCTATTTTCTTCAAGACGTTTCAGGACCCAGCTAGGGGATGCTCTCACTCTGATGATCATTGATGGGTTTCATCTAGCACCGATGTCGTTCCCTAGTTGGGTCGTGAAACGTCTGCAAGAAAACCACCCAGCTCAGAAACCACCAAGGACCCCACAGTCATCTCGTCATCTGCCTCCTCCTCCTCCTCCTCCCAGCACTGATGACATTCCCCAGCTGGGTCATGAAACGTCTGCAAAAAGCCCACCCAGCTCAAGAGAGCCGCAGTGGGGACCCCTCCTTTCAGCCCCAGCTACAAATATTCTCCTTGAGCACCATTCCCAGCTCCCTGAGATGTGTCCCCCTCTCCCCCCCCCCAACGGAGACCAAACGTTTGCAGCGACATCGCCAAGCTCGGAGACCAAAGCAACAGCCCAGCTACTAATATCCACACGCGTTTCAATATTCTCCTTTATTGGCAGACCCCGGTTTTAATTCCAGGGTGGGGGAGACACAAAGAGGCCACCCCCTCCCCAAGTCTTTTTCCAAGGGGACCCTCCTGGGTCGGGGAGGGGGGGTCCCCAGGCGCTCCTCCTCCTCCTCCTGCGGCTACTCCGGGGCGGCGCGCAGGACGCGGATGTGGATGGCGGAGTTGTGGCGGGCGCGGGTCAGCGGCTCCTCGCGGTCGCCCTCGGGCTCGGCGCCGTCGGCCAGCTGCACGGTGGAGGTGTTGGCGGCCAGGCGGAGGGCGCCGCCTCCGGCCGCCTCCAGCTGCAGGGCGATGTTGATGGCGCGCGGGATGGCCAGGCCCAGCCCGTGGATGCAGAGCTCGGCGCAGCCCCCGCCGGGCGCCAGCAGCTTCTGGCAGCGGCCCAGCTGCGCCCTGAAGTCCGTCCGCATGTTCACGTAGACGTCGCCGCGGCGGCGGGGCAGGCGGCGGGGCAGGCGGCGGCGCAGGGCGCGCTCCGGCTCGCTCGGCTCGGCCATCCGCCCTGCGGGGAGGCAAGGGGGCGGTGAAGGGGGCGCGCGTGCACGGGAGGGCGCGCGCGCGCAAGGACTCCCGCCCTCCCCCCTCCCGCCACCCCCGGGAGACCGGCCGGGGAGGATGGGCTATCCAGGGGTAGGCAACCTTGGCTCTTTTATGACTCGTGGACTTCAACTCCCAGAATTCCTGAGCCAGCAAAGCTGGCTCAGGAATTCTGGGAGTTGAAGTCCACGAGTCATAAAAGAGCCAAGGTTGCCTACACTGCGGTGCCACGCCTGGGAAAGGCGGAGCAGCCCCCCACCCACCCCGGCGGCGTCCTACCCGGCAGGGCCGCCGCACCCCCCCCCCCTTGGCTCCCCCTCCCGTCCCCGAGGGACTGCATTGGGCGGGGCGGGGTCTCCCACCGACCTGCGACTCCCGCCACCGCCGCAGCCCGGCAGAAAGAAACGCACGTGGCCTGCCGGGCGCCGCTGACCCGGAAGTCCGGGTTTAAAGCGAGGCGAGGAAAGGCCGCTCTGCGCTTTGGTCTCTATATCGGTGTGCGGGGGCGAAAAGGCGAGCGCGCGTGCGCGGAGGGCTCCGGGGTGCCCCCTGGCGAGGGATAAAGGAACTCTTCTCCTAATTCCTGCAAAAAGCTTCAGGAGCGGCTCCTTCTTTCCCTCCAGATGCAACTGAGTTGACTTTTTTTAAATTTAATTTTATTATTTTATATTTTATATTATTTTATATTATTTTATATTATATTATTTTATATTATTTTTATTATTTTATATTATTTTTATTATTTTTATTATTTTTATTATTTTATATTATTTTATATTATTTTTATTATTTTTATTATTTTTATTATTTTATATTATTTTTATTATTTTATATTTTATATTTATATTTCTTTCCGGTCTGCCACACTTGCAAATGAATGAACCCACAAGGCCAGAATAACAGGATAACGGAAAGGACCTTGGAGGTCATCTAGTCCAACCCCCTGCTCGAACAGAAGAACCTCAACCATTCTGGGGAAATGTCCTTTCTCTTCTTCAAAGCCAGCCAGTGATGGAGCACCCACAACGTTTGGAGGCAACTTCCGTTCCCTTATTCTCCCCTTTATTCTCCTGCTGGCATTTCCGCTGGTGGTGCTGACCGTTGCTTGGAGCTGCCTCTGCTTCTCCCTTAGATTCTCCTGGGCAGAACTGGAGGAAGGAACTCGCCAGCTTTCTCTTCCCCAGGACTCGCGCAGCAAAAAAAAAAAAAAGGACCCACAAAACAATGTGGTGGGCTGGTGTGGATTTTGTCCCTCTGGGGAGGATGGGGGAGTCCTTGACAAGACAGCCCAGCTGGGGCCCATTCGCCATCCTGTCTGGGGATGCAATGCCGAGATGGGTGGTGGTGATGAAGGAGGAGGAGGAGGAAGGAGAGGATGACTGTCAAGATCATAAGGCACTGGCCTGGTTTGTTATGGCACACGTTTGAAACAGTGATCCCGATTGTCGTTCCTCCCTCCCTCCCTCCCTCCCTTCCACAGAGACGGTCATTCTAGAGCAGTGTTTCTCAACCTCAGCAGCTTTAAGATGTATTGACTTCAACTCCCAGAATTCCCCAGCCAGCCGTGCAACTTTAAGACTGGTGGACTTCAACCCCCAGAATTCCCCAGCCAGCCATGCAACTTTAAGACCGGTGGACTTCAACTCCCAGAATTCAGCAGGGATAGGACAAGAACAAATGTGGCTACACTGCCTTTATTGCATTTTTGGAGGGGAAAGGGTAACTTTCTTAATAGATGGTGGGAATGCGGTCAGTGTAATATATCCTGACTTCAGCGAAGTGAAAAAAAAAATAGCTGGCTGGGGAATTCTGGGAGTTGAAGTCCACCTGTCTTAAAGTGGTCGAGGTTGAGAAACACTGTGTTGAGATTCACAAGATGCTCCTTCTGAGTTGCCCTTCCTTGTGTTATATTTGGGGATCTGTGCTGGGGGCTTCTCTTAGGAGCAGGTTGGGTGGGCAAAGGAGGCAGGGATGCTCCTTGGGGGCACCACAGACGGCAGTCAAGAGCATCAAGCTCCCCCCAGGCCTGAAGACCAGGATGGGCACCGCCGACTGAACTCAAGAGGCCCCACACTGGGTTGGGTTGGCCCCCTCAGGGAGCTGAGTTTGGCCCTCTGGTGCAAGCGGTGGGGGGGGGGCTGACCTTGGATGCCTGAGGAGAACCTCCTTTAAAATCCCACCCGGATGAAAGGAAGCTTTTATTTATTTTTTCTTAAAAACCCCACACATTTATTTATTTTTAATCAGGCCTCCCAAACAAAACACAACCAGGAGCAATTTTCGGAACTCAGACCCCCCAATTCAGAAATTGGGGTGCCACCCGGGCAGCTGGCGAAATGGACGAAGGAAAGTCGGAGCACAAACAGGCGAGGCAGCCTCTCTTTCCTGGGTCCCCTGCGGCCCCCCCAATCTTGAAGGGGGGGCTCTCGGACGCAACAGGGGGCGTGGTGAGAGGAGAGGGAGGGCACAGCAAGGACCGCGGTGGGGAGGGGATTTGGGCACCCAGGCTGGAGAAGGGCTGCAGCCGTCCCAGAGATGGTGGGAGGGGGCACACAGGTGGGGGGGGGAAAGGGAAGACATTCAGGGGCATTTCCTCTCCACACACTGCTTGCCCCCCTCTTCGTACTCCTGCTTGGAGATCCACATTTGCTGGAAGGTCCCCTGGAAAAAGAAATAAGGGGGTGAGAGGGCAAAGCAGCCCCCTCCCCACCGCCCCACAGATCGATGCCCTTTCTTTGGGCGACCCCTGCAGGAGGCAGACACAGGTTTGCGCCATCTCCAGACTTGACCCCTTGTGGACAACCCCGACTCCTCCCCTCCTGCACCCCCCTCCCTCGATTCCTGCCCCCTGCCCCCTGCCCCCCCCCGGGACTCACTAGAGAAGCCAAGATGGAGCCCCCGATCCAAGGGCTGAACCGCCGCTCCATGGTGCTGTTGCTGGCAATGAGCTTCAGTCGCATGCTCTGTGGGGAAGGGGGAAGAGGGTCACGGGTGGTGGTGGTGGGGGGTGGGGGGTCCTGAGCAACTGTCATTCTGACTGCACGTCCTGACTCCCCAGGGCAGTGCGACTTCCCCCCCCCCTCTGTTTTAATTGACATTAGAAAACCTCCTTCCAGACGGAGAGCCGTGTTAAGGCAGCCAAAAAAAATCAGGAGCCGGATAGAAACTCTTTTATTTAACTTACGAAGAACGGCTGCAGGATTTGGGTCTGGCCAGTCTGGAGAAAAGAAGGACCAGGGGGGACCTGATAGCCAGATTGCAGTATTTGAGGGGCTGCCGCAAAGGAGAGGGGGGGGATCCCCCTATTCTCCAAAGCACCAGAAGGCAGGACAAGAAGCAACGGGTGGCAACTACTCAAAAGAGAGAAGCAACCTGGAATGAAGGAGAAACTTCCTGACAGTGAGGACAATTAGCCAGTGGAACGGCTTGCCTCCGGATGTTCGGGGGGAGGGGTTGAAGAAGAGACCGGACAGCCACTTGTCTGAAATGATGTAGGGTCTCCTGCTTGAGCTGGGGGCTGGACTAGAAGACCTCCAAGGTCCCTTCCAGCTCTACCCTGATTGATTGATTGATTGATATGCATCGGGAAAGCTGCTTACCGACTCCTGAAGTTTCAAAGCCATTTTCCCCCCGGGCGAGCTCCGGGCCCCTCGGGGCGCTGAGAGACCTGGGGGCCTGCTGGCACCGGAGGGGACTGCCCGGTCGTCCGCTCTGCCCACCGAGAAGTCCAGCCGGGGGCAGCTGGCCGCTGTGCTTGTGCAGGTGAACCAAGCGAGGAAAACGCCCCCCCCCGAAGCCCCCCGCCCGCCAGCTGCCCTCCCGGCCTACGCATGCGCACAGGTGTGGCTCTCACCGGCGGGGTCTTCTGAGACAGCTCCCGGTTGAGGCGGTCGGTGAAGCCCTGCAGCAGCGTGTTCCCGCCGGTGACGATGACGCTGCCGTAGAGACCCTGCAGAATTGGGCGGGGGGAGGGGCAAGGGGGCAGGAGACCCGATGGCTGAAGCTCCTTCGCTTGTCCTCCTGGCACGCGCGCGCACACACACACACACACACACACACGCACAGCCCACTCAGACGCCTGAGGTTTCTTGTTCAGCTGGCCCCAAGAAGCTTCCCAAAGCTCAGAGATCTCTGTGGATTCTTCCTTCCCTCCTTCCTTCCTTCCTTCCTTCCTTCCTTCCTTCCTTCCTTCCTTCCTTCCTTCCTTCCTTCCTTTCTTCCCTCCCTCCCTCCCTCCCTCCCTCCTTCCTTCCTTCCTTCCTTTTTCCCTCTCTCCCTACTCCCCTTTCTCTCCTCCCTCTCTCCATCCTCCCTCTCTCCCTTCCTTCCTTCCTTCCTTCCTTCCTTTTTTCTCTCTCCTCCCCTTTCTCTCCTCCCTCCCTCCCTCCCTCCTTCCTTTTTCCCTCTCTCCCTCCTCCCCTTTCTCTCCTCCTCTCTCCTTCCTTCCTTCCTTCTTTTCCTCTCTTCCCTTTCTCTCCTCCCTCTCTCCCTCCTTCTTCCTTCCTCCTCCCTCCCTCCCGTCCTTTTTCTCTCTCTCCCTTCTCCTCCCTCTCTCCCTCCCTCCCTCCCTCCCTCCCTCCCTCCCTCCCTTCCTTCCTTCCTTCCTTCCTTCCTTCCTTCCTTCCCTCCTTCCCATCGCACTATCCAAGGTGATTCTGGCTCACAATATATTGAAAACACAAATGTAAAAACCTTAAGATGGACAGGAATTAGAGCTACCTTATCTAGCCGCCCCTTTGTGCTTCTTGGAGGAGGGGGCCAGGAGCCCCTTTCCACCCAGCCCCCCTTCTTCAAAGGCAGAATCTTTCGGGAGCTGCAGCAGCTCCTTCCCTGGGTGCTCAGAGGGGCTGGGTGGATGGAAAAGTCAGCGCCCCAGCAGCCACAGAGTCCTGGGGGGCTTTGCTAGGGGGCAACTCTTGGGTGGGGAGAGGGAACAGGAGGAGGGGGACTCACCGGACGGATGTCAATGTCGCACATCCCGATGCTTGTGGTGACCACGTGTCCGACACCCAGCATGGTGTTCCCAGACAGACCCTGAGAAACGTAGGGGGGGGGGGGGGGGGAGAAAGCAGTGGTGACATCCAGCGTTCAGGTGCGCAAAGCAAAAATCACCCATGCACAAGTCCTAAACAGCCACATCCCCAAATTGCAATTTTGTGGTAATAACAGGGGCATAACCTGGGGGAGAAGAAAAGGAAGGAAACTGGGGGGGGGTCCAGGGTCCATCCTGGGGGTGCCTCTAAAGGAGAGCAAGTATTTGCACATTTGCACAGCCACTGGGGGAGCACAAGCAGACAGGAAGCACCAATTTGAATGCAGCCCCCCTCCCGTTCAATCGGGTGCCTCTCCCCAGGGCCTCAATTGGGGGCCCAGAATAGCCCCTCACAAGGAGTCCCCAACCTTTTCACCAGGAGCAAAGCGGGACCAGCCATGGATGGTTAACTGAGTCCAGCCATCAGCCTTTGCCTGCTCTGCTCACGGTTAAACAATCACACTGGGCTGGGCTAGATTCACACTGCCCTTCAGGTCCACACCTGGGTTGGCCTCAGCCACGTAGGTCTCCATAATGCACAACACCAGGGGGCTTGGCTTGCCCCCTCTTTGAGGGAGAGCTCTGGGCCTCCACTAGGGCAGGGGTCTCCAAGCCTGGCCACTGGCTGCTGGCGGGGGAATTCTGGGAGCTGAAGCCCACAAGTCTTAAAGGGGCCACGCTTGGAGCCCCCTGCTCTAGCAAACCAGCACCCCACCCCAAAGGGCTTGCACGTCCCACCTTCCCAGATACTCTGGAAATACAATGCCAGCCCCCCCCCCCTCTGCCCCTCCTCCACTGCCCCGCTCACCTTCACGTTGGAGGGGTCAAAAAGCCCCTCCGGGATCCGCAGGCGCTCGGCCCCGTAGTCCGTATTGTAGCCATTGGGCATTTCGTAGTGGACGGTGGGCATCTGCGCAGCCACCCTGCTCCAAACAGGGGGGGGAGAACAGAGATCGAGGCAGATCTGGCTGGACTGGCAGTGCCAGGGCAGGCCGGGGGTTGCCCCTCCACCCTCCTCTTTCCTTACTCCTTCCCCAAATGGCTTTGGGGGGGTTCGCAGACCCCCACCAATGTTGCTTCCCAGTCTCCGGATCCCCAGGGTGGTGCCCAGGACACCCTTGTCCCTGCCAGACCCCTCTGGCCTCCCCCTGGATCCAGGACCCACCGAATTCCTTCTCCTTTCTCACAACCCGGAAAGATGCAATCAATCATCTTTGGAAGGGACCTTGGAGGTCATCTAGTGGTCCAACCCCCTGCTCAAGCAGGAGACCCTATGCCATTTCAGACAAATATTGTCCAATCTCTTCTTGAAAACACCTCCAGTGATGGAGCACCCACAATCTCTGGTGGCAAGCTGTTCCACTGATTAATTGTTCTCACTGTTAGGAAGTTTCTCCTTAATTCCAGGCTGCTTCTCTCCTGGATTAGATTAGATCCTCTTTTTCTTCTTGTAAAACAGTTTCATTTCTCCCATCAAAGACGCAGTGCAATTCCCTGTCATGGCACCCGTCTATTTTGGTTTGTTTCATTGGGTTCTGTCTTCTACAGCCTACCTTACAGGGCTGTTTTTCTGGAGAGAACCTCGCGTTCCACAGCCTTGAACTCTCAAAGCAGGGAAGAGATTCTGTCCTTTTTCATTCTCCTCCCAGAATTCCCAGCAGCATGCCTGAAAGAGGGGGATTCTGGGAGATGCAGTCCCAACCCATCGGGAGGCTGGGCAAGATTAGGCCGAGGGACCCCAAGACGTAGCCCCCCCATTTCTTCAAACGAGACCCCTGCCTTCCACACGGCCAGACTCGCCTGATACTCACTGCTCGTCATACGGAGAGTCAGAAACTTGCAGGACGGATGCCTGGAAGTCCTGTATCACTTCCTGTGGGAGTCGGCAGGGATGGAGAGGGGTCAGCATATCCTGCACAGAAGCCCCCTCCCCAACAAACACACACCCTTCCCACTCCTTCCCACCCAGGAACAAGTCTTGACCCAAACCTATCAGCTGTCCACTTCAGTTTTTGAGCCACGGGCACTGAGTCAGCCAGCCAGCACCCACTGGGCACCTTTGGGCCCTTGATAGTGCAGGGGCCCCTCCCTCCCTCCTCCAAGGGCCCCTCCCTCCCTCCTCCAAGGGCCCCTCCCTCCCTCCTCCAAGGGCCCCTCCCCCCTCCCCCAAGGGCCCCTCCCTCCCTCCCCCAAGGGCCCCGGGCTCACATTGCACATGTAGCTGTGCCAGGATTTGCTGACTTGGGGCAGCTTCTCCTTCTTCTTCCAGTTTGGGGGGGCTCCTTCACGGACAGCTTCCTGGGGAAGGCGGAGGAAGATGGGCAGCCTCGCAGGTTGTGGGAACATCCCACTTGCAATCCTCTCTGGACCCGGCTGTTTGTAAGAGAGGAGGGGCTCTCTACAGCCCCTTCCCCACTTCCAGAGACCTCAAGAGACAGGGCTGGGCAGGGCAGGCACTGGGGACCTCCAGTTCTGAATGACCCCCCCCCCTCCCATTCCGTGCACTTTCGGCTCTTCCTACTCGCTGCTTCGGCGGCTCCTCCGAGGAGCAGACTGCCCAGCCCCCCACCCAGCCACCGGGATCCACAGCTCTGGGCTGGGGTGGAACGGGACAGGGGGAGCCCTACCTTGGCTGCGATCATGTATGGAGGGACAATTTCGATATTCATCTCTTGGAAAAGTTCACGGCACTGCATGGAGATGAAGTCGCCAGCCAGGGGCGATTTAACAATCCCTGCAGTTGGGGAGGAAGGGAGGGTGAAAAGGGGAGGGTGGGAAGAAGCAAGGAAAGGAAGGAAGGAAGGAAGGAAGGAAGGAAGGAAGGAAGGAAGGAAGGAAGGAAGGAAGGAAGGAAGGAAGGAGAGAAGGGAAGGGAGGGAGGGAGGGAGGTAGGGAAGGAAGGAAGGGAAGGAAGGAAGGGGGAAGGGAAGGGAGGGAGGGGGAAGGAAGGAAGAAAGAAAAAGGAGGAAGGAAGGAAAGAAAGAAAGAAGAAAGAAAGAAAGGAAGGAAGGAAGGAAGAAGAAAGAAAGAAAGAAAGAAAGAAAGAAGAGAGGAAGGAAGGAAGGAAGGAAGGAAGGAAGGAAGAGAAAGAAAAGAAAGAAAGAAGAAAGAAAGAAAGAAAGAAAGAAAGAAAGAAAGAAAGAAAAAGAAAGAAAAAAGAAAGAAAGAAAGAAAGAAAGAAAGAAAGAAAGAAAGAAAGAAAGAAAGAAAGAAAGAAAGAAAGAAAGAAAGAGAGCTGGCCCTACTGTCCCCTATATGTCTCATTTTATCCCCTTGGCAGCAGCATCTTCTGCCCCACGGAAAACCCCTCCCCCCAATGATTTGGACCCCCACACTCAGGAAATGCTTTGGTCTTCCTCCTGCATCTGCCAGGGGCTCCCAGGCCTGGCCAAGTGCGCCTGAGGCCAGCCACCCTCCCTGAACAGGCAGTTTTCCCCCCAGAGGTCCCTGGCATCCTGGCATGCCCCCCCCTCGAGTTTGGCACTGGACACAGCGGACCTCACAACAACAGGGACCAACTTGTAAGCCCCCCTCCGAAGACGGCGACCCCCACCTTGCTGCAGGATGTAGCCGTCGTGGACCGGGATGGCTGTGGTGTGGGTGGCCCCACTGTCCAGGACCAGGCCGGTGCTGCGCCCGTTGGCAAAGCTGGTGAAGCAACGTCAAGGGCTTGGCGAGGCAGGGGTCCCGTAATGGGGCGGTGGGGGCGCGGGAGAAGAAGCTGTGTCCCCCTCCCCAATCTTTTCCCTCGGTGCTCCTAGACGGCAGGGGCCTTAATCGGAATCCCGGTTAATCATCCGGACTTCTGCCCTTCAGGGCCGAGGAAGGCAAGGCCTGGGGGCAGTCAGGAAGTGGGGAGGGGGCCCCGTTCCCGGCCCCGAGCGGCTCCGGGGCCGGGGCAGCGCCGAGAGGATACGCCGTGAGCACCGCCGTCTTGCACAGGAAGAAAGCTGGGATACTGTAATGCTCGAACATCAGCTCCGTCAGCTTCTCCCGCTTGGCGCGCGTGTTCCACTGGCGGGAGGGGAGGCGGCGGAGGGTCAGAAGAGGGCAGAAGCCCACGGACAAAAGAGGAGGGTGGGGACGCCCCCCACCCCGAGATACCTACTGGGGCCTCCGACATGAGGACCGGGTGCAAGTTGGGCTCCGACTTGATGTGCTTGTTGTAGGTGTGATCCAGGATAGCTTGGAAACAGCCCCAGTCTTCGACTTGGGGGGGGGGGGGAGAAACGGGGGAGGGGGATAAAGGAAAAGGGGGGCTGGCTGCCGGCTCCCCACACTCCTCCCGGGGCCGTCCCCGGGCCTTCTCAAACCACCCAGCGGAGGAGCCTCGCTTTCTCCCCAGAACTTGGGGCGCAGGGGTCCCAGCGCAGTAGACGAGGCCCGCGACTCCCGCTCGGGGCCTCCCCGGGCCTCTTACCCCCCCCCCCCGCCCGCCCGCCCGCCCTCGTACTCATCCCGTTCTTGAGGGGCGAGACGATCTCCGTGTTCTCCCGCGGGACGTGCAAGGAGTTGGTATCTATGTAGTAGACCTTGCCGGCTTTGGTCTCCTTGTCGCCGTCCAGTTCCATGGCCGACTCGTCGTGGGACAGCAAGCCCACCGTGGTGGGGAAGTCCGCCTGCAAGCAGAGCAGGCGCCGTGGGGCAGGGGGAGATCCGGGATCAGGGGCCCCGGTCCTGTAGGAAGAGGGACGCCCAGGAGGAGAAGAGGGGGCCGCCTCTTACCTTTGGGCAGTCTTCCCCAGCATAGCCGGCCCGCACGGAGAAGGACCCGATGTCAAAAACCAGCGCCCCGACCTCGTCTGCAAGGAAGGCATCCGCGACACGGGTGAGGAGGGGGCGAGCAGAGGGGAGGGGGTGCAGCCCCCGTTGGTTCCCTTTTCAGCCCAAAGGAGGCGTTTTAACTCGCATTTTAACACTCATCCAAGGGCTTAATTCTCGCAAGCGCCCCCCCCCCCCGTAGAGGTCCAAAGCGCCGGATTTAAGGATACGGGAGCTGCAGCCTGCAATTTGGATCCCTGGACTGCACCGGGGGTGGAGAGGGAAGAGGGGGGTAGACTGGATGGCCTCGAGGGACCCTTCCGGCTCTTTCCGATTTTATCATTTACATTTTGCACCGTGCAAAGTTGGCTTCTTTTGTTGCTGGCTATTCAGGAAGCTGTCCGCGGAATTGGGGTGGGGGGTGGGGGCGACTGACGGGGGACGCAGGAATGGACCCGTCCAGAGCCTCCGAGTCGCCCCGGCACCCCCGGAGGAGGAAAGGCGGATGCCTCCTTGTAGGCCAGTCGCCCAGCGGGAGGGAAGCCGACCACGGTTCCTCCCCACGGAGAAGCAGAGCGCCCCAGCGGGGCGGCATTAGGCCGCTTAAGCAAGTGAGCCAAGCCACACACAGCAATGAAGGGGAGGACCTCCGATCCTCCCTCGGCTGCTCGGCCAAGGGGTTTCGCTCAAGGACCAGAATTCAAGCACGGCAGCCCCGCTGCGACTCAGGCGGTCCAGCGAGGCTGCTAGAATTCCCAGCGCCCGGTTGCCCGCCTCTTGCCATGCCCCGGAGCCAGCCCGCCTAGCCGAGGGCAGCAGCGGGGCAGAGCCGGCGGCCGCGAGCGAGCGAGCGAGCCAGCGGGGCGAGGGGGCGCCGCGCAGCCCTACCTCCTCCGTAGACCCCTCCGCTCATCCCGCTCCGGAGGCGGTGCCGGTGCCGGTGCGCGTCGCGGTGGGGCTGGGCTGGCACGGGCGGCGGAGGGTTCAGCACCTGGGCCGGTGGACAGCAGCCTGGGGAGGGGGCTGCGAAGGGAGCGGGGCAGGGAAGATGGAAGGGGGTGGGCGGGAGGGCCGCGTCTCGGCCAATCAGGGCTGCCCGCCCCTCCCCAGGAGGGTCCCTGATTGGCCGCCGTCGGAGACAATGAAGAGAAAGAGCGATGGGTCCTTAAAGGGGCCGAGGCCGGCAGGTAACCGGCAGGGGGAAGCGGACCCCACCCCCCCGGCGGGGCTTCCACGGGCCGTTGAAAGGTCCCGGTATAAATGTCTGGGAAATTCATTTAGTTCCCCCCCCCCAATCTGGGGCCAGCCCTCCTACCGCTCGGCCCGGCTGCAACTCCAATTCCCATCATCCCCCGCCCCCCAGGCGAGCGCCGGCTTGAAAGAGGCTGCGTAACTCAGGTCGGTGCTGGCGCTACGAGAGAACCCGGGTGTGCCGGTAACCATGTGTGGAAAGCAAGCGATTCTAAAAAAAAAGAAGAAAAAAGAGGCGGAGGGAGAGAGGGGGAAGCGGGCTGTGCCTCTGAGCTCGTGCAGAGCACGAGCTGTATCGGCCTCCCTGCATCCCAGATGCGGACGCGTCTTCACGACCTGGGTGCAGAATTCAGTCGGGTTTTGGATCTATGAGGGGACCGGTTGTAACGTAAGATCGGCGCGGCCATTCCGCCCACGGACGTGCCCTTTCCTTGCCCCCCCCCCTAGAAATTTCCCTCCTTCCTCCTTGCTTCCTTCCTCCCCACACTCTCCTCCCTCTCTCTTTTCCCTCTCTCTCTTCCTTCTTTTATATTCTCCCCCTCCTTTCTTCCTCTCTCCTTCCTTCCTTCCATTCTCCTTCATTCTCCTTTCCTTCCTTCCTTCTTTCCCTTTCTCCCTCGTGCTCCCTCCTTCCTTCCTCCTCCCACTTCCTTCCTTCCTTCCTTCCTTAATTCATTTGTTCCTCTTTTCTGTCTTCCTTCCGCCTCCCTTCCTCCCTCCCTTCTTTCTATCTCCCTCCCTTCCTTTCCTCATTCCTTCCTTTTCTATCTCTTTCCTTCCTTCCTCCTCCCTCCCTTCCTCCTTTCATTCCTTCCTTCCTCTTTTCTATTTCTTCCTTCCTCCTCCCACCTCTTTCCTTCCTTCCTTCCTTCCTTCCTTCCTTCCTTCCTTTCTCCCTTCCTCCTCCCACTTCCTTCCTTCCTTCCTTAATTCATTTGTTCCTCTTTTCTGTCTCCCTTCTGCCTCCCTCCCTCCCTTCTTTCTATCTCTCTCCCTTTCTCATTCCTTCCTTTTCTATCTCTTTCCTTCCTTCCTCCTCTCTCCCTCCTTTCATTCCTTCCTTCCTCTTCCTTCCTTCCTTCCTTCCCCATTTTTCACCAAGGGCAGGAATAGCCCTCCCCAGCTACTTAGAAGTGGAGTGCAGAATTCAGGGCTGGGGTATGAGATCGAGGCAGAAGGCTTCCCATGGATTCCTAGGCCCCCAGTTGTTAGGGCCCCCAGTCTCTGCCACCCTCACGACGCTCCCCATTACATGGAAGACACGGAGATGACCCCACAAAAACAAGGTGCCATGGTTGAACAACCACATCAGCAATGGACAGCCCTGAACAGGATTCGGGCCTCACACGGCGTCTGCCAGGACTCTCTGTATAAATGGGGTGCAGCATCCCCCCCTCGGTGGGACTGTGGGGTCCTAGGTCAAACTATGGGTCACATCATGCCGGCTGAAAGCCGGGGGCATCTCCCTGTCCAGCATCTGATTTATTTCGTATGAACGGTGCTTGAGCTTCAGTGGTTAGATGGCCTAGAGCAGGGGTGGGCAACCTTGGCTCTTTTATGACTTGTGGACTTTGCTGGCTGAGGAATTCTGGGAGTTGAAGTCCAGAAGTCATCAAGGGGGCCATAGTTCCCCCATGCTGGCTCAGGAATTCTGGGAGTTGAAGTCCACGAGTCATAAAGGGAATCATAGTTCCCCCATGCTGGCTCAGGAATTCTGGGAGTTGAAGTCCACAAGTCATAAAAGAGCCAAGGTTGCCTACCCCTGGCCTAGAGATTTTGGGGTGTTTGAACACAGACCTTTTTAGCATTCCTATTTTACTGTGTTTTAATACTCTAAGTGAAATGATAATATATGCAGGTAGTCCTCAACTTGTGACTACAAAGGAGCCCAAAGTTTCTGTTTCTAAGCAAGGTATTTGTTAACTGAGTTTTGCCCCATTTTGCGACCTTTTCTTGCCACAGTTGTTAACTGAATCACTGCAGTTGTTAAGTTAGTGACACGGTCGTTAAGGGAATCTGGCTTCCCCATGGACTTTGCTTGTCAGAAGGTTGCAAAAGGGGAATCCCCTGGCCTCGGGACGCTGCGACCGTCATAAATACGAGTCAGTTGCCAAGAATCCGATTTTTGATCACCTGACTGTGTGGATACTGCAAATGTCGTGTGAAAAACGCTCGCAAGTCGCTTTTCTCGGTGAACGGACATTAAATGAACCGTTGTAGGTTGAGGACTGCCTGTATTGCTAGTCTGGGTATGACAGGCCAAGCTCTTGGAATCTGGGGCGGGCTCAGAGCTTGTAGTGGGTGCGAGCAGCCTCCCAAACAGGCTCAGACTCCAATACCTATTATCCCCAGCCAGAGCGGTCTGAACCCAGAAGGTGGCCAGAGGGCAGTTTTGTTCCTGGGGATGCACCAGAGAGGCCTTCCCTTGCAGCCAGCCCGCTTGGCATCTCTCCGTGCTGCAAGGCAGGCAGGTGTTCCCCAGGTGTAGCTGAACCTGGCCCGAGGTTCTGCCTGCCAGGGTTATGGCAGAAGCCCCTGTGACCAGCTGGTTCCACCGGCAGCCCCTGCGGACACCCGCCTGCTCGCCAGGCTGCTTCTGGAAGCCCAGCGGCCACTTTCCAACTTTTGCAGGGACCGATGGGAGTTGTAGTCCCGACGCATCCGGGGAGATGAGGTTAGAACAGGCTGCTTCGGACTGTACCACCTTTCCTGCTGCCCCCTCTGGAGGGAACAACTCTCCCCTTAAAGAAATGCATGCACTCGCCCCTCCCTGACTGCAGGCGTGAGCGACTACAATCCCCAGAATGCCCAGCTCCCCTCGGGGGTCGCAGGTTCTCAAGGAATCTGGATGCTTCTTCCCGGCCCTCAACGTGGGTCACCCCCGGGAATTGGTATGCCCCGAGCCTTTCTCCTCCCCCCCCGGACTGCGTGGTCTGGCCCTGCCCATCCGAGTTGGTATTGCCCGACTTGAGAATTATTTTCGGGGCGGGGGGAGGGAGGCGCGGGCCCGGCCTCGCCCCACACCGGGAGGCGTCCTCCTTGTCCCCCGCCCGCGCTTGACAGCCTGCCAGCGTCCGTCGTGCTCCCCTTGCCGCACGACCTCCCCCCCCGAGCGGGCGGACTTGGTTTCTCCCGCTCCCCCCTCCCTGCGGGGAGTCCTTTCGGCCGCGTCCGACTCTGGGCGCGGCGGGGTAGCCTCATCACTGGGCCGGCGGGGCGAGATCGCTCCGCGCGCTCCCGAGTCAAGTCCCGGCTGCCGTCGCCGCCGCGCGCTCTCAGCAGCAGCAGCAGCAGCAGCAGTAGCGGCCGAGCGCGATCCTTCCGCCCCTGGAGCAGCGGAAACGAGTCCCCCGCCCCCCGGCCCCCTCGTGCGGCGGCGGCGGCGGCGGCGGCGCTGCAGGAGCAGCAGCAGGTAGGTGGAGGCCGACTGGGAAAGGCCGTGCAGTTCCTCCTTCTTTTCCTGCTGGGCTTCCCCTCTTCCCCCCTCCCCCCCTAGCCCGCAGCCCCCCGGCCAAGCGCTCCCGACCCCCCATGCAAGCCCGGAAAGCCGCCTAGTCCGGGGCAGCCGCTCCCCCCGCCGGCCCAGCCTCCGCCGGTCCCGTAGCAGCGCCCGCCCCATTGCACAATCTCCGGGCGCTCCGCCGGCAACCGCCCTTTCGCCCCCGAGCAGTGGGGAGGGGCCGCCCGGCCGCCCTCTGCCCCCCCCGAGCCCCCCCGCCCCTTTCTACGCCCCCTACCACGACCTCTTCCTCCGCAGCCCCGGCTCTCCGCGGCTCCCGCGGTCCCTTCCCACCGAAAGCAGCCAGGAGGCTTCCCAGCCGAGCAGCGCCCCCTCCCTCGCTTTTGGGGGGGGTCCGCGATCGCCCAAAGTGTAAATTGGTGCATTGGGTTCCCCCCTCCCCGTCGTTCCCTGTCCCCCCCCCAGAAGGAAACTGGACTTCTTCCTGCATCCCCCCCCCAAATCCCTGGCGCTTTGGGAGGGGCTTCTTGTGCCGGGGGGGGAGGCAGGGCGGAGGTGGAGACCGCCGGGCTGGCAGGTGGGCGCCCCCTCCCCAAAAGAGCAGTCGAGGCACCTCCGGGGCTAATGAGCCTGGCTGGAGGCTGTCATTACGGGCAAATGAGTCCCCGAGAGAGCCGGCGCTTTCCCCCAGGGTGCCCCAGGGCTCTGCCTTCAAATGGCATCTTCCCGGGAGGGGGGAGACTGTGTGAGGTTGCCTCTTTGCAATTGCGGTGGGGTTTTGTGCCGTCGTGACTTTTGCAGAGTTCGGACCCGATGGAGGCCCAAGAGGCCCCCCTCCCTCCCTCCCTCCCTCCCTCCGCCAGCCTTGCACCAGTTCTTGCACTTCCTCCTGAAAACCAGCTGGGCTGGCAAACACACCCACTGCGAAGCCTCAGCCCCTCCACCAGCGGAAGGGAGGGCGGAGGGGGGGGCAAAGCAGCTCTCCCAGGGTCCCGGGCTTGCACTGGGCAGCCTGAACCTCCAGTGGGGACCCCAACAGTGGCAGGACACCCTGCAGGAAGTGGGTGGTGGGCTACAGCCTGGCGCTGGGTGAGATGGCCACCACCTGTTGAGCCCCAGAATGGGGGGGGGGTGCTTGGAGTTGATGCAACACTGCAGAAGGGGAGGGGGTCTACCGCACTCCCAACTCTTGAGGGTCTCTGCTGAGCTTGGAGGGTGGAGCCCCAAAGTCAGACAAGAGTTTTGGGAAGGGTCAGCCGCCCTGGGATTTGGGCAGGGAGAGAGAACGAAAGGGGAAATGCCAGCTGTGAAAAGTTGCCCGTGGGCACTGGGAGTCCCTCCCCCTGAGTGGGGGTCCCCGATGGAGACTCTGGTGCTGTGGCTTTCTGGTTGGGGGGCAGCCCTGTCCCAGCCGCAGCCCTCTGGGGAACCCACTGCTTGTTACTTCCTGTGCGCAGTTTTTTCCGCCTCCTTGTTCCTCCCCGAATGGTGTTTCTCAACCTCGGCTGCTTTCAGATATGTGGACTTCAACTCCCAGAATTCCCCAGCCGTCTTAAAGGGGCCGAGATTGAGAAACGCTGCTCTAGAGCAGGGGTCTGCAACCTTGACCACTTTAAGACTCGTGGACTTCAGCTCCCAGAATTCCTCAGCCAGCATTCTGGGAGCTGAAGTCCACGAGTCTTAAAAGTGGTCAAGGTTGCAGACCCCTGCTCTAGAATACAGGTGGTCCTCAAGTTTAATTAAAAGAAGGACTAGGGGTGACATGATAGCAGTCTTCCAATATCTCAGGGGTTGCCACAAAGAAGAGGGAGTCAAGCTAGTCTCCAAAGCGTCTGAGGGCAGGACAAGAAGTAATGGATGGAAACTAGTCAAGGAGAGAAGCAACTTTAGAACTAAGGAGAAACTTCCTGACAGTTAGAACAATTAACCAGTGGAACAACCTGCCTCCAGAAGCGGTGAATGCTCCAACACTGGAAGTTTTTAAGAAGGGACTGGACAGCCATTTGTCCGAAATGGTATAGGGTTTCCTGCCTGAGCAGGGGGTTGGACTCGATGACCTCCAAGGTCCCTTCCAACTTTATTATTATTATTATTATTATTATTATTATTATTATTATTATTTATTATTAAGTTCATTTAGTGACTGTTTGAAGTTACAACGGCAGTGAAAAAAGTGAGTTACGACCGTTTTCACACTTACGACCATTGCCACATCCCCATGGTCACGTGATCAAAATTCAGATACTTGACAGCTGACTCATATTTATGACGGTCGCAGTATCCTGGAGTCATGTGATCCCCTTTTGCAACCTTCTGACAAGCGGAGTCAGTGGGAGAAGCCAGATTCACTTAACAACCGTCACTAACTGAACACTGATTCACTTAACAAATGTCTCGCTTAGCAACGGAAATTTTGGGCTCAGCTGTCGTAAGTCGAGGACTTCCTGTAAAGGCACGAGTGTGGTGTTCTGTTGCTGAAGCAGGAAAGCAAAATATTTATAAAGTTGGATTATTGGTGTGGATTAGTCTGGAGGTAGCTGGGAGTGCCTGTGGGGTTCCCAGTGAGTTGCTTGGGTATCTCCCTCTCTTCCGGTGGGGTTTGGCTGGAAATTCGGGGTGCTCTGCTCCAACACGTGGAGAAGGCAGTGCAAATAAAGTGTTTTATATTTCATAATGTACCGCTTTATAAAACCTTGGTAAGGCCACACCTGGAATACAGCATCCAGTTTTGGTCACCATGTTACAGCTAGGATGATTAAAGGCCTGGAGGCTAAAACATACGAAGAATGTGTACTTTAATGAAAAGAAGGACGAGGGATGACAGGATAGCAGTCTTCCAGTATTTGAGGGGCTGCCGCAAAGAAGAGGGAGTCAAGCTATTCTCCAAAGCCCCTGAAGGCAGGATAAGAAGCAACGGATGGAAACTAATCAAGGATAGAAGCAACTTGGAAATTAGGAGGACTTTCCTGACAATTAGAACAATTTAATTTGCCTCCAGAAGTTGTGGGTGCTCCAACACTGGAGGTTTTCAAGAAGAGACTGGACAACCGTTTATCCGGAATTGTATAGGATCTCCTGCTTGAGCAGGGGGCTGGACTAGAAGACCTCCACAGGCCCTCCCCAGCTCTGTTCTATTCTAAATAAATACAGGGTTTTCCCCCTGTTGTGAACCTGTCAGCCAAGCAGGTTTGCAGCAGGGGGAGGCTGAGGCCTTCATCCCGCTGGGCTCCCGTCTGTCGAGTCTCTTGCCAGCCCTGCCCCCCCCCCCCTTGCTGCACCCCAGGAAGGCTTCCAGATTCCCACAGCGGAGGATCAGAGCGGCCTGCAGCTTCGGACTGCGGAGGAACAGGGAGAGCCTGTGATCTGGGATGAATTGGAGGACCGGGGTGTGTGGGGGGGGGGACTCTGATCCTCCTGCCTCCCTCCCTGCAGCCACTCAGGCCTCCCAATGGCCCTCCGTTTCTAATGGGGGGGGGGTGTCTGGCACCTTGCAGAAGTGCCAGGAGCCCATTCCCTGCCCAGGGCAAAGATGCCCACTTTGGAAGGTGGCACCCGGCGCTTCCCCTTCTGTGCTTCAGCTCTGCCTCCCCCCGCTTGCTTTGGGGGCCCTGGCAACTGGGAGCCGGGAAGTCCCAGCTTGGCCTGTTTTCCCCGTTCAGATTTTTTAAAGGCTGCTCTAGGCTTTCTGGGCTGGAGCGAAGGCCGAGCAGCAGCGGGAAAGGCGGCTCTTTCCTTGCGCCCCCCCCCAGGAAGGAGCAGTCCCCCTCGCCGGAGGAAGCCGCCCTTGGCTGCCTTCCCTTCCCACTTCCTCCCTCGAGCAGGCCGGATCCATCCCTCGCTCGGCTTTCTCATCCCGTTGCCCGGGCAACCGCCTCCCGGAGCATAGAGCAGTGTGTGTGTGTGTGTGTCTGTGTGAGAGACAGAGAGTGGCTGGTCGCCTTAGCAACGCTGTCTTTTTGGCTTCTCTGGGGTGGCTTTGGGGGGGGTCCATAGGGGGCGACCCCACCCTTATTTGCCAAAGGCTGCAACCGCAGCGGCTTTGCCAGGAAGTGAAAATCAAGCTGCTCTTGAGTTTCTTTCCCCTCCCCCCCCCGCCTTGTTTCCATTCAGAAACGGTCATGGGAATTGGGGGGGGTTCCTACCGTGGGGGGGGGGTGTCTAGGAAAGCAATTCCTCTCGTGCTGAGTGGTGGGTCGAGATGCATTCCTCCAATGGATTTGGGTGAGGGGCATTGAGGAAAGATGGGGACGGTTATCTTGGTGTTTCTAAGTGGGACCCTTCCCACTTGTGTGTGTGTGTGCGTACCTCCCCCCCCTTTTTGCACCTGTAGGTGTTTGGGGTTGCAGCCGGTGAGTGGAGCCACTTCAGTTTCCAGACTGGCCTTCCTTCTCCACCCCCCCGCCGCCCCCCATGGCTTGGGGATTTGGGGGGGCCTGGGTTGCAACTGGGGGGGCTGAGCAATCAAATCCCCCTTTTAGGGGTCCTTCGAGTGGGGTCAGGCATGGGACGGTGGGCTTCCTGCAGTGGCAAAGGGTCAGGCCTTGAGTGGATCCGCAGACATTCAAAATTCACCCCCTTCCAAGGCAGCCACGCCTGGCCAGATCTTGTCCACCACACGGTCAGTCGGTCCCTTTGCCCCCTAAAAGGTAGTCGGGTGTCCGGCTGGCCTTGCGGACCAGGGACAGACAGAGGGGAGACGCAAGGCACAGTGGCAAATGGTGGCTGCATCCATTTTTTCCGGGCGCCATTTGGGGGTGTGTGTCTTCTTCTCTTTGCAAGTGGAAAAATATTTTTATTTTTTAAAAAAATATATTTTATTGATTTTTTTTAACTTGGGAAAATATTTTTAATCCAGCAGGCGCTTTGGGCTGCCGCGCGGATGTTATAGCTGTATATTTTTTTATTACAGGTAATCCTTGACTTACAACTTCAACGGAGCCCAACGTTTCTGTTGTTAAAGTGAGACGTTGTGTTAAGTGAGTTTTGCCCCATTTTACGACCTTTCCTGCCTGGGTCGTTAAGCGAATCGCCGCAGTTGTTAAGTTAGTAACCCGGTGGTTAAGTGAATGTGGCTTCCCCCATTGAACTTTGCTTGTCAGGAGGTCACGAAAGAGGACCACGTGACACACACACACACACACCCCGGGGACGCTGCGACCGTCACAAAGCAAGCACCTGAATTTTGACCACACCATCATGGGGGTGCTGCAAAGGTCGTAACTCTGAAAAACGTCATAAGTCACTTTTGTCAGTGCCACTGTAACATCGAATGGTCACTAAGCGAGTTATTGTAAGCTGAGGACTGGATGTGCTGTGATTGTGTGTGAATTCTTAGCTGCCGTTCGATGGTGGCACCTGTTTGGCGAAAATGCAAGATATTGCTCCTTAAAATCACAGTAATGATTTCCTATGATTCTCTCTCTCTCTCTCTTACCCCAGGCAGGATCGTGGCTAAGTGAAAGGGGCTGCTGGCCAAGCCCCTGGCCCCCCCAGCCCCCCCAGCCACCATGAGTGAACTGGAGCAGTTGAAGCAGGAAGCTGAGCAGCTGCGGAACCAGATCCGGGTGAGTTATTGGGAGGAGGAGTGGGGCTGCAACAAGGTTCTAGTCCTCAGCGAGGCGGCAAATACATCTTGAGAAACCAGAAGGTGGCCTTCACGGCACCATCCTGCTGGCAAAGGGGGTGCTGGAGGATCCGACGCTCCGACTTCCCCAGGAAGGGGAGAGAAGGGGGCTGTTGGGACTGGGGGGAGTGGGCACTTCCTGGTGGGGCGGGCGAAGCTGCTGAGGGGCATCTGGGCTGCCCATGAAGCCGGCGTGAGCCTCCTCTTCCTCCTCTCTCCTGCAGGACGCCAGGAAAGCATGCGGCGATTCCACGCTGACCCAGGTGAGGCAGGTGGGCTCGGTGAGGGGGGGAGGAGGTGGCCTCTCGGACCCCCCTGGGGCCCCCCACCACTGACCCCTCTCTTCCTCCACTCAAGATCACCGCTGGCCTCGATCCGGTGGGCCGGATCCAGATGCGAACGAGGCGAACGCTGCGAGGCCACCTGGCCAAGATCTACGCCATGCATTGGGGGACGGACTCCAGGTGAGAGCCAGGATGGGGCTGCCAGCAAGGGGGCTGAAGCCCTCCCCCCCAGTAAAGAGGGGTGGGAGAGTTGGAAACGTCCTTGGGGGAGGGGTCCCCATCCCTGCCCCCGAACGACCAAACGCTCTGAGCCCCGTTTCTCTCCTTGTCGCTCCAGACTTTTGGTTAGTGCCTCTCAAGACGGCAAGCTGATCATCTGGGACAGCTACACCACTAACAAGGTGAGGCCGAAGGCGGTCGGGGGGCAACTGGAGATGGTCCGCGCAGGGCTTAGGGCCCCGGGGCCGGGCCCCGCTGAATGCCCCTCTCCTTCCAGGTTCACGCCATTCCGCTCCGGTCGTCCTGGGTAATGACCTGCGCCTACGCGCCCTCCGGGAACTACGTGGCCTGCGGAGGCCTGGACAACATTTGTTCCATCTACAGCCTCAAAACCCGCGAAGGGAACGTCCGGGTCAGTCGGGAGCTCCCAGGACACACGGGTGAGGGAACGGACTCGCTCTTCCCTTGGGGAGGGGGTCGGGCCCCCTCCATCCCCCTCGCCCGCCCGCCCAACTGACCGTCCTCTCCTCCGCCAGGGTACCTCTCCTGCTGCCGGTTCCTGACCGATAACCAGATCATCACCAGTTCGGGAGACACCACTTGGTGAGTGGCAGGACTTTGAGCCAAGTGGACGCCAAGCCAAGGGCTGTGTGTGTGTGTGCATTGTGATAGATCAGTGACTCACTTGCTAGGCAGATTTTGGAGCTGTCGTTGTGGCTGAGACCCACCCAGAAGTGGATAACAAGTAGTCCTTGACCCACAACCTTTTGTTCATTGACCGTTCAGAGTTACAGGGGTGGCAGTTTGAGTCTCACTGGCTCAAGGTCGACTCGTCCTTCCGTCCTTCTGAGGTCGGTAAAATGAGGACCCAGATTGTTGGGGGGGGGGCAATATGCTGACTCTGCAAACCGCTTAGAGAGGGCTGTAAAGCGCTGTATATAAGTTTAAGCGCTGTTGACAAAAAGTGACTTACAACTGCTTTTCACATTTGCAACCCTGGCAATGTCCTCATGGTCACGTGATCAAAATCCAGACAACTGATTGGTTACTGGCTCATATTTATGACGCTCACAGTGTCCCAGAGCGGTCACGTGATCCCCTTTCTGACAAGCAAAGTCAAGGGGGAAGCCATGTTCACTTAACAACATAACAACTTAAGTGATTCGCTTGACAGCCATGGCGAGAAAGCTCATAAAATGGGGCTGAACTTACTTAGCAACTGCCTTGCTTAGCAGTAGAAGGTTTGAGCTCAATTCTAGTCATAAGTCCAGGACTAACCAGTACTGAGGCACGATCATCCCAGTGTGTTAGAATTAAGAAAAATCTACAAAAAGACACCGTAAAGTCAGCCGGTGCAGGACAGTGTCCCAAAGAGATTTCACTCCGATTCAGCCAGAACAAGTTCTCTAAGGCCGTCTGACCGTCCCGTGTCCATCTTGGCACGGTGTATTAACCCCCCCCTCCCAGGGAGCGGTCAAATCTGGAGTGCTGAAGCTGCGTGGGGGGGTCGTGCCTGACTGCCTTTCCTCCTTGCCAGTGCCCTGTGGGACATCGAGACGGGCCAACAGACTACCACCTTCACAGGCCACAGCGGGGATGTCATGTCCCTCTCGCTGTCCCCGGACATGCGCTCCTTCGTCTCGGGCGCTTGCGATGCTTCGGTCAAGCTGTGGGACATCCGAGACAGCATGTGCCGGCAGACCTTCACAGGACACGAATCCGACATCAACGCTGTCTGTGTGAGTGCAGAGCTTGACCTGGGGGTGTGTGTGTGAGAGAGAGAGGGGCGGAGGGTTTGTAGAAGACCAGACTCGGAAGACCCTGTTTGAGATGCTGTCTCGTGGCAAGCATCTGGGACAGAGCTTCTCAGCCTTGGCCACCGTTAGGCACAAACAACTAGACTTACAAATGTAGAGTTCAAAGTAGCTACTTTATTGTTCTGTGCCTGTAGTACAGGAATCTCCCCAGCTGGCAGTTTGCCTCTGGGAAAGACTAGATGAGTCTGGAGGGGGAGGTCAGACTTTGTCCTCACTCGTGTTTACGTAACGAGTCCAGGCTAATTCCCCGCTTGATCTCAGCTGGGACGATTGCTCCGCGACAGCCATTTTAAGGTGGGTGGACTTCAATTCCCAGAGCCCCCTAGCTCTCTTTCCTTAGCGGTCTCCCCTCTTCCTTTCTCGCCCAGTTCTTCCCCAACGGGAATGCCTTCACCACGGGTTCCGATGATGCCACCTGTCGCCTCTTCGACCTACGTGCCGACCAGGAGCTGATGCTGTACTCGCATGACAACATCATTTGCGGCATCACCTCCGTGGCCTTCTCCCGCAGCGGACGCCTCCTGCTGGCCGGCTACGATGACTTCAACTGCAACATTTGGGACTCCATGAAGGGCGACCGGGCAGGTGAGTGGCCAGCAGAAGCTCCTCCTCCCTCCACCTCGGGCTCAGAAACCAGATCAGACCATAGTCTGCCATGTTTTTGGACTGTGGCCTGCCAGGCCCCAAGAACCACCTGTGGAGTTTTTTGAGTAGCTTCTTTATCGTTGTTTGAGGGGTCCCTGGTGCTCTCGAGCTCTGTAGCCACTTCGTGACCCACGTAGGGAGCCACATCACTGCTAGAAGTGGGGGAAGCAAAGGACTGTGGGGTCCTTGCTGCTCTCTTATCCCAACTAGAAAACATCCCCAGTGCTGGTTATTGTTTGCCTGTAGACAAATCTTGCCAGATTGAAGCAACTGCCTGCAGTAACTATACACAGACAGACCCTGTCAGCTGCCAGGGAAGGGCCCTCTTGACCCTCTTCCTGCCGAGCAGACACTCCGAGCTCCGCTGCCTCTTTGCCCTCTGGAAAGCCACCCCTCCCTCCTGGGAATCCAGACTGCTTTCCACCGCAGGCCAACCTGATAGTCCCACAAAGTGGACTAAATTCTGCCCGAAGCCGTAGCCGTGGCCGGCCTTTGCTGCCTCTGCATCTTTGCCCTAGCCAGATTGGGTGACCTGCCCATTTGAACACCTGGAGTCCCCTATCCCAGGCCAGCATTCAAAAAGAGAAACTCCATTGCTGTGTGGGGGAAGGGGAGGGGGTGTCTGGCTGGGCCCATTGGGGAAGCAGGCGAGGGGAGAGTTCACTGGGGGTTTGGAGAGGGTCCCTCTCCCTCTGGACTGACCGACAGGAGAAGCCTTGGGGTGTTCTATGTCCCCCGCTACCATTCCTCCGGGCTCTTCTCCATTGCTAGCAATTCTCTCTCCTTCCAGGGGTCCTCGCTGGCCACGACAACCGGGTCAGCTGCCTGGGCGTGACGGACGACGGCATGGCTGTAGCCACTGGCTCCTGGGACAGCTTCCTGAAAGTCTGGAACTGAACCAGCCTTCAGCTGGATGGGGGCTGGGGGGAGAAGGGCAGGCGGCCCTTGGCCCCCCGCCCGGCCTCTGCCCCCTCTGCTGTGGCCTTGAGCCTCTGCCCCTCAGCTGGCTGTCCTCCCGGTGTCCCTTCCCCCCCCGTTTCTTTTTCTGCTCCACTTCAACATTAAGCCAGATTTCCACCTGCAACGTGGAGGGGGGGGGAGGATGCCAGCGAAGCTGCCGAGGGGGAGCAGGGGGTGCCAGCCTCGCAAATAAAAGGTGTTGAGGGGTTACAACGCAGTACTGTGTGATTCCATCAGGGAAACTGCAGGGCTGGGGAGGGGAGCGCGAAGTTTGTGCGTGGCCTCCCCAGCACGACCTAAAGCAGGGGTCTCCAAACTTGGCCACCTTTATGACTAGTGGACTTCAACTCCCAGAATTCCATGGGACGAATGCATTCCTTTTAATAGGTATACCCATTATGGCCGGTTTACTCTCTTGTACCGGTAATCCCTTCCTTTGCAATCTCTACGCTCTAGAGCAGGGCTAGGCAACCTTGGCTCTTTTATGACTCGTGGACTTCAACTCCCAGAATTCCTGAGCCAGCATGGCTGGCTCAGGAATTCTGGGAGTTGAAGTCCACGAGTCATAAAAGAGCCAAGGTTGCCTACCCCTGCTCTAGACGGTAGGAGAAAAACAGGCAGGGCTAACTGGGAGTTGAAGTCCACGAATTTTAAAAGGGGCCAAGTTTGGAGACCCTGCCCTAGAGCAATGGGGTGGGGCGGTTGGGTGGCGTTTGGATCCTGGCCTCCTGGGCAGATGTGGGTCCAGAACACAGAATGGGCCAGGCTGTGTTGGGTTCTTTTGGGGGGAGGGGGGTTTCCTGCAGATTTTCCTCCTTTCCTCGGGGCCCACCCTCCTTTGGGCCTACTCTAACCTGCAAATGGGAGCACCCCAATCCAGCAGTTCAGCCTTGAGCTACAGGCCATTTCCTACGATTACGGGATGGCTTTTGGGGTGTCCTGTCTAGTTTGTGCCAGGAAGGCCACTGGGTCCAGCATTCCTGGGGTGGGGGCCCAGTTTAGAAACACCTCCCCCTTTTTTTTCCATCCCTGGTGGCGCAGTGGCTAGAAGGCAGTACTGCAGCCTACTTCTGCTGACTGCCAGATGCCAGCAGTTCGATCCCGACTGGCTCAAGGTTGACTCCGCCCCTTCTGTTCGTAAAATGAGGACCCAGGTCCTTGGGCTTAATATGCTGACTCTGTAAACCGCTTACAGAGGGCCGTAAAGCCGTATTATGAGTCTTAAGTGTTGCTATTTGCGCCTGGATTGATTTTCCCTCCTGCTCAAGTAGCCAGGAGAGAGGCAGGCCTAAGGGTTAGCGCCAGTCTTGGGGGGGAGGGGGCGATTTTGATGCTACAGAAGCTGACTGGCCACAAGGGGGCGCTCTGCGCTTCTCCAGCTCCTGAGCTGCCCTTGGCCTGGCCCGGCCCAGCGAGACGGTCAGTAAAAAGCCGTCCGAACAGGTGCAGCCAGTCCTCAACTTACAACCAGGACTGAGCCCAAAGCTCATGTTGTTAAGTGAGAAATTTTGCCCCATTTTACGACCTTTCTTGCCACAGTTGTTAAGTGAATCGTGGCAGTCATTAAATTAGTAATGCGGTCGTTAAGCGAATCTGGCTTCCCCCCCCCCTGACTTTGCCGGTCAGGAGGTTGCAAAAGGGGATCACGTGACCCCTCTGGGGCGCTGCGACCGTCGCAAGTACGAGTCCGTTGCCAAGCGTCCCAATTTTGGTTGGGTGACCGCAGGGATGCGGCAACAGTCGCAAGTGTGCAAAATGGTCATTAGTCACTTTTTCCAGTGCCGTTGTAACATCGAACGGTCAGTAAACAGTTTTGAGTCGAGGATCACCTTTACCTTGGGGGGGGGAGGGAAGGAGGGGAATGAAAAAGTCCAGGTCATTCCACAACATCTAAGCTTTTTATTTCCTTGCAGACAGGCAGAGCAGAGGGAGGGACGAAAAACCATTTACAAAACACGCAGCAAGTGGGAAGATATGTACAGCAGGGGAGGGGGCTCAGCCTCGCGCCCCCTTTCGGAGGGTCTGCCCCCAGCGAAAGCCAAACAGTCTCTATGCAGCTTAAGAGAGCAAAGCCGTCTTGCACGCAACCAGCAGACACACACGCCCCGTCCCCAGTTTAAGGCGCAGGAGCAGACAGGCTCCGGCTGGCTCCTGGGCGAGTGGGTGCCCCCCACACCCAGGAGGAGGAAGGGCCGCGACAGGACCCCTCGTCTGCCCCTCGCAGTCCAATTCGGCCGGTCCGGCTGCGGATTCGTCTTCCGGCAGAAGAGCCAAGTCCCGTGGGCAGCCTGGGCGGAGATGGGGGGCGCCCCCCTCAAGTCTTTCAGGCAGGTGGTCCATGGGGAAACATTCGGCACCCGAGACGGGGGGGGGAGGTGGGGCCCCTCTCCCGGGCCCTGCCGTTCGCGCCGGGAAAAGGTGAAGTCTGTAAACATCTTTCCACTCTCAGTGGGAGCTAAGAGACCCCCGGGCCTCGCGCCTCCATCACAGTTTGTCGTTAACACTCGGGAAGGAAAGGCCGCGACAGTGTCCGGGCCTCGCCTGCCTTTGGGGGGACAGCGGCTGCAGCGGGGAGGTAGATGGTGGCCAGAGTGGGCGGCCGAGCCGGCGGGGCCCCCCCTTGCGTGGGGCGCCAGGGAGGGCAAGGGCCAGGCTCCCGTTGCTGCCGCCGTCGATGTGGGCAGGCGTCCAGTCGAGGCTCCCGGGCTCCAGGGGCATCTCACCAGCTTGCCTGGTCTTCCTCACCAAGTGGCCTCCTCGGGCGGACCCCCGCGGTCTGCCCCTCCAGGGGTGTGGGTACAGTTTTAAGGCATCAGAAAAACACAAAAAGTTGTCAGGAAGTTTTGGAACGAGCAAAAAAGAGTGGGGGAGCCCGTCACTTCTCCAGGAGCCTGGGGAGGGGAGAGGGGGGCTGCAGCAAGGTTTTCTCTCCGAGGAACCCCCAGGAAGAGCCCCCCCCCCGAGAGGGATGAGCCGGAGAGCGGACTGACGGCTGCATAGCGTTTTAATTGCCTTCTTCACTTGCTGTAGCTGTTTCCAACTGGACATGCACGGGAGCTATTATTTGTTCTGGCGTACACCAAGCTCAAAATTAAAACAACTCCTCCCCCCACCCCCCCGAAGCCCCCCCCACAACCCTCCCAATGGTTGCGAAAAGGGACCGAGACAGACACATGTATACATTCATAGTCACATTCCAAAACTGGTTGCCCCCCCCCAAAACAAATTTCAACGGAGGGGGAAAAAAACATTGCTACAGGAAGAAAAAAAACTCTTACGCATTGTCTGAAAGAAACTGGCAGCAGTAGTACTAATACTCAAGACTGGCCCCGACTCGGACGCTGCTGGCTGTGGAGCATGGGAGCCGAAAGTCAAGATTGTGTGTGTGTGTGTGGGAAAGCGAGGCCCCCCCCCGTTCCAGCAGCCAGATAAGCTCCCCCTCCCCTCCCCACTGGACGTGGGCAGGAGCCCTTTTCCTCCCCTCTCCCCATCCTTGCAACTCGTGGCCAGCTTTTGCATGTGCTACAACAATTCTCGTTGAAACTTTCCCTCCTTATTGCTAGATATTTTTTTTATATTAAAAAAAAGCTATATAATACTGAAAACAAACTTCACGCTCTTCCCCCCCCCCCACCTCCCCTATTATTTTTCCTCGAAAACTAGTAAGGCAGAATTGCACACACAAGTTTCCCATTTTTTGTTCGGTTCGCGGGAGAAAAATCCCGACGCGATTCATAAGAGGCTGAAAAAGAGGAGGACACACGAGAGGTTTCTATGACAAAAGGGGGAAGGGACCCTCCTCCCTCCCTCAAAATAACCATCTTCCAGGGCTGAGGGGGGGTACCCCCTTCCTGGGATAGGGACACACACCCCTCCACGAAAAACAATCAGCCTGTTTTGTAAACTTTTCCCGTACCTTGATTAACACAAGCAAAAAAAAACCAAAAGGTCTTAGGATTATTTCAATTCACATCCCTCCCCAATGTTTGGTGCAAAGAAAATAAATGGGGGGGGGGCAGCAAAAAGGGGAGGACCCTCCCCAACCAATTTGCAAGCAAAGCCGGAGACAGAGATTGGGGGCTCCAAGTCAGAGGCAGCTCCCAGCCCAAAGGCAGGCAGCAAAGCGATTTTGCGCATACATTCTGGTGGCAGTGCGTCCCACGGATGCCCACAGCAAGCAGGTGCCACGCTAGGCCCCCAGCGAGCACGGCAGGAGGGTGCCAAGCCCCAGCTCACCTCCCGGGTCGGAGGGGCGGGCTGAGGACAGTGACCCCAATGGTCTCAATACTGCAAAGGCCCGGGGTGGCCAGAGGCCAGCGCTCCCCAGCAAGGCCGGCCTTCCCACTCCCGCAGAGACTCTACCGGCAAACCAGGAGCCCTCCAAGCATCACAGTATTAGTTACAAAAATCACTGAATTCTCTTGCAGATGTGCACACACACACACACACAGACGCACACACGATCCATCAGTCCCAGTTTGGAGTCTTACCTGGCTTGGCATAAGGCGGAAAACCCCCAAACAGTCTTTCAGCATTTGGTCACAACCAGGCGGGGTTTCCCTCCTGCTGCAGTCAAAAGTGGGTTGATTCGGGTGCCCGCCTTTCCCCCCGCCCCCCCTACTCAAAACGCACCGTGGGAAAGCGAGCGGCACCTGGCGCTCCAGAGTCCTCCGTGCCGCTGTTTGTGAGATGCGTTTCCGGGGTAGCAGATCCTGCCCCCCCGCCCCTCTCTCACAAGATGCCACGGGTCACTTCCAGAAGCTTTTCCGTGTCCTCTCGCCTTTGCAAGGGGGAAAATCTTGGCAGGCAGGTGGGGGGAGCGGGGGGGTCAACGAAAAAGGAGACCACGTGGCTGCAGGGCACAATCTGGTCCGTCGTCAAGCCCTTGGAGGGCGCCGGGGTTGCCAGGCGGCGTGCACAACCCTCCACGTATTCCAAGTACCCTGTGTCCAGGCAGCCCCCCCCCAGGACTCAGGATGGATTGTAGGCGAAAAAAGGTCCTTGCAAGCAAACCAAAAATCGAGCAGGTACTTGTGCGTGCGCACACAAAAAAGCAGATTGGGACGCAGCCCCAGGGGTAACGGAGAATGTGCTATGAACGTCACGTCTCTCGCCAGCTTGTTTCAAAAAACAGTCCCACACTCACACATAAGAGTTGTGTCCAGCACCATCGCTGACAACTGGGGGGAGGAGGAGGGAATGAGTGAGGCATGGAGCCAAAAGTGTCACCCAAGTAGGATACATTCAAATTTGGCTTTGGGTGCACCGATTCGCTCCAGTTGTCGATGCCACGGGCAGGACACCTTCGCAGGACACACGATTCATGATTCTCATCCGTGCACGGAACGGGGAAGGGGCCGGAGAAACGTGGAGACTCACAACATTCGGCGTCTTTTTTTTCCTTTGCTAGAAAAAGTGCATCCACACACCGGCCGCTGGAGACAAACTGCCCCCTGAGCAGTGCAGGCAGGCAAGAGGCCGTGAGCATCTCCGTGGAAGGACGGACGGATGAGGAACTGACCACAGGGGGGAGGGAGGGAGGGGGCTCTGCAACGGATCCTGGAGATCCAGGAGGAGATGCCAGAATCCGGGATCAGCTTGGAGAAGGAAGCAGCTTCTGGAGGAGCAACCCGCTTCAACAGTAGTGTATATTCCTCTTTTTGCAGTCTTTTTTTTTTTCTTTTTCTATTTTTCTTTTTTAAATCAAACACAATACAAAATCGTATGTCGAGGGTTAGGGTGGAGGACAAGGAAACGAGGAGGGAGGCATTTTTTGTGCAATTTTCTTAAAAAACAAAATTCAACAAAACCCAAAAAAACTTCTTATAAAATGGCCTCTTCGTAAGAGAAAATATACTGTGCGGATCAAGAGTCTGAAGAGTTATTTACATCTGTATCTATGCAAACAGTTTTAAAAAAAAAATCCTTTTTTCTAAGTGCATTTCTTCAAGTTTTTTTTTCTTTTATAAATCTTTTTATATCAAGCTTCTGTGAAATTACCGTTCACATTTTTTTAAACATATCCCCACGTGAAAAATAAGTGTTTTTTTTAAAGATAAACTTTTTTGTAGTTTTTAAGCTTTTTTAAAAAAAAATCTTCCACAATTTAAAAACAAAATTTTTTTTTCCTTTTTTTTTTCTCAATTTGTAACAAGTCACTGTAAAAAAAAAAAAAAAAAAAAAAAATTCCGATAAAGTGCATGGCAGAAAAAGAGGGTGTTGTTTAAGGTGCTTTTTTAAGGAATGAAGTGCGCAAACAGCCTTCCGGTCTGGCCTGGCCCAGCTGATTGATGGTCCTCGCGCTCCCTCGCCGGGGGCCCGGATGGCCCCGGGGCCCCCCCAGCAGTGCACACTCAGCCGGAACTGAAATGGGTGAGATCAAGGCAGCAGCGGCAGGGAGGACGGGGGTCCCACGGCTGGAGGGAGGGAGGGGCTCAATAGTCCTCCACAGTTTCCAGCTCGCTGGAGGCGCCATGAAGAGCGTAGCCTGCAAGGAAGGAGGGGAAGGGTCTGCCACAACTCGCCGCGCGACGACTCGCCGTGCGACGAGAGTCACACCGACGTCGAAAAAACGGTGGGAAAGTCATTGGAGGAAGGGTGCCAAAGCCGGGACAAAACGAACAGGCGAACAGCACAAATTGAAAAGATTTTTTAACTATTTTAAATAGTTAAACTGAATGGCTGAATTGTCCCACGGCCAGGAAACGCCGGTCCCACAGTGCCAGGCTGCCACCCCCTCCTCCCGACCAAGCGTCCCCACCCAATTCCCCAGAAGCAGCTGCCTTCCTCCCCTCCCCTCCCCTCCCCTCCCGTCCGGGCTGGCTCACCCAGGATGCTGGGGTCTGCGTGCAGCATCACCGGGCGCCTCTTGATCTTCACGGCTTGGCTGTTCTCGAAGGATGGCGGTTTGGGGCTGTGGTTGGCCTGGAAGAGCGACTGCAGGCTGCTGGAGTTGAGCCACGAGGCCTCCTGCAGGGGGGTGCCAAAGGGGGGAGGAGCTGCAGCATGGAGGGGCCTGATGTCCTCGGGCCGGTCAGGCGCCGGCCTCAGGGCCAAGGGAAGGGAGGGCGGGGAAGGTCCACACCCGGAGACCGACCGGCCGAGGGGGAAAGGGATGGTGCCCTGCAGCGCTCACCCAGCCCCGCTTATGGCCCAGCAAAGCAGAAACCGATGGTTGCCAACAATAAAACATGGCTGTGCCCCCGGCCCCTTCGGCCCCATGGCCGGTGCCCCGTACCTGCTGCTGCTGCCGCTGCTGATTGGCTCTCTGCTTGGCACGGCGCTCTAGGAACTGTTTTGCAAACTCTTTGGCTTCCAGGGTGTCTCCCAGGTAGGAGCGGATGCAGTCGTGGACGTCGTAGGGTGACTCCATCTCCTTCAGGAAAGCTACCACGGTGGGCACTGCGGGGGGTGGGAGGGGACACGGGGCAGCTGCTCTTTACGCCGGCCCCCTTTCTCAGGGAGGCAGATCGACCCTGCCCCTCCCTACTCGCCTGGCCCTGACCCGGCTGACCCGCCAGCCAGCACACACACACCCCCAGCTCTGCAAGGGCGCTCTGCCCGAGACCCCCCGGCCCCACCCGAACGCACCATCGAGGCTGCTGGAGGCGTTGAGGGCGTGCAGCATCTGCTCACACCACTGGGTGAAGCCGTCCTGCGGAGGCTTGTGGATGCCCTGCAGCAGCTTCAGCAGCTTCTCCTCCTCCTCCGTTTTCTTCCTGCTCTGCCGGCTGGAGACCGAATAGGTGTCCCTGGGCCCACCAGAGAGGGAGGGAGAGAGAGTGTGAGAGTGTGAGAGAGAGAGTGTGTGTGTGTGAGAGTGTGTGTGAGAGAGGGGGGGAGGGGAGTGTGTGAGAGGGGAGGTGGAGAGAGGGAGGAGAGGGGGAGAGAGCGACAGTTGAGAGTAATGTGTGAGTGTGAGTGTGTGTGTGAGTGTGTGTGAGGGGGAGAGTGTGAGTGTGTGTGTGTGTGTGATGAGGTGTTGTGTGTGTGGTGTGTGTGTTGTGTGTGAGAGTGAGGACAGTGTGAGTGTGTGTGAGTGTATGTGTGTGTGAAAGGTGTGTGTGTGTGTGAGAGACAGTGTGAGAGTGTGTGAGTGTATGTGTGAGTGTGAAAGTTGTGTGTGTGTGTGAGAGGGGGAGTGAGAGTGTGTGAGAGGGGGAGAGAGGGAGGGAGAGTGTGAGAGACAGTGTGTGAGTGTGTGTGAGTGTGAGTGTATGTGTGAAAGTGTGTGTGAGAGAATGTGTGTGTGTGTGAGTGTGTGTGTGTGAGAGAGAGTAAGAGAGGGGGGCCCAGCTCGGCCCCTTGGGCATCCCCCCCCCCTTCCCCGAGGCCCACTCACCCTAGCGAGGGGCTGCTGCGGCTGTTCCTCAGGCCCAGGGTGCGGGCCAGAGGGCCGGGGCCCTTCATGCTCTCCTCCCAGAGGCCGAGTGGGCCGGCCTTGTCGTGGCTGCCCCACAGCGAACCCACGTCCGAAGCCCACTGAGAGGGGAGGCTGCTCAGACCGTGTCCGCCATGCTAGCAGGCAGAGCCGGGGAGAAGAGAGAGACGGGTCACCCGGAGCTTCTGCGGAGCGTCAGCCCCCGTCTCTCCCGGCCCTTTGCGAGGGGGGGGGGAACCGGAGACAGAAAATCCGAGGGGAACCCCGGCACCCCTAAAGCAGGAAGCTCAGCGGTAAACCTTCTCCCCCCCCAAGACCCCCAGGCAGTGCTCCCTGTGCCCCCCCCAGTCCCTCCCAACACACCTCCCCTTGGTGAAGGGCAGGGGCTGGCCTAGGGTGCGAGGCCCCCTCCAAGGCCCTCTTGATCTTGGGGAGGACTGCAGGCAGGAGCACGAGGTGGGGGGGCTGCAGGCAAGCCAGGAGAGTTGGGACTGTCCCCCCCTCCCCAAAAGCCGGTCTGCTTGCCCAGAGGGTGCCGGAGGGCGCTCACCGCTCGCTGCTGGGCCCGGGGGGGCTGGGCCGGCTTCTGCAGGTGCCTCTCGCTCTCCTGCTGCAACTCCAGCAGGGCCTTCAGGGAGGGGCTCTGCTTGGCCAGGCCCCCCCAGAGGGGCTGCGTGCTCTGCTGCTGCTGCTGCTGCTGGAGGAGCTTCAGCAGCATCTCCTGGTGGCGGCACTGGGAAGGGGGCGGGGGGAGGGAGAGAGAGAGAGAGACGGGCAGGGTGGTTGGCATCCGGCACTCGCCCCGCCCCTGTGCCCGAGGCCCCCGGGGTGGGGTGGGGTGAGGTGGGGTGAGGCCGGAGGGGGCCGGGCTCACCTCCTCTCGCAGCTCCCTGCAGGCGCGAGCGTCTCCCAGCTTCTGCAGATCGGCCAGGCTGAAGCCGCTCTGCCCGGTGGAGGCGTTGAGAGACTGCTGGCCCCACGAGGAAGAGGAGGGCAGCTGGAGGGAGGGAGGAAGCCCAGACTGCTCATGGCCAGGCAGACCCCCTTCCCCCGGCCCCCTCCCCAAGGAAGCCGCCACCGAGGCGGGTCTCTTCCCGAGGGGTCCTCGGTGCTCTCCCAGCCGGGTGGTTTTCTTGCAGACGTTTCATGACCCAGCTAGGGAGCGTCATCCGTGCTAGGAAGGAGTGGGGCTTGCTCCGAGAGCAGCAAAGACCCCCCCCCCCCAGTTCTTTTCTCCTCCTCCTCCTCCTCCTCCTCCCTTCTAGCCCTGATGACGTGCCCTAGCTGGGTCATGAAACGTCTGCAAGGAAAACACCCAGCCCAGAGACCACCACGGACCCCTGATTTGAACCCTTGAGCTGGAAATATTCTCCTTTATAGGTATCTTCCTCCCCCAGGGGTGATGGCGCTCCCCCTGGGCCGGAATGGGCCGAGCCCGGCTGCCGCCCCACGCGCCCCTCCCTCCTCCCCCCCCGCCCCTCGGCCGTGGGGCCGCCCGGCACTTGCCCTTGCCTGCTTGCGCCGGTAGAGCTCTTCCTCTTCGCGCCGCTTCCGTTCGTCCTCGTCCCGCTTAGCCCTGAGTTCGGCCCCTCGGCGCTCTTGCAGCTGAGGGAGACGGGGAGAGAGCAGGTCACGTGGGGGGCCCCTCCTGGCTGCCCCCTTCTTAGGGCCACTCTCGGGGGTGGGGGTGGGTCAACTCACTTTATGCTGTAGTTGAAGTTGTTCTAAGATCGGACCCTGAGTTGAAGAATTAATTGGAATATCCCACAAACTGGCTTCACCGCCTGGAAGAGAAAACAAGGTTAAGCAGGAAGGGACCCCAGACTAGGAGAGAGAGGGAGGGAGAGAAAGAGAAAGAGAGAGTGAGAAAGAGAAAGAGAGAGGGAGGGAGAGAAAAGAGAGAGAGAGGGAGGGAGAGAAAGAGAGGAAGAGAGAAAGGGAAAAGAGAGAAAGAGAAAGCGAGAAAGAAAACGAGAGAGGGAGAGAGGAAAAGACAGAAAGAGAGAAAGAGAGAGAGAGAAGAAAAGAGCAAGAGAAAGAGGGAAAGAGACAGCGAAAGAAAGAGAGAAAAAGAGAAAGACAAAAAGAGAGAAAGAGAGAGCTTTCCTCCTGACCCCCACTTCCCTCTGCCCGCCTGCCCCCCCCCTGTGGAACTGCTGCCCTTCAGGGTCCCGGGCTCTGCCACCCGCGGGGAAGACGAGGACCCTATCCAGAGGACCACAAAGCCCAGCAGCCTTCCTTTCCTCCACCTCCCTCCGGGTTCCGGCCCTGCTGGACCAAGCCAGGGGTTTCCAGAGGGGGGCTTTGGCCGTCCAGGGCCTTGATCCCGGGACACCCCCCCACCCCCCCGGAGGCTCCCCCCCCCCGCCCGTCAGCGACCTGCTTGCGGTGAGGCTGAGGTATGTGTGTCCCAGAGGGACCCAGTGTCTGGCACAGATATGGATCGGTTCATGGAGGGTGGGATCAGGCCCTGCTCCCCAGCTCTGGAAGAGAAGCAAGAAAGGGGGTGGGGGGGAGTAAAAGCCGCCCTGGCTCCCCCCCCGCCGGCCTGCCCCTCAATCGCCAGCCACCCTCCAGGCCCCTGCCGGCCCTGAGCCGCCCGGCGGGAGTCCGCCTGGGGAGGGGGGCGCAGGGGCCTCACCTGGGCTTCAGAGCCTGCAGCTGCTGCAGGAAGGTGCTCAGCTGCTGCTGCTGCTGGGCCAGGTCCCCCGACGCCGCCTTCTGCTGGAGGGCACCCTGGGCGTATTGCCGGCTGCAAGACCAAGGCGGAGTAGCCAGGCGGGGGCCCCGGAGGCCTCCCTGCTGCGGCTGAGGGGGAGCCCCCCCCGGGAAAGGTCCCGCTTGCTGCGGGCGCCTCTGCTCCCCCTGGCCCAGCTGGGGCAGCCCTTCCTGGGGCAAGGGGCACGGCCTACCTGTTGACGAGCTGAAGCAGCTGCTGGTGCTGGAGCTGCTGGTAGATGGCGGCGGCTGCCAGCTCCTGCTGCTTCTTCAGCCGCTCCTGGTCCATGTTCCCCTGGGGGGGGGCGAGAGGAGGGGAGGTCACCCACCCCCTGCACCAAGACAGGACCCTCCCCACCGAGGGCCCAGGGCGCCTCTTCCCACGCGAGCCAAGGGAGAGGGTGAAAGGAAGGGCGGGGGTCTTTAACGCCCCTCCTCAGCGTCTGAGCAGATGTGGGGGGAGGGGGGCAAGGACGGCTCTCAATGGAGGGGGCGTCAAGCCCCACCCCAGAATGGCCCCCGTATGGCTTAAAGGAAAAGCACGCTGCGTCCACAGTCTTGCAACTTTAAGCCTTCTGGACTTCAACTCCCAGAATCCCCCAGGCAGCTCTTTTGACACTTGGCTGAAGTCAAGATATATGACGTCTACCACATTCCCACCGTCTATTGCGAAAATTACAACTATCCAAAAATGGGACAAATAGTCTGGCCACGTCTGCTCTGGCCATTATCCACGCTGAATTCTAGTCAAGGCTGGCTGGCTGGGGAATTCTGGGAGTCGGACTACGTAAGTCTTAAAATGGCCAAATTCGGAGACCCCTAATAGAATCTAGCAGACCACCGGGGATTGACGTCCTTTGGCTGTCCTGGTTTTTTTCTTTTTTTAAGGAACTTTACAGCAGGGGTGTCCAACCTTGGACACTTTAACAAAACTTGTGGACTTCAACACCCAGAATTCCCGATCCAGCTTTTTTTCCACTTTGCTGAAGTCAAGATATATTAAATTTATCGCATTCCCATCATCTACTAAGAAAGTTACCCTTATCAAAAAAAAATTGCAATAGTCTGGCCAACCTTGTTGAATTCTGGCAAACCTTTGATGGCTGGGGAATTCTGGGAGTTGAAGTCCACACGTTGTAAAGCTGCCCACCCCGGGCATAACTCTGCCAAATGAAGGACCTGGGAAAGCAGGCCAGGTGCCCAGCTGCCCCCGCCCAGCCCTCCCCCAGCCCAGGCTCACCAGTAACGGTGGGGGGGATGGACCGGGCGCGAAAGGCACTCTTCCCCACATCTTGATCACTTCTCCGAGGGGCTGGAAGCCCTCGTCGCAGCCCCGCTTCACCAAGAGCGACATGGTGAAGTAGCCCGCCTGGAACCATTCGGCCATCTCTTGGGTGGTGAAGGGTCCTGGTTGGGGGAGGGGGACGGAGAGAGAGAGAAAGGGCCCACGTGAGGTAAGTCCGACCGACACCAAGCCCTTCCAGCCCCCTGGGCTCGGGGAGGGTGTGGGGCGTACCTTGGATCTCCCCCTGGGGATCCTTGTAGAACCACTTCATGGCTGCTTCGTGGGAGAGGGGCAAGGCGGCCGCCGTGTTGCGGTGCTCAGCGATGGCCTGGCCGAAGTGCTCCTCCTCCAGCGAACTGTCCTGCAAGGAGGCCACCATCTTCTCCGCTTCCTGGAGGCAGAAGGGGACGAGGGGCAGGATTAGGGCCCCCGAGGCGGGACAGAGGCCGCAGGGACGAGGCTTGGGGGGGGGCTGAAGGCCAGATCCCTCTTGGCTGTGGATGGTTTGGGAACAGCCGTTCAGCCTCTGATGGTCAGCGGAGACCGTCTGGAGCGGGTGGCCAGCTCTAGTTGTCTGGGTGTCCCCATAAAGGAGGAGCTGACCTGGAGCGCTCACGTCACAGCAGGGGTTTAAGAAGGCCCAGCAGGGATTGTACTTCTTGAGACTCCTCAGGAAACAACAACTGAAGGAAAAACTGCTGGGGACCTTCCTCCGTTGCTCCATACAGAGCATTCTAACCCAGGGGTCCCCAACCTCCGGTCTGTGGACCGGTACCGGGCCACGGCATGCCAGCAACCAAGAAAAGCCCCATCCGCGGGATGCAGGCAGCACACAAAACCACACTCTCTCCGGTCCGCGGAAAAACCTCTCTCCACGGAACCGGTCCCTGGTGCCCAAAAGGTTGGGGACCTCTGTTCTAACCTATTGCATTTGTGTGTGTGGTTTGCTAACTGCACAGTAGCAGATAGGAAAGCGCTCCAGAGGGTCGTCGCCATCGCCCAGAGGATTATTGGCTGCCCTCTCCTCCTCCCCCGGACGAACTGTACAGTTCCCGCTGTCTTAGGAAAGCTCAAAACATTCTTTTTTTTGAACTGTTACCACCTGGCAGACGGTCCAGGATAATAAAAAGAAAGACAAATAGGCTGAAAAATAAGTTTTATCCCAGAGCTGCAACCATATTATACACCACTGTATGGTGCAACGTTGAAGTGCAATATCAGGGGCAGGGCAATGGTGAATAATATGTGAAGGATGTCTGTATATAATGTATGTTTTTATTTGTGCTTTTTACTTGTGTGTAGTGTGCACTGTGGACAGCACTTAATTTTGTTGTGGGATACATAATGACAATAAAAATATTCTATTTCTATTATTTCTATTATTTCTATTATTTCTATTATTTCTATTTCTTTCTATTTCTATTTCTATTCTAATTCTTATTCTTATTCTTATTCTTATTCTTATTTCTATTTCTATTATTTCTATTTCTTCCTATTCCTATTCTATTCTATTCTTATTCTTATTCTTATTCTTATTCTTATTCTTATTCTTATTCTTATTATTTCTATTTCTATGTCTATTTCTATTTCTATTTCTATTCCGGATTTACAACCAGTCACTTAGGAACGTTCACGGTTAAGACCGAGTCAAGAAAAGGGGACTTATGACCTGGACGTTAAGTTCTGACAGCCACCCGGCAATCATCACCTTTATGGCTGTTTGCAGCACCCGGCTGTCCCGTGGCTGCCTTTTATTATGGTTTTGCTGAAAACTGGCACTTGTTTAATGACCACAAGGGAAAAAAAATCGTAAAATGAATCAGGAGGAATAACTTGCCACCCTCCCCATGTTCCGGCAGTCAGCCCATTTCGGTCGTTAAGTTGTTAACGGTCATAAAATAGGTCGGTTTTACAACTGCTACCACTCACGACCGCCGACCGCCGGTACATGGGGAGGGGGGCAGGTCATTCCTCCCGATTTTAATTCCCAAATGAGTTTTGAACAGGGAGACCCCCCCGGACCACCAGGCGCTTCTGAGAGGGTAGCGTGAAAAACAGAACCTGCCAGCCTGGGACGTTATTTGGGGGGGGTGAAGGGGGGAAACGGAGCACCGGGTGCGAGCGAGGGGGGAGACTGGAGTCAGGCTCCTTGCGGCAAAAGGCTGCCTGGAGGTTTGTCCAAAATGCATTTTGGAAGTTTCCACCTTAACCTGCCTCGGATATACAGGTAGTCCTCGACTTACAACAGTTCCATTTAGTGACCGTTCAGAGTTACAACGGCACTGGGAAAAAGGGAGGACCGTTTTTCACCCTTCACGACCGTCGCAGCGTCCTCAGGGTCACGTGATCAAAATTCAGAGGCTCGGCAACCAACTCGTACTTATGGCGGTTTGCGGTGTCCCCGGGGGGGGGGTGTGTCACGCGATCCCCTTTTGCGACCTCCCGACAAGCAGAGTCAATGGGGGGGAAGCCGGATCCACTTAACAACCGTTGTGACTAGCTTAACAACGGCAGTGATTCGCTTCACAAACGAGGCAAGAAAAGTGGGAAAAAATGGGACAAAACTCACTTAACAAATTTCTGAACTTAGTGACATAAATTTCGGTCCCAGTCGTGGCCGTAAGTGGAAGACCACCTGTGATTTATGCAAGGGATTAAGAGTGCTCTTGGGGTCCCCCAGACGGCAGGAAGCGATCGTGACCCCCCCCGTCCCTGAGGCTGAACCCCGAGATCTCTCCTAGGGGCCCAGGGGGTAGGCAACCTCGGCTCTTTTATGACTCATGGACTTCAACTCCCAGAATTCCTGGGAGTTGAAGTCCGTGAGTCATAAAAGAGCCGAGGTTGCCTAATCTAGGCCTTAGTCTTTTCTTTGCCATTTTATGGTATTATTTTTTAAATTTAATTTAATTTCTACTCCGCCCGTCTCCCTTGCAAGGTGACTCCGGGCGGCTTACAATTCCTTGCCCCCCCCCGGCACCCGCAGGCGAACCCGCCAGGCAAAGGCCCCTCCTCCTGGCACAGGAGAGCAGGGAGGGCGCCCTCTGCTGGCAAATCCCTCTGCAACACACACACACACACACACACACAGAGGGCAGGAGAGGCTCCGTACCTGCTGCAGGTGCTTCATCCCGTCCTCGTCCTCGTTGTCGCCCACTGTGAATTCGGCGGCAGGAGCAGCAGACGGGGCCGCGGGGAGGGGGGAGACGACGGCCGGGCCGGACTGGGCAGGGCAGCCGAGAAGGCCCGGGTCCCCTGGGCAGGTGCAGAGTAAGAGCAAGAGGGCATCAAGACCCGGGGCTCCCCCTGCCCGCCTTCCCTCATCCCCCTGCCCCGGGGCTCCAGGGACCCTTGCCCAACCTACGCCAGCTGCTCCTGTGGGCAGGCGAGGTGGTGCCCGCTCAGCCCCCGCCCCCCCCTGCCCTTGCCAGGGCCACTTACCCTCCCCTGCCTCCGCCTCGGAGTTGCCAGAGGGCAGCAGCGCCAGCTTCTTGGCTTTGGAAGAGTTGCCCGCTCCGATGCTTTCACAGTCACTGGCGGCGCTGGGGGTGGCCAGAGGGCCGAACGGAGGGCTGGGCTGCCAGGGGGCGCCCGGGGGAGCAGGCAGCTTCTTCTCCTCTGGGCCTGGCCGGGGCTCCTTTTGATCTGGAGGGGGGGAGGGAAGGTCTCAGCTTCCAAACCCCGGTTGCTGTGTCTGCCCTCCCCCCCCCCCCCCGGTGTGCCCTGCCCTCACCTCTCTCTGCCAGGGCGGTGATGGGGCTGACGGGCAGCTCTCGGCTGGTCCTGGGGTTTCCTTCCTTGGCCTCGGACAGCTGCTCCTCCTGCCCCTCCTCCTCCTCCTCCTCCTCCTCCTCCTGCTCCTCCGGCAGCGGCTGGAAACTCAGCTCCTGGTCCTCCAAAAGCAGCTCCTTGGGGCCCTTCTGCAGAAGGGCGACAAGGGGAGCCTCGGAAGTGATGCTTCCAAACCAGCATCAGAGCCTGGTTTGGAAGCATCCCTGCTTCAGACAGTGCAGAGAGTGGTGAGGACAGCTGAAAAGATCATTGGCAGCTCCCTCCCTCCCATCCAGGACGGGGCAGAGAAGGGCTGCTCGAGCAGGGTCCGAAAGAGTATCTGGGACCCGACACACCCTCTCCACGACCTTGCTACCTTCTGGCAGGAGGGGGCTTCGTGGTATCCGCAGCAGAGCATTCGGATTCAGCCATAGCTTCATTCCATACAGCATTAACCAACCTAGTGAACTCTCAAGCTTCCTCCTTCCGTTATATATTCAAGATGGACAGTGTTTAATATTTATTTGCTACGTATATGTAGGGGTGTGGGTCTATACCAGGGGAAGGCAACCTTGGCTCTTTTATGACTCGTGGACTTCAACTCCCAGAATTCCTGAGCCGGCATGGGGGAACTATGACCCCCTTTAGGACTTACGGACTTCAACTCCCAGAATTCCTGAGCCAGCCATGCTGAGGGCAAAGGGAGAGGTTTCCAAGCTGAGCCAGGCTGGCTCAGGAATTCTGGGAGTTGAAGTCCAGGAGTCATAAAAGAGCCAAGGTTGCCTTCCCCTGGTCTATACATACGTTGTACATAGTATGTTTAGGTGTGTGTCATGTATGCGTTTCACTTTGAGAGCGGGCAACTAAATTTCATTTTTGATGTGTGCCGTTGTGCCCACAGTAAAAAACAAGTGACAATAAAGGTTATCTTATCATCTCATCTTAAGGCCTTGGCACAACACACCCTCTGCCCTGCCTTTGGGGGGCTCCACACCCGTATCTCTAAGCTACCCAGCCCTAAGCTGCGTTCGCAGAACACGCAAACACAAAGTAGTCGAAGCTTGCCCCGTGTGCCGAGGAGGAGAAACACACACGCAACAGGAGAGTTCCTGCCCACGGAGGCTAAGACAGTTGCAGGGCTTGGCTAGTCTAGAGAAAAGAAGGACTAGGGGGGACGGGACAGCAGAGCTCCAGTATCTCAGGGGCTGCCCCAAAGAAGAGAGGGTCAAATTATTCTCCAAAGCGCCTGAAGGCAGGACGAGAAACAACGGATGGAAACTAATCGAGGAGAGAAGCAACCTAGAACTAAGGGAGAAACTTCCGGAAAGCGAGGACAATTAACCAGTGGAACTGCTTGCCACTGGAAGTTGTGGGTGCTCCATCACTGGAGGCTTTTAAGAAGAGACTGGGCAGCCACTCTAGGGCAGGGGTCTTCAAACGTGGCCCTTTGATGACTTGTGGACTTCAACTCCCAGAATTCCTCAGCCAGGCACGCGTGCCTGGCTGAGGAATTCTGGGAGTTGAAGTCCACAAGTCATCAAAGGGCCACGTTTGAAGACCCCTGGTCTAGGGTCTCCTGCTTCAGCAGGGGGTTGGACTAGAGGACCTCCAAGGTCCCTTCCAGCTCTCTTCTGATGCTGATTTGAGTTTTCCTCGGCACCGGCAAGGCTCCGGATGCTGCCCAGCCGGCACCTCCAAGCCAGGGGGAGGCGCGATGCAGAGGCCTCCCTTTTCAGGGGGGGCTGCAGGGACCGGGGGGGCGAGGTGGGGGCGCATCGCCTACCTTGAGGGACATGAAGGCCCCCGAGGAGTCGAAGGTCCCCATCTCCTCCGTCTCGTCCTCCAGGCACCACTCGGGCAGGCCGTCCTTCTCCTCCTCGAAGCTCTCGCTGCTCTGCCGGTGGCGGCGCCCCCCGCCGCGCGGCGCCGGCTCCTCCTCCCGTTCCCGGAAGTCGAAATCAAACTTCCGCCGGCGCCCGTCCCCGCCGTGCTCCCGCCACCCGGCCGAGCGGGGACCCCCATCTGAAGGCAAGGAGAGGTCGAGGCTGCGGGTGGTCCTCGGCTTACGGACCACCATCCAGCCCGACGTTTCTCTGGCTAAGCGAGGCAGTTGAGTGGGTTTCGCCCCGTTTTGGGACGCTTCCCGGCCACCGTTGTAAAGCGAATCGCTGCGGCTGTTCGGTTAGCAACGTGGTTAACTGAACCCGGCTCCCCCCCATTGGCGACCCCATCACCAAAAGGGGTCACGTGACTCCCCTGGGACGCTGCGACCGTCATCAATATGAACCGTCTGAATTTTGACCTTGTGACCCCAGGGAAGTTGCAACGGTTGTTAAGAGTGAAAAACGGTCATAAATCGCTTAGTGAGGTGCCGTTGTAACTCCGAATGGCCACTAAACGAACCGGACGGCCTGTATTAGCCGGAGGGTCCCCCCCCAGCCTCCTCCCTCTGGAGCCAGGCCCACGGGCAGCTCACCTGGGCTGGCCGACCGCCAGCGCTCGCTTTCTCGCCGGGACCCCCCGCTCTGCCGCCAGCTTCCTCCCGCCCCGGCCACTACAGTGCCGCCGCCAGTGCTGCCGCCACCCTCTTCCTCCTCCTCGTGCTCCTCGCGCAGCGTGCGCCAGTTGTCGCTATCCGAGCGGGCGAAGTCTTTGCGGGTGGAGGGAGCCCCCTCCTCAAACGGGGCCCGGGCTAGGAAAGAGAGCAGCCGTCACCCCCCCTTTGCAGGGACAGCTGCCCCCCACTCCGCCCCAGCGGGACCCCCTCTCTGCGGCCGGCTTGGAGGACGGGGGTGCCTACAAGCGTCTGGTTGGGGGGGGTCTCCTCTGCCCCGCACGTACCTCCTTCCCGCCGGGTGGGCTTCTCGAAACGCCGATCCCCTCTGCGAGGAAAGGAGGGGGGTCAGGGTGGGGAACAGGCAGGCAGCCCCCACCACCTCAGCCCCCCTTGCCCCCTACTACGCACCGGTCATCCCAACTCTGGCTGCGGTGGATTTCGCGGAGCCCGCCTCGGCCAAAGGCGCCGCCTTCCGTCTCCTCAATGCTTCTTTGGTAAAAGCCGCTCTCGCCTCGCCCGCGGCCTGCTTGTTTCGGGGAGGGGCGGACAGGAGAGACCTCACCAAAGGCGCCCGCTGCCCCTGACGGGAAGGGAGCCGGGACCCACGCCCTCAGGGTCTGCCGCCCCGCCCCGCCAAAGTCTCCTTACCTCGGCTCCGGGTGCTGCCTCTTCCGCGCGAAACCCCTGCCGGGGCCACCCCGGCCCCCTTCCCCATCAGCCTCAGCACGGCCACACTGTTCACCGACATGGAGAAGTTCCTCTGCAGGAACCCAAAGGGGAAAGAGGTGAGAGAGCGTGGGGCAAGGCCATTGCGTCCTCCCGGCCGACCCACAGGTCCGGCACCTCACCTGCTCTTCTTCCGTCAAGGGTACCAAGGCCAGGGGCTGCAGAGGGTCCTCCTCCAGGATGGCAGAAAATTCCCTGTCTTGCATTTCGTCAGGGACCTGCCCGGGGGGGAGAAGAACAGTGGCCCCTTGTGTGACCGAGAGCAGAGGTCTGCGAACCTGGCGACTTTACGACGTGTGGACTTCAACTCCCAGAATTCCTCAGCCAGCCGGCTGAGGAATTCTGGGAGTTGAAGTCCACACGTCGTAAAGTTGCCAGGTTCGCAGACCCCCGACCGAGAGGACAGGAGCGCTGAGCAGCAGGTCCCTCTGTGCCCGCCCGGCGACAGTGTGTGTGTGCTTGACACCGGCTTCCTCGTGGGTGTGTTGTCGTCTCTCCCGCACCCGGGCCAGAGCCAGGCTCCCCGAGGCCAGCCCAGCCCGGTCCCCGAGCACCTCCGGCCGGCGTCCAGGCTCACCTTATTGTCTTTGACGTAAAGTGCTAGCATCTCTTCCCGGCCGTATCGGTACTCGGCTAGTTTATACTTTGGCATGGCGGGGGAGGATGGCGGGGAAGCCACGCTCCCCCCGCTGGAGAGTGCCCGAAGCCTGGGGGGAGGAGAAGGCCGAGGTGAGGCCAGAGGAGGGGAAGGGTGCTGGCCAGAGTGGCCCACCCCGGGCAGCCTGCCAGCGGGGGGCAACCTGGCACGGAGGGAGGGCAAGAAGGGTTAGGGTCAGGCTGGGGGAGGCAGCCAGAGAAGGGCCCCTTCTAGGCCTCGGGGCTCCTGGCCAGGTGGCAGGAGAGGAAAAGAGAGCAGGAGAGGCCTGGATTCCCCTCAACTTCCCCGTTCACAGACATCCTAAAATGAAGGAAGGCGAATCTACGTGGTGCCCCAGGATCTGGTTGCGGGATCCAATCTGGACCGGAAGCTCTGTCTTCCGAGCTTTCGGACTCCTGCACCCGTCCTGGGGGGACTTTTCCCCTTAATAGTCCGAAAGCTTGGAAGAATAAAACTTTGGCCCTGGGGACCGACTCCCACTGGACCCTGTACAGACGAGGCTGTTGGCACCGCCCAGAGAAGCCTTAAGTGGCCGTTCCAGGACACTGGCCCCGTTGGCCCCCTTGCTGTGGGGCTGGCCCTTCCCTGCCCCGCTCACCATTCCGGCCCGAAGGTCAGCATCTCGGCGGCCATCCTCCCGTTCTGGGGCTGCTCTCCGGCCGGCCGCAAGCACCTCCGCTCTCTTCCCCAACGCCCTGGGAGACCCCCAAGCGCCGAAGGCGGCCCGAGGAACGGCGCAGCTCTTCAACTGAAAGGCAGAGGTGGCTACTGCTGCACCCCGTTTTTCTCGAGGGGTCCCAGAGGGAAAGGGGGGGCAGCCCGGGCCCTGGGAGGGGACGATGGCACGGAGCGCACGGGTCAGCTGGAGCAAACGCCGCTCCCAGGGAAGGGTGCCCTCCTAATGTACCTTAAACACCGGCTGTCAATCTCTCCCTCTGGCTGCAAAGCCCCAAGGACCTACAAAAGAGGAAAGGGCACCAATGGGCGATGCCTTCACGCTGATGTCAACCTGGAGCTGCCAGATTCGGGGGGGGGGCTGGGGGGGTGGGACCTGAGCAAAACAAGGTTTGCCTGCTGCCCCTCCTTGCCCCAGCCCCAGCCTGCAGGTGCCCTCTGGGGCCAGCCAATAGGAGAGGCAGGCGCCCGTGAGCCACCCGCAAGGCGCCTGAAGGTTCATTTTTTTTCAGGCAAGGGATAGGCGATTTAGGCAACTGCCCCGAGGCCAGGGTGGCACCAGGAGCGTCACCAGAGCCCCACCTTGCTGATAACCCTTTTATGATCCTTTTTTATTTCCAGGGCTATTTTTAACCAAACGTGGAGCTTATCTCAAGGAAAAAAAGCAAGATAGACAGACCGAAATAAATCAGGCTTGTTTCTCTCCCCCCCCCCCAAGATAAAAGGTAACTGGGGTTCATCGTACGGGCGGTGAGCCTGCTTCAGGGTCGGCCTCCACCCTCCGCAACTTCTCGGTTTGGGTGGTCCTCAACCTACAGCAGTCCATTTAGTGACGGTTCGAAGTCCCAAGGGCACTGAAAAAAATGACTTGGGACCCCGTTTTTCACACTCAACGACCGCCGCAGCGCCCCCCAGGAGCACCTGATCAAAATTAAGACGCTCGGCAACGGACTAGTATTTATGAAGGTCTCGGCGTCTCAGGGGGGGTCATGCGGTCCCCTTTTGCAGCCTTCCAGCAATCAAAGTCAATGGGGGAAGCCGGATTCACTTAACGACCGTGTGACTGACTTATCAACTGCGATGATCCACTTAACAACGGTGGCAAGAAAGGTCGTAAAACGGCCCAACATTTACTTCACAACGGCTTCACTTAACAATTTTGGGCTCAATTGAGGTCCGCCTGTCTTTCAATGTCCCAAACTAGCTTCCTGGGGTCTTTCGGATCTCTAGGTGCCCCCCCCCCGCAGGTCAGGTGGAGGGGGAAGGACCAGACCCCAGGAGAGAAGCCCTTTGGGAGCGGGAGTGACCACTGTCGTCTCAGGCCCGCCCTGACCCAGAGCCGGGCACTCACCTGACGGAGCCCGTGCGCCGGTGCTGCCCCTTGGCAGGAGGAGGGCAAGCTGGCAGGAGGAGCAAGGGGAGGAGGGAGGGAAGGAAGGAGGGAGGGAGGGAGGGTCAGCCTCCTCCTCCCTCAGCAGGCACAATCCCACCAATGCGGCTTCCGGAGCCCAGGGTGGCCGGAGAAGAATGCGGTTTGGCTTGGGACCCCCCCCAAGGACGAAGCCCAGCGGCTCCACTCCCGTCCGAGGAACACTCTGGAAAAGAGGAGAGGCCAGAGTTAAACTGGCAGGCGGACTCCGTCCTGCAGGCCGGCCGGCCCCTGCAGGACCTGAGCCGGGGGAGCCCCCGGGGTGGCAGGCGAGAGCGGAGGGAGACCCCCACCACCCCGTCTCTCCAGAAAGTGGCCGGAGGAGGACCCAGTTAGCACACGAGACGTTGAATGGCCACATCCCTCTGGTGCCAGCTTTTCCATCCAAGCAGAACCAAAGAGAGGCAGGCTGGTCCAGTGGTTAAGGCCCCAGCTAGAAAGCGGGAGACTGCGAGTTCGAGTCCCGCCTTGGGCACGAAAGGAAGGCGGGGGCTAGGCCACCATTTGCGAAACCTTGAGCCGTGCGGCAGGTGCCCCTGGAGAACAGAAGCCTTTTGACCGTCGGCACCTCCCGACAGTGGGAACAATTAGCCAGCGGAACGACTTGCCCCATCGCTAGGGAGATTTTTAAGAAAAGGCGGGACCGCCGTTTGTCTGAAATGTTATAGGGTTTGCTGCCTGAGCAGGGGGTTGGACTAGAAGTCCTCCAAGGTCCCTTCCAACTCTTGTTATTCGGAGCTCTGGCGGTGCAGGGGTCGGAAGGCGGTGTTGCAGGCTGACTCTGTTAATAATGTGCTGGGAGCCCCAGAGAAATTTTAAACCTCACAAAACGGCACCTCAGCCAGCTCCCCACAGCTGGTGCCCCTCCGCCTCCCACTGCACGGCCAAAGGGGGAACCGGTCACCCTGCAGGGCAACGGGACTTTAGAGGCCTGGAGGGCTTGCCGGGAAGGTCAGTCCCAAATCCTGCCCCCTCATTTCAAAAGCAAGAAGTTGGGCAACTTCCTCTGCAGCCCTTCAGAGAGTTTCCTCCTGGAGCTCATCAGAACCAGGAGCCGGAGGTCCCGCCCGCCACCGTCTTCTCCTCCCAACCCACGGTGGTGTCTTCCCGCCTGCTCTAACCATTCTGCTTCCGCTGCCAGAGAAGTCTCTTCTAGGATTTGTAAAAGCAGGAAGAACATTTTGTTGCCCAGTAGGCCATCTGCAGCAGTTCTGGTGGCTGCGAAGATCTGGGCTCCTGGGCAAGGAGAGCGTCCCAAAACAAAGCACGATAATGGCAGAACGGCAAGATAATGAGGGCAACCGTCAGCAAAAGAGGCTAAGGCCAGACTTTATTCTGAGTGAAGATACTCTAGAACAGAAGTCCCCAGCCCCTGGTCCGTGGGCCGGCACCGGTCGGCGGCATGCCAGCAACCAGTCCGCGCAAACAAGCAAAGCCCCATCCATGGGATGCAAGCAGCACACGAAACCACACACCCTCCGGTCTGCAGAAAATCCTCTCTCCATGGAACCGGTCCCTGGTGCTCAAAAGGTTGGGGACCTCTACTCTAGAACAGTATTATTACTCAACCTCGGCAGTTTTAAGACTTGGGGACTTCCAATTCCCAGAATCCCCCAGCCAGCATGTTAAGGAGTATCTTCCGTTTTCTATCAACTGAATGCAGCAGCTGTGCTGTCACCCAGCCCCTATTTTACCATTTTATGAAGACGTCTATCCTGAGACAAACTGTCACAAGCCTTTGCTGAGGTCCAGGTAAACTACGTCAGGACGTTCCCCCAATCTACTAAACGAGTAATTAACTTTTTTCAAAGGTTTAGCTCAGGGGTCTTCAAACTTGGGCCTTTCATGACTTGTGGACTTCGGCTCCCGGAATTCTGGGAGCCGAAGTCTCCGTGTCTTAAAGCTGCCGACGTTGAGAAAGACTGCTCTAGAAAGGACCCATCTGACTGCCATCTGTGGGTTAAGAACAACTTCAGATAGGGCCTGTCAGAAAGCCATCCCTTCTCAATCACTCGTGGTTTTATTGGAAAGCGGTAAGTCAGGAAATTCTCTTATCTGATCAGTAAACTCGCAATATAAGCAGGCAGGAAGCTGTTTGATCTTTTTTTAAAATCAGAAGTTAAGGTATTGGGGGGGCCTAACAATTCAACAGAAAGCCAAACAAGTTTAGGAGATTATTCAGAAGCTATAGTTGTGGGCTGCAATTTGGAAATGGGAGGTCAAATTCTAGTGCAAGGGTCTTCAAACTTGGCCCTTTTATGACTGGTGGACTTCAACTCCCAGAATTCCTCAGCCAGGCACGCGTGCCTGGCTGAGGAATTCTGGGAGTTGAAGTCCACCAGTCATAAAAGGGCCAGGTTTGAAGACCCCTGCTCTGGTGCTTGTCACATCTACAAAAAAGGTCCCACTTTTATGTCTGTTTTATTTGGCATATTTATATGTGGAACACGTTGGACACAAATCTGAACTCAAGGAGAGAAATTGGATTTCTAGATGACAGAAAAGGCCTCTGCAATTCTGCAGTGCAGGTAATCCTCAACTTTTGACCACAACTCAGCCCAAACTTTCCGCTGCTAAGCAAGACCGTTTTCGAAGCGAGTTTTGCCCCACTTTACCCCCTTTCTTGCCACCGTTGTTCAGCGAATCGCTGCAGCTGATAAGTTAGTAACCCGGTTGTTAAGTGAATCGGGCTTCCCCATTGATTTTGCTGGCCAGAAGGTCGCAAGAGGGGGTCCCGGGACCCCCTGGGACGCTGCAACGGTCGTAAATACGAGTCAGCTGCCCAGCGTCTGAATTTTGATCGCCCGGCCACGGGGATTGCAGCAGCGGTCGTAAAACGGTCACCAGTCACTTTTTCAGTGCCGTTGTAACTTTGAACGTCACTAAATGAATGGTCGTAAATTGAGGAGCACCTGTATTCCTAGTTCCTAGTCCCCCAGTCAGAACATCAGGATCTTGTCTTAACGTCTGCAGACTGAACCGCAGCCTGCGTGCAGCAATACAGCTGACAGCAATGCACCAACCCCAAAAGGAAAGACCGGGAGCAAAGATGAGAACACAGAACACAGAACAGGAGATCTCATATCATCCCGGTCAAACTGTTGTCCTATTTTTGAAAACCTCCAGGGATAACAGCACCCCACAACTCCACGCCCGCAGCGTCCTGCAGACGGCGCCATCCTAGATAAGCAAGACAACCCAGAATTTTCGGAACCTGGCGAACGATCCAGCGTTATTTTTCTAGAAGGACGTGGCGAGCGTCACTCCCTTGAATTTCAAGCCTTCCTCAGGGAGCCAAATGGGATAATTCACACAGAGCAAATGTTAACCCCGAGGCTGGAACACAAATTAGTGTCTACACAGCAGAGCTTGTAAGTTATTGGGGGGGGGGGAAGCACACCCCGTGAAGTACACTTTAACTTACAAAGAGTGCTTGAAGGAACAAGGCGTGCGTAGCCTAAAGCAGTGAAGGCTGAGTGGAGACGTGACATTATCCGAGGGGCTGTCCCAGAGAAGCAGGTCTCCCAGTTATAGCTCCTTCTGCATGGCTGGCTGGGGGATTCTGGGAGTTGAAGTCCACAAGCCTTAAAGTGGCTAAGGTTGGACACCCCCTGCTCTAGGGCACAAACTGGACTTGTTAGGACAGGGGTCTTCAAACTTGGCCCTTTGATGACTTGTGGACTTCGACTCCCAGAATTCCTCAGCCAGGCACGCGTGCCTGGCTGAGGAATTCTGGGAGTCGAAGTCCACAAGTCATCAAAGGGCCAAGTTTGAAGACCCCTGTGTTAGGAGGTCCTACTCTAGAAATGCACTGTGAGGAATCCCCCAGGTGCAAATGGTTTGTAAAGTAGGCTGCAGCGCCTTTTGCTCTGGAAAACCTATCAGCTCCTAGGTCTACAACCGAAGCTACTGTAAATCTGTCGAGGAGAGGACCCTCCTCCAATTTCACATTCTCTCAGCAATAATCCCTGAGAAAAGATTCAGGACCGTCGGCATCTTGGTGAGTTGAAGTCCCCAGGTCGTAAAGGGGCCATCGTTGCCCACCCCAGCATCTAAACTACCAGCTTAATAAGTAATAATCGGCATTATGTTTTGAAAGTCCTTCTGGCCAGCTCCGAGCACGCTCACTTCTGGGGCTGGCCCACCCTTAGCCCCCCCAAGCGGCCCTTCTTCCCATTAGGCAACTTTTGCTTCTCCCTGGCCTAGTTCTTAAAACTCTTAAAGCAGATTCACCTGACTGAACTTTAAAAAAAATAATGCATAACCTGCATGTTTTAGTCCCTCCTGGTTCAAGCCACATTTGTGGATTGAGCACTGAAGCGCATCCACCCGAGAATCAAAAAGAAACGGCGTTCTCCTGTAGCCTCCTTCTCCCTGCCAGGAACCCTTGGTGAAATCGAGAAAGAAATTAAACATTCTTTCCTTCGATGCCGGCCACCCTCTGCCTCAGGTAATTGGGGCCGAAGCACCTTCAGATAAGGAGAATTCCTGGTCAATTCCTCCTTGCAACAGGTGACCCACGCCTTCGACACACGTCCACCTATCAATAACCATTTAGGTGCCACTTGCCACTTTGACAATCTTGGAAGGCACGCAGGGCTCATCACGGCCCAAATACCGAAGAATTAGGCTACACCTGGATTCAATTAAAAACTGAAGTCACCTTGTCGTCATACTCCTCAGACTCCTAACAGTTATACGCTCACAACAACAAAGATGATTAGGGGACTGGAGGCTAAAGCATATCAGGAACGTTTGCTGGAATTGGGTATGTCTAGTTTAATGAAAAGAAGGACTAGGGGTGACATGATAGCAGCCTTCCAGTATCTCAGGGGCTGCCACAAAGAAGAGGAAGTCAAGCTATTCTCCAAAGCGCCTGAAGGCAGGACAAGAAGCAACGGATGGAAACTAATCAAGGAGAGAAGCAACCTAGAACTAAGGAGAAACTTCCTGACAGTGAGAACAATTAACCGGTGGAACAACCTGCCTCCAGAAGCGGTGAATGCTCCAACACTGGAAGTTCTTAAGAAGAGACTGAACAGCCATTTGTCCGAAATGGTATAGGGTTTCCTGCCTGAGCAGGGGGTTGGACTCGATGACCTCCAAGGTCCCTTCCAACTTTAGTATTATTATTATTATTATTTAACATCCTGCAAATCAAATGTCTACAAAGATTCTCAGTCCTCCAGATCAGAGTTGTATCAAAAGTGATTTTTATTTTAGAAAAGGCAACTGATAACGTAACACAATATAACATAATATAGTAATGACCAAGTAATTTGAACGGTCAATAACCGTCCTTCCATCTCTCACAGCATCCAGTACAACTGATGAAGCTTCCCGGATAGGAAGCCAAATATTTTTTCTCCTTCTTCCACAAAAAAAAATAAAAATCAGTCTGCTTGCCTTTTCTAAAATAAAAGCCGCTTCTGATTTTCTGCAAATCCAACCATCGTACCTTTTCCCCAACCACAACCTTGTATGTAATCTGGTTTTCTTCTCCATATACTGGATATTGTGAAATATTGAAAGCAATTCCTGAGCACAAGTCAAGGACACTTTTTTTAGCAATAGCCCTACTGGAAGAGCACTAGAACTCAGAGTGTATAACCAAGGAGGCATCAACCACATTAACAGATTTTGAATATTTTTACATAGGCCTTCCATTCAAAACTCACCATCAGATAGGGCAGGGATTGCCATTCCCTGAAATCTTCTCCACGGCTGCCCCTTCCTTGTGAAACACACTCCCCCTGGTAATTCGACAGACACCCCCCCACACAAACCCTTTTATCCTTTTGGGAGTCCATTAAGATCCGACATTTCAACTGAGGGGCTGGGATAGGATCACAGAGAAAGTATGGTACTTTCTTACCACAGGAAGTATGGCAAGACGGCAAGTGGAGTTGGCTACGTGCCATCCCAACAGGACGATTAAGGCACAGAGTTTTTGTCACTGTCTCATTTTATGGTTTTAATGCTTCATAACTGTTTTATAGTTCCGGGTTTTATTGTTGTTGCGAGCCACCCAGAGTTGCTTAAGATGGGTGGCTGCATATTTAAAATAAATAAACCTTGCACAACAGTTCGTTATATTTTAAATGCATGGGAATTAGGGGTGTAACGAAGCAGGAGGAAGGGAAAAGTTGCAGAGACTGAAGTAACACGGTTTTTGCCCGGTGCTTAAAAGGTGAATGAGAGAGACCCAAAGGGCTCCTTCCAGCCCCCCATCCCAGCCACTTCCACCTTCCTCAGAGGAAGACTCCAGCCTTGGGCAAAGTCTCAGACCCTTAAGCGTCCACGTCCCTGTTCAGGTATGACTTTACAACCGAGATGGATAAAAGTCAGCAGGTTAAACGAAAAAGAACTGAAACTTTAAAAAAAAGCACTGCCATACAGTCCTTGACTTACAATAGTTCGATTCAAAGTTACAACGGTACTGAAAAAAATGACTTCTGACCATTTTCCACACTTACGCCCATTGCAGCATCCCCATGGTCGTGTGATTAAAATGCTCGGCAACTGACTTGTGTTTATGACGGTCGCCGTGTCCCGGGACCACGTGATCCCCCCTTTTGCGACCTTCTGTCAAGCAAAGTCAATAGGGAAGCCAGATTCACTTAACAACCGAGTTACTAATTTATCAGCTGCAGCAATTCACTTAACAACTGTGGCAAGGCAGGTCGCAAAACGAGGCACAACCCACTTAACTATCTCGCTTAGCAACAGAAATTCGGTCGGGGAAGTCGAGGACTTCCCGTACTAAAATTCTGTTTTCAGAGCCATCAAATCTCACTGCCAACCTGATAAGCTACGTTAACACCCTGAGAAAGGGAACAGAAGAACGGAGTTGGGAGAGAGACCTTGGAGGTGTAGGTGAAACGCTAGCTGTGATACACACACACACAGAGCAACCCACCAACCTACCCTTTCCCCATCCATCATTCAATCAATCAGAATAGAGCTGGAAGGGACCTTGAAGGTCAACTAGTCCAGAGGTCCCCAACGTTCTAGGCACCAGGGATCGGTTCCGTGGAGGGAGGATTTTCCGCGGACCGGAGGGCACGTGGTTTTGTGTGCTGCCTCCATCCCGCGGATGGGGCTTTGCTTGTTTGTGCGGACCGGTTGCTGGCATGCCTCGGCCCGGTGCCGGTCCATGGACCCCTGGCCTAGTCGAACCCCCTGCTCAAGGAGGTCCCTATACCATTCCAGACAAGCGGCCGTCCAGTCTCTTCTGGAAAGCCTCCAGGGATGGAGCAGCCACAACCTCTGGAGGCCACTTCCGTCCCACTGGTTAATGGCTCCCGCTGCAGAGGACCCCTTGCAAGGGTCCATGTTTACCGACCACGTTCAAAACCAGGTCGTGCCCCTGACCGGAGGGCAATCATTAGCCAGGCCCTTTGAACCTCCCCCTCGCTAAGCCAACATCTCCGCCGCCGGCTCCCTCCTCTGCCAGGGCTGACCCAGAGCGGCATCCAAACGGTAAACTTTGTTTAGGTGAAGCCAGGTCAGCGCAGGGGGGACGGCCAGCATCCCTTGGAAGGGGGGGGAGGAGAGAGAGGGACCCCTTTCAGGAGGCCGAAACGAAGCACCAATCCAGGTTACAACAATCCGTGCAATTCTTCCAACACACACACGCACACACCCAAAAGCTCACTTTTTGCAGGGTCTCCCTTTTGCAATTCCTCCTCCTCCTCCAGAGCCCCCCACCCACCCACCCCGCTTTGCAGCAAAGCCCCAAAACGTGACCTGCAAAGAGGCGCCCCCCCACACAAAAACCCGAACTGCATGCACGGGGTGTCTTTTAGGAGGGGAGGGGGAGGCAAGCGGGGGTCCCTCCCTCTCGGCCCCAATTAACCCCGCCCTTCAGCAGACTCCCCCTCAAGGAAGGCCGGAAAATGGGGGACCCTCATGCTGCAACTTCAAGCCCCCCCCACCTGCCCGGCCAGCAGAGGGGAACCCCGCCTGCCCCTCCCCGTCAGGATGAAGGCCCTCGCTTTGGCCCCTGCAGGGCCTCCAGCCCCGAAATACGCCCCCCCCGGCAGCCACACCCCCGCCGGGGGAAGGGGCGCGGGAGGGGGAGGGGCGGGCCGCTCCCACGGGCCACGCGGGGCCGCACGTGCGCGGAGGCCGGGCAGGCCGGCGGGCAGCGGCACCGGGGACGCCTCTTCTTCTTCTTCCTGCGGGGCCCGGCGGGCAGGGAGGGAGGGAGGGAGGGGGGTGGGGGGGAGCCCCGGTTCCCATGGCGACGGAGGGGCCCCCGCGGCGAACCTTACCCGCCGGTGGGTGGGTGGGTGGGGTGGCGAGGCGGCGGGGGCGGGCCGGGGGGGCCGAGGAGGAGGCGGAGGAGGAGGAGAAAGAGGCCGCGACGGCGTCCACGGCTCTGCGGCTCCGCGTCTCGCGCTCCTTCCTCCTCTCGCCGCTTGTTTGTGTTTGTAACCAAGATGGCCTCCCTCCTCCCGGTCACGTGACGCGGGCTCCCCGAAGGCGCGCGGGCGGGCGGCGGGCGTCACGTGCCGGGGGAGCAGCGGGGAGGGGAGGGGGAGGGAGGACGTCGTTGGACGTGACCCCCCCCCCGCTCTCGCCGGCGCGCTTCCCCTCAAGACTGTGGGGCGACGCCGCGACGTCACGTCAGGCGCGCTCCCGGCCCCGCCCACTCCTCCCTCCCTTTTTTTTTTTTTTTTTATCATAAGTCCCCAGCCTGGCCTCCCTCTGCTGAGGCCTTTTGCGCTGCGGCGGCCCGGAAGGCCGCGCGCGGTGACGTCACGCGGGACGCCGCGTCTGTATAAAATGACGTCACATTTTAATGTGTCAGCCCAGAGAGTCTGGGTGTCAGAGAGAGTCTCTGAGCGTGCGCAGAGTGCCCTTTGTCCCTTTTCTGCCCAATTTGGGCCTGGTGAAGCTCAGCACCGTTAAGAAAGAGCTGGACTTCGGGCCCCAGAATTCCCCAGCCGGCCTGGGGGATTCTGGGGGCTGAAGTGAATGCTCTTAAAGGGACCGAAGGCTGGGACTGTGCCCTGGAGGAGGGCAGGCCGGGCTGGCCGTAGAGCCCCGTCCCTCCTGAGGACTAGAATCTTCCTCCGGATCCTGCCTGCTGGCCTTTGGATTTAAGCCAGGGCTCTTCAAACCTGGCCCTTTGATGACTTATGGACTTCAACTCCCAGAATTCCTCAGCCAGTGTGCACGCATGCCTGATTTAAGCCATCAAAACATGACTCTGCAGCCCCATGTGGGGGGGAGGGGGGAGGCAGCCCTATGGTGCTGGTTAGTGCCTCAAAAGCCCTTCCTTGGCCTTTGGACTAGATCGGGTCTCCAAACCTGGCCACGTTACGACTGGTGGACTTCAATTCCCAGAAGGCTGGGCGGGGAATTCTGGGAGTTGGTCCACCAGTCTTGACATGGCCAAGTTTGGAGTCCCCGGGGTAGAGTAGAGTAGAGTAGAAAATAGAATAGAATAGATGGAATTAAAATAGAATAATAATATGGAATGGAATAAGAATAGAATAGAATATGAAATGGAGAGAATAGAATATGAAATGGAGAGAATAGAATAGAATAGAATAGATGGAATTAGAATAGAATAATAATATGGAATGGAATAAGAATAGAATAGAATATGAAATGGAGAGAATAGAATGGAATAGGGAATAGGAATAGAGTAGAATAGAATAGAATAAGAATAGAATAGAATAATAATATAGAATAGAATAGGAATAGAATATAGACTACAGAATAGATGGAATAAGAATAGAATGTAGAATAAAATAGAATTCTTTATTGGCTAAGTGTTATCGGACACACAAGGAATTTGTCTTGGGTGCATAAGCTCACAGTGTACATATAAACAGCAAGTAATAGGCCATAGGTCATAACCATAGATACAACGTTATAAACAACTAATAAATCATAAGAAAAAATGAGACATGCTGTGGGAATTAAGTCTTCAGCAGAGCGATGGCATGTTGGAAAAAACTATTATGTCTATAGCGGCATGCTGAGAGAAGCTGACACAGTTTACGTCCAGGATGTGAGGGGTCTGTAGATAATTTCTCAGCCCTCCTCCTGGCTCATGCAGTGTACGGGTCCTCAACGGAAGGCACGCAGGTTTTGCCATTGTTTTTTCTGCAGTCCTAACTATCCATTGAAATCTGTACCTGTCCTATTTGGTTGCTGTGCCAAACCAGAAAGTTATTGAGGTACAAAGACTCAACAATTCCTCTGTAGAACTGTATCAGCAGCTCCTGCAAAGGTCCTGAGCTTTCTGAGTTGATGCAGGAAGAACATTATTTGTCGTGCCTTTTTAGCGATGGTTGTAATGAAAGATGACCATTTGAAGCCCTTGGAGATAATAGAACCGAGAAACTGTTGATATTGTGTTGCCCAATATCCTTGCCTCCTTCTCAATCTAACTCTTATATACTGTGTAGACTGTTTTTAAATTTTAACACTTCATTGTGCACCGCCCAGTCCCTTTCTGAAGGCGATGGCCATTCAAACGTATACAAAAATAAATAAAATGTGGTTTTCCACCCAGTTGCCTTTTGCAGACTCCCACTTCTGAACGGCAGGAAGGGGCAAAGACGGACCCTGGCCGGTGTCTCTGCAGCCTCTGTAATCCTCTACAAAGAGGGGAGCCCCTCTCAGCTAAATCTGCTTTTGCCTGTTTTGCAACTGCATTGGGTTTGCCGATTCACATTTGTTTTGCAATCAGTGACTGTTCCACAACCTTTCTTACAAATGTGGTTACCAAGCCAGTTATTTATAGCTCTGTGTTGGGTTTCTTGTTATGTTAAAGGACCTTTACTTTTGTCTCCTAAATTTCATTTGGATATTTTTCCATCCAGGTCTTCATTGTCAAGATCCTTCCTAATTTTTAACAGACTAACGGAAGGGACCTTGGAGGGGTCTTGTAATCCAACCCCGTTCAAGTAGGAGACCCTATACCACGGGTCGGCAACCCGCGGCTCCGGAGCCGCATGCGGCTCTTTGAGGCCTTACCTGCGACTCCGGAGCCTCCTCCGCCATTTTGGCGAGCGCATGCGTGCATGCGCGGGCGGGTGCGGGGGGTGCGCGCGCGCAGGTGCGCATGCGCGAACGGCGCGCGCATGCGCGAACGGCGCGCGGGGGCGCATGCGCGGGGGCGCGGGGGCACGCGCGCATGCGCGAACGGGCCGCGCGCATGTGCGGGTGCGCGCGCATGCGCGAACGCGCGGCTCCCAGCGTTTTTTTTTTTTAAGCTAAATGGGTCCGTGCGGCTCATCCGACGTTTCGGATGGCCGACCCATGCCCTATACCATCTCAGACAAATGGCTGTCCAATCTCTTCTTCAAAACTTCCAGTGTTGGAGCACCCACAATTTCTGGAGGCAGGCAGTTCCACTGATTAATTGTTCTCACTGTTTGGAAATTCCTCCTTAGTTCTTAGGCTGCTTCTCTCCTTGACTGGTTTCCATCTGTTCTTCTTGTCCTGCCTTCAGACAACATTTCTATTTTCAACATCTACCACATTAGTTGTCCCAACCAATTCTGCCTTATCTGCAGGTGCATAAGCGTTTGTTTCTTCCTCCAAATTGCACATCACTAAAGTATTCAAGGTGAATGCCTGCAGGACCACACCTGTTTTCCCCTATTCAACTCTGGTTCCCCGAGTGACACACACAGCCCTGTGAAAGAGGATGATTTTCAGCAATCAGCTGGGATCTGCCCCACCACACCCCGTGCGCATGAGGACATCAGGCAATATTTTGTGTTACGCTGGACAAATCACGATATCTCCAGAGCATTCCAACAATCTGATAAATAAGTGGCCTGATCAAAGATCAACTACGTTCAATAAACCTTTTTTTATCTGGAAGGCAGAAACAAAAACACGCTGGCACCAGAAACCTCGGAGAAGTGGGGAGACACTTTAGAAACAGAGTGTGGTGCAATTTGTGTATCGGTTTAAGTTTACGGCCTGGGTGGCTCCTTGGAGTGGGCTATCCTCCAATTTTTTATCTGGTGACAATTTTCTATCTGGTGCTACTTGGCATCCATTCACCCTTGGTTTCAAATTACCCTTGCGATGCAGAGGGTCTGTGGCCCCCCTCCCTAGCCAGCAAAACTCTCTAATCACCCCTCCCTCGCTGGATGGCAGCACAGGGAACCCACGTTTGAAACCGGCTTCAAGGATGCTGGCCCTCAAGCCAGGCTCCAGGTGGGATCAGAGGAGGCTGTGGGTGCTTGTCAAGCCAATCAAAGCCTCTGGAAGCTGGGGGCCACATTGCTCCAAGGCATTACCTCCACCTGGCCACCTGAGTCTTCTCTGGAGACCCCAGGGAAGTACGTGCCCCAGAGACCCCACTGGAAAAGACAGTGTGAAGCAGCAGAGAAGGCTGGCGCTCTTCCAGTTCGGCTGTTGGGTGCTCCGTTGCTCCCCAAATCTTCTGCCTGCCAATCTGCCCCCCCTTTTTTTCTTTGGATCTTTGCCCGGGCCCCACCCCATGAGACATCAGCACGTAAAGCCCCAGTGGTGAAGGGGAAAGTACAAGGTTCAAGAGGGCAGACACTTGGGTTAACAGCCTGTAGCCCTGTGCCCATGGAGGGTGGGTGGGGATCCGAGCCCAACTATATTAACCGGAAAGGGAGATGCTCTCGTTCTTTGCTCCAACCGCTTCCCAGGATGGGCTGCGAGAAGGCCGGCCTGGTGCTGCTGCTCCTGACCCTGGACGGCCTTCCGGCGACCAGACCCGCCAGGTAAGCAGCAGCGCTTAGATTATTCAACCAAGGGATGGATCCATCTCTAGATCACTTCCTTCGGTTCCAAGCGGAGCGGCAAAGATAATGAACGGTTTCGAAGCTAAACCGTATAAGCAACGAACGGAGACTAACCAAGGAGAGAGCCATCCCAGAACTTAGGAGAAATTTCCTTAGGACAGTGATGGACAATTAATCAATAAAACGGGCTTGCCCTCAGAAGTTGTGGGTGATTCAACACGGGAGGTTTTTAAGAGGAGATTGCACAGCCATTTGTCTGAAATGGTGTAGGGTCTCCTGCTTGAGCAGGGGGCTGGACTAGAAGACCTCCAAGGTCCCTTCCAGCTCTATTCTATTCTATTCTATTCTATTCTATTCTATTCTATTCTATTCTATTCTATTCTATATTTTATTATTCTATTCTATTCTATATTTTATTATTCTATTCTATTCTATTCTATTCTATTCTATTCTATTCTATTCTATTCTATTCTATTCTATTCTATTCTATTCTATTCTATTTAGGACAATTAACCAGTGGAACAGCTTGCCTTCAAAAATCATGGGTGCTCCATCACTGGAGGTTTTTAAGAAGAGACTGGACAGCCATTTGTCTGAAATGGTGTAGGGTCTCCTGCTTGAGCAGGGGGGTGGACTAGAAGACCTCCAAGGTCCCTTCCAGCTCCTATTCTATTCTATTCTATTCTATTCTATTCTATTCTATTCTATTCTAATGATGAACAGCTGAAGGAGCAAGATATATCTAACGTATTGAAGAGAAGGAATACGGGGGGGGGGGGCAAAATAGTTGTCTTCCAGTATTTGAGGGGCTGTCATAAAGAAGAGAGGATGGTGTTACTCTCCAAAGGGCAAAGCAAGAAGTATAATGGGTGGAAGTTTGTCGAAGAGAGACCCAACCTAGAAGTAAGGAGAAATTTCCTACATTACAATTTTTTTAATTAGTTTGGCAGAATAGAAAATAATTTAAAAAAATGAAAATAATGGGAAACTAGGGGAGGAAAAGGAGAAAAGGAAAAAGTTATCGGGTAGAAGGGAAAAAAGGAAAAAAAAGTGCAGACGTCCGACTCTTTTAAGCACAGTAGAAGACAGACTAGTCTCAACTTTTTTATTTTTGCACAATAATAAATACTAGCCATTTCTATAGCAGCAAACCCATCAGTCAGCAAAATCAAAATTTCACGGTTTTTTTTCCATCATAAAATCCAGAAGCGATAGACTGGACAAACATTTGGCTGGGATGGTGCAAGGTCTCCTGCCCTGAGCAAGGGGTTGGACTAGAAGACCTCCCGGGTCCCTCCCAGCCCTTTGATTCTAGGATTCTAGGATATTTTCTGCACAGAAGTGAGGACTGGAAGGGGATGAATTGGATTTGAAGGCAGAGATTTGTGTTACTGCTGCTGTTAGGAGCGGCCTTTCAGCCCTCCCCAGGGCAGAGCAAGGCAGGCCGAGCCAAAGCAGGCTAAAATGAAAGGGTTGTGTTGTAGCACCTTTAGAACAGGGGTCTTCAAACTTAGCCCTTTTATGACTTGTGGACTTCGACTCCCAGAATTCCTCAGCCAGGCACGCGTGCCTGGCTGAGGAATTCTGGGAGTCGAAGTCCACAAGTCATAAAAGGGCTAAGTTTGAAGACCCCTGCTTTAGAAGCTTCTTGGATAAGAAGTGAAATGTTTTCAAAGAAAAACCAAGAGACGCCACTTGTCTTTTGGAAAGCCCCTTTGAGGCAGTATCCACCTGCCGTTGCAAGGGAAACAGCTGGCCCCAAATTAGCCATGGACTGGATCAGCACCAGCCAGCTGTAATTTCCAAGAATTTTCCCTTTTGTCTCCCTGCAAAGTCAGGATCTGCAGCCCCGAGTCACAGCCAGCCCCCTTGCAATGGGCACGTCAGTGGAGACTCAATCCCCCCGCCCCCCGGGCCAAAAACATGTAAAAAAAAAAGGCTAAATCAGGGCAACTGGACCCAAGTTTATTAAACCGAGACGATTCGTTACTCATCCAGGCAACTTCTTCAGGCAAAATGAAGATTTTTGGTTAGGCAAAGAGTTAGATATATTTTGGTCCAGTTGCCCCGATTTAACATTTTTACTCCATTTACAGGTTGCATTTCATTTTTGGGAGAAACCTCTGCAAGAGTTAGTTCATTCCAACGATACCCCCCCCCCCCCGTTTTCATTTTGACTGAAGAAGTTACTTTAAATTAAATTAAGTTAAATTAAGTTACTTCGTTTCGTTGTGAGTTACACAATGACAATAAAGACACTCCGTTCTACCTGGATGAGTAACGAGACCTCTCAGTTTAATGAGCTTTGGTCCAGTTGCCATAATTTAACCTTTTTACTTGCAAGGGGTGCCCTCCACTCTCCCTTCAGTGGGTCTCCCGGGGCCTGGTATTCAGTCCCCCTCCTTGCCCCACCTCCAAACTGTTTCCCTCAGAGGGCGAGGGAGACCCACCCCCTGCTGATGGGGTGTTCCAGGTGGAGTCCCAAAGATTTCTTCGTGGTACTTAAACTGACAAGGAGATGAACCCTGGAGCCCTTTCGCAGGCAGCTCGTGTGGGGCGCAGAGTGAGGCAGCTCCTCTGGGGGATCTCTGGGTGGTAGCCTGTCCCATTGTCCCTCCTGCTGCAGTGAAGTGGTCGGGAGATGGGTGTGGGGCAGGGGGCTCTGTCTTTGCCTCTGTGCAGAAGTTAACCCTCCCTGTCTCTCCCTTTCAGGGTACACTCAGTCCCAGGTGTGAAGACCCCACAGAAGGCCCTGAGCACAGACTGTGAGTAGTGTTTCCCTCCCTCCCTCCCTTCCCTGGCTGGTCAGCCTGACCTCTGGCCTGCCTCTGGCCCAGAGGGAGCAAGGAGCATCTTCTATGCAGCTGCCCAGCGGGCACCTGGGCGCTTTGGGGGCAGAGGGGCCTAGGAGACGGTCCCACAGCTCCCAACCCCTTGTAGTGCCAAGCCAGCACCTTCCGGGAGCTGGGAAACCCAGCCTCTCTTGCGCCTGGCGGGCTGCGTCCCGGTGGCCGGAGGGGCTGACCCTTTGCTCCCCCTTCCCCTCAGACTACTGCGACTTTGACAACGCCGAGCGTCCCTTCTGTGACTGGAGCGCGCCCCCCGACAGCCAGTGGCTCCGAGAGCGTGGGCAGAAGCCCGGGGAGAGCCCCGGACCCCCCGAGGGAGACATTGCACGGAGTAAGAGCTTCGCAGTGACCCCAGTCCCTTCCGCGGGGGCTCTGCTGGGCCCCTCTCAGGCCAGCACCCTCGAGAGGCCCCGAGACGGACAGGCGCCCCTCGGGCTGGCAGGGGCTGCCCCTGGATCCCGTGCCAGGGCGTCTCCCTGCTGCTGCTGCCTTCATCGGGGGCCCTGGCCTCTCCTGGCTGAGCTTTCCCACGGTCTGGAGCTGGGCCTGGCTTCCCAGCAGAGAGGGATGCCCCTCCTGGGCGAGGGGTCCCCGGTCAGCAAGCCAAGAGACCCTCCCTCAGAGCTCTGCCCTTCGGGGTGCAGCCGGCGAGGCCTGGCCGGGCCCCTCTGCTCTAAAAGTCCAGGGCTTCTCCCTTTCCAGGAGACTATTACATCCACCCAGCAGCTGGGCGGTTTGCACAACTGGAAAGCCCGGAGGTGGACCCGGCCGCGGCGGAGGTCTGCGTGCGATTCCTGTATTATTTGTACAGCCTCAGCCTGGAGGGCCAGCTGAGCGTCGAGATCCGGGACGCCTCGGGCAGTGTCGCCCCCTTGTGGAACCGGACGGGAATGGAGAGCACGTCCTGGCTGAGCGGGGCCGTCACGGTTCCTGCCCAGGCTCAGCGCCCCTTCAAGGCAAGTGGGGGGGGGAGGGGGGGCACAAGAAGTCCTCGACGTCTGACCGTCATCAAGCCTGGCGGTTGCGGTCATATGTCGCGATGGTCGTAAAGCAAGTAACCACATGACCGGAGTCATTACAACCTTTTGCGCGGCCATCGTAAAGCGAACTGGGCAGTCGTTAAACGAGCACCCTGGTTGTTAAGCACACCCTCTTCCCACTATTGTCTGGCTATTTTGTGGGGATCTGGAAGCGAGCCCCGTTTTCCGGCCAAAACAGAAACCGGGGTCAGGTGACTGCAGGGCGTTGCAAACAGCTGTAGATGCAGGCGGGTTTCCAAGCATCCAAAAAGGCGGCCACGTGACCACGACGGGTGGGGGGCCACGTCAGAACTTCATAACCAGGTCGTAAGTCCCTTTTGGAGGGAGTGGGTCGTAACTTCGAACGGTCACTAAGCAGTCGGTCGTAAGTTGAGGATTATCTACACGCAGGTCCTTCTGCCTTCTCGGCCGCCTCCAGGATGCCACCCGCGAAGGAGACTTAAAGAGTTTACTTGCAGCCTGCAGACAAGGCATTCTTAGTTTGCATTTTGTTTCATTTTATTTTATTTTATTATTTTATTTTATTATTTTATTTTATTTACTTTTTATTTTTTATTGTTTTATTTTACATTTTATTGTTTTATTTTATTTTATTTTATTTTATTTTATTTTATTATTTTATTATTTTATTTTATTTTATTTTATTTTATTTTATTTTATTTTATTTTATTTTATTATTTTATTTTATTTTATTTATTTTATTTATTTTATTTATTTTATTTATTTATTTTATTTTATTTTATTTTATTTTATTTTATTTTATTTTATTTTATTATTTTATTTTATTTTATTTTATTTTATTTTATTTTATTTTATTTTATTTTATTTATTTTATTTTATTTTATTTTATTTTATTTTATTTTATTTTATTTTATTTTATTTTATTTTATTTTATTTTATTATTTATTTTATTTATTTTATTTATTTTATTTATTTTATTTATTTATTTTATTTTATTTTATTTTATTTTATTTTATTTTATTTTATTATTTATTTTATTTTATTTTATTTTATTTTATTTTATTTTATTTTATTTTATTATTTTATTTTATTTTATTATTTTATTTTATTTTATTTTATTTATTTTATTTTATTTTATTTTATTTTATTTTATTTTATTTTATTTTATTATTTTATTTTATTTTATTTTATTTTATTTTATTTTATTTTATTTTATTTTATTTTATTTTATTTTATTTTATTTTATTTATTTTATTTATTTTATTATTTTATTTTATGATTATTTTATCTAGCAATTCAATATAGCTGCCCGTCTCATCCAAGTGACTCTGGGCAGCATTCAACAAAAACTAGAGAGTTAAAAACAAACATGAACTAGTCTTAAAAACAAGGAAACCTAAACAGAAGCAAGAGTATAGGAAGACAACCAACATCCCAAACCCAAATATATAATAGAATAACAGCATAACAGGTTTGGAAGGGATCTTGAAGGTCTTCTAGTCCAACCCCTCGCATGTATCTTGGTTATATCTCACCGTTGGCCCACCCTGAGCTCTCACCAAGTGAATCTTTTACACCGTAAGCGTTTGCCTTTGATCTGTGTTTCATAAAACAATCAACGTCACTCTTGGGTTTGTAAATGCCCTATTTAGAGAGCAGGAACAAACCCTGATCTGTCTTTCTATTCAGGTTGTTTTCAGAGCCAAACAGGTCAGCACAAATGAAATTACACTGGCTGTGGACTCCATCTTCATCCAGCTGGGACCTTGTTCACGTAAGTAAACTTCTCACAAGCCCTCACCACGTTCACACTTCAGGGTCGTGGTTTCTCAACCTTGGCAAGTTTAAGATGGGTAGACTTCAACTCCCAGAATTCCCTGGCAGTAATACATTCCTTTTGATATATATACCCATTGTGGCCGGCTTACTCTCTTGTAATCCCTTCCTCTGCAATCTTTCCACTCGAGAGGGTAGAATTCAGGCTGTGGAATTCTGGGAGTTGAAGTCCTTAAAGTCGCCAAGGTTGAGAAACACTGCTTTGGGGAAGAAGGGTCTTGCTGTATAAGGGGGGGTCTCATTCTTCCCCCCCCTCCTTCTCCTACAGCCTGTGTGGCCAAATGTGATTTTGATACTCCAACTGACCTCTGTGGATGGAGCAACCCAGAAGAGGGAGATGTGTCTTGGGGACCGTGGAATGGCCCCACAAACGTGCCTGGTGTGGGGCCATCGGATGACTTCTCTAGGCCTGGAGGTGAGTATGTACGGGGCAAGAATGTACTGAGCAAGTGGGCACTCTGTGGGCACGCGCACCGTCACCCCAGTCCTAGGCCTTCAGCTGAGTTTTATAAAACCTTTTCGCTTTAGGCCTCCGCCGCCGTGTGCAAAAAAACCAAAAAACCGGTTCAATCAATCAATCAATTTTAACTTCTTGCGGGGGAAAAAAAAGATCTCGCAAAGTTGGAATTGATTGATTGAACTTTTTAGTCCCACCCAGTCTGCCGTTACCACTGCAGCCACGCCCACCCAATGGGCCACGCCCACCCAGCACACGACGATACATAAGTGGGTTTTGGGTTGCAGTTTGGGCACTCGGTCTCTAAAAGGTTCGCCATCACTGTACTAAGGTGCTTTTCTCTAATGCAAGCAGAGGTTCCTTTTGAGTGTAACTCTGGGTCACTTTGCATCAAACAGGTGAGAAGTTTCGTTTCCTCAAATTAGCAGCTTCTGACCGCCAGCCAGACCATTTTTGAATTTGGTAGCTGAGAGAGAAAGTTTGGGAGAAAACCGAGGGGGGATTGTGCTAATTGTCACCAGTTTGGCGGCCCAACATAGGCTCAGTCTGGATTGCTCACCACGAGGTGCAGGCTGTATTCAGATCCAATGTAGGCATCCTGATAAACACAAAGAGCAGCCAACATCCGTGTGGTCTACCTGCCCCCCCCCCACGCATTATTATTTATTTATTTAGCGTGCGGCATAACACACATGGATTTACAACGTAGATTAACATTTCACCCAGCTGTAAAAGGAGCACAGTGGCTCAAGTGGGCAGGAGGTTAGCAAGCCCGTGTTCAAGTCCCGACAGCTCCTGTGGGGCAGGGTTGAGCTGCTGTCCTTCGCTCCAGCTCCTGCCGGGGACAGGAAGCTCCTCGGTGTTTGTGACACAAGTGCAAATCTAGATTAAAAACACAGTAAAATATGAATGCTAAAAAGATCTGTGTTCAAATACCAATGTCTCTAGGCCAGGGGTAGGCAACCTTGGCTCTTTTATGACTCGTGGACTTCAACTCCCAGAATTCCTGAGCCAGCCATGCTGGCTCAGGAATTCTGGGAGTTGAAGTCCACGCATCATAAAGGGGGCCATAGTCCCCCCATACTGGCTCAGGAATTCTGGGAGTTGAAGTACACGAGTCCTAAAGGGGGCCATAGTCCCCCCATGCTGGTTCAGGAATTCTGGGAGTTGAAGTCCACAATTCCTAATGGGGGCCATAGTTCCCCCATGCTGGCTCAGGAATTCTGGGAGTTGAAGTCCACGAGTCCTAAAGGGGGCCATAGTTCCCCCATGCTGGCTCAGGAATTCTGGGAGTTGAAGTCCACGAGTCCTAAAGGGGGCCATAGTTCCCCCATGCTGGCTCAGGAATTCTGGAAGTTGAAGTCCACGCATCATAAAGGGGGCCATAGTCCCCCCATACTGGCTCAGGAATTCTGGGAGTTGAAGTACACGAGTCCTAAAGGGGGCCATAGTCCCCCCATGCTGGTTCAGGAATTCTGGGAGTTGAAGTCCACAAGTCCTAAAGGGGGCCATAGTTCCCCCATGCTGGCTCAGGAATTCTGGGAGTTGAAGTCCACGAGTCCTAAAGGGGGCCATAGTTCCCCCATGCTGGCTCAGGAATTCTGGGAGTTGAAGTCCACGCATCATAAAGGGGGCCATAGTCCCCCCAAACTGGTTCAGGAATTCTGGGAGTTGAAGTCCACGAGTCCTAAAGGGGGCCATAGTCCCCCCATACTGGCTCAGGAATTCTGGGAGTTGAAGTCCACGAGTCCTAAAGGGGGCCATAGTTCCCCCATGCTGGTTCAGGAATTCTGGGAGTTGAAGTACACGAGTCCTAAAGGGGGCCATAGTTCCCCCATGCTGGCTCAGGAATTCTGGGAGTTGAAGTCCACGAGTCCTAAAGGGGGCCATAGTTCCCCCATGCTGGTTCAGGAATTCTGGGAGTTGAAGTCCACGAGTCCTAAAGGGGGCCATAGTTCCCCCATGCTGGCTCAGGAATTCTGGGAGTTGAAGTCCACGAGTCATCAAGGGAGCCATAGTTCCCCCATGCTGGCTCAGGAATTCTGGGAGTTGAAGTCCACGAGTCATAAAAGTGCCAAGGTTGCCCACCCCTGCTCTAGACCATCTAACCACTTAAGCTGAGCACCGTTCATATGAAAGAAATCAGATACTGGACAGGTAGATGCCCCTGGCTTACAGCTGGCATGATGTGACCCGTAGTTTGACCTGGGACCCCCACAGTCCCACCAAGGGGAGGATGCTGCGCCCCATTTATACAGGGAATCCTGGCAGACGCCGTGTGTGGTGTGAATCCTATTCAGGGTTGTCCATTGCTGACGTGGTTCTTCAACGTCTGGAACCTTTTTTTCTGGGGTCATCTCTGCGTCTTCCTGTGTCTGGGCATTCAGCAACCCATTTGGCTTTCCATTGGGAATCAATGTTAAAGTTGTTAAGCAGAGGTTGTGCAAGTGCTGGCGGACAAGGGTTCAGGTCATGAAACCCAGATTCCTAGTTGGATCCAGCGGGGAATGTCCTGCCCGTTGGTGGTGTCCACCTCTCCGTGCGTGGCGCCATCAGGGAAGCAGGAATCACCCACACCTCCGTCGGGGAGCTTGAACGCAAGGATTGGGGGTAAAGTACCTTATGGGTGAGGCTGTCAAGGTGTAGTTTCGGTGAAATTCCTGAATCTTGACTCACCGGGACTGAACTGCTGTTGAGGAGACCGTGGACTATGAGCTGTACACCTCTCCTGTTGGCTCGTGATGGGCACCATCCCTCCAGAGGTTTTTATTGCCCAGGCTGCCTAGCACGGTCTCAACGTTTTCAAACTTGCTCTTCCCCCCACGCCGACCCTTGTCCCAAAGCCAATTCAGACCCTTTCTACTCTCGCCCTAGTTGGTTCCTTCATGTTGCTGGATTCTTTCCAAGTGGCAAGCCGAGGAAGCGGCTTTCTGAAGAGCCCCACGTTCGGTTCCCCGGGAGGGTGCTTGCTCCTGACGTTCTTCTACACTCTCCATGGCGTCTCCAATGATACCGCCCTGAAGATCTACGCGGCTCCCCCAGGCAAGTTCCTGGGCTTTCTGAAAGGGACGCCCCCTCCCCTCCCAAAGGGCCTCCGAGCAGGCACACCCTGGAGTAAACTTCATTTTCTCTATGTGTTTCCTATAAACAGGGGGAGACCTGGGGGTCCCGCTGCTGACTCTCAGAGGGGAGCATGGTCCCGACTGGAGGGGGAGATTTGCTAATTATACCGGGAAGGGGGACATACAGGTAAGGTGGTCAACGGGGGGTCGGGGATGTTGAATAAGCTGCTCGCTTTGGCCACGTGGGAGGAGAAGGGGCAGAGAGTAACACCGGTGGTCGACTTACAGTCAAAATTAAGCCCAGAATTTCCATTGCAAAACGAGACAGTTGTTAAATGAGTTTGTCCCCATTTTATGACCTTTCCTGACACAGTTATTAAGTGAATCACTGCAGTTGTTAAGTTGGTAACACGCTTATTAAGTGGACCTACGTTCCCCATTGAATTTGCAAAGCGAAAAGGGATCACGTGACCCTGGGACACGGCAACCGTCATAAATACATGCTTCTGAATTTTGGTCACGTGACCCTGGGGATGCTGCTACAGCCATAAGTGTGAAAAACACTCATAAGTCCTTTTTCAGTGCTGTTGCAGCTTCAAATGGTCACTAAACAAAATGGTCAAGGACTACCTCTATTCACGTGACAGATTGTCAGGCTCGAGAAACCAAAAACGACACACAGAGATTCTTCGAAGCAGCTTTCTTTATGGTTATCGACAGAATCTTGCCAAACTGAAGCAGGCTATTTTCACCATAAAAGATCTACTCTGGGAAGTAATAGGGAGGAACTGTCTTCACCCTCTTTCTCCCACACAAACTGTGCTTTCTCTTTCACCTTCGGAGTGCAGCCTCTCCCTCCTGGGAATCCAGACTTCATTCCACCACACAGACTTTCAATCTGGAACTTCTCACCTGTTGAGAGTGCCCACCTCTGCGTGCCCCTAGAACAAGGGTCTCCAAACTTGGCAACTTTAAGATTTGTGGACTTCAATTCCCAGAATTACCCAGCCAGCCATGGCTGCGTTTGTTTCTCCTAACCCCCTAGAGCAGGGAGCTTGCAGAGAAAGGGATTACAAGAGGATAAGCAGGCCACAATGGGTATAGATATCAAAAGGAATGCATTAATGTCAGAGAATTCTGGGTATTGAAGTCCACCCCTCTTAAAGCCACCAGGTTTATGCCTTTAAGTGGCCAAGTGCCCTAGAATCCAAGGCACCTAATTACTACTGTGTGATCTCAACTCCTATTTAGTCAAGCGTGTCTTGATCAGCTGGCAGAGAGCCTGCCAACCACACAGCTGCTTACTCTACTGGCAGGATTCGTGCCCACCTGACTAATATGGCAGAACATGCCAGGTAGCCTTGCTTTACACAAGTGGTGGAGTACTTGTCACCAACCTAGGCTGAACCGATTAGGGTTGAGAGCCCCCGTTGCAGAGCATGAACAGTCGAGGGATCTTACCACCAGTGTGGCAACGAAGAGAAGAGAAGAGAAGAGAAATATAGAACAGAACAGAATAGAATAGAATAGAACAGATTGTAGAATAGAATAGAATAGAATAGAATAGAATAGAATAGAATAGAATAGAATAGAATAGAATAGAATAGAATAGAATAGGAATAGAGCTGGAAGGGACCTTGGAGGTCTTCTAGTCCAGCCCCCTACTCGAGCAGGAGAACCTATCCCATCTCAGACAAGTGATGTCTACACAGAAGGTCTGATTTCAGAGAGGGGAATTAAAATCACTCTTGCCCGCAATGCTACACACATCAGCTGAGTAGCAGCACGTGGGCATCCTTCACAGCTGGTGGTCACTCACGGTTTTCCACTTCTAGTTTGTCTTCGAAGGCGTGTATGCAGGGCAACCCAGCCTGGCAGTGGACAATGTGGCAATTTCTCCCTGTGAAGGTAGCCTAACCCCAACCCTGTGGGCAAATGGTGTGGGGGGGAGTGGGGTTGAAGAGCAGCCAGGGGTTGCTGCCCACCCCAGCTGACTCTGCCTGGCTGGCTTCCCTGCCCCATAGATATTTTGGCCACCTGTGATTTCAACAACAACGTGGACCCCTTCTGTGGCTGGAGTGCGTCTGTGAATGAGACCTGGAAACGAACGAACCAAAGCACCCCAACTGAAGACACGGGGCCCCCTGGAGATTTCCCCCATGGTGGTAAGAAGGGGGGGGACATGCCTGGGATCCCAAGGAGGCGATTTCATCTCCTCCACCCCGCTGGAATTGGGCAGGAGTCTTCAAACTTGGCCCTTTTATGACTTGTGGACTTCAACTCCCAGAATTCCTCAGCCAGGCATGCGTCACCAAAGGGCCAAGTTTGAAGACCCCTGGAATTGGGAGACAAAAAGAAAGAATAGGAGGTCAGATACAGGCTTGGGCAGGGAGCTGCTGAAAAAGATTAACCCCTGTCTGCCCTGTCTTCTTTGGGATCCTTCCAGTAGCCAATATCTTGTACGATTTGTAGCAAAGCACAAAACACAATGTTGTGTACCAACAAAGGAAAATATTTGCAGCTCAAGATTGAAATGTGGGGTCCTTGGTGCTCTCTGAGCTTGCTTGTTTTCTTGCAGGCGTTTCATGACCCAAACTGGGTAACATCAGCAGTGCTAGAAGGGAGGGGGGTTTGTGGAAGGAGGAGGAGGAGGAGGAGGAGGAGGAGGACTGTGGGGTCCTTGGTGCTCTCTGAGATTGCTTGTTTTCTTGCAGGCGTTTCATGATCCAAACTGGGTAACATCAGCAGTGCTAGAAGGGAGGGGAGTTTGTGGGAGGAGGAGGAGGAGGAGGAGGAGGAGGAGGAGGACTGTGGGGTCTTTGGTGCTCTCTGAGCTTGCTTGTTTTCTTGCAGGCGTTTCATGAAATGTCTGCAAGAAAAACAACCAAACTCAGAGAGCACCAAGGACCCCTGGCAATATTGCGTGGCCCGATCTCCTTCCTCTGGTGCCTTTTCCTGTCAGGGTTGACACAATGACCATGGATGACCTGGTGGGTCTCCCTCGCCTTTTTCTAGAAGGCTACTACATCTACGTAGAAGGTGGCCACCTGAAGCCGAATGAGTCTACGCGTTTCTCCAGCCCAGCGTTCTGCATGAATTGGGAGTCCTGTGTTGAATTCTACTACCACATGCACAGCATCGTGGAAGTTGAGACTCAGCTCCGGGTCCTGCTAGAAGAACCTTCAGGAAGCACCGTTCTTCTCTGGAACCGTACAGGGACTCAGGGTCCCAGCTGGCTCTATGGATCTGCGAGATTGCCATACGGCGGAGCACAGCCAAGCAAGGTTAGTGGAAGAGGAGGCAGATGGGCCCCAAGCATACAAGACCACAGGTGCAGTTTATTGGCAACCACACACATTTACAAGTTTTGGGATGCAAGCCTTGGCGGGGGGGACAGGTTGGAACAGATGTCTGCGTATCTGCGGCAGTCCCAACGTTCGGGTAAGATGAACCGTGACTGGCTGCCAATAAAGGAGAATATTTGTAGCTCAATGTTGAAATGAGGGTGGTCTCTGATCTTTGTCGTTTGCTTCATTACCAAAACTGGGTCACATTGTCAGTGCTAGTTAGTCTGGGTAATGAAATGTCTGCAAGAAAACAACCCAGCTCAGAGAACACCAAGGACACCCCCATGACTGACTCTTTTCCTCGAACCCAGATCACTTTTGAGGTTGTCAGAGGAAGCAATGCCTACTTGGACGTGTCGCTGGATAACATTTCGGTGCACAAGGGCCTATGTGCAGGTGAGGTTGTCTAAGCAGGATTGGCACACCTAGACAGACAGGTATGAAGGTATAGGCTGCAGAGGATGTGGGCAGTATTGTCCGTTTTCTCTCTGGGTGGGTAGAGGGGCACACAAAGGCCATGGTGTGACAGTCCACCCTGTGATTCTGTGCAGAGGGGAGACGTTGGTTTTGATTACATTGTGCAAGGTAAGCTTCCTTAAAAAGGACACGCAAGAAGCTCAAAACAGAAAGGAACAAAATAGAGAAGAAACCCACCGTATATCGATGCCTCTTGAAGCCCCTATGAGGGATACAGGCTCCGGATGGCACCAGGGGCCCAAGAGGCTAGTCCCTGATGGTCCTAATTTCAGAATTGTTCTTTCCAGGGCACCCAACAATTCCTGCGCCTCCAAGCACCACCTCAACAGCTCCACCAACTGCTGAGGGACCAGTGGTGACTGTACCACCTGAACAACCTACCGTCTCCCGGCCTACAACATCCAGTGCACCCACTGCCACAAAAAGCACAGGGACCCATCCCCATCCAGCAACACTTAGCTCCACTGCCCAGTCCACCAGGCCAGTCACTGTAACTACAAGCACCCCTGTGCCTACCAGGAATGCAAGTGTGGCCACCACGCCAGTTCCTCCCATCACCACCACCACGGCTGTCCTTCCCAACATCACCATCCCCATTGGAGCAGCCTCTACTCCCAAACTGACAACGTACACTGGGACCCCCAGACCAAGCAGACCTTCCCCCAGTTCTACTACTTCTAATCATTCTACCACCCGAGGGACACTGACCACCACCCCAGTTCCTCCCATCACCACCACTAAGGCTGTCCTTCCCAACATCACCGTCCCCAGTGGAGCAGCCTCTACTCCCAAACTGACGTCATTGCAACCGACCACTGGGACCCCCAAACTAAGCAGGCCACCTACTCCCAGCTCTACGTTGACCAGCTCTACCACTTCTAAGAGTTCCCCCAGCCAGGTTACTCCTGTCCCCAACAAGAATGAAAGTCTGACCAGCACTCCTGTTCCTCCCATTACTACGACCACAGGTAGCCCTCCCAACATCACCATTCCCACCGGAACAAACTCTACTCCCAAATTGACAACTTCATTGCCACCGGCCACTGGGACCTCCAAACCAAGCAAGCCATCTTCCCCCAGCTACCCCCTGACTGGTTCCACCACTTCTAAGAGTTCCACCACCCAAGGGACTCTGAGCACCACTCCGGTTCCTCCCATCAGTACCACCAAAGCTGTCCTTCCCAACATCACCCTACCCAGTAGAACAAGCTCTACTCCCAAACTGACAACTTCGTTGCAACCCACCAGTGGGACCTCCAGACCAAGCCAGCCACCAACTTCCAGCTCTACCCTGGCCAGCTCTACTACTTCTAAGTGTTCCACTGGCCAGGATATTCCTGTGCCCACCAGGAACGAAAATCTGACCACCACTCCAGTTCTTCCCATCAGCACCACCACCAAAACTGCCCTTCCCAACATCACCATTCACCCTGGGGCAACCTCTACTCCTAAACTGACAACTTCATTGCACCCTCCCAGTGGCACCTCCAGACCAAGCAGGCCATCTTTCCCCAGCTCTACCACTTCTAAGAGTTCCACCACTCAAGGGACTCGGAGCACCACCCCAGTTCCTTCCATTAACACCACCACAGCTGCCCTTCCCAACATCACCATCCCCAGTGGAACAACCTCTACTCCCAAACTGACAACGTCATTGCAACCGACCGCTGGGATCTCCAGACCCAGATCTACCTTGACCAGCTCTACCACTTCTAAAATTCCCCCCAGCCATCCCCCAGTCGTTACTCCTGTGCCCACCAGGAATGAAAGTCTGAGCAGCACTCCAGTTACTCCCATCAGCACCACCAAAGCTGTCCTTCCCAACATCACCGTCCCCAGTGGAACAATCTCTACCCCCAAATTGACAACGTCATTGCAACCTCCCACTGGCACCTCCAGACCAGACAGGCCACCCAGCTCTACCACTTCTCCGAGTCCCCAGCCCTCTGGTCCCACCACCACGCAGCCCCTGCTGACGGACCCTGTTAATACCCCCAAACCTACACCAGAGGGACCAAGCGTGGACCAGACAACTCCTGGACAGCCTCCAGGTTGGTACTTTGGAGAGCTAGTAATCTAGTAGGTCTCACTGTTTCATCATTACTTCAGACATGGACGTTAGGTAAGGTGAAAATTGCAATTGTAAAAAATAACTGATCTATTTAACAATGACAGTAGGAACAGAATAACAAAAGATAAAAAAGAAAATCAGGAGCCCTTGATGATTCATACAAGAAGTAAGAGCAAAATATTGTTTTTCTGACCAAAGAAAAAGAGAAATTCAGCAAAGACTCCTGGCATCACAACAATAGCAATAGCACTTAAGACTTATATACCACTTCACAGTGCTTTACAGCCCTCTCTAAGCGGTTTACAGAGTCAGCATTATTTGCCCCCAACAATCTGGGTCCTCATTTTACCGATTTCAGAACCAACCTGGTTTTTATTGTCGTAGAGAATACCTTTCGGCTTTTTTTAACCTCTTTTTGTTTTCCAAGTACTGATAGGTCCCGAATATCTCCCTTTTGAGGGGCAAATATTTATAGCTATGGGAATCAAAATGGGGAGCAGAAAAAAACCCAGTGTTGACTGTAGGCACCTCACGAAGAAAATCACTCTGCCCATGCTCAGAAACATTAGGAAAGATACTGCTGTGGTTAATCTGTGGGAGCAAACAGCTTTTCATGTGTCCATTGCCCAGGTCGGGGAGGGGGGAGGTGGCTAACCCCACTTTCTCTCCCAAACTTCACCTTCTATTTTCTCCCCAAGATTCTGCACCCTGCGTAGTTTCTGGAGATCCCCACTATACAACGTACGATGGCCGTCTCTTCCATTTCATGGGAAATTGCACCTACCTGCTCACTGCCACCTGCAATGCCGATCCTGATCAGCCCACCTTCCAGATCCAGACAACCAATGAACATCGCGGGAGCAACACCAAGATTTCCTACCTCAAGTCGGTCAACGTAACTGTGCACGGGACCCAGATTGTGCTGCTGAAGGCGCGGAGGGTCATTGTGAGTACTCCTGATCCCACTTCCTGCAGGGACACTCCTTGTTACTGGAAACATTAGTCGGAGAGGACCCCCCTCTCCTGCTCTTGGCTCTCTGCCCTACAGGTGGACGGAAAGCGAGTTACCTTGCCTGTCTCCGTGGCTGGGGGTCGAGTGTCCGTGCGCCTGAGTGGCACTTTCGTTCGGGTCCAAACGGATTTCGGCCTCTCGGTGAGATTTGATGGGAACCACCATGCGGAAGTCTCCGTCCCATCATCTTATTTTGGGAAGCTGTGCGGCCTTTGTGGTAAGGAGTCAGGCTGGTCATTTTCTCCCTGGGCTGGGAAGACAGTCGGGCAGAGGTCCCCAACCTTTTGGGCACCAGGGACCGGTTACGTGGAGAGAGGTTTTCCCGCAGACCAGAGGGTGTGTGGCTTTGTGTGCTGCCTGCATCCCATGGACGAGGCTTTGCTTGTTTGTGCGGCCTGGTTGCTGGCATGCCGCGGCCCAGTACCGGTCCACGGACCAGGAGTTGGGGACCTCTGCTCTAGTGATCCCAGGACTATCCAGGAAAAAAATGACATGGCCATTTTTCACACTTACGACCTTTGTAGAATCCCCAAAGCTTGGCAACTGCTTCATATGAATGTCTCACTTAACAACAAAAATTGTAACCCAAGGACTCTCTTTGTATATGTGCGAAACATGAGTGCCTCCTCCCAACCCTTCCTTCCTCCTTTTCCAGGGAACTTTAACGGACAAGCAGGGGATGACAATCTTATGCCCGATGGCACCTCTGCGGGGTCAGATGCCAACCAGCTGGGGAAGAGCTGGCTAGTGCCCAATATAGGTGATGCCAGGTGAGTCTTACACGCACCCCTCTGTCTGAAACCCCGGCATCTTCCCCAGCAAGAAATTTCGGATAGGAGAGTTTCCCCTAGTCATTTCCCTAATCATTTCTAAACTGGGCCGGCTGAGTTTCCTAAAAAATGTTTTTACATAATTTAATGTCAAGATTTGAAAGAGGGTAGCTATAAGCACAATGTTTTTTGTCTCCTTTAAAATCCTCCATTGTCTAAAACAGGGGTCTTGCAAAATTGGCAACTTTAAGACTTGTGGACTTCAACTCCCAGAATTCCCCAGCCAGCCCCTTTCTTGGAGGAGGGAGCTGGGACAGGGGGGGACGTGGAATAGGGCAGGGGTCTCTAATCTTGGCAACTTTAAGACTGGTGGACTTCAACTCCCAGAATTCCCCAGCCAGCATACTCATTGTGGCTCTGCTTACTCTCTTATAATCCTTTCCTCTCCAATCTCTCCGCTTTAAGGGATAGGTAAAAAAAAACAGGCATGGCTGGCTGGGGAATTCTGGGAGTGAAGTTCAGAAGTCTTAAAGTTGCCACTGATCTAAAGCAGTGTTTTTCAAACTTGGCAACTTTTAAGTGCTGGCCGAGGAATTCTGGGAGTTGAAGTCCACCCATCTTAAAAGTTGCCAAGTTTGAAAAACACCATCAACCTCCAACATGAACGTTCAGACTGAAGCAAACACTTTTGGGTGGGGAGGCTGAGATCAAGGAAGGGCTGGAGAAGCTGCCCAATGTGTTGGATCCCAGCTCCCTCCCTCCCTCCCCCCAGCCTGGTCATGGGAGGTGTCATCCAGCACATCTGGAGAACACCGGGTTGAAGAAGGCTGTCCCTTTGGTGACTTTTACGGTGTTCATTTGCAGCTGCACCAACTCAAAAGATCCTGAAAAATGCAGTCCAGACATTGCAGCTGAAGCTCAGGAACCCACCAGCTGTGGGATTATTACAGATCCCAAAGGTGAGATTGGGGCTCTCTGGGACTTTTTAGGAGGGGAGTTACAGAATAACAGAGGAACTGAGCTGGAAGGGACCGTGGAGGTCTTCTAGTCCAACCCCCTGCTCAGGCAGGAGACCCTCCACTATTCTGGACAAATGGTTGTCCAATCTTTTCTTAAAAGGCTCCAGTGTTGGAGCACCCACAACGTCTGGAGGCAGGTAGTTCCACTGGTTAATTGTTCTCACTGTTAGGAAATTTCCCCTTAGTTCTAGGTTGCTTCTCCCCTTGATTAGTTTCCATCCGTTGCTTCTCGTCCTGCCTTCAGGTGCTTTGGATGATAGGTTCACACCCCCCCTCTTCTTTGGGGCAGCCCCTCAGATATTGGAAGATGCTATCATGCCACAAAGAAGAGGGGGGTCAAACTGTTCTCCAAAGCACCAGAGGGCAGGACGAGAAACAATGGTTGGAAACTGATCAGAGAGAGAAGCAACCTGGAATTAAGGAAAAACTTCCTGACAGTGAGGACAATCAACCAGTGGAAGAGCTTGCCACCAGAAATCGTGGGCATTCCATAACTGGAGATTTTTAAGAAGAGGCTAGACAGTCACTTGTCTGAGATGGTATAAGTTCTCCTGCTCGAGCGGGGGGCTGGACTAGAAGACCTCCAAGGTCCCTTCCAGCTTCTATTCTATTCTATTCTATTCTATTCTATTCTATTCTATTCTATTCTATTCTATTCTATTCTATTCTATTCTATTCTATTCTATACTTATTTCATTCTATTATTTCATTCTTATTCCATTCCATTCCATCCCATCCCATTTTCTATTCTATTCTATTCTATTCTATTCTATTCTATTCTATTCTATTCTATTCTATTCTATTCTATTCTATTCTATTCTATTCTATTCTAAATTTCATTCTATTATTCCATTCCATTCCATCCCATCCCATTTTCTATTCTATTCTATTCTATTCTATTCTATTCTATTCTATTCTATTCTATTCTATTCTATTCTATTCTATTCTATTCTATTCTATTCTATTCTTCTATTATTTTATTCTATTATTCCATTCCATTCCATTCCATTCCATTTTCTATTCTATTCTATTCTATTCTATTCTATTCTATTCTAGTCTAGTCTAGTCTAGTCTAGTCTAGTCTAGTCTAGTCTAGTCTAGTCTAGTCATTTTCCATTCTATTCTACTCTAGTCCTCCTTTTCATTATATTAGACATACCCAATTCCTATTTTCAAGTTCCTAGTCCCTTTGGAGACTCAAACGCCTGGTTTCCTAGGAGCTTGTGGATCTCCATCCATCCCTGGGGGTTGATTGTGAACCCAGCTTGGTTTTTTCCCCGTAGGTCCCTTCGCTCCATGCCATGGCAAGGTGCCCCTCGAGGGGGCATTTGAGAACTGCTTCTACGACCTCTGTGAAACCGGCGGAGACGCAGGGATGCTGTGCTTTGCCCTACAGGCCTATGCCGACCGCTGTGCCCAAGCCGGGGTTACCATCGTCTGGAGAAACAGCACTTTCTGCCGTAAATATATTCCCAGTATTGAGAGACTGGCCTGTGGTGGGATTCCTGGGGCAGCTTGCAAAGAATGGATGCAGGAAGTAGCAGTAAAAGAGAAACACACAGTTTAGGTCAGTGATCTTCAAACCTGGCCACTTGAAGACTTGTGGACTTCAACTCCCAGAATTCCTCAGCCAGCCCTGAGGGAGTTGAAGTCCACAAGTTCCACAAGTCTTAAAGTGGCCAAGTTTGAAGGCCCCTGGTTTAGGTGCTGAATTTTGACCAGGGAGAACGTGGATTCGGAGAGAATTGTGCGTTTTCCAGAAATGAGAAAGTTCAAGCGTGTAAATTTTACACGAAATCTTTTCGGTGGAGCCAATTGCCCTCATTGGCTAATTTCTGCAAGAAATCCAGACAGCGACGTTGTCCAGGGATTGAATGGAGTAGCCTCTGTATTGCTCTTCCTTCTCCTTTCCTGGTTTGTTGTGGGTTGTGTTTATCTATTTGCACCACCAGAACCGACAATAGTATAATCAGCCTGCTTGGAGTAGAAAGGCTAAAGGGTAGCAAAGGTTTTAAGGGCTTTTGCACCTTTGATTAAAGGGTTCCGCCTCGTAGGTACCGTGAGCAAAAGCCTCGTGTTGCAGGATGAACAACGGAAGGTGAATCGGGGTTACCATCTTTTCCGGAAACAATCCTGGATGAAGGATGGGTTCTAAAGCGCTCTCTCTCTCTTTTCTCTCTCTCTCTCTCTCTCCCTCCCTCTTTCTCTCTTCCTCTCTCTCTTTCTTTCTCTCTTTTTTCTTTCTCTCTTCCTTTCTCTTCCTTTTTCTCTCTCTCTCTTTCTCTCTTGCTTTCTTTCTCTTTCTCCCTTTCTTTCTCTCCTCTTTCTCTCCATTTTTCTCTTGCTTTCTTTCTCTCCCTTTCTCTCCCTCTTGCTTTCTTTCTCTTGCTCTTTCTCTCTTCCTTTCTCTCTCTCTCTTGCTTTCTTTCTCTCTCCCTTTCTCTCCCTTTTTCTCTCCTTTCTCTTCCTTTCTTTCTCTCTCTCTCTCTTTCTCTTCCTCTCCCTTTCCTTCTTTCTTTCTTTCTCTTTCTCTCTCCCTCTCTTTCTCTCTCTCTTTTTCTTCCTCTCTCTCTCTCTTTCTTTCTACTTCTCTCTCTCCAGCCCTAAGCTGTCCTCCCGGTAGCTCCTACAGCCCCTGTGGTCCAGCCTGCCCGGCCACCTGCACGGATCCGGAGCCCCAGAACGGCTGCCTTGCTCTGCCCTGCGTGGAGGGCTGCGTGTGTGACCAGGGCTCCATCCTCAGCGGGGACCGGTGTGTCCCCCTCGACCAGTGTGGCTGCACAGATGCCGACGGGCACTACCACGTGGTGAGAAGGACCCGGCTGAGCCCACAAAGGGCGTCCAGCCTCTCTTCTCTCGTCTCCTGGGCTGGGAATCAGCCCACGGGCAGTCCTCGGCTTACAACAGTTCGTTTAGTGACCATTCAAAGTTACAACATTAAAAAAAAGTGACTTATGATTTTTTTCCCACACAACTGTTGCAGCCTCCCCGCGGTCACCTGATTAAAATTCGGACACTTGGCAACCAGTTCATATTTACGTCCCGAGGGTCACGCAATCCCCTTTTGCGACTTTCTGACAAGTGAAGTCAAGGGGGGGGGAGTCCGGATTCACTTAACAACCGTGTTCTTAACTTAAAACCACTGCAGTGTTTCACTTAACAATAGCGGCGAGAAAGGTTGCTGCAAAACGGGGCAAAACTCAGACTCGCTTAGCGACAGAAATGTTGGGCTTGACTGTGGTCGTAAGTCAAGGTCTGCCTGTAGGCCAAACTCGGACGCCGGGCACCCCTGAGTCTTTGGGGGGGGTCTTCCTCTGCACGACACGTACCGACGGGCAGGGCAACAGCGGGAGGGGCTAATGCCCCAAAGGGCTGCCAGGAGACCTTGAGCCAGAGGGGGGGGGGAGATTGTGGGAGACAAGCCTTGACCAGTCCCACTTCAACGCCCCCCCCCATTTCATCCTCAGGTTGGGGACAGCTGGATGGGGGACCCAAACTGCACCCAGCGATGCTCTTGCGCTGCTGGCAACCAGATCACCTGCGAGGAATGGAGCTGCTCCCCGGTCCAGGAGTGCCGGCCTGTGGAGGGCCTGCTGGGCTGCCAAGACACAGGTGAGGCCTCTCCCCCTGCGGCCGGTGGCCTCTCTGGGACCCCTGCCAGCCGCAGAACGAAGCCCCACTCTGCCCTGCTCTTCTCCCCAGGAGTGGCGACCTGCCACGTGGCCGGAGACCCCCACTACTACACCTTTGACCTCAAGATGGTCTCCTTCATGGGCACCTGCACCTATACCCTGGTGGCCCTGTGCCAGCACGACCCTCGCCTCCCGCTCTTCAACATCACGGCCAAGAACGAGGAGCGCGGCCAGCCGGAGGCCTCCTACCTGCGCCACGTGACAGTCCACGTACAGGGAGTCACCATCACGCTGCAGAAAAGCCGGCGTGTGTTGGTGAGCGTCCCAGCTGAGTGGGAGAGGAGGTGGGAGGGCAGGAGCATGGGCCTCGGAGTCCCCGCCAGCAGCGGTGGCAAGAGAGCACCTCCCTAGGATGGGACAGGCCTTCGCTGCGGGATCCGCGTCGTCTTGGTCTGTGGTCCCTCCAGAAAGGGAGGGCCAGAAAAAGGAGACTGGGTCACGCTCTCTCGTTTGACCCCAGATCGATGGGCAGCGTGTGCGAATACCCGCGGAAGGCCGCATCCCGGGGGTCTCCATCGTCCCCAGGGGCATCTACGTAGTCATAGAGATGGACTTTGGGCTGGTGGTGAAGTTTGATGGGAACCATCACCTGGAGATTCAGCTGCCGGGGACGTATTTCGGGAAGGTAAGCCCCTGACCTGCCCACCGGGATTTTTTAGGCTTCGGACCGCACGCCGTGCCTGGGCTGCTTCATGTAAGCCTGCGTTTCTGATTGCTGCACTCATTTTCCCAACTTTCTAAAGCAGGGCTCTTCAAACTTGGCCCTTTGATGACTTGTGGACTTCAACTCCCAGAATTCCTCAGCCAGCCAAGCTGGCTGAGGAATTCTGGGAGCTGAAGTCCACAAGTCCTAAAAGGGCCAAGTTTGAAGACCGCTGTTCTAAAGCATCCCTCTGCATGCTTTATCTCTTTGAAATTCACATTTAAACAGTATTTGTCCTAGTACGTGCAGGACGTTCTATGCAAGAGGGCTGATTGGGGAATCGCTGGGTTATCTCCACACGTCCACTAGGAGTAATCTAGTCCCCTCACCCTTCTTTCGACCTTTTGCTATTTAATCGGTTAGCCGTAAATGTCGGCAAGGTTCTTTAGCTTGCCCAAAATAAAATCTGAGCCAGAAAAGTAGATCTTTTTATTTATACATAAGTAAGGAGAGTGTTGGAGATGACAAGGCTGAGCCAGAGGGAGGGGTCAAACACGTCATCTCTTTGCACCCACAAGACCCCTGTGTCCAGCCCCCCCCCTTGAACTCTGTTGACTCTGATCTAGTTTGCCTGGACTGTTAGTAGATCAGGTGCACAGAGAGCACGAAATAAACTCGTAGTACTTTTGAACTCTGTCCCGGCTCCTATTTTCTTGCACCTGACAGACCCACCCACCCCCATCCCACCCCCTCAATACAAAGTGAGAGGACCCTTAGAAAGGTTGAAAAATGTTTTATATGCAGTTCAAACCTATTGGTTTTGGAATGGGTCCTTTGATCGGTTAGCATCATTTGACCCACCGAACGATAAGGCACCATTTTCAGTAGGATGTAGCACTTTGTAGCATCCCATAATAGCATGATCTTGTTAATGCTCACATTCAGGAGGTGCGTTCCCCACATTATGACGAGTTTACAAGTTCCTAGCGTTCAAATCCTGGCACCGACCTTGCTTTCAGCCGGTTACTTCAAAGAACTGGAAACCTTAATCCAGGGGTCTTCAAACTTGGCTCTTTTATGACTTGTGGACTTCAACTCCCAGAATTCTGGGAGTTGAAGTCCACAAGTCATAAAAGGGCCAAGTTTGAAGACCCCTGGCCTAATCCAAGGCATTCAAAGCTCACTGAAACATTACTCAGAGGGTCTCCCGTCTCCCGCTCCCATCACATCCATCTTCTCCTCCCAGGTTTGTGGCATGTGTGGCAACTTCAACAACCAGAGCACAGATGACTATCTGATGCCAAATGGACATTTGGCAGTCAACGACAGCCAGTTTGGGAATAGCTGGAGAGCGCCCGGTGATGCCGACGCAGGGTAAGCTGTTGGGGGAAGAGTGGGCAGTAAACGAACCAACGAGAAGCTTATAACTAACTTTGCAAAGGATCTTTGCAGCATAAAACACTTGTCTGTAAATAGAGTGTTTTTCAAGCTTGGCAACTTTTAGAGACTGGACAGCCCCTTGTTTGAAATGGTTATAAGGTCTCCTGCTTAAGCAGGGGCTGGACTAGGAAGACCTCCAAAGTCCCTTCCAACTCTTGTTATTCTGCCTTCCTTCCTTCCTTCCTTCCTTCCTTCCTTCCTTCCTTCCTTCCTTCCTTCCTTCCTTCCTTCCTTCCTTCCTTCCTTCCTTCCTTCCTGATTGGACAGCCCCTTGTCTGAAATGGTATAAGGTTTCCTGCTTGAGCAGGGGCTGGACTAGAAGACCTCCAAGGTCCCTTCCAGCTCCTATTCCCATGGATTGATATTCTTCCTAAAGCATCACGGCCTCTTTTTTCCTTTCCTCCTTCCCGCCAACAGCTGCCAGCCAGACAATCGTCCGGACTTGAACCCCAACTGCACCCGCCAGGAACTGGAGCGCCTGGGCGCCTTGTGCCTGGAGATCATGGCGCCCAAGTACCAGGCCTGCCACTCCCTCATCGACCCCAAGCTCTTCTTCCAGAACTGCCTTTACGACATGTGCCAGTACCAGGGCATGGCCTCCGTCCTCTGCGACAACATCCAGGCCTACGTGGAGGCCTGCAGGAGCCACGGCGTGGCCGGCATCTCCTGGAGGAACAGCACCTTCTGCCGTAAGCGTCCCGGGGGACAGCAGGCGGGGGCCCAGAGGGCCACACACACAAAAAAACCCACAACAAGCGACGCAAGAGACTAGTCCAGGGGTAGGCAACTTTGGCTCTTTTATGACTTGTGGACTTCAACTCCCAGAGTTCCTGAGCTAGCAGGCTCAGCTTGGAAACTCTCCCTTTCCCCTCAGCATGGCTGGCTCAGGAATTCTGGGAGTTGAAGTCCACGAGTCATAAAAGAGTCAAGGTTGCCCACCCCTGGACTAGTAGGATGTGCGGGAGGGCAGATGGGAGAAGGCAGCACGTGAAGGAACTTCTGCCTCTTTGGCTCCATCTTCTCCCACAATGCCCCAGCAGCCTCACCCTTGTCACTTTGTGGTCTTCCAGCCCTGTTGTGTGACTTTCCACCTAGGTTTTTCATACAGGTGGTCTTCCACTTACAACAGTCCATTTAGTGACCGTTCGGAGTTACAACGGAACTGAAAAATGGGACTGTTTTTCACACCATCGTTGCAGCCTCCCCGTGCTCACGCGATCAAAATTCAGACACTCGGCAACTGACTCATATTTATGATGGTCGTAGCGTACTGGGAGGTCATGTGACCTCCTTTTGCGACCTTCTGACAAGCAAAGTCAATGGGGAAGCCAGATTCACTTAACGACTGTGTGGCTGGCTTCACAGACGCAGCAATTCGCTTACCAACCGTGGCGAGAAAAGTCGTAAAATGGGGCAAACTTCACTTAACAAATGTTTCACTCAGCAACATAAATTTTGGGCTCCTCTGTGGTCGTAACACGAGGAGTACCTGTCCCTGTGTTGTAGTGGCTATTACAGGTAGTCCTCGATTTACGATGATTCATTGAGTGACCGTTCAGTTACAACAGCCCTGAAAAGAGTGACCTATGAGCGTTTTCCACACTTATGCCCGTCCCAGCATTCCCCCGGGTTATGTGACCAAAATCTGGGTGCTTGACAATGCTTGACAGTTGTGTCAAGTTTGGGCTCCATTGTGTCGTACGTTGAGAACTACCTGTATTGGTGCCATCAGATTAGTGTAAAAGCACACACACACACACACATACACACAACCAGCACATAATTTACTAGAAATATCCTCATGGTTTCTGAGATTCTGTTTCCAAAAACAATTATTGCTTTTTCTGTGCTTCTCTCTCCCCGGTGCAGCTCTTCCCTGCCCTCCGGACAGCCACTTCTCCGAGTGCGCCTCTCCGTGCCCGGCCAGCTGCTTCAACCTCTATGCCCCTGCCAGCTGCCACCACCCCACGCCCTGCGTGGAGGGCTGCGCCTGCGACCGGGGCTACGTGCTCAGCGACCTCACGTGTGTCCCCATGCGGGAGTGTGGGTGCCGGGACCCTCAGCAGGAATACCACAATGTAAGTGTGGAAGGAAGGTCGCGCAGACTCCCGCCTTAGGTGGGCAGTGCCCCCCTCAGGCACCCAGAGCCAAACCGGGCACCGCTTGCCCTTTGACACCCACGATCTGAGTCGCCACAGAATCTCTTCCCTCGGTTCCTCCCAGGATCTTTTGGGGGGTCTGTCCAGTGGGGATCACCTGGGGGTTTTCCATCCGGGCACCCACAAGGGTACCTTCTGAAACTGGTCGGGGGCCAGCTGAGCGTGGCATTGAGCTGGCCAGGGAGTGGCCGGAGCCTCACCCGCTGCGCTTCCTTTGCAGAACGGAGACACCTGGGTGACGAGCGGCTGTCAGCAACGCTGCACCTGTCTGGGCGGGCAAGTTCAGTGCCAGCCTTTCAGCTGCCAGACGGGGTCCCTGTGCGGCACCAGCACCGAGGGCTTGCACTACTGCCGGCCCACCAGTGAGTCCACGGGGCGCTCAGGGCTATGGGGTGGGGGTCCCCACCTGGCTCTGCCCCCCTTCTCGGTTTTGCAAACTCTCTTTCTCTGGCAGCCTTCCACCAGTGCGTGATCTCAGGGGACCCGCACTATCGCACCTTCGACAACTTCGTCCACCACTTCCAAGGGCGCTGCACCTACACCTTGACCCGGACGCTGGGGCGACTCCCCGAGGGGCTGGAACGCCTCTCCGTGGCAGGCCGGAACCACCGCCGGTCCATCCTCCACCGCGTCTCCTTCCTGCGCGAGCTTTACGTGGAGGTGGTGGGCTTCCACATCACCCTCATGCAGGGGCGCAAGATGGCGGTAAGCAACCAGGAGACACCCCCCCAGGCGGTGCTTCACATGGCTCCATGTGAACAAACTGCCGGAGCAGCTGCTTTGGGGGCGGGGGTCCTTTCCCCTTTGCCCCCCCACCTGCCACCCCCAGTGACGGCTCCCCCCTTGGTTCCAGGTCAATGGTGTGAGGGTCACTCCTCCCTACTCCCCCACGGAGGGGCTCCAGATCACCCAGAGGGGCCGCAGGCTGATTGTCCAGACCAATTTCGGCTTCTCACTGTCATATAATGGCCAAAACGCTGCCGGTCAGTATTGTCCGGGGAGGGAGGGAGGAGGGGGGATTTGAGCATCTCCCTCGCCAGCTGGACGCTGACTGGGCCTTGGCCTCCGCCCTCGGACCACGGCTCCTGGCCAGGAAGAGCCCTCTTGTGGGGCAGGGACCGTTCAAGGGCAGGGAGGGTGTGGGTTGGGGTGCAAAGGGAGGGGGAGGGCTGCCCCCCCACGCCCTGAAATAGCTCAGACTCCTTTGCTCACCCATCCTGGCGAGTGGCATCCAGACGACACAGGAAACCAACAGCCTGCGGAGTTGTGAGGGGTCTCATCCGCCTGGCCCAGCCGAGGGGCCTGGGTGCCACTGCAGGGGCCGGGTGCAAAGCAGAAAAAGGGGAGGGGGGTCTCCCCAGGTGGTCTCAGCTGGAGCACCAGGTATTCACAAGGTGGGCATCCACTTTGGCACCCTTGGGGAGGCAGGCAAGGGAGGTGCCCTCCTTAGGTAGCACTCAACACGTCCCTTCTAGAGGGTTGACCCTCTAGACCCTCTGCTGGCCTTTCGGGGTCCCCAGAGGGCATCTGAACCTCAGGGGCAGCTAGAGCAGCCCTGACCTCAAGCGCAGGCGGTCCTTGATTTACGACCACAATTGAAGCCAAAATTTCTGTCGGTAAGCAAGACGGTCATTAAGTGAGTTTCATCCCGTTTTATGACCTTTCAGTGAGCAACTGCGGTTGTTAAGTGAGGAACGTGGTTGTTAAGTCAATCGGGCTTCCTCATTGACTTGGCTTGGCAGACGGCCGCAACAGGGAGTCACCTGATCCCGAGACTCTGCAACCGTCGTAAATAGGAGTCGGTTGCCAAGCGTCTGAATTTTGGTCACGGGACCACATCGATCATAAGCGTGGAAAACGGTCATAAGTCCCTTTTTCAGTGCCGTTGTAACTTCAAACGGTCATTAAATGAATTGTTGTTAAGTGGAGGACTAACTTTAGGCAGGGGTCTCCAACTTAGGCAACTTTAAGACTGGTGGACTTCAACTCCCAGAATTCCACAGCCAGCCATGCCTGTTTTTTTTCACCTATCCCTTAAAGCGGAGAGATTGGAGAGGAAGGGATTCTAAGAGAGTAAGCAGGGCCACAATGAGTATGCTGGCTGGGGAATTAAGGGTGATGGGGCGACCCACCCAGAGCTGAGACCCAGGATGAGGCTGGGGGGGCTGGGCTGAGGGTCCCTCTCTCTCTCTCCGTCCTCAGAGATTGTCCTGCCCAGCACCTACCAGAAGCGGGTTGGCGGCCTCTGCGGGAACTATGACGGCCGTCGCAATAATGAGTACATGAAGCCAGACGGGACCCTGGCCCGGACCCTCAACGCCTTTGGCAACAGCTGGCAGGTTACGGTCAAGAGGAAGGAGCTGGATGGAGGGAGCGGAAAACTCAGCCCTGGCAGAGTCAGGTCAGCTGGGGGGCACCGTGGAAGGCATGGAGGGTGGGTCCCGGGAGGGAGGGAGGGCACTGGGCCCCCAGGAATAATCAAGCAAGGATCAATCAATCAATCAATCTAGGAAGGCAAGACAAGAAGCAATGGTTGGAAAAATTATGAAGGAGAGAAGCAACCTGGAATTAAGGAGAAACTTCCAGCCGCTTGTCTCAAATTGTATAGATTCTCCTGCTTGAGCAGGGGGTTGGACTAGAAGACCTCCAAGGTCCCCTCCAGCTCTATTCTTTGATTGATTGATTGATTGATTGATTGATTGATTGATTGATTGATTGAAGCAGGACAAGAAACAATGGATGGGAACTAATCCAGGACAGAAGCAACCTGGAATTAAGGAGAAACTTCCTAACAGTCAGGACAATTAACCAGTGGAACAGCTGGCCACCAGAAGCTGTGGGTGCCTCCATCACTGGAGGCTTTTAAAAAGAGACTGGACAGCCGCCGGTCTCAAGGGTCTCCTGCTTGAGCAGGGGGTTGGACTAGAAGACCTCCAAGGTCCCCTCCAACTCTGTTCTGATTGATTCCTTCATTGATCTTCCTCCCTGGTTTGAGCACCCCAAAGGGCTTGGCTGCCAGCCCCGGGTGCGAATCCTGAAGCAGCCCCTCTTTCCCGACAGGCGTCAGGAGCCGGACGAAGAGCCCGAATCGGGCTTCGAGATGGACTGCACCCCGGGACAGCTGGCCGTCGTCAACGGGACCAAGGCCTGCGGGGTGCTGTCGGATCCCAACGGCCCCTTCTCAGCCTGCCACGCCGCAGTGTCCCCTGCCCCTTTCCAAGAGTGAGTGTGCAAGCGGGGTGGGTGGGGGGTCCCGGGGCAAGGCCCAAGGACACCCCCCCGGCTGTGTCTAACGGCTTCCCCCTTGGGCTTTCAGGAGCTGCGTCTACGACCTGTGTGCCTTGTTTAACGTCACGGAGCTGCTGTGCCAGGCTCTGGAGGCCTATGCCCAGCTGTGCCAGGAGCAGAAGGTGGACCTGGGGCGCTGGCGGCAGGAGACCGGCTGCCGTGAGTACCCCGGGCCCTGCCACGGATCTGGCATAAATAGAGGGGGGGTCCTCCCAAGCGCCATCTCCCCTGCCTCTCCAAAGGAGCTAGACTACAAGGCGGGGGGGTCCTCACTTTACGTCCAGTCGCCTGTACCCTCAGGGAGGTCCGCCTGACCCAGATTCCGCGTTCCGACGGTCTCTCTGCAGGCAGGTCAACAGGCTTCGGGTCCTTTGCTCAAAGCCGTGCCCATAAGCAACCCCGCCCTCGCTTAAGGACCTGAGTGATTCTCTTAATGACCGCCACTGCAAAAAAAAAAAAAAAAGATCATGAAATAGGGTGGGTTGGGTGGCTTGCCCATTTTATGACTGTCAACGCGTTGTGACTGTGACGGGCAGGCCCCGTTTACGGTGGTTAATGCGAGGACTGCCTGGAGCCCACTCCTGAGTCAGCAGGGCCCTTTGGGGAACGGGCTGCCAAAAAGCCCAATTTGGGAGTCCAATGGCAGAGCTCTCTCTCTCCCCCCCCCCCCCGCAGCGATGGAGTGCCCGGCCCACACCAGCTACCAGCCCTGCATGACCGCCTGCCCGGCCAGCTGTGCCAACATGGCTGCCCCGTCCAGCTGCGAGGCCCCTTGCGTGGAGGGCTGTGCCAGCGCCCCCGGCTACGTCCTCAGCGGGCTGGTCAACGTGCCCTACGACCAGTGTGGCTGCTTCAGCCAGGGGCAGTATTACCAGGTGGGAGCTCCCTTCCTCTTCCCCTCCCCTCCCCTCTCTTCCTCCTTCCTTCCTTCCTTCCTTCCTTCCTTCCTTCCTTCCTTCCTTCCTTCCTTCCTTCCTTCCTTCCTTCCTTCCTATGTGGGGCTGGGGAAAATAAGCAATCAGCATCCTTCTATCACCTTCTCAAATTTCTGTATAAACGTGGAGCTAATCTTGAGTCGATCAACCAAATGTTGCAGTCCAGGGATTATTCCAGGGGCTGCCAAATTGGATTGAGAAAAAGACATGGGGGGGCTGGTGAAGGGGGGGTGGGCTTTAAGGAGGCGCTGCCAAGCCTGACCCGTCACCCGCCCACCGGTGTGGCTGTTTTGATGACCCTGAGAAAGAGCCGGGAGTTGTGGGATTTGGGACAGGAGGGCGGCCGAGCGGTGGGTGGCGAGTGGGGACGGCAGCTGCATCCTCGGAGCTGCCCAGCTCTCCTGTCTTCCCCCCCCATGTGAGCATCTAGTGGGCAGAGGGTCTTCCCGCCCTGGCACTGACCCCCTTCTCCTCAGATCAACGAGACCTTCATGACCCAGGACTGTTCCCAGCGATGCACCTGCCATCTGACGGGCGTCCTGGAGTGCTTGCCGGCCGGCTGCAGCCCAGGGCAGGTTTGCGCCGTCTCCAACTACGTCCGCAGCTGCTTCAAAGGTGGGCAGGGCCGGGAGGGCCCGGGAGGGCGTTCTGCTCTCCATGGCGGCAGACGGCCCCTCGCCTCTGGGGCACCCCAGTTGGTGCCGCCCGTTTGCGCCACGTTTCGCCCGTCTCTGCCCCTGCAGACAACGCCTGCCTCAGCAGCCCCTGCCAGAACGAGGGGACGTGCCAGGTCACCTCCGGGGGCTTCCTCTGCCTCTGCCTCGAGGGCTACGTCGGACGCTTCTGCGAGGATTCCCCGCTGGAGAGTTCAACACCAGCGCCCCCCATCCCCAGCACCCCCAAAACCAGCGTCTCCAGCACCACTCAGGCCCTGCCAGATGTCAGCCTGACAACTAACCCAGGTAGGCAGGCCCCTGCTCTGCTCCTCCCAGGCCTGGGGCTCTCTGGCCCCTCATTCCCTCCCCTGCTCCCCTTCTTTGCTCTTCTCCTCCCTCCAGGGGACCCCGAGGGACCCGACTTGCTGGCCATCCTGCTGGGCATCTTCATCCCCCTGGCCGTCATCCTCCTGGCGCTGATCATCTTCTGCGTCTGTCGGCAGCGGAACTTGTAAGGAGGGGCCTCGACCTGGGTGGAATTGAGGACTTTGGGGGGGGGCTCCCCGATAGCGAGACGATGGTATCATTTGTGAGGATCAAACCTATGGGAAGGAGAAATGTTTTAACAATAAGGGAGGATATTTGTATCTCAGGGTTGAAGTGAGGGTCCTTGGTGGTCTCTGAGCTGGGTGGGCTTCTTGCAGATGTTTTATGAACCAACTAGGTAACATACATGGGGAGGAGGAGGAGGAGGAGGAGGAGGAAAGGACTGTGGGGTCCTTAGTCCTCTCTGAGCTTGTTTGTTTTCTTGTGGACATTTCATTACCCAAATATGCAACATTATCAGTGCTAGAAGGAATGACGTTTGTGGAGAGGAGGAGGAGGAGGAGGAGGAAAGCAGGACTGTAGGGTCCTTGGTGCTCTCTGAGCTTGTTTGTTTTCTTGCGGACGTTTCATGACCCAACTAGGTAACATCATCAGCGCTCTGTCACCCAGTTTGGGTAAGGAAACCTCTGCAAGAAAGCCACCCAGCTCAGAGGGCACCAAGGAGAGATGTTTGGGGCTGGCCACCAGCTCAGCCCCCCGTGAGCCGTCGGGGCTGCCCTGCCCGTGTGCTCCAGGGACTGACCCACACGCTGCCTCCCTTGTGCCCTCCGGCCAGCCTCGCCCATCTCACAGCAAGGCAGCCCCGGAGGGGTCGGTTCTCTGCAGTTCCTGCCACCTGGAGTGCACTCCCCCCCCACCTGCCAGCCACCAGACCCCGCCTCTTCCGCGCCAGGCTTCTCCTGTTGCCACAAGTCAAGGCCTGCCTGCAAAGGGTTGCGTCGGCCTCACAGGAGACCCGCAATCGGCCGTCCAAGCGTGATGTTGCCCAGGAACTGGACCACAATGCAGCCCTCCTGTTTTAGCCTCAGAGTAGCCTTGCCCTGGGCACTGTGAGGGATGCCACGGGGTACAGGAGAAGCCTCCGGGGGGGGCACTAAGCAGGGCTGGGGTGGGGCGGCCTTTGTGGCGAGAGGGAGGCTGCGCTTGCTCCGCTTCCCGGAGGTGCTTCAGACCCCGATTCCCCCAGACTCACTTTGCCTTCGTGTCTTTTCCAGCGGGTACAAGATGAGGCTGAGGGAAGACCGCATCTCCATCATCTCCACCTCAGGTGAGCCCCTGCCCCCTCCGGGCACTGAGCAGCTGGCACCCAGCACACCTGGGCGGCTCCGACGGGTAACCTTCTGCCCTTCTGTCTTTCAGGCTTCGCTGGCTTGTGAGGCCCAAGTCCACGGCAAGAGGCCCCCCCTCGTCCACCCCAAGCAAAGACACCCCCCCTATTTTGTCAGGGCAGCTTGCCATAGGTCACGACAGGACTCTCCCCCCCATCACTAGAGCTGGCTTAATTGGGGGGGCAATGAGAGGACCTCAACACCAACTCTACCCCCGCTCAGCGGGTGCCCACCGAGTTGCTTGCAGCTGCATCCAGCTTTCTCCCTGACGGTGGCCTCATCTCTGCACCCCCAGGAGGGGAAGGACGTCTGCAGAAAGTGTCTGGAACACAGAGGGAGGAAGGGAGGGAGGAAGGAAAGGAAGAACTCCTCGTGTATGTGAGAATTTGGAGACCCCATTCCGTGGGGAGCACAGTCTTTCCTGCAGGCCCCACTGCACCCACAGTGAGGTTCAAAGAAAGACCCCCAACCATTTGCCCTACCCCGACAGGCTCAGGCCGGCTGCTTAGGAAGAAAATGACCTGGTTGGGCTGCAGGCAGCCAGGTGGGGCAGGGAGCCAGGCCAGGGAGCAAAGGGGTTGGGGGGCAACCAGGGAGGGGAGGGGGGATTTAAATCCCAGATTTAATTCCCAGCACAACCTGAACCCACCTGCAGGGGGAGCTCTAACACCAAAAGCCAAACACACCGGTGAAGCAGGTGGATTGATCTTGATGGGCAGCCGCCACAGCCTCCCCCTTTGCGCTGGGCACCCCTTCCCACCGCCAAGAATGCCCAGCAGGCTCTTTGGGCCTTGCACCCAGGGCAGGAAGGCGTTTGCCGTGAGGAGCTGCGGGTCCCTGGCCTCCCTCCCTGGGGCTGATCTGCCTCTCTTTCCGTCAGGCCCACAGCAAGCCAGCGACCGGTGTCTTTGCTCCAGATGCCCAAGAGATGGGGCAGCTTCGCCTGAGGAGCGGGTGCCAGGCTGCCTCTCAACAGCTGCTGCCAGCCCGGCCCCCAGGGAGCCCGCCTGGATTGGCCCCAGTTTGCACTGCTGTCAGGGAGGGGGAAGAGGGCCCCCTTGGCCATCCAGACGTTCCCATGCACGCCCTCCTCTCCAGCCTGGAGTTCTGCCCTCCTGGGGGCTCTTAGGGGGAAGGTCCCGTGACAGAGAGAGGCCTGGGACTCCCCTCCGTCCGGCAGCCGGGACCCAGATGGGTCCAGCAGCTGGGCGGCTTCCTGAAAGCCCCTTTGCAGCTCCACAGATGCTCCTGGTGATATCCAAGCAATCCCTCTGAGTAGCAACCTGATCCCAGATGTTCCGCCTGCATCTGAATCCGCGTTTCTCAGCCGTGGCAACTTTCCTTAAGATAAGGAGCCTTCCCAGAGGCCCCCAGCCGGCATGTGGGGCCAGGGGTGAGACACACCCCATAGCAGCCTTGGAGTGGGCCAGTTTGCAGAGCGCCCCCCTCCCCCCAGATGCGCTCCGATTGCCCCCATCATTTCCAACTGCGAGGCCCACACAGATAAATGTTTATTATTGGTTAAGGGAGGCCAGCCTCACACAAATCAGCTGGGCGAAATGTCTTCACCAGCAAATTATACAACTCTGCAAAACCTTTAATTAGATACGTTGCTCTGTTGTCCTATTGTATTTTTTCCATTCCTCAACAACAAATTGTTGTGTTAAACTATTTCTCTTTTTTTATTGTACTCCGGAAAGGCCAGTCAAGGACTCTAATAAAGATAATGTTTGGAAAATGGCTCAAGAGAGCAGTTGTCTCCCTTTCACAGGCCTGGGGAGGCCGGGCCCAGCTGGAGCCTTTAGTGCTGCGGGGGCCATCCCAGCCCTGGGCAAAAGGGGGTGGCAGAAGGGCATAGAAAGGACCCCGTGCAGAGCTCAGGGTGTATCTCAACCTTGGCAAGTTTAAGATGGGCAAATTCCCAGAATTCCCCAGACTGCTTGTTTTAAGATGGGTGGACTTCAACTCCCAGAATTCCCCAGACTGCTTAAGATGGGTGGACTTCAACTCCCAGAATTCCCCAGACTGCTTAAGATGGGTGGACTTCAACTCCCAGAATTCCCCAGACTGCTTAAGATGGGTGGACTTCAACTCCCAGAATTCCTCAGCCAACTTGCTTCAAGATGGGTGGACTTCAACTCCCAGAATTCCCCAGCCAGCCATCCTTAAATTGGGATGCAGAACAGTTCATGTGGGAATCTGGCCAAACTGACATCAGATAAAGATAAATAACCTTTATTGTCATTTTTATATTGTGGGCACAATGGCACACATAAAAAATGAAATTTAGTTGCCCGCTCTCAAAGTGAAACATATACATGACACACACCTAAACATACTATGTACAACATATATATAGACCCACAGCTGGAACATTTCCGGATTTAGAGCCTTTGCTGATTTGTATTTACACCTTTGCGCCCCCTCCCCCCCTTTGCTTCTTCCAGGGGTTCCCCCAACAGCTGGCCCTCCGTGGCTGTGGCCAGCCTCAATTCTCGGCTCTTCTTCCAGAGGCTTCCTCTGCCAGCTGCCTCTGCCCCACTTCCCACAGTGCACAGCCCCCAGGCAAGAGAGAAAATGGAGCCCAGCCTGATGGGGGAGGTGGTACCTGGGAATTCCAGGCCCGGAAGGCTCCCCCGAGGCTGCCAAGAGTTTTATCACAGTCCTTGTTTGCACTGATTAACTTTATCGGCTGGCTGTTTGCAGCTTCAATGGGGCCATTATGACCGGAGATTAAGAAGGCTGTTGCCCTTCCCCTCTGCCCCACAAGGCCTGGTCCAGTTAGGGGGCGCTTGTGGGGCAGAATTGCAGGCTTTCCGGCCATGCCAGGGCTGTGCGCCGGTCAGGGCTGACCCCAGGCTTCCTGGTCTCTCCCCAACCTCATTGGCCGAATGGGAATCGCTGCTTCTTCGCCTAAATGGGGGTCCCCACGGCCTTCTGGACCCAAAGCAAAACAATTCCTCTGTTGGCGGGGCAGCCCAGTTGACAGGGGCTTGAGGCCAACTCAGCCCACCCTGGCCAGGGGGACAGCACGGGCGCTCCTGGCCACCAGCTCACCAGGAGGGCACTTCCTGAAGAGAACCACGTGTGGATTAAGCTTTGAACTCAGGACGGGCATCCTAAACTCACCAGGCGCCGTCTCCCCTCGGAGCTCTGGGGAAGGAGCCCAGCCAGGCCTCCCCCCCCTCCAAGTACTGAGGTTGAGCCCCTTCCCCACGGCTGGGAATCCCCCCTGGACAGGGACCGACACCCGGGCCCTCCTGGAAGCCCACTTGGGTTTTTGCTACATGGCAGGAGAGCGTCTTCCTGCCCCCCTCCTTTGTCTGAAGCCAGGCGGCTGGGAGTTCTAGTCCTGCCTCATGCATGAAAGCCGGCTGAGTAACTTTGGGCCAATATCCGGGGGACGGTGAGTTCTAGTTGGGCCTTAGACATGAAAACCAACTGGGTGACCTTGGGTCAATCTCTAGGAGACGGTGAGTTCTAGTCCCATCTTAAGCATGAAAGGCAGCTGGGTGACTTTGGACCAATCACAAGGAAATGTGATTCTACTCCCGACTCAGCTGTGAAACACCAGCTGGGTGACCTTGGGTCAATCTCTAGGTGACGGTGAGTTCTAGTCCTGCCTTAGGCACGAAAGCTGACTGGGTGCCTTTGGGCCAGTCCTTCTCTCTTAGCCAGTTCACAGTGTTGTCGTTGTGCTGAAAACAGGGGGAAGAAAGAGTATTGCGTTTGCCACCTTGAAGTAGTTATAAAAACAATAAGGAATCTGGAATATAAATAAATGTTAAAAAATATTAAAAGCCGGTTGCCTTCTCTGACGTGACCTGCGCTGTCGCTCAGCCTGGAACGTGCAGCAGCCTCACAAAGTGTCCGAGTGTCCGTCTGCGGCCGTTGTGTATCCCGGCTTGGCTCAGCCCCAGCACTGTCCTGGGTCAATCCCCAGCGTGGGTGGTACAAACAAGACCCCCACACACACACCCTCGGAGCAGCCTAGTGACCCAGTACTGAAGCTTTTGCTAGGCAAGCACGGAAAGCCAGCCCCCTTGGAAGACCCGCTGGGAACCGGCCCTTTCGCACACCCCACAGCTCCAAGAGGACCGGAGAAGAGGTTGCAAACGTCTCTCGGCTTTGCTTGGGTAGGGGGTCTGCAGCTCCCCCCCCAGTCACCCAGCAGCCTCCCTCTGCCATTCAGCAACGGGGACTCGGCTGCAGCCCCTGGCCGGCCTGCCCGCCCCACCGCCCAGTGCAACTTTCTCCAAGGTCCCGGGGTTATCTCGGTCTCTTATCGTGAAGCAATTGGGCACGTGTGGCGTTGTGGTTTTCGCAGCCGGGAGATAGCAGGAAGCCAGAGGTGACCAGAGGGGGAGGCGCCACCCGGGCCTGGCCAAGCCGTGGGGCTCCCCAAAGGATGCGCCAGCCGAGAAAAGGGGGTTCCCTATGAGAGACACGCCCCACTGCTGTGTGTGGGGGGGTGTCTTTTGGATCTCTAAGCCTCATACCCCTCCCAGGGTGCCAGGGCAGACACACACACACACACAATACCTGCAAATCCCAGCCCTTGCTCAGGTGTAGCCTTGATTGTCTCTTCACTGGATTTCCACCTGCAGAGGTGGGGACTGTCCCAGCCTGTTCCCCCTTTTATGCGATTTCACTGCTCTTCTTCCCGTTGGGCTTCCCGGGGTGCTGGGGGGGCAAACGACCCAGAGACCTTCGGCCATTGGGACACTTAAAAAAAAATTACGATCAATGAAGAGTTTATCATAGTTTAGGATCGCTGCGATTGGGGAGGGGGGGTTGCGATTCGCCCATCGCCTTCCCAGCAGCCACAAGCAGGAAAGCTGGGGAGGGGGGTCCCCAACTTTCCACCTGTTGGGAAGAACCACCGCTGCGCAGGGGGCAGGAAAAGCGGGGACCCTCCCCGCGCTGCAGCTGCGGTCCGAGAAGACCCTCCCGCAGGCGGGTAGCGTTTCCGGACCTTCCCTCGGAGGGGGCGCGGCCAGGGGCACCCCCTAATTTCCCCCCACCCCCGAAGCAGCCGGTCCCTAGTTGGGGCGCCCAGAGGGGCTCCCGGCTTCCCCCCCTGCCTGGCGGGCGCTGCGGAGGACGCCCCGGGAGCCCCCGCACCCCCCCCGCCTTCCCTGGCGCCGCCTGCGGCCCCGCCCCCTCCCCGCCCCGCCCCGCCCCGCCCGGCAGGATCTGAGCTCACGGGCGAGGATGCAGCCCCGCGGCCAGGGCCCGGCCGGCTCGGTCACACGCAGAGCCCGTGACCGGCAGCCCGCAGCCGCCGCGCAGCCCGGAGCCAGGTGGGTGCGGGGCGCGGGATGCGGAGGAGCGGGCGGGGGGGGGCTCTCGGAGCCGGTCTTCGGCCCCCGAGGGAGGGGAGCGGCTCGGGGAGGATCGGGCCCGCGGCAACCCCCCCTCCGGCTCGGCTTTCCCGGAGCGTCCGCTTCCACCCCCCCGGTTGGGGCGCTCAGCTGCTCGGCCGTCGCCCCCGCCCAGCCCAGCCCTCCCCCGGGCGGCACAAACAACTACGCCGCCTCCTGCGCGCTGCTTCCCCGCTCCATCCTAACCGGGGGCCCCTGCGCCCCCCGAGGACCCCCCCCTTGCCCTGCTGGACTGCCCCGCGGAGCTACTTGGCGCAAGAGGCGCCCTCTGGATGGGCTGGGGTGGGGACGCAAGTAGACCACCCCCCCTTCCCCCGCCGTGGATGGCGGCGATTGTTGCCCCCAGATAGACTCTCTCTGAACGCGGAAGCTCCATCCAGGAGCGGGGCCGGCCGGCCGGGCAGCCCTTCCCTCCCGGAAGTCAGCTTCCTGGCTCCTGCGCCGGACTGGGAGGAGGGGGGCGAGGAAGGCGGGGGGGGGTCTGCGGCAGCCTCTCATCGCCCCCTCCCCGCCAGCTAAGCGGCCCGGGCCATGTCCACGGAGAGCTCCCCGCTGCTCAGCGGCCGCCTCTCTCGGCTCTCGGGGGACGCGGAGATGGCGGGGGTCGCCCAGGAAGAGGCGCCCCTGGTGGTGGGCTCGGCCTCCGGCAGCGGCGGCAGCGGCCCCGACCCGGCCCGGCAGCTCTCCACCTTCTTCGGGGTGATCGTGCCCACCGTCCTCTCCATGTTCAGCATCGTGGTCTTCATGCGAGTCGGTACGTGGCCCCCCGACCACCACCCCCGGCCCGACGGCTGGGAGGCTCCGGGGGACTCCGGACCCTCCGGCCAAGCGGATCCGGGACAGTTTCCGATGGGGAGGGAGGGAGGGAGGGAGCCAGGTTTCCCAGCAGGGGGAGGAGTCCAGCGCTCACTCCCCTCCCCTCGCCAGGGTTTGTGGTGGGCCACGCCGGGTTCCTGCAGTCGCTCCTGATGCTGGTGGTCGCCTATCTGATCATCTCCCTGACGGTCCTCTCCGTGTGCGCCATCTCCACCAACGGGGCCGTCCAGGCTGGCGGCGCCTACTGTATCCTTTGGGGCTGGGGTCTTCCCCCCCACGAAGGGGCAGAGATTGGGGTCCTGGAAGGAGGCCGTCAAGGCTCCAGACGTGGCAGAAATCCGGTCTGCCTGCATCTCCCCTCCCAGTCCCGGCCAAGAGGTAGCCCTGCTCAGCTCCTCCAGGTCACCCGAGGTCACCTCAATGCTGGCACCTCCAAAGGCCAGCCTGGGTGTGCGCCCTGCCCTCCCGACCCCGCAGAGGCTGTGCTCTGGAGGAGGAGATGTGGCACATGGGCTTCCTGCTCCTTTCGAAGGAAGGGGACGAGCCACGGCTGTGCCCTCCGCCCACCTCCGATGCAGGACTTTAGCATCTCACCCAGGGATTGAGAGTGCCTCTCAAAGCCCCTACAAGCTGGAGAGGGTAGGGGGGACCGCCCAGGTGGGGAGGATGGGTGGGGCTCTCCAGGCTCACCAGCCAAGCCCCCCAAAAGTCCGGCATGAGGGAGAGACCCTCTGCCATCAGCATCTCCAGCTCGGCCATTGGGCTCCCTCTCAAGGGTGGCGTCTCTGTGGGTGTTCCTTCTGTTTCTATGGAAACTTTGCCTTACCTCCCCCCCCCTCCCCAGTCATGATCAGCCGGACTCTGGGCCCCGAGTTCGGGGGCAGCATCGGCCTCATGTTCTACCTGGCCAACGTCTGTGCCTGCGGCGTCTACGTCCTGGGGCTGGTGGAAGCCATCCTGGACGTCTTCGGCGCAGGTGGGCCTCAAGCCTCTTCGGGAGAAGTCGGACCCCCCCCGGGGGGCTGGGATGGAGAGCAAGGGCAGCTTGCCGAGCCTGTCCTGCTCCGGACACAGGTGCGAATCGCCCCCTGAGTCGCCCCCTCCCTCTTCCTCCTCCTGGCCCAGATGGATCAGAGCTGCCGGGCACCAAGACGCTCCCTCAGGGCTACCTGTACAGCTTCCTCTACAGCTCGCTGGTGCTGCTGCTCTGCCTGCTGGTGTGCCTGGTGGGCGCCCAGATCTACTCGCGGGCGGCCTTCTTCATCTTCCTGCTGGTCAACCTGGTCCTGGTCACCATCTTCGTCAGCTTCTTCACCGTCTCCCCTCGGGAGATCGCCGTCTCCCACGGGGGAAACCACACCTTCAACGCCTCCTTCACGGGCTTCAACATCTCCACCCTCAGGGACAACATGTATGGTAGGGGGGCTTGGCCAGCAGTGGTGCCAAGCGCTGGCGTCCAGCCCTGGCGTTTCCTGGGGTGGGGTGGGGGGATCTCCGGCAGCTGGGCAGGGGGTGCCCGGTGACCATCCAGCCTGACCTTTGGCCAAGTGAAGAAGCCACGGGGAGGTGGGCAGGGAGGAGAACGGAGGACTGTATGCAGCGGTGGGGCGGAGGCAGCCATGCCCCCCCTCCTGGGATGACCTGGATCTTTTCCCCCACCCACCCCCAGCCATGTACTCGCGGGACTACACTACCAATAACATGATGTCTTTCGCCACCGTCTTTGCCGTGATGTTCAACGGCTGCACAGGCATCATGGCCGGCTCCAACATGTCAGGTGAGGCCTGGGGGGCCCTGGGGAGGGGCTCGGGGGTCCTAGGAGAGCTTCCATGGGGAGGTGGGATGGTTAACCCCGTCGATCCTTGCAGGGGAGCTGAAGAACGCCAGCGCCTCCATCCCCAAGGGGACGATTGTGGCCGTGCTGTACACCTTCGTCATCTATTTCTTCCTCTTTTTCATGACCAGCTTCAGCTGCGAGAGGTGAGGGGCTGCGGGGGACCCAGAGAGGGACCCCCACAGCAGGTCGCCGGACTCCCGGACTCCCCCTCAGCTGGTGGCTTCCTGGACTCAAGGCTGGCATGGGGAGGGGGGGCAGGCTGAGGGCATGAAGAGGTGGGGGCCGTGCCTCCAGGTGGGGCTGGTCAGGTGGAGGCGTGCTGGCAGGGGGGAGACTGACGCCCCCCCCTGGCCTCCCCCAGGGCCCTCCTGAAGGGTGACTACGGCTTCTTCCGGTCCATCAACGTCTGGCCTCCCTTCGTGCTGATGGGCATCTACTCCGCCTCCCTCTCGGCTTCCATGAGCAACTTGATTGGCGCGTCCCGCATCCTCCACGCCCTGGCCAAGGACGACCTCTTTGGTGAGCGAAGCCCCCCGCCCGCAGAGCCCCCCCCCGCTGGCCCTGCCCTCCTCCACCTGGCCAGGGAGGTCCAGCGGCTTCTTTCTCTCCCTGCAGGGCCTGTCCTGGCTCCGGCCAAGATTGTCTCCAGAGGGGGCAACCCCTGGGTGGCCGTCCTCTACACCTGGGGCCTCGCGCAGGTAACGCCTCCCCCCCCCGGCCCTCAGGACCGAGAACAACAGGTGGAGGGAGCCATCTCTGGGGTCCATCCATAGCTGGGGGTCTCCGATCGTGACCGCTTTAAGACTGGCGGACTTCAACTCCCAGAATTCCCCAGCCAGCCAGCATAAGTGATCTTGACCGGTGGGGGAATTCTGGGAGTTGAAGTCCCCCAGTTCTTAAAGTGGCCACGACTGGAGTCCATACAGGCAGTCCTTGACTTACGACTGTAAGTGAGCCCCAATTTTCTGTTGTTAAGTGAACTTTGCCGCTTTGCAACCTTTCCCGCCCCAATTGTGAAATAAAACACTGCGGTTGTTAAGTCACTAACAAACAACTCCGGCTTCCCCCATTGAATTTGTTAGTCAGGAGGTCGCTGAAGGGGATCACGTGACACCCCCATCCCAGGACACCCCCCAAAGCCCTCATGGGTCAGTGGCCAAGCATCCAAATTCTGATCACGTGACCATGGGGGGGGGGATGCTGCACTGGCCTTAAGGGTGGGAAACTGCCCTAAGTCCCTTTTTTCAGTGCCCTTGTAACTTTGAACGGTCACTAAATGCGCTGTTGTAAGCCGAGGACTGCCTGTGCGTGGACTAAAGCAACTTCCGGCATCCTGATGGACAAGACTCTGTCGGCTGCCAGGGAGGGGCCCTCTTGACCCCGCTCTGTGCCCTCTGGACGGCCGCCCCTCCCTCCTGGGTCCCCAGACTCCCTCCCCTGGCCCTCCTGGGGTGACTCTGGGGGTCTAGGCAGAAGAGACCCTCATTATGCGGGCTGACATCACCCTGGATGGCTTGTCCTGTTCCTGCCTCAAAAGGGCTTTCCCCCTCCGGGCCTTCAGCAGGTGATCAGGGCCAGGGGGCGCCGGAGAGCACGAGGGGTCACGGATGGAAGATGGGCCCCCACCTGCTGGGGGCTGGGGGGCTTCTCCGGGTTCTCCCTCCCTTTAAGGACCTCCTGCCTTCCCCAGCTGGTGCTCCTGGTCGGGAAGCTCAACACCATTGCTGGCATCGTCACCGTCTTCTACCTGGTCGCCTACGCCGCCGTGGACCTGGCCTGCCTGGCGCTGGAGTGGGCCTCGGCGCCCAACTTCCGGTGGGTGCCGCTTCCCCGGAGGGAGGGGAAGGGCCCGCCGGGGTGTCTGGGGGTGTCTGGGGGTCCGGCTGTGCCCCGGAGCCCCAGAAGGGACGGCGAGGGAGGGACCGTGCCAGCCCCCTCTCTCTCCCTCTCTCCCTCTCTCTCCCCCCGGCCCTGCAGCCCCACCTTCCAGCTCTTCTCCTGGCACACCTGCCTCCTTGGCATCGTCTCCTGCCTGGTGATGATGTTCCTGATCAGCCCGGCGGGCGCCTCGGGCAGCCTGGGGCTGATGCTGCTCCTGTTGGGCTTCATCCACCTGCGCTCGGCCGCCTCTTCCTGGGGCTACATCAGCCAGGCGCTCATCTTCCACCAGGTGCGGCGCAGAGCCCCGGGGGAGGCCGTAAGACGCGGAGGGGGAGGGTCCCGTGTTGGGAGCGGCTGCTGTCCGGGCGGAAGAGGCTGACCGACTCTCTGCGCTGGGCGAGGGCTCCGCCCTGGGGGAGGGGCCGGGCAGATCCAGGCAGGTTGGGGAAGGGGGCGTCGTGGGGGTCTCTGAGGCAGGTATAGGTCGTCCTCAACTTACAACCGTTGGGACCGGAGCCTCTGTGGCTCAGCAAGGCACTTAAGTCAGTCGCGCCTGGTTCTGCGGGACTTTTCCCCCACGGTTGTTAAGTGAATCAAAGAGGGTCATAAATCGAGTCTTGCTATCCCCCGGGGGAAAGTCACTAAGGTAGGTCACCTGATCCCAGGAAGCTGCAGCCGGCCTCAGTCCGTGCCGGTGGCTGCCAGGGCCCCGAATTCGGATCCTCACGTGGCTCCCGGGGGACGCTGCGACCGTCGCGGCTCATTTCTTTTTGGGGCGGTTGTCATTTTGCACGGTCACTAAACGAAGGGCCGTAAGTGGAGGACTGCTTGCAATTCACGAGGCGGGAGCAACGCAGGACAGGATCTGTTCAGTTGGCTATGTAGAGGCAGTTCCCGAATTACAGCCCTCCGTTTAGTGACCGTTCAAAGATACGACGGCACTGAAAAAAAGCAACTTCTGACCGTTTTTCACACTTACGACCGTTGCAGCGTCCCCGTGATCAAAATTCAGACGCTTGGCCACTGACTCGTATTTATGACGGTCTCAGTGCCCCAGAAGGGTCACGTGATCCCCTTTTACGACCTTCTGACAAGTGGGGAAAGCCAGATTCACTTAACAACCATGTTACTAACTTAATAACAGCAGTGATTCACTTAGCGATCTAAAATGGGGCAAAACTCACTTAGCAAATGTCTCGCTTAGCAACAAACGTTTCGGACTCAATTGTGGTCGTAAGTCGAGGACCACCTGTAGAGAAGAAGGCAGCAGGTAGACGAGGGGAAAATGTCTCCCGTGGAGCTAACGGGGGGGGTCTCTTCCCCTCTTGATACTCCTCCTCCCCCCCCCAAAGGTCCGGAAGTACCTCTTGCTGCTCGACATCCGGAAGGACCACGTCAAATTCTGGCGGCCGCAGATCCTGCTGATGGTGGCCAACCCGCGGGGTGGATCCCATCTGATGCGCTTCATCAACCACCTAAAGAAAGGGGGCCTCTTCGTCCTGGGCCACGTGGAGATCGGGGACCTGGGTAGGGGCAGGGATCGGGGGAGGGGGCCCTGCAGACTCCTGGGCGCCCCCTCTTCCGTGGGAGGCCACATGCCCTGGGTCTGTGGGGCAGGGCTCAGAGAGACCGAACCCCGGAAGCGTGGCACAGCTTTGGGGGGGGCGCATTCCTTGCCCCCTCGGCCCCTGCCCCCGCCCTGCCAGGGGGTCAATCTTTGCTGCCTCTCCCGCAGACACGATGCCCTCCGACCCCATCCAGGCTCACTACAACTTCTGGCTCAGCCTGGTGGACAAGCTGAGCATCAAGGCCTTCGTGGATCTGACCTTGTCCCCCTCCGTCCGCCAGGGGACGCAGCACCTCCTCCGCATCACTGGCCTGGGTGAGGAGCCCGGGAGGGGGGGGGCTGCGGGGGGGGCCCTGGAGGGTTTGTGATGCCGGGAGAGGAGAGACCCCCCCCAATGAGGGCACCTGGGTCGGTATTCGGTATTAAGGAGTCTGACGCTTCTTTGATTTTGCTATTTTTGGGACGTCCCTGGAGTTTGGGAGCTAGTAGCCCCTTTGAGTTGAGGCTGACCCCGTTTGCCCCTTGGAGCCCCTAAGGACGGAGGGCGTGCTGAGAAAAAAAGCCTAAACGGAGCCAGGGGCCCCTTGAGGTCCCTCCCTATGGCCCCCCAGGGTGGCCCTGCCCCCTCCCATCAACAGATCAGCCGGATCTTTTGGGAAATCAAACCAAACAAATTATTTATTTAGTCGTTTATGTCCTGCCTTTAATTATTTTTAAGAACGACTCAAGATGGCAAACATACCTGACGTTCCTCCTGCCTCCTATCTTCCCCACAACAACCCTGTGAGGTGGGCCAGGCCGAGAGAGAGGGACTGGCCCAAAGTTACCCAGCCGGCTTTCATATCAAGGCGAGACTAAAACTCACCGTCTCCTGGTGATTGGCCCAAAGTCGCCCAGACATCTTTTGTGCCTAAGGCTGGACTAGAATTCACCGTCTCCTGGTGACTGACCTAAAGTCACCCAGCTTAAGGCTGGACTAGAACTCACCGTCTCCTAGTTTTTAAGCCAGCACCTTAAGGCTTTCGTGCTTAAGGCGGCACTAGAATTCCCAGTCTCCTAGTGATTTGCCTGGTCACCCAGCTAGCTTTTGTGCCTAACGTTGGACTAGAACTCACAATCTCCTGGTTATTGACCTAAAGTCACCCAGCCTAAGGCAGGACTAGAACTCACCGCCTCCTAGTTTTTAAGCCAGCACCTTAAGGCTTTCATGCTTAAGGCGGCACTAGAATTCCCAGTCTCCTGGTGATTTGCCTGCTCACCCAGCTAGCTTTTGTTCCCAAGGCTGGACTAGAACTCACCGTCTCCCTAGTTTTTAAGCCGGCGCCTTCGCCACCAGGCCAAACTCTGCCACAGGAAGGCTTCCTGGACCCCCATCCTTCATTTGGTAGCCACCCTGAGGACCTCCAGAAGGAGACAAAGGGAAAACCCAAAGAGTTGCTTGGCACTCAGGGGAGACCCCTCTGCTGACGTGGTGGGAAGGGTCCTCTCTGCAGCTAGAGAGTTGTAGTCAGGTTGCCCTCGTTCCATGGAACAAAATATTCTGGGGGGGGGGTTTCCCCAGGGGACTCTGGATTATAAACCACGGTCGATGTGCTGGGTCTTGATCTGCCTGGGGGAGGCCAGCTGTTCTCCCCCTTGCTGAGCCTGGTCAGACCGCCTGCGTTGACGTGGTTTGTGCGCTTCCTTGTCTGCAGGCGGGATGAAGCCCAATACGCTGGTCCTGGGTTTCTACGACGACTGTGTCCCTGAAGATTACTTCCTGCAGGACCCGGCCTTCAGCCAAGCCCGGGAGAACGACGAGTTTGGGGTGGACCTGGCAGCCTTGCAAGGCCACTTTCCCCCCGTGCGGGTCACGGCCAACCAGCGGGCTCTGAGGCCCTCCGAGTACGTGGCCATCATCTCGGACGCGGTGAAGATGCACAAGAACGTCTGCCTGGCCCGCTACTTCCACCTCCTGGACAAGGACCTGCTCTCCTCCTCGGCGTCCAAGAAGCGTCTCGAGGGCCGCTACATCGACGTCTGGCCCCTCAACCTCCTGCGCCCCAACACGCCCACCTACGTGGACATCTGCAGCCTCTTCCTGCTCCAGATGGCCTGCATCCTCACCATGGTCAGCTCCTGGAAAGGCGCCCGGCTGCGCATCTTCCTCTGCGTGGAGTCGGGCGACCTGGGCTGGGTGAGCAAGGAGCAGAAGCTGCGGGAGCTGCTGACCAAGTTGCGCATTAAGGCCACCATCAAGATCGTGACCTGGGACCAGGTGGTCGCCTTCCAGAGCCACCCCCAGCCTGCGGGGACCGGGAGGCCAAGCCCTGCCGAGGTTCAGGGCCCTCCCGGTCCCCTCAACCCAGAGAAGCTCTTGGGGGAAACGTTCCTGAACGCAGCCACCTTCCGAGTGACGGACGAGTACTTGGCTTCGGTCAATGAGCTTCTGCTGAAGCAAGCCGGCCAGACGGCCGTGCGCTTCCTCTACCTGCCGCGGCCCCCTGCGGACACCTCTCAGTACGAGCGCTACCTGGAGCAGCTGGAGATCCTCACCACCGGCCTGGGGCCAACCCTGCTGATCCACGGGCTGACCCCCGTCACCTGCACCGAACTGTAAGTGGCCGGCAGCAGGCCTTGCATCCGTGGCCGGCAGCGGCCCCGACGCCATGTCCTCAACGAACAAAACGTGCCTTTGTCTCTGGAGGGGGGAAGAAACGAGGCGGCCGTGCTGAGCACGGCTTTGCTGAAGACGTGGGGGGAGAAAGGTACATCTGGGGCAGCGGAGAAACAGGAGGGAGGAGGACCAGGGACTGAGCCCTGCAGGACACAAATGTCTTCCACTATTTGGGGACAGCTTTCGTGGGACCATCTCGGTGGGACTGAGGGTCCCAGGTGGGAGATCTTCCTGCTCCCCTGGAGGCACCTGAGCTCTCCCCCAAATTTCCAGAGCCGGAAACACTTTCCTCATCCATTTCCTGGTGCAGAAGGCAGAGGGGACGGGCTCCCTGTTGGAAGGAAGCGGGCGCCCCGACATTTGGCAAACGAAACATCTGGGACAGGCCTTGTTGGACTTCAAGGTGACCCTCCTCCTCCTCCTCAGCCGGGACTCTGCGCTGGCTTGACCAAGCCTGTCCCCCCCCTTCCCGCGTGTGGAATTACACCTCCCATTATCACGGGCCACTCGAGGTTGAGGATAGCTAACCGTGTTGACAAGAACGATGGGATTTGCAGTGCAGCGTACCAAGAAGTGCATTTGGTGTCATTGCGAACACCGTTCGGATCAGGAACATTCTGTGAAGCTTCCAATTTGAGTTCGAAATGGGTTGTTTCTGGGGAGGGGGGGTGTTTTGAATCCAGGACAGCTCTGTCTGGCTCGCACATCCGGTTTTGTGTCCCAAATGGTTGGAAGAAACCCTTCCAGAGGCCTTCCATCGTTGAGGGAGCGTGGCCATCCCGAGCTGCTCCTTCCAGCATAGGCTTCCTCCTTTTCAACAGCAGCTCCTCCTTCGGCTGGGGGGGGGCTCTCTGCACCCCCAATTCTCCCTCTCCCCCGTGGTGAAGCCAGGAGTAAAGCTCCTGGGAGGGGGTCTCCACCAACGCCGTTAGCCGTTAGCCTAGCAGTTGATTAGAAATGACGAGCACTTAACAAAAAGAGGTTTTTTACTTCTCTCCTGCAAAAGATGCTTCTACTAACCACTAACCGACCCCAGATGAAGCTGCCTCTCAAGCGGAGGGGGGGCTGGGAAACGGGAGGGGCGCTAACGGGGGCGAGGGGGAGCAGCTGCTCCGCGGAACAAAGCCGGGCAATAAAAGCGAAACTTGCAGGAGCGGAGCGTGTCTGCCTTCAGGCTGCGGTGTTTGCGCCTTCCTCCTGCGCAGCCAAGGCCGGGCGAGGGAAACGGCCCGAGGGCAGCGAGGAAGCGGCCGGATCTTCCCGGACTGGCTGCTCTGGAGGGAAGCCGGGAGGCGGGCTCCCTTCCCCCACCCTCCCACCTGGGCTCAGCCTGCCGAGGTTTCGGGGAGGCGCCCCCGTCTCCCCCCCATGACCGGGGACCCCTTCCCTCCCGCGGGGGGACACTTGCGCGGCTCGACCGCCTGGCCCGGAGCCTGGGCAGGAGCGGGCCGGGGGCTGAACCCCCAGGGGAAGCGGCGCTCCTCGGCCGGGTCCCGACAGGAGCGCCGGCGAGAGCGGAGGGGCTGCGGCGCTGGAGCCCGTCCTGGTCCGAGCCCGGCGGGCGAGCCCGGATTCCCCGCGGGGCGGCGGCGGCGCTGCAGGAAGCGGCTCCCGGCTGGCGCTTCCCCCCCCGACGGCCAGTGGCGGGAGGAGCCCGGAGGGGCGCGGGGGAGGCTAGGCTGCTGGTCCCCGTTGGGCGGCGCGCCCCCATCGACGGAGGGACCGCGGAGCCGGGCTGTCCGGCGGGACCGGCTTCGCGGGCAAACTCGAAATGCACCTTTTCAAGCTTGGCAACTTCCAAGCGGGCGGACTTCAGCTCCCAGAATCCTTGCCGGCTGGGGAATTCTGGGAAGCCCACCTTTGCTAAGGTATTATTCCTTTCTTAAAGTTGCCACGGGTGAAAACCGCCTTAGGGTCTATGCGGAAATCGGGCGACGGGTGGAGATCGAAGGACGCGCTGTCGGGGAATTATGGGACCTGGAGTTCTAAGTAGTTGGAAGGGGCAGCCCCGAAGGAGCCCAGAAGTTCCACCGTCACGGGACTAGAGCGTCACTCTTCACTTTCGTAACTCTAGCTACCACCTCCGCCAGATTGCTTTTGCCATAGAGGCGCAATATATAGAGCGGCGCTCCCAGGCAAGGCGTGGCCGTCTAACGCGGCGCCAGGTTCGAACGCAGGTGAGACTCTCCGAGGTCCGACGCGCAGGTGTTCATTCACGGAAGGACGCCACGCCTGAGTGGGTGCAAAGAACGGGCCCGGGGGTGGGGGGGTGGGACGACGACACACTCGTCCTTTCGGGCTGGCCCCTCCCAAGATGGCCGGCTCTCACTTCCGGTGGAGAACGGAAGCACGTGAGGCTGACTTCATCTCCCGTTAGTGGACGCTCTAGGAGCGCGGGCCTGGTCTCCATAGCCGGGCGGGAGCTCCCTGCCCGGCACTTCCGGCCTGCAGGTGTGCTCCCCAGGTGAGTCCTGGCGGGGGGGGGGGGGCAGCCGGGCAACCCGCAGGAAGGAGCCGCCTCTTCGGACGCGCCCCAAGCCCTGACTCCCCCTCCCATCATCCCGGGCCCCCGAGAGTGATGGGAGTTGTAGTCCAGCTGTCTGGATGTCGAGGAGGCGCCCTGAGCCCCCCCAAGTGAAATAGAGACCCCCCCTCAAGAGCTCCCCTGCTCTTTGGGGTGCATGAGGGGGGTCTGTCCGCCCCCATCCGCCAGCCAGGGAAAGGAAGGCCCCCGCGCCCCTCCCCCAACCCCGGGAGAGCCTGTCCCAGCCCCTCCCAAGCCTGATCCTGGTTCCTATGTACGTATTTGTTTTCAAAGTGCAAGATCCTAGTCCCTTACGTGAACTTGAGATACCGTATCAATCTAGTGAGATAAGCTAAGCGGAGACTTCTTGATCAAGCAGCACTTTATTTGATCAAATTAAGCAGCTGGGCGGCCAACATGGAACGCTGGCAAAGTTACGTCCAGAAGTGGCACGCCTGAGAAAGTTGGTAGCATGGCTTTATAAACTTTGTTAGCCAGTGAAAATCAGACAACAGAGCCATTACATCACAAGAGAGCCATTACATCCATCATTCCTGTTGTTGTTAGTTGCAAAGTCGTGTCCGACCCATGGCGACCCCATGGACCACGTTCCTCCAGGCCTTCCTGTCCTCTACCATCTTCCGGAGTCCATTGAAGCTCAGGCCTCCTGCTTCAGTGACTCCATCCAGCCACCTCCTTCTCTGTCGTCCCCTTCTTATATTGCCCTCCATCTTTCCCAGCATCAGGCTCTTCTCCAGTGAGTCCTTCCTTCTCATTAGGTGGCCAAAGTACTTGAGTTTCAACCTCAGGATCTGGCCTTCCAAAGAGCAGTCGGGGTTGATCTCCTGCAGGACTGACCGGTTGGATCGCCTTGCAGTCCAAGGGACTCGCAGGAGTCTTCTCCAGCACCAGAGTTCAAAGGCCTCCATTCTTTGGCGCTCAGCCTTTCTTACGGTCCAACTTTCACAGCCATACATTGCAACTGGGAAAACCATGGCCTGGACTATACGCACTTTTGTTGGCAGGGTGACGTCTCTGCTTTTAAGTATGCTGTCTAGATTTGCCATAGCTTTCCTCCCCAGGAGCAAGTGTCTTTTAACTTCTTGGCTGCAGTCCCCATCTGCGGTGATCTTGGAGCCCAGGAAGATAAAATCTGTCACTACCCTCCATTTCTTCCCCATCTATTTGCCAGGAATTGAGAGGGCCGGATGCCATGATCTTGGGTTTTCTTAATGTTAAGAAAGGGTATAAAACGGGGCAAAACTCATTTAACTAATGTCCCACTTAGCAACAAAAAGACTGGGCTCCGATGGTGGCCGTTCAGGCAAGGACCTCCCGTCAGTAGGATGCAGCCAGAACTGAGAATCACCCGTCCAAATCCCGAAGTCTAACTTCTCCCTCTCTTAAGCTGCCCCCCATCACTGCCTCCCCCCACCCCACATCCACCCAACTTCAAACAAGATGTTTTCTGAACTCACTTCAAATTTTGTTTCCCCAGAAGCCCCTGCCACCCCACCCCAGCCCCCTGGAGTCCAGGGCAGCCAATACCAAATGGTTGTGAAATGCAAGGGGGCAGCTGACACCCCCCACACACACACACACTAATGAAGAACCGGACCTGTCTTGGGAGATGCGCAGCCCAGGACTACTGCACAAGCCTCGTGATGCGTCTTTGAGCCTCTGGCTGTGTGTGCGTTGTGTGTGTGTGTGTTGGGGGCAGAGGAGGAAGGGGACAAGAGCCCCGGAATGTACTCACACAAGTATCTCCTGTTCAGCATGTCAAACACCCGCCCAGGGGTCCCCACGATGATGTGGGGCGCTTCCATCTGCAGCTTCTGAACTTCAGCCCGGACGTTCGTCCCGCCTATGCAAGCGTGGCAGGAGGCCCCCATGTAGTCCCCCAGAGCCATCACCACCTTCTGGATCTGTCAGGAGGGGGAAAATGACACCCTCAGGAGGGGCAGCAGGTGCTGGGCTGGCGAAGGAAAGGGAGGGTTTTCCTGCCCGACCCTGTTTCCCCAGCATGAACCAGTCATCAGCCACTGGGAGAGACGCTGTGCTGGGATGAATAAGGAAAACAATTGCTTTTCCCCTGCTAGATGTAAGAAGTGGCCACAGAGGCCCCTCTTTGCCCAGTTAGCAGGGACTGGAGAGCAACTCAAGACCTCGGTCTCACCAGGGCTCTCGACACAACGGGGAGATCCGGGCAAAGGAGACAGAAAGGGAGGAAGAGGAAAAAGAGAGAGAGGAAAGGGAGAGAAACTGAAAAGAGGGAGAGAGGGAAGGAAGAGGGAAAGAGAAGGGAGGAGAAAGACAAAAGGAAGGGAGGAAAAGAAACAGAAAGGACGGGAGGGAGAGAAAGGAAGAAAAAAGAAAGGGAAACAGAGAAAGGGAAAGAAAAACAAAGAGGGAGAAGCAGATGGAGGGAGGGAAAGAAACAAATACAGAGACAAAGGGAAAGGAGAGAAGGAAGGAGGAAGGAAGGAAAGAAAGAAGAGGAAGGAAAAAAAGGAGAGAAGGAAAGAAAGAAGAGAGAGGAAGGAAGGAAGGAAGGAAGGAAAGAAAGGAGCCCCACCATTCCAGCACCAGAGTTCAAAGGCCTCCATTCTTTGGCGCTCAGCCTTTCTTATGGTCCAACTTTCACAGCCGTACATTGCGACTGGGAAAACCATGGCCTGGACTACACACACTTTTGTTGGCAGGGTGATGTCTCTGCTTTTTAGTATGCTGTCTAGATTTGCCATAGCTTTCCTCCCCAGGAGCAAGCGTCTTTTAATTTCTTGGCTGCAGTCCCCATCTGCGGTGATCTTGGGGCCCAGGAAGATACAATCTGTCACTACCTCCATTTCTTCCCCATCTATTTTCCAGGAATTGAGAGTGCCGGATGCCATGACCTTGGTTTTCTTTTCTTGGTTTCCTGTACACTCCCTTATTCCCTCCTTCAGTATATCCCATCCATGTGCATGTTTCCCACGCTTGCATGAAATTTCTCTGGTGCAAAAGCTGATTACAAAAAGCAAGAAAGCAACGGTTAGACTTACTAAACAATTTCCCTTTGTTCCAGAACCCTTCAAAAGTATGTTGGCCGCCCGTCTAGCTCCGGGGTAACTCTTGAGTGGCTTACCGTACTTCTGATAAAACTCTGCAAACGTCCATATAAGATTCTGTAGAAATGCAAATACAGGCAGTCCTCAGCTTACAGCAGTTCATTTAGTGACCATTCAAAGTTACAAGGGCACTGGAAAAAGTGACCCGTTAACAACCTTTGCAGCATTCCCCCCCCCCCCCGGTCAATGCGATCGAAGCGCAGATGCTTGGCAAGTGACTCATATTTATTGACGGTCGTTGTGTCCGAAGGTCACGTGATCACCTTTTGCGAGGGAGAAGGATGAGCAGAGAGGGGGAGGGGGAATCTGATATTAATCTATCAACCACCCCTAATGTGAAACCTCCCCCCCCCCTTTGCAGCCCCAAGCCAGATGGCAGAGTCGGACTCGTCAAGCTCTTAAGGAAGGCAAGGGGCCAACCTCAATCGGGGGGGAGGGGCAAGATATTCCAGAGAGATATTAAATTTATATGCCAGCGGCCTGATCCTGGTGGGTTTTTATTTATTAAAATTATACACCAACTTGTCTCGCTCTCTGAGACAACGTTGGGCGGGTTTGGGTTAACTTTTTCCTGGATTTGTCTTGGGGATGTAACGTTGGGCCACGGCTGGACAGAGGTGGGGGTGAGGGCCCCTCACCCGGATTCCTTGCGTCAGCCGCCAGCCTGAAGCCCTGTGCAGCCTGCACCAAACTGCAGGAGGGTTTTGGACCCAAGTCCACACTTAACGGGCGGCAGCAATTCGGACGAGCACCTGATGGCACTAAAGGGGAGCTCAGAACCAGCTTTTCTGCTACCGTCTTTGGCCAGCTGGACCCCTCGCCCAGTAACTCCGTGTCTGAGTGCTCACTTTGGGCGTGACGTGCTTGGGTGAGAATTCAGCTTTCCCTCCCCGAATGCAAAGATAACTCATTTTTTCCTCTTCCGGTGACTCAGTCTTATCCCGAGGACACCCTTCTCTTCTCAGAAACTCGTCTTTCAAACCATCTTTCTTTTTTACGATGCCGCCCCGTCATTCTGAGCTAAAAGAAAAACGGGGGCAGCCGGGACAGCCGAAAAGATGCAGGGAAGCAGCCGGTTTTGTTCCTGGAGTCAAAACTGGCCCCACAAGCTGGATGTTGCAAGCAAGTAGAAGTTGGCCTAGATGGCTGGGTCACGTGGTCCCCTTTTCTGACCAGCAAAGTCCAGGTCATAAAAGGCAGGGAGGTCATGAAACGGGGCAAAATTAGCAACTGTCTCGCTTAGCAACAGAAATTTTGGGTGTGGTCGTCGTAAGTCGAGGACTGCCTGTGCTGGAAGCGGCCGCCCCCCCTTCCTCCGCTCCGCTTCCCACACGTCTGCTCTTCTCCTCTTTCAGGCCGTCCAGCTTCGGGCATGGCATTGCTGTCCGCCGTCCACCTGGGCCTTCCCCCTCCGGGCTGCCCGCATCGCCGGGCCCTCGTCGCCGGGCCCTACCGCCACTACCACTACGGCTGCGACGGTGTGGACGACCGAGGGTGGGGCTGCGGCTACCGTACCCTCCAGATGATGTGCTCCTGGCTGGTGGCAGCCGGGGGAGAAGCAGCCGCCGGGCGCCAGGTCCCGTCCCTGAAGCAGATCCAGGATTCCCTGGTGGAGATGGGTGACAAGCCCCCCTCCTTCACGGGCTCGCGGGACTGGATCGGCACCGTGGAAGCCGCTCTCTGCCTCGATTATTTTTACGACGTGCCGGGCAGACTGCTCCACGTCCGCCTCGGCCGAGACCTGGAAGGGGAGCTGGAGACCTTGTATGCTCACTTTCAGGGGGGTGGGGGGCCCGTGATGATGGGGGGAGGCCGGGACCACACCTCCAAGGGGTTGCTGGGGGTCTGCTCTGGCCCTGAGGGGCACCACCTGCTCACTCTGGATCCACACTACTACGGTCCAGCAGGCTCGCTCAGCCGACAGGAAGCCCAGGCCGAGAGGTGGGTTTCCTGGCGGGCCCTCGGCTCCTTTGAGGAGGCCTCCTTCTACAACCTCTGCTTGCCCCAGTTCAGGGCCAAAGGGCCCCCCACCCCCCCTGCGAAAGAGGCATTCCTGAGGCGAGGCACGGGACGCGGACCAGCAGTTTGAGCCCCTTCCAAGGGACTGGCTGTGGATGGGCACCACCTGCTTGGCACGGGCTGGGGGCATCAACGTGGAAGGGGAAGCCTGGGCGCAGCTCCTGCATCAACCAAGATGGGCTCCTGCCCTGGGGAGCCCTTCAGCCAAGCTCTGGAGCTGCTGCCAGGCCTGCGGCGCTTCCTGTTGCCCGGGAGGCTGCGGGATTGTCAGATCATCGCTGGGGCCGGGTTGAGCCCGGCCTTCCCTCCCTGGCCGGCACACCCAGCCAGCTCCGTTAAAGACCAGAGGACTAAAGTGGGTTTATTTTAATCTTGACTGGCATTTGAGGAGGGTTAGTACCACGTGGAGCTGGCTGGTTTGGATGCTTGGTGGTTTAATCGCCTTTTAGCGCAGGAGCTGTTCTCCCAGCGGGCCTCTCCCAAGACGAGTTTGGAGAGCCCTGCTCGTCTTCTGGACTTCAACTCCCAGAATTCCCCAGCCAGCAAGGGTTTACCAGAATTCAGCATGGACTAGGACAAAAACAGATGTGGCCAGACTACTTCGTTGCAATTTTTTGATAAGGGTAACTTCCTTAATAGGTGCTGGTGGGAATGCTGTCAACGGAATAGAGCCAAAGTCTTCACGTTGCCACGGTGGGAGACCCCTGGGCGGGAGGAACGGCTGTGGCTTGGCAGGGTGAGGAAAGAAAGCAGCCTGGATTGCTCTAACAATAAAAAAAATTCTGACAATTGCGAAAGAGAAACTCCCTTCCTGAATAACTAAAAACTGAAAAAAGGACACATTGTTCTTGGACTGGTGTCGTAATTGTGTGACCGGTTGGGACACAAATGTCTTAATGCCCAACCTGGGCCACTCCTGATGTGAAAGTCAGGGGAGTGCCCTTTTGATGACTTGTACAATTGATGGATAGTAGAGTTGTAGAGATAAGGAAGGTTGTCTGGCAAGGAGGTCGGGTTTGAGGAGAGGGAACTCCCAGCATCCCGTGGGGCAGTGCAGGGACACTCGGGGGAGGGGAAGGCTCTGAGGAGCTCCAAGACTTACAATCGGATGAGGAGCCTGGCCCCTCTACTCGCGCGCAGGCTGAGACAGCTGTGCCGGGAGCCTGAGTTGGACAGTGATGAAGAACAGTTGGGACAAATCACGGATGCACGAAAGCGCCGGCAAGAGAAGCGAGTAGGACAGAGGAATGCAATGGGGCAGCTCCAAAGGCAAAGGAGAAGGCATTAGGAAGCCACGCCTTGGCTGAATTATAAAAGGGAAGGTGTGGGAGGTGCTGGTTGCTGAAGGCAGCCATTCGTGTTGAGGATCAAGTTTCTGTGGACTGCGTTTGTTTGCCTTGGACACTGACTCAGGTCTGTGAGAATAAAAGCAGTTGGTTTTTCCTTGCGGTTCCTGCCTGCTTGTTGGAAGAGGGGTTTCTCCTTGTGAGCATAGCAAGGACTCACGTAGGTTGGGACAGAACATCTAACTATGCTCGGAGCTCTATGCACACATGAGCGCTTATAAGCAGTGTCCTGAATAACAGAAGCGAGCTTCCTATAACCTTCTCAGCTGTCCTCACCACTCTCTGTGTGGAGCTTCTATCTGCTACCACCAAACCCATCAGTGTGATGCACTTTGTTAAAACGCTCCCAATTGTGCCTCCATAAAAAGTGGGCAGGACAGAAAGAATTGCTCTCCTCATCCGATGCAAGAAATGCAGGCGTCCCTCACTAAGGATGATGTGTGGAGAGACCAGAAGGGACCTTGGAGGTCTTCTAGTCCAACCCCCTGCTCAAGCAGGAGACCCCATACCATTCCAGATAAATGGCTGTCCACTCTTTTCATGAAAAGTTCCGGCGGTGGGGCATCCATAACTTCTGGAGGCAAGCAGTTCCACGGATTAATTGTTCTCACTGTGAGGAAATTTCTCCTGATTTCCAGATCGGTCTTTTTTCTAATGAGCTTCCATTAATTGCTCCTTGCATTGTCCTTGGGTGCTTTTGGATAAATTAATCGAGACCCTCCCCCCTGTCCTTCAAGTACGGGAAGGTCCTACCAAGTCACCCCTGGTCCTTCCCTTCCTCCCCAGTTCCCTTCGCTGCACCTCAAGTTGCTTTCGTGTTGTCTTTTTAATTTTTGATTGGGGGGGGGGCTTCCCAAAATTGGTTGAAAGATGGGCGGGTGCATAAACGTTTTAAATAAATACAACAAGAAGAAAAACCCTCTAAAACCTTGCAAAAGCGTCAGAAGACTCTTCTTACCTGACAGCTTTTCAATCTCAGCAACTTTAAGCTGGGTGGACTTCAACGTCCAGAATTCCCCAGGCAGCCTTGCTGCCTGGGGAATTCTGGGAGTTGAAGTCCACCCAGCTTAAAGTTGGAGAGGTTGAGAGCCGGGCTCTCTCTCTCTCCCTTGAACCCTGCCTGCCAACCCGGAGCAAGCCCGGTGCCCACCGGCCGCCTCCAGCGCTGGCACCTTTGCCCGAGTTGCGAAGAAAAGAGCCCTCCGACCTGTGACTCAGGAAGGCGGTCCCGTCAACCAGCCACCGATCCCGGACAGGGGAGGCGGCGCGGGGGGGGGGGAAACGAGAGGGACAAACGCGGAGTAACAAAAGTTACTCCCGGCGATTTTCTCCCGGGCACGGAGCGCCCTTCATTCCACAGGGCTGAGCCGCCCTCCGCGCCGAGACGCGGCTGGGGCAGGTTGCGCAAGAGTCTCCCCCTCCGCCAGCCTGCTTGGATCTCGGGGGGGGGGCGAGCGAGCCCCAGGCCCTGAGAGGCTGTGGGGAGGGGCAGGGAAGCAGGGGGTCCCGGGACTGGGCTCTGGCAGAGCGCGTCCTTGGCTGCCCCGTTGCTGGCAGCACCAAGGACCCCACAGTCCTCCTCCTCTCCACCCTCCTTTCTCCTCCTCCTCCTCTCCACCCTCCTTTCTCCTCCTCCTCCTCTCCATCCTCCTTTCTCCTCCTCTCCATCCTCCTGTCTCCTCCTCCTCCTCCTCTCCATCCTCATTTCTCCTCCTCCTCCTCCTCACCTCGGAAGGCCGCAGGGGAGGAAGGCTGCTCTTCCCCGGGTGAGCCCCTTCGCCAGGGCTGGCTGGGCTCTGATCAGGGGCTCCCGCTGCCCAGCCAGCCTGAGGTCGCAGCCGCCGCTCCGCGAGAGACGCTCCGACCGAGAAAGGCGCCGTCTTACGCCCCGACGAGAGCTTGAGCCTCCGCCTGGGGCGTGGGGCGCCCCTCCGGCCCCGCGGCTTCCTCTCTGCTCCCGGGGAGGGAGGGACAGGCTGGGGTTGGTCGGCTGTCAACGCGGAGCAGCTCGCAGCTTCCTCTTCGGGGAGGGTCGGAAGAGGAAAGAGGCGCCCAGCTGCCCCACGGCGGAGGCTGCCGCCCTTCGCAGCGGGGCCCAGAAGCCGGCAGGAAGGAGGAGGCGGAGGCGCTTGGGGGCCTTGCTAAGCCAGCCGGAGGAGGACGCCGGGCCTGGGGGTGCCTCCCACCCCACCCCAGGTGTGGCACAGGGTCTTCGGAGGGAGGGAGGGAAGCAGGCGGCCAACTTGGGAGGGGCGGTTGCGGGAGAGCGGACCCCCGAGCCTGCCAGCCCAGCGGGGCTCCGGGTTTCCCCTCCGACGGAGCTTTTCCCTTTGCTTCGCGCAGGTCCCTCGTCCCCATGCGTCCCCCAGGCCTCCCTCAGCTCACCGTCCGCAGAGCCTGCCAGCTTTGGGGGCTGGCACTGGGCACCCTGACCTCCATCACCTTGTTCCTGAGCTGGCACTGGGAGCAGCTGGTTCCCAGCAGCCCTGCCGCCACCATCAGCAGCCAGACCGTCTCAGCCCTGACCGACGGCACCTTCACCTTCCACTTCAACCGGAGCGGCTACGAAGCCCACTTCCCTCACCTGCAGCTCTACCAGTGCCAGGAGGTGATCGCCCGGGACGACTTGTGCCAGGGACCCGCCGGGGCGCCTCTGCTGCTCCTGGCCATCAAATCCCACCCGGTTTCTAGCGGCAGGAGGGCCACCCTGCGCCGCACCTGGGCCCAGCCGGCGGGGGTGGGGGGCTTCCGGCTGCAGCCCCTTTTCCTCCTGGGGTCCACCTTCAACCAGAAGCACCTGGAGCTGGTGGCGCAGGAGAGCCGCGTGTTTGGCGACATCCTGATGTGGGATTTCGTGGAGTCCCACCACAACCTGTCACTGAAGGAGCGCTGCTTCCTCCGGTGGGCGCACGGGCACTGCCAGCAGGCGGCCTTCGTCTTCAAAGGTAAGTGGGCAAGTGCCACCCAACTGGGGCTCTGTTCACACGATGCGCTCAGCCCAGCGCAGGCCAAGGTCTGGAAAATGATTGGCACCACCTGCTAAGCTGGCCTGGGTTCATCTAGACAGGGTAGGCAACCTTGGCTCTTTTAGGACTCAGGCTGGCTCAGGAATTCTGGGAGTTGAAGTCCACGAGTCCTAAAAGAGCCAAGGTTGCCTACCCCTGATTGGAAGCTGTCTGAACCTGGCGAGGGTTAACTCAGACATGCCGGGGCTTAACGGGCAGATGGAAGCACGCAGGCTGGAGATAAGAACTGTTTTTCTTGGAACACGATTCATTTCTGGTGAGCAAACAGATTGGAGATGTGTTTAGGTCAAATGGAATACAGACTGAATGAGGGAATTAATACCCCCCCCCCCCATGCTAGCTAGCAAATGAGAAAGTGGGGGAGAGTTAATGAGGGGAAGGGCAGACCCGGGACAAGGGGGAAGTCGCCTTCATCCTTTCGCCCTCCTGCCTTTTGGTAACGGCCTTCTCTTTGTCAGCTGGGGGCCTTCAAGGGGGGGGGGAGCCACGTTCGTCTTGGACCGCCCAAGGTCCCCAAAACGGGCAGCCCCCTTTTCTGAGAGAGAGAGGTCTGACGAAAGGCAGTTTTGTCAGCCCACAGACCCGCCCGGGGATCCCACCATGGTTAACTGCTGCTTGCAAGCATCTCTCACGGAGCTGCCCCCGGGATACCGGCCTCTCTTGGCCCCCTCCAATTGCCTTCCCCCAATTTAACCCCCCCCCCCCAGCAGCCCAGCCCCTCCACGCACCCCCCCCACTGCTTGCCAAGCTTCCACCTCAAAAGCTTTAAGGGGAAAGGGGCTGCGTGCCTCTCCCTGATCTCTCTCAGGCAGACCCTTTGGGGGGGCTGTTCAAGGGACTGGGGGGTTCCCTTCCTACAAATACAGGCCGTCCTGGACTTGTTTAGTGGCCATTTCGAACTGAACTGAAAAAGTGACTTACGACCGGGTTTCAGACAACCGTTGCAGCATCCCCCCCCCAGGTCAGGTGATCAAGATCCAAACGCTTGGCCACTGACTCGTACTTATGACGGCGATCTTCTGACGAGCAAAGTCAATGGGGGAAGCCAGATTCACTTAACGACCGTGTGGCTAAGTTAACAACTGCAGCGCTTCACTTAACAAACTGTGTCAGGAAAGGTCATAAATGGGGCAAAGGTCACTTAACGACTGTCTTGCTTAGCGACAGAGACCTTGGGCTCAATCGTAAGTTGAGGACTTGCTGCAACAGGGCTGGTTGGCCATCTTCGGCGTGGCCTTGGAGATGAGGCAGAGCTGGTGGACCAGGAAATGCTCCACGTGGAACCCCATCAGCTTGACCCCCTCTCCTTTGGGGCAGCCCCAGAGATATTGGAAGACTTGCTGTCCTGTCCCCCCTGGTCCTTCTCGTCATTAAACCAGACATGCCCAACTCCAGCAACCGCTCTTTGTGTGCTTCAGCCTCCAGTCCCCTGATCGTCTTTGCTGCTCTTCTCTGCCCTCTCTCTGGAGTCTCAACGCTTTCCTAATCTCATCTGCTCCCTCTGCAACCTAAGTCTTCAGCTTCCCTCGCACTAGCGGCTGCGCTTTTGTCAGTGTGCCCTCACACATCCCTCGCTCTCTCTGGCTGCTCTGATTTCACCCTGCCTGCACAGACCCAGCCTGCTTGAAGCTAACTTGGGGCACAAGAACCCTCTCGGCACCCGTTTTCTGCCCCCTTTTCATGGGGCCTGCCAAGGCTGACTGGCGGCTGAAGCCGGACTCCAATTGTGTGGTCAGTGTAGAACTAGAACTATTATTTGACATGCAGGGAAATTTAAAAACGCCGCGTGGCTGGCCGGCTTCATTGCTTCATGCGTTCCTCGTGCTGAACGTCCCCCCGTCTGGCACCGGCAAACAGGGGAAAGAGTTACCTGCTGGGAGGGGGTGTCACAAAAGCCAAGATGGCGGATGCACCTGGCGATTAAGGCCTGGCCCTTTTAATCTGCAACACCTGTCAAAGGGTGTGTGTGTGTGTGTGTGTGTGCAGGCTCCCATCTTGACCTCCTGACCCTCCCACCTGGATGGTTTGGGTTCCAGGGTCCGAAAGCTCCATCTGGAGGCCGTTCCTTTGGGAAGCGGGTGGGGTGACCCTGAAAGCTGGAGTGTGCACCCCGAGGATCAACTCGGGGGCAATCTGCCACCATCCATGGAAGTAAATAATAATAATAATGATGATGATGATGATGATGTTGGAAGGGACCTTGGAGGTCATCTAGTCCAACCCCCTGCTAAGGCAGGAAACCCTATAAATACCCCGTTGCTTTTCAGGGGACGACGACCTCTTTGTGAACCCCAAGGTGCTGACCGATTACCTCCGCCGGACGCCCAACGCCTCCCACTTCATCCACGGCAACATCCAGGCCCACTCGACGGTCATGAGGTGGGGCAAGTATGCCGTCTCGTGGGACCTCTACCCCCTGGACCGCTACCCCAACTTTGCCTCCGGAGGGGGCTTCATCATGTCGCGGGTGGGGCTGGCCGCCCTGTACCGGGCCTCTCTGGAGCTGCCCGTCTTCCCCCTGGACGACATCTACCTGGCCTTCCTGACGCTGGCAGCCAAGATCCCCCAGCGGCACGACGGGGGCTTCCGTGTGTGGGGCATCCCCAAAGACGAGCTCTCGGCCTACCGGCACTCTGTGTGCATCCACGGGGTCAGCATGGAGAGGATCGAGGAGGTGTGGAAGCAGCTGGAGGGGCCCCCAAAGGACCCCCGGAGCCCCTCTTAATGGCTGCAGAAGGACCAGGCCTCCCGGCCCCTCCTCTGACCGGTGGATTAACCAGACCCTCGTGGGCCTCTGGGCCTTGTCTGTGGAGACTGTCAATCATCCAGGTCATAGTTATCCCAAAGGTGATTTTTCAGGAGGCGACTGGACTTCATTTTGATTTCTTTGAAGACGTTTCGCTTCTCCTCCAAGAAGCTTCTTCAGCTCTGACTGGAGGGTGGGGAACGGAAGGCTTGTCCACTTCAGGCGTGGCCATGTGAACAGGGCACAAGTGGCCATAGGACCTCCCCCTCCCCCCGGAGAATTGGAAGATGCATCACTGTTACAAAGCGGACGTAAAAATTAGCCATACTGTCAGACCTGCCCCAACTCGGACCTTTAGGAAAGAAAGACCCTCGACTCCATTTGGTTGAAGTGATAGGTTCTTTTTACAAAAGTTAAGTGGTTGCAGCGAAAATAAAGCTAGGCTTGAGTATTCATGTGCAAAGGCTACACTTTCCCCCCGTTCCCTACCCCCCCCCTTGACCATCAGTGTCCAATAGGATGCCGTTTTGATGTTTGGGGAGCTGCTTTGATGCTTGGCACTTCTCCACGCAGTTTTTTTACTCTGTTCCCAGGCCAGATGCCCTCAGTGGCTGGTTTGTTCCGGTTTGGCACCCATGGTTCTTGTCCACTCTCTCCCCTCCTGCCTGAGCAGGGGGTTGGACTAGATGACCTCCAAGGTCCCTTCCAACTTTATTACTATTATTATTTCCATGCTGGAACTTTACTAGCCCAATTCCTCCCTCCTTTCCCCTGCGTTTTAGGGCAGGAGGCCCGCAAAGCGAAGAAGCTGAAGATGGCAGACCTGACAAACACATTTTGGGGGCTGTGCTGGGCGCTCCCCACCCTCTTCCTTTATCTGGCCGTGCAATCTGCGTTTCTGCTTTGGGAAGGGAGCGCAAGGTGGACCAGCCTGTCCGGCTGCAATTTTCAGAACTGGGAATTCCCTCGGCTCAGGGTGATGGAGGGTCCCTTCTTGGCAAGGAGGAAGGTTGGACAGGGCTCTCTACAACCGTGTGTTTGTGTGTGTGTGTGTGTATTTTGGGAGGGCAAGCCCTGGCCAATGCCTGCAGCTTCTGCACCAGCTGCCATGGGCACACTGGGACTTCCAGAGCATCTGTTTTGCACATCGGGGCCCTTCCTGTGAGAGGTTTGGGGAGGGGGGTAAGCGCCCCCAGACTCAGTTGATGCCATGGGGGCGTTTGGGAGGGAGGGAAAGGAGTCTCCTGGAGGGGAAATGCGGCAGACCCCACCTGCCTCGGAGAGCAGGCAGGAATCCTGGGGAGGGGGCTGGTGTCCATAGAGTGTGGGGTGAGTGGATGGGGGCTGCCCCACTCCAGAGGGCCCTTCTTGCAGAGATGGGGTGTGGCAGCCCCCTACTCTATGGCCATGTTTACAGCAGACCCCCCCCCCCGAATTGCTGGTGCCCTCCGAGGAATCATTCCTGGCTCCTGGCATTGGATCCCTCCCAGCCCTGGGAGGTTGAGGTAGCCTGATCTGCCTCCTCCGGGGGTCTTTCCTCCTCACCCCCAGCCTGCCCTCCATCCCACCATGAGGGGAGTCAGCTAATTCCATCAACCGGTCTCAGGCTGGGCCTGGGCCATGTCTTTCACCCCCCACCCACAAGTTTTCTCATTGTTTCTTATGCCCACCCCAGCTGTGGGGCTGCCCCCCTCCCCGGAACTAGCCCCTTTCTAGAGCAGCCCCAGAGGGAAGGAATGCAGCCTTCCTGGTGCAAACTGCCAAGGTCTTGGCACCTTTTCAATCGGGGATCTGCCCCAAGGGTCCCCCAAATGGGCACTGGGGGGCAAGGCGAGCCAAGCAGAACCAGGGGGGGGTGCTTTCTGTAGCCCTATTTGATCTGGGGGCAGGGTTTTCGCCTTGCAGCCCCCCCCCCAGATGGGGTTGGACTCCTGCCTGGGCAAACCCACCATCTATGACGCCCCCCCGGCTGCATTGCATCTCTGCTCCCCTCACACATACACACACACACCCGTGTGCTGGATGATGGACAACAGAGTCCCCCGCTTGGCGAGGCTGGGCTGCCAGCCAGCGCCTGCCTGCGGCCATCTTGGTTGGGAGCGAGGGCTCTCTGGGGAAATCCTCCCCCAAGATGGCTCCCGGGAGGTGCTTCAGGAGGCTGCTCCCCAGAAAGTGGGTGCCGCTGGGCGCGCTTTGGGTCCGGCTGGCTTCCCCGGGGCGAAGGGGAAGGGCTGGCCAGCCATGGGGCCTGAGGCCTGAGGCCTGCAAGCCGCCTGCCTCCCTTGCAAAGCCTCTTCGCTTGCAAAGGGCCCCACTCTCAGCCCCCCAACCCGGTCTGGTGCAATTTGGGGGGGGAGACGGGGAGGGTTGGAGGGCTCTTGCACATCCAGGGATGAAGGAGTCTGCCTCTCTCGAGCGTTCTTGTCTCTATTTACAAAGGCCTGGGGGGGGGGGGAAAGAAAGTCTCTTTTAAATAAATATCTGGGGCTGGATTGTTGACTCTGGTGCCCGCAAGGGGTGGCCCCTCTTTTCAGCCCAGATTATTACAAAAGAGACAATTGTTTGTGTTCTTTTTCTCTCAAGCCTGGTACCATTGTCCCGTTGATATCTAAAGTAAAAATTCCTCCACCTTTTGGGCTGGGCAAGGGCCGTTGATTAAGCTTGGCAATGAGAGGTGAGGTAGGCAAAATTGAATTGCTCCAGGATGTGTCTTTTTTTATTATTATTATTTCCGTGTGTCATTGACAGGAGTAGATTATTAATCAGAAATTTCCAAAGAATCTAAAGGTCTGTAGGAGAAGCCACCTGAAAGTCATAAACTCAGACAAGTTAATTCCACACAAATAAAGATAAGTAGAAATTGCTAGCTAACGGAAACCGCAAGCAGAGGAAATGCAGAAATAACTAGGAGCCAAGCTTTGTTAACAGAAAATTAGATGGTGATAGATAAGATGTGGACAAAGGGACTTCCTGGAACATGGGAGGGACAGTGGTTTTAGGCAGTCTGGGTTAGGGGTGTTGAGAGCAACAGAGGAGGGGGGAATCTGCGTCGGGGGTAGGATATAAAAATGTGTCAAACAGCTCTTTAAGGGGTGGCTGGACTCCTGCGTGTGCTTCAGCTCACCAAGCCTTTGCAAATGTTTCTTTTCAAATAAAGTTTTGTTTCTGGACTTCCAAGTCACTTTGTTTTGGGATCTTGAGCCACGTTCCAAACATGATTGGCCTTCTCTGTTTTTATCACCCCTCTGTAGACATTGCTGTAGCTCCCCCCCCCCCGAGTTTCTTTCCAGGGGGGCCAGGCTATGAACATTGTGAAATTTAAAAAAAAATGAAATAAAATAAAAAGTCACGTTTTTAACCATCGCTCAGTGAATAATTGGAAATGTCAGTTTGATCCTCGTTTGTGGAGGAGCCGCAAAGTCATCAGCCATTGTGAAAGTTTGCGGTTCATTGGTTTCAAATGGGAACAAGTTCAAACTCATTTCTATCCAAACAGCCCGACGGCTGGGTCCAGCAATGTAGTTTTAAGATTTGAGCTTCGTTACTTCATTTGCAGGATGTTGGGGGATCCAGCAAGGCCGCAGCCTGGGGTAGGGTGTGTGTGTGTGTGGAAGTGGCTTGGCCTTCCCAGCTGCCACTGCTGCCTCCAACGGGCACTGCGGCAACCACCAGTTTCTTGAGACATTGGGTGCCGAAAGTGCCCCCGGGCTCTGGGGGCAGCCCCTAGCGGGCAGAGTAACTTCTGGCTTCTTTGGCAAGGCCTGCCAGGATGGGATTCGGCCCCGTTTACATTAATTCCCTTGGCTTAATTCTGCTTTTGTTTCCTAGGCTCAGCCATGTCTTCGTGTCGAGGTGGTGCCTGGGGCTGGCAGCTGTCCTGTTGGTCTCGTCTGCCGTGAGGAAGTGGTTCCCTTTCTCACCCCTGCCTGCGCCCTTAGCCCTGACCGACGGCACCTTCACCTTCCACTTCAACCGGAGCGGCTACGAAGCCCACTTCCCTCACCTGCAGCTCTACCAGTGCCAGGAGGTGATCGCCCGGGACGACTTGTGCCAGGGACCCGCCGGGGCGCCTCTGCTGCTCCTGGCCATCAAATCCCACCCGGTTTCTAGCGGCAGGAGGGCCACCCTGCGCCGCACCTGGGCCCAGCCGGCGGAGGTGGGGGGCTTCCGGCTGCAGCCCCTTTTCCTCCTGGGGTCCACCTTCAACCAGAAGCACCTGGAGCTGGTGGCGCAGGAGAGCCGCGTGTTTGGCGACATCCTGATGTGGGATTTCGTGGAGTCCCACCACAACCTGCCACTGAAGGAGCGCTGCTTCCTCCGGTGGGCGCACGGGCACTGCCAGCAGGTGGCCTTCGTCTTCAAAGGTAAGCTGCCCAGGGCAGCAGGGGAGTGGGTTCCTGTGCTTGCCCCCCCAGGAGACCCTGCAGGGAGGGTCTTTCGGAGGCAGCCCCAGTTCAGTGCTGCTGAGCAAGGTGTGTCCAGCGAGGGTCAACCAAGTTGAGAAAAACATTGGAGGTCAATTGGAGGTCCAACCTTGGCAGCTTTGTGGACTTCCACTCCCAGAATTCCCCAGACAGGAAGGGTTTCCCAGAACAATAGGAATAGGACAAATGTGGCTAGACTACCTTATTACGTTGTTGTTTTTTGATAGAGTAACTTTCTTAATAGATAGCGGGAATGCAGTAGATGTAATATATCTTGACTTCAGTAAAGTGCAAAAAAAAAGCTGGCTGGGGAATTCTGGGAGTTGAAGTCCACAGGTCTTAAAGTTGCCAAGGCAGGACACCCCTGCCGTAGTGCTTGCAGCCCCTTCAGAGGGCACAGCCTGCAGCCTGGCACCATCCTCTCCTTGCCCCAAAATGGGGCGACACCAGACGCCAGGGTCCTCTGAACCTCAGTAGGGAGTGCCAGCTTTATAACCACAACAGCCTGAGAAATGGCAGCCTGCCCGCGTGGTCTTGCTTTGCAGGAGAGGAAGATGTTTTTGTGAATCCCGCGGCCCTGACGAAGTTCCTCCGGCAGACGCCCAACGCCTCCCACTTCATCCACGGCTACATCCACTTCCACCCTGCCGTGAAGAGGATCGGGCGGGACGCCATCCCTGTCCCGTTCTTTCCCCTGGCCCACTACCCACACTTTGCCTCGGAAAAGGGCTTCCTGGTGCCCGGCGCCGCCCTGCCTGCCCTCTATCAGGCCTCCCTTTGGTTGCCCACCTTCCCTCTCTGTGGTGCTTACTGGGGTTTCCTAGCCTTGGCTGCCCAGCTGCCCCATCAGCACAGCGGAGACTTCCGGGCCTGGGAGAAGACGCAGGACCACCTCACCACCTATCAGCGGTCTCTGGTGGTCCACGGGGTCCCTAGGGAGAGGATGGAGAAAGTGTGGCAGGAGCTCAGGGGCTCCGTGCAGGGGTGGCCCAAGTGAACGCAGCAGCGGTTGTGCCCACGACGCACCCTTGGCCCAGGTTGAATTGGGGTTGAGCGGCTGCGGCATGGCATCCAGGAAAGGTGATGGCACCCGTTGGCACCGGCTTCCTTGAGAAGAGAGCGGGTAGCCCCCAAGACTCGCACATGTCAAAACCGGTTCTCCGTATTCTGTTATTAAAGTTTCCCAAGCCGGTGTGGCTGTGTGTGAATGCTTGTAGGGGGGGGGGGGGGGGTCCCAACCTTGGCAACTTTTAAGACTTATGGACTTCAACTCCCAGAATTCCCCAGCCAGCCCTGCCAGAGTGGAGGCCAAGATGCCCGTGGTGCCATAACCATCAATTAATCGACGAAGGAAGGAAGCAAATGACTGTAATGAGCGCTTCTAAGCTCAGCGCAGGAGGAGAAGCAACGCCTGATGCCTTTCCAGATTTTATTTATTCATTTAAAACAGGGTTGTCCGGCCTTGGCCCCTTTATGACTTGTGGACTTCAACTCCCAGAACTCTCCAGCCCGCATGGCTGGACCAGGGATTCTGGGAGTTGAAGTCCACAAGTCTTACAAGGGGCCATTGTCCGCCACTCCTGCTCGAGTCTAGACCATGTCCAACATTGCAAGCCAGCGTTCAAACGATCCAGTGTGCACCAGGGAGGGAGGGAAAACATGCGATTCCTATCTAAATCCCACGAACGAGAGAGACGCACAACTCCTCAAGGGCAAACGGGGGCTCTGCTCAGCGGCCTCCATTCCCAAGCACCCTCAGCAGACGGGGGGGGGGAGGGGAAGCAGGGTGCAGCCCCAAGGCACATCTGCACCCGGCCAGGGAGGCCTTCGTTCGCACACTGACCCACAAGGTACGCTGAGCAAACAGAGTCTGGGAAAAGAAGAGGCTTTTATTGAAATCGAAACACAGCTAAACACATAAAACCGGCGGACGGGGCCTCGAAGACCTGGGTGCTGACCCGGCTTCACACACACGGGGAGGGGCGAGCGGGAGGGTGGGGCTGTTTAAAAAAAAGCGAGGGAGGGGGGATGGCAGGACGTGAAGCCGAGGCGGTGGGGCTCAGAAGAAGTCCACGTCCTCGGGAGCGTCCAGGTCCCGGTACTCCACAATGGCACGAGGGTCTCCTCGGACCATCCTGGAGAAAGAGAACAACAGAGTGGGAAGGGACCTTGGAGGTCTTCTAGTCCAACCCCCTGCTCAAGCAGGAGAACCTATACCACTTCAGACAGGGGCTGTCCAATAGGAAGGAAGGAAGGAAGGAAGGAAGGAAGGAAGGAAGGAAGGAAGGAAGGAAGGAAGGAAGGAAGGAAGGAAGGATAACAGAGTTGGAAGGGACCTTGGAGGTCTTCTAGTCCAACCCCCTGATCAAGGAGGAGACGCTACACCCTTTCGGACAAGTGGCTGTCCAGCCTCTTAAAAGCCTTTAGTGATGGAGAGCCCACAACTTCTGGTGGCAAGCTGTTCCACTGGCTAATTGTCCTCACAAGTCAGGAAGTTTCTCCTTAGTTCCAGGTTGCTTCTCTCCTTGATCAGTTTCCACCCGTTGCTTCCTGTCCTGCCCTCGGGTGCTTTGGGGAATAGGTGGACACCCCCCTCTTCCTTGGGGCAGCCCCTCAGATATTGGAACACCACTATCACCCCTATCATGTCATTAAACTGGACCTACTGAATTCCTGTACATTCAGCCTCCAGCCCCCTGATCCTCTTTGTCGCTCTTCTCTGCACTCTTTCCAGAGTCTCAACATCTTTTTTATATTGTGGTGACCAAAACTGGATCCATTATTCCAAGTGGGGTCTCACCAAGGCTTTATAAAGTGGAACTAACACTTCACGTGATCTGGATTCTACCCCTCTCTTCATGCAGCCTCCGACTGCAAGGCCACAGGGGGGTGAGCGGACCATTCCTCCCGCCCCACGCAGGTTCGGGACCCAGCCCTGCCTCTCGCACAGGGGACAGGAAGGCTCCCCTGTAGCTACCTGTTCCGTGGTTTATTCAGATATCCAGCCTGCCCTCGGAAGGTGTCATAGTTGCCCCGCCCGGCGGCATACGGAGCCGGGGGGTAGGGAGGACCACCTGGAAGAGACAAGGAGAAACTATGGAAATAACTAGAGAAGTTGGAAGGGACCTTGGAGATCGCCTAGTCCAGGGGTAGGCCACCTTGGCTCTTTTATGACTGGTGGACTTCAACTCCCAGAATTCCTGAGCCAGCCATGCTGAGGGGAAAGGGAGAGGTTTCCAAGCTGAGCCATGCTGGCTCAGGAATTCTGGGAGTTGAAGTCCATGAGTCATAAAGTGGCCTAGGCCTAGGCCAGAGGTAGGCAACCTTGGCTCTTTTATGACTGGTGGATGTCAACTCCCAGAATTCCTGAGCCAGCCACGCTGAGGGGAAAGGGAGAGGTTTCCAAGCTGAGCCATGCTGGCTCAGGAATTCTGGAAGTTGAAGTCCACGAGTCATAAAAGAGCCAAGGTTGCCTACCCCTGGACTAGTCCAACCCCTGCTCAATCGGGAGATTCTATACCAGGGGTCTTCAAACGTGGCCACTTTAAGACTTGTGGACTTCAACTCCCAGAATTCCTCAGCCAGCCCTCAGGGCTGGCTGAGGAATTCTGGGAGTTGAAGTCCACAAGTCTTAAAGTGGCCACGTTTGAAGACCCCTGTTCTATACCTTTCTGGACAAAACACATACTACATTATAATAGATGGAAACTCCAGAGCCGTGTTTTTAAGTACACCAGACTTGGTGGCCCCGAACCCAACTCGCAGCCCTGCCCAGGTTAGGCTCCTCTCGGTGGGGCCCTGGGTGCGGAGCCCAGCCTCTCTGGGGGACGCCCACTAGGTGAGGGGAGACCCACCCTGCCTTCCGTGCCCAGGAGGGGAGCTGCCCCACATACCTCCGTATCCCAGGATGGGCGGGCGTGGCTGTCCGTAGGGCATCAGTCCCTGAGGGGCCTGCGGTGGATAAGGCAGCCCCGGGGCCAGGCCTGAGGAGGGCAAAGGGAGGCGTTTGGCCCTTGCCAGAGGAGCGCCAGCAAAGCCGCCCTTTGGGGCAAGGTGACCGGGGATGGAGGAACCAGCCTCTTCAAGGCTGCCACATGTGCTGAGAGAAGAGGCTGCGGCGTCCAGATGTGGGGCTGGCTGGGGAGGGGGCTCGCCCACTCCCAGAACTCCGGCAGGGACCCGAAGGCCTCCCTCCCTCCCCCTCAACTCACCCTGTCCAGGGACGGGGGGCTGGTTCAGCTTGAACTCGGGCAGGGCCGGCCGCTTGGCGTCCATCAGGAAGTTGTTGAAGAAGGCCACCTCCTTCTTCACCTCCTCGATCTTCTCGGCGTGCTTGTTGAAGATGTGCTTGTGCACGAACTCGGGGCCCTGGCGGGGGGACAGGAGGGGTCAGGGGCCGGGCTACCCGGAGGGGCCCCGAGTCCCAGGGAAGGGGGCAGGGAAGAAGGCGCACCTTGAACTTCTTCCCGCTGAGCGGGCACTGCCACTTGTCCTTGCCCAGCTCCAGCGTGTTGGCGGTGACGAAGTTCTCCACTTCCTGCTCGGGGTCCCTCTTGCCCATCTTGAGCGCTTCGTCCTCCGACAGGGACTCCCGGACGCTGAAAAGGGGCTGCAGCTTCTCCTCAAAGGTCTTCTGCCACTCGGCCACTGGGAAGGCAAGGGGCCCGTCCGGGGGTCCAGAGTCCGCCAGCACCCACCTCTCCTCCTTCCTCAGAGAGGCGGCTCTGGCCGGTCGCTCCCACCCCAGGCCCAAAGACCCCAGTGCACCACCCACCGGGGCAGAAGAGGGCCACCCAAAAGACACAGATTCCAATTCTGGCCGCAGACCCCATTTGGGGCCGGGGGCCTTTCGGACGGGAACAAGAGCTGGGTTCCACAGCCCACTCCCCTGCCCCACCCGAGGCGGAACGCGGCGGTTAGAAGGCAGCGGTGCCGACAGCTAAATCACTGCCGGCTGCCAGCAGTTCGATCCTGACCGGCTCAAGGCTGGCTCAGACCCTTCCATCCTTGCCAGGTGGGTAAACCGAGGACCCAGATGGTTAGGGGGGGGGGCAAGAATTGCTCAGAGGGCTGTAAAGTAGCACTGTGAAGGGGTATATAAGTCTAAGGCAAGGGTAGGCAACCTTGGCTCTTTTATGACTCGTGGACTTCAACTCCCAGAATTCCTGAGCCAGCCATGCTGAGGGGAAAGGGGGAGGTTTCCAAGCTGAGCCATGCTGGCTCAGGAATTCTGGGAGTTGAAGTCCACGAGTTATAAAAGAGCCAAGGTTGCCTACCCCTGGTCTAAGGGCTGTTGCTAAGTGCTCTCTGTTCAGCGACCGTTCAAAGTTACGGCGTCACTGAAAAAAGGACCTACTGCCGTCCTCGCACTTGCAGCCGTTGTGGCACCGCCAGTCAGATGATTCAAAATTTGGGCACTTGCCAACCGGCATGTCTGCATCAGGGCTGCACCGTCCCGGGGCCCCCTGACCGCCATTTGCAACCTTCCCGGCCAGCAAAATCGACGGGGGAAGCCCAATTCGCTCAACAAGGGCCGGATTCACTTACCGACCGCAGCGATTTAGCTGACCAATTGCGGTTAAAAAAAAAAAAAGGCTGCAGGATCAGGTGCGTCTCCCTTAATAGCCACAGAAATTCTGGCCGTGACAACAGTGGTCATTAAGCCGAGGACTGCCGGTGTGTCTTTCTAAAAACAGCCGCAGCCGCAGAGCAGAGGGGGGTCCGTCCGGGATACGGGACTGACGGGCAGAGGGCCAGACGCGAGAGGTACCTTCGCGGTGAGTGACGCGGTTGGGGGGGATGGGCCCCCGCACGTGGATGATCCCGCAGCGGTTGGGCATCTCGTCCTCGTTCAGGTACTCGGAGGTGTTGTAGTAGTCGACCGAGTGGACGATGCGCAGGTAGAGGAGCAGCTTGTCCAGCACCTGCGGGCCCCCCGAAGGGAGAGAGGCTCAGCCACCTGCCGGGCCCCTCCTGGGGAGGGGGGGGGAAGGCCGCCCCTGGCACTCCTGGGCGGGGCTCACCTTGACCAGCTTCTCGTCCCTCTCCACCGTGATCTCGGCCGGGTTCCCCTCTTTGGGGGCCTCCTCCGAGGGCTCCCCGCTCCGGCCCAGCAGCTCCTCCTCCTCTGCGCTGACCTCCTCGATCAGGTAGTCGGTGATGTTCTTCAGGATGGGGTTCTGGGAGGGCAGGTTCTGGGAGGGCAGGGGCACAGGGTGAGGGGCAGCCCCGCCCCCACTCCGGAGCTTCGGCCCGGCTGCAACCGCCACCGCTGCAGACCCCTCCCGCGGGCAGAGACCCTGTCCTTGTGCAGGCAGTCCTCGACTTACATCAGTTTGTTACAACAAAGTGACATGACCATTATTCCCACGTACAACCGTTGCAGCGTCCCCGTGTTGCGTGATCAAAATTCGGGCGCTTGGCAACTGACTCATACTTATGACGGCCACAGCATCCTGGGGTCACGTGATCCCCCAAGCAAAGTCCACGGGGAAGCCAGGTTCACTTAACTGGGTTACTATCTTAACCGCGGCGATTCGCTTAACCGCCGTGGCACGGAAGGTCGCAAACTGGGGCAAAACTCACTTAGCTGCCTCGCTTAGCGATGGAAATGGTGGCCCTAATTGTAGTCGTACGTCGAGGACGTGTCTGCCGTTGACCAATCATGCTGCCCCCCCACCCCAAGACCGCCCAGAGACTCACCGAGACCGGGGTGGGCAGCTGGGCCTCCTCGCCAGCCCCCCAGAGCCGGGTCCGGCCGTCCAGGGCGTGGATCAGCTTGGCCGCCAGCTTGATGTCGTTGCGCAGGATCTGCTTGTGCTGCGTGATGCCGTTGACGTTGCGGACCCGGCGGGTGAGGTCTCGGTTGACCCCGGGGCTCAGTTCGCAGTCCCGCAGCTGGGGGGAGGGGGGAGAAGAGGCCACGGGAGGCAGAGGCGTTGGTGAGGCTGACGGCCCCCTCCCCACCCTCACCCGGGGGGCCCTGCCTGACCCAGAGCCCAGGCCCTGTTCCCTGCCCGCCCAAGTGGGGGGAAAGAAGGGCTGATTTTGAGGGTCAGGCCAGGGGCGCCAAGGGCAGCCTGCGCTGGGGCCTCCCTCCGCGCCCCCCTTTTACCCGAATATTCTGGAGATTCCAGCAGATTTCCTTGATGTTGACAGTGCGGTCAAAGGTCACCCAGCCCCTCCGGAAAAACCTGCAGACGCGAAAACGGCCGCTCAAAGGGGAGACTGCGGAAATGTTCTGCTGTCCGTCCTTCCAAGAGGCAACTCCCCTCCCCCCTTTTGCAAGGGGCTGGCTCTGCACTTCCCCCTCCCTCCCAGAACAGCAACGCAGGTCTAGAAGGGGGTGGCTTTACGGGTGCTGCTCAGTAAGGGAAGGGGCGCCGAGGACCCAGCCCCTCGCAGCAATCCCGCAAAGTCAGGCAGCTGAGCTGTGTTCCTCCCCTTCTGGATTTTAAGAAATGACCAAGGAAACATTTTTATTTTTCCCTTTTTTCTTTTCTTTCTTTTTCTCTTTTCTTTTTCATTCGTTCTTTCTTCTCTCTTTCTTTCCCTCATTTTCTCTCTCTCTCTCTCCTTTTTCCCTTTTCTTTCCTCCCTCCCTCCCTTCTGTAACATGAACCGGATGCCCATTTCCCCCGGGGGTAACTCTGGGTGGCTTACAATTGTATTTTACTCCCGCCCAGAGCCTTTTATCACCTGGGGGTGCTTTTCTAGAACAAGAGGGCAGAGCTGCAGCCGAGCGCCCTGCCTGGAACGAATTTATTTCCTCACAAATAGCAGGAGGGGGGCTTCACTGCGCCAATAAAGCTTGGCCCAAACTTCAAAACCACACTGGTGTGTGTGTGTGTGTTGGGGAGATGACAATTTACCTCCGCTCCGGCTGAGGGTCTGAAAGCGCCACTCTCATGAAGCCGGGGTACCTTTTGAAGAACTGAGGGAGCAGAACAGGTGCGTCTGTTGAGACGGGGGCACAATCCCGTCGCCCGTCCCGCCCGTCCCGTCCTCTCCTCCCCCAGGGCCGCACTCACCGCCACGATCTCAGCCTGGGGGATGTTGGGGGCGATGTTGCGCACGAAGAGAGAGCAGGTCTTGTGCAGAGCGCGAGGCTTGGGCTCCCCCTCCTTCTCCTTGCCTTTGGGGGACCCCTCCCCGTCCTTCGGGCCGGCCGATTCCTCCTTGGGCTTCTTGTCTGTGGCCACACACAACACAGCCGCCGCCTTAAGGCCAGGCCGCTCCGTCCGGGGCCCAGGACCCCCCCCCCCGGGACCCTCGCCCGAGAGCCTCTCCTCACCTTTGTCCTCTCCTTGGGGCCGCCCGCTCTCAGAATCGGTGTCGGACTCCGAGACGCTCCCCTCGTCGTAGCTGTCGTTCCCGCTGCGCTTCCGCTTGTGTTTGTGGCTGGTCTGGAAAGAACAGGATGTGGGCCCTGGCGCTTCCTTGGGGCCAGACCCCCCCCCATAGGCACACTGGGGCCCCCTCTGTGAGGAAGGTGGGAGGTTAATAAGTTTGGAGAAGAGAGGGGAGGGGAGAAGAAAGGGAGGGAGAGGAGGAGGGAGGAAGGGAGGGAAGGAGGAAGGAAGAGGAAGGAAGGGAGAGAAGGAAGGAAGGAAGGAAGGAAGGAAGGAAGGAAGGAAGGAAGGAAGGAAGGAAGGAAGGAAGGAAGGAAGGAAGGAAGGAAGGAAGGAAGGAAGGAAGGAAGGAAGGAAGGAAGGGTGGCTGCTACAGGCCTACCTCTCTGCTGGATGATGCAGGGTGTGTGTTTGTGTGTGTCCCCATGTTCCTGTTGCTCCCCCCACCCCAAAAGAGCTGGAAACCAGGGGGCCTGCAGGTGTTCCCCGGCTGGCTGAAGCCCCCTCCTCTTGTCCCTTCAGGGGGTGGTCCTGGGACACACCAGGCTATTTCTCTCCCTCCAGATGTCCGACCTCACCCCGTCTGGCTGGCCTCCCTCTTCCGCTTTTCTCTCCCTTGCACACATGCAGGTCTGGCGGGGGCGGAGGGACCCCTCCCCACCTACCTTCTTTGGGTCCTTCTCTGGCTCCTCTTTCTTCTCCCCCTTTTTCTGCTCCTCCTCCTCCTCCTCCTCCTCCTTGCCTTTCTTCTCCGCAGCTTCCTCCTCGGTGGTCTGAGAGAGAGAGAGAGAGAGAGAGAGAGGCTGCCCGTCAAGAGACCGGCCTGGTGCTCAACCGGGGGGCGGGGGAAGAGGCCTGCCCCTTCCCCAGTGGTTCTCCCCTCTCTTCCCACCTTGGCCTTCTTGGCCTCCTCCTTCTTCTCCTCCTTCTCGGAGAGTTTCCGCTCCTGCTCCGGCAGCCGGTTCTCCTCCTTCTTCCCTGGCTCCGCCTTCTCCTGACGCTCCTCCTCCTCCTCCTGGTCCAGGACCTTCAAGTCGTGCTCTGTCCCGCCTTCCATCTTAATGACCGCTGGGGAAGCAAGCCTCGCGTCGGACGGAGACCCAGGAGAGCCACGACTCCTCCTACGAGAGGCAGCTGGCCCTCCGCGCTCCCTCAAAGCCCCAGGGAGGCACGGGGCCCAACTCTGCGCCCCCCCCCAGGCATCTCCCCGACGCGGAGGAGGGCCTCCGTCACCAAGGCTGGGACAACCACGAACAAGCGCTGCTCTTTCCGCTGCGGCCACCCCCCTGGTCCTCGAGCCCCCCCGGTGCCAGGGGCAAGGAAGCCACCTACCGGCATCCAGGACCTTAATGATGGCGTTGGCCTTGTCAATGTCCAGCTGCAGGCCCTCAAACCAGCCATTGTCCATCAGGTAGAGGAAGACGTTGAGTCGGTTCTGGAGAGCGTTCTGGGCCTCCTGCTTCCTCCGCCCGGCTTCTTCGGGGTGGTACTTGGACCGGAACCTGGACAGGGTCCAAGCGAGGAGGGAAGGAAGGGAGGAGCAGAAACAGACAGAGAAGAAGGAGAAAGGCCTTAGCCGGAGAGGAACGGAGCGCGCTGCCCCTCGGGCACCGTCCACACATGCAAAGCTCAGGGAAGGAAGTGGCAGGGAGGAGGAGGGGCCTCTGGGGGGGCGGGGGCACCTGGAGACCTTACAAGAACCGCCCAGAGGCAGGCTGTACTTGACACTCAAAAATCCTGGTTAACGGCCCAGCTGTCCTGTGCAGTTCTTGGGGGGGGGGGGCTCTCCTGCCAAAGGGTGCAGCCACCTCCTCCTCCTCCTCCAGTCTCCAGCGCAGCTCCCTTGCTGCCTCTCCTAATCAGCTCGGGGGCTCCACCTGGGCCACGCGTGCGCCTCCAGATGCTTGAGAACGCCCACACCCATCATCCCCACCCAACCCGGCATCTGGGGAGAGGGGATGAGAGCAGTTTCCCATCACATCTGGGGGACCAGGTGCTGCTCTCTCCGAGCAAAGGCAGACTTGGGGGGGGGGAGGGAGGGGAGAGGAAGTGCTTTGCATCCCATCCCTGGCCCCACAAAGCATCGCTCGGACCCCCTCTGGATCTCAGCCCCCCCCCCGGCATCCTCATGAAGCTGGGCCTCCTGCTTCGTAGCCTTCACTCAGAGCAGGGGTGTCCAACTCTCCACTAAGACCTTTGGACTTCAACTCCCAGAATTCCCCGTTCTGGGAGCTGAAGTCCAAAGGTTGGGCGCCCCTGGCTTCTAATGCTTGCTTGCAGGGCCCTGCTGCTTCCCGCCCAGCCCTGGTCTTGCCCCCAGACGTGGCCCACCCTCAAGCCTGCCCCTCCTGGCTTCCCCAGAAGGATCACCACGGTGAACCTTGCTGGAGCGCCAAGGTCAGAGAGCTGCCGCCTTGTGTGGGGAGCTTGCGCCCTCTGCTGGTTGGGCTGGGGATAGGCCCTCTGCTGGCCCTGGGCGCCAAGCCTTACGGGGAGGCGCCGGTGGGAGGGCGGTGGAAGCAGCAGGCAAGGGGCAGCAGGAACTGGATGGGAGGAACAGGGTGGGCACAACCAACGCCAAAGCACGCCTTCTATCGCTTGACCTGGCCAACCGGAAACGAGCCCTTAAGAAATGTTAGTTTTCTTTCTCTCAGCTCTGATTTAAGAAGACAGAACACGTCATACATACACTGAGGGAGTCACACTGCGAGCCTTCCAAGTGAAGAGAGTTTTCTTCGGCGGATTTTAAGAAAAACCACCCGGATTTAGGAACATTGGAATCTCTCTCTCTCTCTCTCTCTCTCGTGCTGGGGTGCAGGACTTGAAAAAAGAGGAGACGGCCTGCACAGCCCTGGGCTGACTAGCTCCTACAGGTTCACATTCAGCTAATCACTGCATTGTGCACAGTGAAGGCCCTGACTGGCTAAGCTACGAAGGAGGAAAAAAAAATCACCACTACCAGCAGAGAGAGGAAGGAAGAAAAAAAAAAACCAAAAACCAGATTCAAGGCTCTTGGGTGTTTTTTGATTTATTTATGGATTCTCCCGGCTGAGGACGGCTGAATTTTGGAGTCTCCTGCGAGAGGTTCGTGGGAGGAGGGGGAGAAAAGGCTGTGTTATTACAGTTAACATCCAAAACAAAAGGAAATTAAAAAAAAAAAATCTATCAAGGAAATAAAAAGCGGTTAAAACCAGGAGAGACACAGGCACATCAGATCCCCCCCCCCGCCCCAGAATGCGGAGAAACAGCGTCCATCCTTCAGGCCTTCTCTTGTGCCACTGCCGGGGGCAAAGGACCCTCTAATTTGGGGGAGGGGGGAGGCCTTGCCCATCTCCATGAATACTCTCTTGCCCCCTCCTTCCGCGGCCTGCGAGGTCCGCTTCCACACCCCAATGCGTGAAGTTTTCCCAGGGATGGAAAAACAAGAAGTTCTGGGCTGTGGTTTCCCAGCCTGAGGGGGTCCTCTGCGCCCCCCCACAGCCCCCCAAGTGACCCCAGGAGCTTCCGAGGAGGAAACAGCCGCAGAGGCCAGCCTGTCCCGTGCTTTGGGCTGGAAAACAAGAGGCCTCTTTTAATTTTTCCCTGGAACGTCGGCAGGACGAGCCGAAGGAACCCGATGCTCTGAATGTGGGCCTAACCCTGGTTCTGAACTGAGAAAAAGGATTTGGGGACCCCCATCGGGGACACCCCATCTTAGTGGCCCGGCTAGAAGCCCCGGTGCTGTCAAGGATTGACAGAGCGCTAATTCTGTCACATTCCTTGCGAGCCCTCCGTACCCCACACCAAAAAGAGGGCCACTTTTTGGTGTGGGGTACGGAGGGTGTGGGGAGGGGGGGCAGTTTCTAGCCGGGTTCCGGGAGTTCTAGCACCTCCCTTTGCCTGAGGAACGGAACGGCCCTTCAAGGCGATCCTCGTTAGCAATCCTGCCCGTTCTTCCCCAGCTATGGACGCGCCCACGAGAGGAATCCTTTTTTTATTCTGTGACTGCAATCGGGGTGCCGGGACAAATTATTCAGGAACGGTAAATGAGATACGGGCAGTCCTTGACTTACAATTATCCGTTTAGTGACTGTTCCAAGTGGCAACTGCACTGGAATAGAAGCTGGAAGGGAACTTAGAGGTCTTCTAGTCCAGCCCCCTGCTCAGGCAGGAGAACCTATATACCATCTCAGATAGGTGATTGTCTAGTTCAGAGGTAGGCAACCTCGGCTCTTTTAGGACTCGTGGACTTCAACTCCCAGAATTCCTGAGCCAGCATGGGGGAACAATGGCTCCCTTGATGACTTCTGGACTTCAACTCCCAGAATTCCTGAGCCAGCATGGGGGAACTATGGCCCCCTTGATGACTTCTGGACTTCAGCTCCCAGAATTCCTGAGCCAGCCATGCATAGCTGGCTCAGGAATTCTGGGAATTGAAGTCCGCGAGTCATAAAAGAGCCTACCCCTGGTCTAGTCTCTTCTTAAAAATCTCCAGTGATGTTTTTCACACTTATGACCGTCGAGGCCGTCCCCCTGGCCACGTGATCGAAATTCGGACGCTTGGCCACTGGTTCATATTTATGACGGCCACAGTGTCCCAAAGGGGTCACGTGACCTTCTTTTGTGACCTTCTGACCAGCCAAGGGAAGGGGGAAGCCAGATTCACTTAACAACTGTGGCAAGGAAGGTCGTAAAACGGGGCAAAATTCGCTTAACAAATGTTACATGAATTTGGGGCTCAGCCGTGGCCGTAAGTCAGGGACTGCCTGCATAAGGGCGGGCCACCTCGTCTATCAAGCCAGACTAGTGTTGTGGTTAAGGCGGCAGACCAGAACCCGGAGAGATGGCGAGTTCAAGTGCCACCTTAGGCACAAAGCCAGCTGGGCGACCCTGGGCCAGTTGCCCCCTCTCGGCCCTCGGAAGGAGCAGGCCGTTTCTGAAATCTCGCTGACGAAATCACAGGGAGTTCGTAGCAATTCTTCCCCAATTCTTTTGGTTGCCAACAAGGAAAAAAGCAACAACTTGTTATCTTTTGGCAGCTGGAAGAGGCTGGCAAGCCAACACCCGGCCCGGTTTGCTTTGCCTGCCAACTCGGCAAGGCCTCTGGTGGGCAAACGGATAGCTTCTCTCTCACTTAGCAACTGCAGTCGTAAGAGGAGGACTGCCTGTGTACTGCTCAGACCAGCCAGGATGGGTGTGGCGCTGAAGCCCAGGAAATAAACAAACAAGCATTTCTAAATAAACAAACAAGCATTTCTTTTAACCTGGTTAAAGAGCCGGGAGCTCTCGGTGTCTAAACCCGGAAGCAACCAATGCCTGGCACACTGGGCTTATTGCCCGCCCTGAACAGGCAGTGCCCAGGAAAGCACCCTCCCTCCCCTCCGAGGCGGGCAGCCCAGCCCACGAGACACGTACCACTCTTCGTCCTTGTGGGCCACGAAAAAATTCTGCATCTGCTGGCGGCGGAAATCCAGCTTGTAGTCGTTGTAGCGCTTGACGGCTTCCGTCTCGTCCACGGAGTCCTCCAGGGAGAGGAGGAACTCCTTAAAATTCTTCATGACGGGCGGGGTGATGCCCAAATCCACTTCGGCAATATTCCCCAGCCTGGAGGGGGGGGGAAAGAGCAGGGGTCAGCGTGGGACCACCCCTCTCTTTCCATAGTTTCAGAGGCCAAGAATGCACAGGTTAATTGAAAGCGGACACGGTTAGAGGGAAAGTTAAAAGCATCAAAGCAAGAGAAACGCTGAGAAAATTAAAACAGTGTCTATAAACCAGGGGTCTCCAAACTTAGCCACTTTAAGACTTGTGGACTTCAACTCCCAGAATTCCTCAGCCAGCCCTCAGGGCTGGCTGAGGAATTCTGGGAGTTGAAGTCCACAAGTCTTAAAGTGGCTAAGTTTGGAGACCCCTACTATAAACCATTGTGTTTCTGCGAACGTTATTTTGCTTGAACACAAAAAAAAGCACACAAAATAAGAGTAAAAATGCAAGCTCAGACAGCGTTTAAAAGCAACAAGAATCAAACCCTCAGAGAACCACCTTCCCCATCTGATGCTGGAACCTCGCCCGGCCACGCCACGACATTTTCAGTGGCATCTCAACTGCGACAAGAGCAAGGAAATTCAAGAGAGTGGCTCTAAATTGCTCACTAGGAAATCTGAAGCTGTGTTCCTTTGGCGTTTCAGAGCTCGCAAAGACCCACTTGGGTTCAGCGATTGAAGCACCAAACTAAAAAACCAGGAGATGGTGAGTTCTAGTCCTGCCTCAGGCACGCAAGCTGACCTGGGTGACTTTGGGCCAATCGCTAGGAGATGGCGAGTTCTAATCCCGCCTTAGGAATGAAAGCCAGCTCAGTGACTTTCAGCCGATCACCAGGGGACGGCGAGTTCTAGTCCCGCCTTAGGCATGAAAGCAGGCTGGGTGACTCTGGGTCAGTCCCTCTCTCTCAGCCCAACCCACCTCACAGGGTTGTTATGGGGAAAACAGGAGGAGGCAGGCTTGTTAGATATATTTGTTGCCTTGAGTTATTTGTAAAATAATAAAGGTGGCAGATAGATATAGATAGATAGATAGATAGATAAGATAGATAGACAGATAGATAAATACAGATGATAGATGATTGATAAGGTAGACAGATTATAGATAGATAAGATGTAGATATAGATGATAGATGATTGATAATTAGATAGATAGATGTAGATAAATATAGATGATAAATGATTGATAAGATATATAGATGTAGATGTAGATATAGATGATAGATGATTGATAATTAGATAGATAGATAGATAGATAGATAGATAGATAGATAGATAGATAGATAGATAGATAGATAGATAAACAGACAAAAAAAAGAAATAACAGGTTACTTTAGGAAAAGAAACAGCAGAGAAGGCCCCCCAAGTATCTGCTTACCTGGCTTGGATGGGGAGGATGTGGTGCTGCGTCACATGCATTTCGGGGTGTGCCCAAGGCTGGGGAGGCCCGTAGGATGGGCCAGTGGAGACCCCGCTGTAAGGCATCTCATAGCCAGTGTGATAGGGATCTGCCGTGTGCTCGTCCCTGGAGAATGAAAAATCAAATCCTTTTGTGCACACTCAAAAAGCACCCCCCTTTCCCAAGAAAGCCTGGCAACTAAACCTACCGAGCAGGATGCTCAGCTCCCTGGCACAACCCCTGCGGGGAGACAGACCCCCAAAGCCCACCTAATACAAATTATTATTTGCTTATTGTAGGGCACATTCACGTCATACTTCAGTAAAAAGGAAGACGGGGTAAAACACCAAACTCACAATATAAAATCTGAAACCTTAACAGGAAGATTGCAGACGTATACGCAAGTTGCAAATATTTTTTTACTTCGTCCGTTGCAGCCAGGAAACCAGCAAAATCTGCATTACGGGCTCTGTTTTGACGCCCTGTCACCGTGTGTTGGATAGTTAGCCCCACAGTCACAACTCGGTGACGGTGTTTTGCCCCACTTGTGGAGGGCGTCTGCCGTGGCCACTGCGGTACCGGTTCAGCCTAATACAAGATAGCGCCAGAAGACACAGCAAGAGAACCCACCAATCCCGCCTCATGCGTTTCTGTGGCGGACTCAGCTCGTGACGAGGGGGGGAGAATCGCTCCCGTCTGCTCCGGTCGTAATCTCGGTATTCGCCTCGGCTCCGGCGTTCCCGGCCTCGGTCCCATTCCCTAGCAGAAGGAAAGATTTCAGGATTTGCATCCTGCTGACCCTACCTGGATTCCTTGCAGCATGTTGCAAACAGAAGGCTTAAAAACATAAAACCTCCCCCTGTGGACCCAAGAAAATGAGGTTCAGAAACCAAATGCCTTTCCAAAAGGAGTTTGTTTTGACTGGCTTTCTAAAAGGCATTCGAATTTCCAGGCGTAGAGAGTGCAGCTATATTATGCAGGTTTGGTTGCTAGCAAACCCTGGATACATTTCTGCCTACTTGAGGGGTTCTTCATTGTATTTGAGCTTAGTGATGTTTTCTTGCAGTTATTTCATTACCGAAATTAGGTAATATCATTAGTGCTAGAAAGGCACCAGGTGAAAGGAAGAGAAACAATGGTTGGAAAGTGACCAAAGAGAGAAGCAACCTGGAACTAAGGAGACATTTCCCGACAGTGAGGACAATCAACCAGTGGAACAGCTTACCCCCAGAAATCGTGGGCGCTCCATCACTGGAGATTTTTAAGAAGAGACTAGACATTCACCTGTCTGAGACAGTATAGGTTCTCCTGCTCGAGCAGGGGGCTGGATTAGAAGACCTGCCAGGTCCCTTCCAGCTCTATTCTATTCATGAGAAGGAGATGAAAAAGAGAAGAAAATTCGTTTTTCTTGCCATGGACATGTATACATAACCCAAACTAGACCGTTGTTTCTCTGTGTCATATACGTGGGTATATGCATAATTCTGTATTTATTTATTTTTGTCATATTTATGTAGTGTATATTGGAGCTGGTGACCCTTTGAGAGCTGTATATAATGAAATTTCATTTTAACGTATGCCGATTAATGTACATTCAAAGTGATAATAAAGTTATTATTCTATTCTATATTCTATTCTAAGGAGAAGAAAAAGAGGAGGAGGAAGAGGAGGAGAACTGTGGGGTCCTTGGTGCTCTCAGAGCTGGGTGGTTTTCTTGCAGAAACTAGGGAACATCATCTGTGCTAGAAGGGAGGGGGGATTGTGGAGGAGAGGAGGAGGAGGATTAGGATTGTGGGGTCTTAGAGGTTTCCTTGCAGACCTTCCATGACCCAACCCAGGGAACACCCTCCGTGCCAGAAGGAAGGGGGCGGGCTTACATTTCTACCCCGGATGACGTCCCCCACTTTGGGCCACGGGAGCCCTGCAGGGAAACCCCCCAGCTCGGAGACCCCAACCCTCTCGGCCCTGCTCCTCCGTCGCTCCTTCTCCAGAGCCTGCCCAGCGCCCCCCCTCCCCCAAAGGCGGAGAAGAGCCGCCCCTCCCCTCCCCCACCTGTCGCTCCAGTCGTCGCGGCGTCGGTCGTCCCGCTCCCGAGAGCGGTCGTAGTCGCTCCTCTCGCGCCGGAACTTGTCCCGCCGCCTCCGGTCGTACTCGTCGTCGCTGTCCGCCATGGCGCCGGGCAGAGAGGCGCCTGGAGAGCGGGGGAGGGGATTAGGCGGGGGGCGGCCGGGGGGAGGGGGTCCCCCGTGGCGCCCTTCCCCGGGCGGGGGGGCGGGAGGGAGGCCGGCGCGCTCCTCACCGGCGAGCAGGGGCGTCGCGGCGGGCTCCGAAACGCGGTCTCGTCGGCGCGGTCACCTCGCCGGAAGCCCGCTGCGTCTGGACGACGCACTTCCGGCCCCGCCTCCAGCCGTGAGTCCAATGCGCCGGAAGTCCCGCGAGAGGGAGGCGGGGCCGAGCGTAGTCCGCGGGTTCTTTATACACGTCTCGGTTCTTATCCCGCGGGGTGCTTAGGAGTACAGTTCCCATCATCCGCAGCCACGTGGGCCAAATTGGAGGAGGGGCGGCCGCAGGGATGAAGCCGGGAGAGAATCGCTCAGAAGGACGCTCTAGGCCCCGGAGCGCTACTTCCGGGGAACGTTCGGGCCAAGCGCGTTTCACCATAGAGGCGAGAAAAAAATCTAGAGCGGCAATTTAGAGTTGACTAGCCCGCCAAAGCGGCGACCGGAGAGCTAGGAAATTTAGAGTCATCTCTCCGACCCCCAAGGTGTCATTGACGGGTTCTGTCAGCCCAGGGTCGCCGCTTCCTGCCCACGTGGAGGGAGGCGGGACTTCCTGGATTATTTTCAATTTTGGGATTTCTCTCCTTTGGCGCTTTGCAAACTTGCCTGCCTGCTCTCCTCCCCGTTGCAACCTTAGGAAGTAGGAAATTCTGCTTCCTTTATTTCGTCTTTAGGTCACCATCTTTGTAGCGCGTGATTAACCTCGATTCATCTGCAAAAGGCTAAGCAGGTGCAGACTTGGCTTCTACCTGGATGGGGCACCACCAGGAAAACCCAGGGCTTATAAAGCTGGGCAGCTTGGAAAAAAAGTCCCAGGAGGCTAAAACGGCGAGCCACCGGCAGTCCCCAGAGATAAAACTCCCACAGAGAGCTTTGGCCACCTCGTCCCAAAGCCAGTCCAGAGACTTTTGATGGGACCCGCACACCCCTCAGGGATGGTCACCCTTCTTGGCTCTCCAAGGATTCGAACTCAAGGGGGCACAGAAAGGACAAGCTCGCCCCTGGCCTGCCAACATACCCTATCCTGCAACTGTCCCAGGATAATGTAGCACAGGGGTCTTCAAACTCGGCCCTTTTATGGCTCGTGGACTTCAACTCCCAGAATTCCTCAGCCAGGTGGCTGAGGAATTCTGGGAGTTGAAGTCCACGAGCCATAAAAGGGCCGAGTTTGAAGACCCGATGTAGCAGGATCCAATCCGAGTCAGTCACCGGGATCAGAGGCTTTAGTCTTCCAAGCTTCTGATGCTGGAGCCCATCCTCAAGGAACTTCTCTCTCTCTTCAGAATAATTCCCCATTCCTTACAGCAGTTTCCAGTGGTTGTTTTGAGGCTGATGGGCTTGTGAGTTCCTGGACCGGAAAACGGCTGGTAGCTTGGCTGGCTCAGCAGCTTCCCTCTAAGACTCTTATCCTCTCTCAAGGCTGCTTCTCTGGACAGTTGTTAGTCGGGACAGCAGCCTTCTGGGAGTTCCACCCCACCCCCCAGCTGAGACACAAATGGGGGGCAGCTGCCTCACCCCCCCCAGTGGAGTGACCCAGCTGCAGTCCAGCTGTTGTGGATGGGGCCTGCGTAGGGCACCCATGTGGGTGACATAAATAGACCCCGTTTGGTCAGATGCAGAAACCACGGAGCATGACTCTGGACTCTCTGTTGGAGGGACCCCTTTGAGAGGGCAGCAGATTTAGTTGCTGGGCTTTGGGGGGAGGGGGGCTTTGCAACTGGCAGGAAAATAGCGCTTTCTTACAAAATCACATTAGTTCGGCTTGTGGCAAATTGCCCAGGATGGTAATACTTTTATTCAGCAGCTCCACGCTAGACGGCTAGGGGAAAAGGAGTGGTGGGCTTAACACAGAGGAGAGCGCAAGAAGCTTCCAGACGTCCCAGCGGCAGACGCCACGGCCCCACTGGCTGCAGAGGGCTGCCGGCTCACAAAGACCCCAGGTCCCCTCGCTTCTCCTTGTAGGAAATTCCTCAGGAAGCCCCCCGTGCCCGGCAGCCTCCCCCATCCCACGCTGGGGGCGGGGGCCGTCCTCTCCTTCAGTTCCTGGCCCTGGGACGCCGAGGACGGCGGGGCAGCCCAGGTCCGGGAGGGAGCCGCTGTGGGGCAGCAAGCAAAGGAAGACGCTCATGGCTGTACACGTGTCCGAGGGGAGTGAGAAAACGCATCCCCCCGAGTCCCTGAGGGCTGCCGGTGCCGGGACACCCGCTCCATCGGCTGCTAGCCTCCCAGGCGGATGCTCTGGATCATCTGGAAGATGGCTGGCAGGGGAGAGCCGGAGGGGAGAGTCACGGGCAGGTAAGGAGGAGCCCCCCCCCTCTTCCAAGCCCCCCTCCCCAGAGCGGAGAGGGCGCTGCTTGGCAGACGGGCGCCCGGGCTCCTGGCCTCGTACAGAGCGCCCAGGACGCCTCCTGGCTGCCCCCGCCCCACAGGTGAGCCCGGCCCGGCCACTCCAGCGGCCCTGGGGGGGGGGGACGCACCTACCTGAGCCGCAGACAACGAAGACGAAGAGGGCCAGCAGCCACGGCCCCACCGGCGCCCTCTCCTCCGGGGGGCTCTGGGGAGGAGAGCGGCGCGTGAGAGGGGGGGAGGCCGCCCGGCCCGCCCCTGCCCCACCTCCCCCCGCCCGCCCGGCCCCCGCCCCGTACCGGCGCTCGGTGGGGGCCGCCGCGCTGCGTGATGCTCTTGCTGTGCCGCTCGTTGGCCACCTTCATGCGCTGCACGCCGGGCATGGCGAGGGGCGAGCGGGGGCCGCGCGGCTGTCGTGGCGCCTCCGGCCGAGTCCCCGCCGCCTCCCCCCCCCCCGCGCAGGCGCAGCGCGCGCCGCCCGCCCCCCCCACGCCCCCCTCTGCAGCGCAGCCTCGTCCCGCTCAGGACACGGGCGGCAGGGCCAGCCCGGCCGGGCGCCGGTTGCAGGGGATCAGCCCCGCCGGGGGCAGTCCGTCCGAGGCCCCCTCCCGCCCCCGGAGCCCTGGCACGCTTCCCCCCTCCGCGTCCTGCAGCGAGCCCCGGGAAGAAGCGGCTGCAAGCAGGACAGAGGCCGGTGGCCAGGCTGCAGCCCCCCAACTCTTCCCAGCGGCGTCCGGGGCACCTACCAGCCGCCCCCTTGGATGTACCCCTCTTCGCCCGAGCCCCAAGTCTGCCCCCCAAAACACAAGAGGCAGCACAAGCACAGCAGCCGGTTCCGCCTTTTAATTTCACCGCAACTGGGAATTGCTCTGGGTGGTGCTGGATGCACCCAGTCCTGAAACGGGGAGGGGGGTCCGTGGGGGGGGGGTGCAGGAAGGGCTTCCAGGGGAGGGAAAGGGAATCCTGGGAAGAGGCAGTGGGGACCAGGGAGCTTCTCTCCCCCCCTCCCCAAGTTCCACAATCCTTCCAGTCTCAGATCAAATAGATTCAGCCAAAGGGGGCTTAAAAGGTCCTCCCGGCCCCCAAGCGAGGCTGTTCTGGGGACGGACCCCCCCCCCGTCTCCTCTCCCCCAAGGAAGCTCACACCCATGTGGAAAACCCACTTTGGGGGGTTCTGGGAAGGGAGATGGGCGTTGCTGCTGTCCTGCTGGCTCCTGGTTTAAGTTGGAGACCCCAGCATCCCTTCTCCCGGCTGGGGAGGCATCCTGCTTTGGGGGGGGGCTCCACTGTGTGCCAACCGGAAGGGCTGGGTCAGGCGTGGGTCTCGGCGGGAAGCACCCTCGCCCACGTGCTGGTCTTGGGCTGCGGGGGCCAGTCCGGGTCGAAGAGGAGCTCCTGGGCCAGGCGCTGGTACTTGGCCCGGGGAACCGCCTGCCGGCAGCAGGAAGACACGGGGACCGCCTCCCCCAGCTCCAGCTGTGGGGCAGAGAAGGGGCCGCAGCCTGAGCACCTGGCTGGGTGCCAGGAGAGGCACAAGGTGGCGGCAAGCCTGGCACTCGGCCCTTTGGATCCATGCCAGGCTGGGCGGCCACAACTGTCCAGCCAGCCGCCTCTGTGTCACCCAGCCCTCCTGGCCTGCAGGTGGTCACTTGCGAGGCCCCTTCCCCTCTCCCCCCACCCCCGAAAACAGGAGGTTGTGCCTAGGAACAGTGTGTGCAACTCCACAAACGTTGTGGGCTGTTACAATCAAACAAGGATCTGATGGGCTGCATCCCCCACCCCAGCCACAGGGTCTCTCTGGCTGCAAAGTGTGAGGGTGGGGGGGGGCTTCTGCCTGTCAAAGGCCAGGTGGGAACAGTGCTTCTGTGCAAGAGGGAGCCCTCCACTCCCCCCCCCCGGCAAGTTCCAGGCCCTGGGAGGGGGGGGAGAAGAAGCCTTTTTGTCAGCCCAATTCCTGAGCTGCAGGTCCCCTTGCCTCCTCCCCGCCCCAGAAGTGAAAGGGCTCTACCTGTGGGAAGGCAGCCTGCCTGGGATAGTCCTCCCTCCGCCTTCCGTAGCAGAGTCGCTGCCAAAGGATGTCGCAGTCACACACGAAGTTCTGGGGGGGGGGGTGCAGGAGGGAGATTAGCCGGCCGTGGGACGACTTGGGGCCGGGCCCCCTCCCCCACTCGCAGCCCCCGCTCCTGCCCCCCAAGCGAGGGGAGCTGGGCGGTTACCTCCAGGCAGAGGGACAGCACCAGGTTGCTGAAGGCCAGAACCAGCAGAACCAGGCGCCACTCGTAGGGGATGCAGGCCAGCTGCGGAGAGAGCAGGCAGAAGTTCAACCGGTGGGTCCTGTGCCCTGTTGGACTCCTGCCCGGGAGGGCGACTCCCCAGGATGAGGCTTGTTCCTGCTCCATTTCTGGGGGCCCCACCCTGCCCAAAATGTACAGGTAGTCCTCCCCTTACAACAGTTCATTTAGTGGCCGTTGAAAGTTACGAGGTCACTGAAAAAAGGGACTTACGACCTTTTTTCATAATTATGACTTGTGATCAAAATTGGCAACTGGCTCGCATTTATGACGGTCGCAGCGTCCCAGAGGGGTCACGCGATTCCCCCTTCGTGACCTTCCAGCAAGACGACTGTGTAACTAATTTACCCACTGCAGTGATTCGCTTACCAACGGTGGCAAGAAGTCGTAAAATGGGGCAAAACTCACTTAACGGAATTTTTGGGCTCCACGGTGCTTGTAAGCGGAGGACTACCTGTATAATGACCCCTGCGTCACTTCAGCTCCCATGCTTGTGGTCTCCCCAAAATCCTGGGCCGAGGGGTCCTTCCCCCCCTCCCTAAAGGCAGCAATGCTGAGCTTCTCCCCCCCAAGACCCAGAGCCGGAAGACGCCAGTGGCTCCTCCTGGGAGGCCCCAGCAAGGGGTCGCCCCTCTCCTGGGGGAGGGGCATGCTGGAAGGGGGGGGCTGCTGAGATGAGCCCCACCCCCCCTCGAAGCCTCTTCCCTTCTGCAGCCGCCGCGATCAGCTCCAGGCAGGCGCCAGAGGGAGGCAGGCAGGGTCTATCTGACCCCCCTCCTTGGAGGGAGAGGCCCAGATAAGAGGGCCGGGCGGGAGGCAGCCCAGAGCCCGGCGGCGCCTGCTGGCCACGTCCCTCACGTAGTCCTTGGGCAGCAGCCTCCCTCCGTCCAGGCGAGCAGGCAGGGGCCCTACCTGGAAGAGCCGGTCCAGGGCGGGCAGCGGCCAGAGCAGCAGCAGCAGGAGGAAGCCGGAGACCAGGAGGAGGGAGGCCAGGAAGAGGCCTGAAGGGAGGGAGGCCGGGGGTCAGTCTGGCTGGGAGGCTCTTAGGCCCACCCTGGTCTGTCTCTCTAGTGCAGGGGTGGGCAACCTTGGCTCTTTTATGACTCGTGGACTTCAACTCCCAGAATTCCTGAGCCAGCCTGGCTCAGCTTGGAAACCTCTCCCTTTCCCCTCAGCGTGGCTGGCTCAGGAATTCTGGGAGTTGAAGTCCACGAGTCATAAAAGAGCCAAGGTTGCCTACCCCTGGTAGGGTGGTGCCGCCAAATCAAAGGGCACCAAGTCTGAAGGGCCATAAAAGGCGCATTACGGGTAGTCCTCGACTTACAGGTCATTTAGTGACCGTTCAGAGTTACGATGGCACTGAAAAAAAGTGACCTACCACCATTGCACCAGCGTCCCAGGGTCACGTGATCGAAATTCGGACGCTTGGCAACTGGCTCGTATTTACGACAGTTGCAGCGTCCCGGGGTCATGTGATCCCCTTTTGTGACCTTCTGACAAGGAGAGTCAATGGGGGGAGCTGGATTCACTTAGTGACCGTGTTACTCACTTAACAATGGCAGTGATTCACTTAACAACGGTGGCAAGAAAGGTCGTAAACTGGGGCAAATCACTTAGGAACAGAAAGTTTAGGCTCAATTGTGGTCAAAAGTCAAGAACTACCTGTAAATTATAATAATAATAATAATAATAATAATAGAATAGAATAATAAAATACAGAATAGAATAGAATAAGGAATAGAATAGAATGGAATGGAATGGAATGGAATGGAATAGAATAGATTATGGGATGGAATGGGATAATAGAATGAAATAATAGAACAGAACAGAATAGAATGGGGTGGAATGGAGTAGAATCTCACTGTGGTCACATTTCCACTTAAAACCTGGCAAAGCGTCACCCTGTCTCAACTCCCCGCCCCAGGAATGGCAGCCCTGGGGCTGAAATCCCTGCCCGGATGTGGCTGAGCCGGCCTCTCACCGTTGGTCTGGATGGGCTGCCGGAAGGGGCGTCCCTTGGAGAAGGCGAGGGCCACGAAGACGTACTGGAAGCAGGAGACGAAGAAGAGGGTGGTGTTTTCGTAGCTGCGCACGGAGTCGGGGTCCTGCCCCCCGATCTCCCAGGGGGCAGTGGTGTTTGGAGGGGCAGAGCCGTTGGTGGGGAGGCCGCCGCAGCTCCTAAAGGGGGAACCCAGAGTGGTCACTGAAGCGCCCCAGGAAGGGCTCCCTTGCCTGTGCCAAGCACGGGAAATCCGGAACCCAGGCCCTTCAAGGTTTATCGCCCGCTTAAACTCTCTACAAGAATCTGAACTACAGGGAGTCCTCAACTTACAACCGCTTGTTTAGTGACCATTCGGAGTTAAAACGCCACTGAAAAAGTGACTTACGACCTTTTTTCACACTTACGACCTTTGCAGCCTCCCCATGGGTCATGTGATCCCCCCTTTGTGACCTTCTGGCAAGCAAAGTCAATGGGGCGGGAGGGGCAGATTCACTTAACGACCATGTTACTTAACGGTAATGATTCACTTAACAACGGTGGCAAGAAAGGTCGTATACTGGGGCAAAACTTAACAGAATTTTTGGGCTGCACTGTGGTCATAAGTGGAGGACTATCTGTGCTAAACGGTCAAGCAAACTGGCGGCAGGTAAGAGTCCGTGGAATTCAAGGCGGGCTGGACTCTGATCTCTCGTGGATGCGAAGGGACTCGAGACAAATGGCGTGCTTGACACCTCCCTCCCTCCCTCCCTCCCTCGGGCTCAGCCTGTCAATCTCCTGCACTCCGCCTCCACACAGCCCCACTTACTCCTCCTCCTGGGGGTACCACGGCTGCTGCTGGACGAGGAGGAAGGCCCCCACCTGGAAGGCGAGCGCCAGAAGGATCTGGCTGAGGACGGAGAGTAGCAGCTGCGGGGAGACCAGGCCGCTGGGCGGCCGCTGCGGGACCAGCTCCCTCCAGGCGCTGTTCAGGCTCACTGGAGGGGAAGCAGCGGAGACGGGTCAGAACCGGCCCGATCCAGGCGCAGACCCTCCCTCTGCACCCTGAAACCCCACAGCTCCTTCCAGCTGGCACAGCAGACCCTCCAACCGGCGCTGTGTAGACACAGCCAGCTGGCACAGCCCCCCCTTCCTGCCTGGGTGGACAGGCACAGGGGCTCCCCTGGGCTGCCCACCACAGCCAGCCAGCCGGCTCCGGGGGGGGGGGGGCTCATCTGCAGCCGAGAAGACAGGAGGAGGGCCCAGCGCAGCCAGGCTGTACAGGGAGTTCTTGACTCAAAATTCGTTTAGTGACCATTTGAAGTTACGACAGCACTGAAAAAAGTGACTTAGGATCGTTTAATGACCACTGCAGCCATCCCTGTGGTCACGTGTTCAAAATTCAGCCCCAAGTTTCTGTTGCTAAGCGAGACGGTTAAGTGAATTTTGCCCCCTTGTACGACCTTTCTTCCCGCAGTTGTTAAGTGAATCATTGCAATGGTTAAGTTAGTAACAACGGTCGTTAAATGAATCCGGCTTCCCCCACTGACGCTGCTTGTCGGAAGGTCGCAAAAGGGGATCACGTGACTCCAGGATGCTGCGACCGTCGTAAATGTGAGTCGGTGGCCAAGTGTCCGAATTTTGATCACGTGACCCCGGGGAATGCTGCGACGGTCGTTAAGTGTGAAAAACGGCCGTAAGTCACTTTTTTCAGTGACCTTGTAACTTTGGTCACTAAATGAACCGCTGTGAATCAAGGACGACCTGTATTTGGTGTGCTCGCCAGCGTGAGTCATTTATAAAAAAAATAAAGGCAGCTTCAAAAAATAAAAGCCGAATGGACGGACTGGACAGCTGACCCTCGCCGGGCGAGGCGCACTTACTGCTAAAGGCCAGAGACAAGATGATCGCCATGTCAATGAAGAGGTACTGGACGTCTCCCAGGTTGCCCAGAATCTGGAGAGAGAGGGTAAGGGCTCCCATCATCCCCTGACTTCACCCCACCTCAGGGCGGGGGGCTCCCCAAGCCCCCAAACTCACCGAGTAGAGGAGCAGCACGCTGAGATACTGGATGATGCTGTAGAGCGACATGAATTTGAAGACGCAGAAGGAGGTGACCAGAGCAGCTCGGCCCTCCCTGGGGGGGGGAACAGAAAAAGAGAGAGAGACACCTTCAGAGGAGGGCAGAGAAAGCGTCTCCCTCCACCTGGGATGGATCTTCCCCCGGGAGGGTCTCATGCAAGCCCCACCCCCACCCGGCAGCAGCCACCTACCGGATGAGGTCCGGCACACAGGCGATGCTGGGGTTCTTGGAGGTGAAGGGGGAGGCCACCGAGGCCTCCAGCTCCGACAGGGAGATGCCCGCCTGTGCCCGCTTCAGAGCCTACCGAGAGGAAGGAGACGAGGCCCCCCCGGGCAGGGCAGGTCTCGGCTGGGAAGTCCCGGCTCCAAGACCCCCCCCCCCTCCAACTCCTCTTCCGCTTTTACCCTTTTACCACTTTTGCTTTTGCCTCCGCTTCTTTTTATTTTAGCTCACTTGGCTTCTACTTCTTTTTACTTCACTTCTACTTCTACTTTTCGTTTTATTATTTTATTTTATTATTTTATATATTGTATTGAATTTGTTATAGCAGGATGCCCATCTCACAGCAAGGCGATTCCGGGCGGCTTACGACATTCAAAATAAAAGCATCAATGGAATGAGTATTTATTTATTTATTTGTGGTTTTATATAAAAGTGTAAAATCACAATAAAAAATGCAGGTTAAAACTAAAAGGTAAAAAAATGAAACTATCAATCTTATTATTTCTTTATTCAACTGATAACACCTTTCGGTTCACAATCCAGAATGACTAGGGCTGCTGATAACGGCATTAAAAAAACCAATGTCAAACCACAGAAAGCATTAACTTTAACCAGCGGCCCAAGAAAGACCGAAAGTCAGGAGCCCGGACCGTCTGGGGGGGGGGGGCACTGATCTCTCTCTCTCTCTGTCTTTCTATTCTATTCTATTCTATTCTATTCTATTCCATTCCATTCCATTCCATTCCCTATTTTCTATTCTATTCTATTCTATTCTATTCTATTCTATTCTATTCTATTCTATTCTATTCTATTCTATTCTATTCTATTCTATTCTATTATTATTCTATTCTATTCCATTCCATTCCATTCCATTCCATTCCCTATTTTCTATTCTATTCTATTCTATTCTATTTCTATATTCTATATTCTATTCTACTCTACTCTATTCTATATTCTATATTCTATATTCTATATTCCATTTTCTATTCTATTCTATTCTATTCTATTCTATTCTATTCTATTCTATTCTATTCTATTCTATTCTATTCTATTCTATTCTATTCCATCCCATCCCATCCCATCCCATTTTCTATTCTCTCTCTCTCTCTCTCTCTCTCTCTCAAACAACCCTCCCCCCCCCAGCATAGCCTGCCCCATTGGGACCCCACACCAGCCGGCAGAGCCAGATTCGAATGCCCGTCCAGGGGACTAGAAGGGAGGGGTGGATCTCCCCTGCAGTGGCAAGAGAGTCCAGAGTGGGGGGGCCCACAGCAGAAAAGGCTCTTCTCTTAAATCAGGGCTGTCCAATCTTGGCCAGTTTAAGACTGGCTGGCTGGGGAATTCTGGGAGTTGAAGTCCTCAAGTCTTAAAAGTGGCCAAGATTGGACACCCCTCTCCCAGACCTCCCAAGTGGAAAGTCCTTGGCCAAGGAGGTCTGGAGGCCTCTTCTGCTGCAGTGAGTGGGCCAGACCAATCCCATTGGGGGGGGAGGCAAGACCCTTCCTCAGATAACCTACTCTCCCTTTGAGATTCTCCACCCTGCCCCTGGAGCCAGCGGACTTTGGCAAGCCCCCTCTCCTTCTGGACTCGCCCAAACCGTTCCGTGTGTAGGGCAACCCGGATGGGACCACTCACCCCGCAGTCGTTGGCGCCATCTCCGCACATGCCCACGCAGTAGCTGCAAGAAGCCACCTGGGTCAGGAGAGGAAGGAAGGCTCCACCGCCCTCTGTCCTGCTCCACTGGGACCACCCTTCTCCCCCCCACCCCGGCACCTACTCCATTTTCTGCAGGGCTTCCACTAGCTGCGTCTTCTGGTCGGGAGCCATGCGGGCGTAGATGGTGCCACAAAGCAACAACTGCAACACAAAGCAACAGCTGCGACTTGGGGAGGAGGGTAGGATCTGCGGCCTCCTCCAGGAAACCAGCCCCCCCACACACACACACGCCTCCCCTGTCCCCGGCAGGGTCCCACCTTCGGCAGCAGGTCCGGGAAGTGATCCAGGAGGACCGCGAAGGATTTCCCCCCCATGGCAAAATGGTAGCTGATGTCCGGGACGGCTGGCTGGGCAGCGGGGGAGGGATCTGCGTCGTCCACCAGCAGCTTAATCTCCGGAGGCCCCTGAGGGAGAAGGGAAAGGGCACTGTGGCCAAAGCGGCTGACCCCCACGTCCCCTGGAGGAGGGTCAGGAGACGCCGGAAAGAGCTCTCACCTGCTGCTCTTCTCCCTTGCGCGCTGCCGGGTCCGCCGCGGGGAGCTCATCAGCATAGTGCCAGTGGATGGTTGCTGGCTGCCCATCCCTGGGGGGCAGAGCCTCCGTCAGGACCACCTTCCCCTTGGACGGGATCATGCCACACTCCCGGCCCACGGAAATGGCGGTCAACAGGTTGTCCCCTGGGCCGTGGAGAGCAGGAGGAGGAGGAGGAGAAAGAGGAAGAAGAGGAGGAGGAAGAGAAGAGGAGGAGAAAGAGGAAGAAGAAGAGGAAGAAAAACAGAAGACGAGGAGGAGGAGGAAAAATGAACACCATCACTGCAAGACCCCCAAGACCCCCAGAGTAGCCCTTTGATTTAGCACCTGCCCCCTCCCTTAGAAATTCTGAACCAGCTCTGCAAGGGAGAAGCTACTATTGTTGCAACAGGTTTGCCAGTGTTCAACCCGGGGGGGGGGGGGCGGATAATATGTGCCCACCTGTCACCATGACGGAGCGGATGCAGGCCCGCTGTAGCTCGGCCAGGATCGGCACCGTTTCCGGCTTCAACTTGTTCTGCAGCAGGACAAACCCCAGGAAGTCCATGTTGACCTCCACGGCGTCTCTGGGGGGAGAAACGGGCAGCCGTTGGGGCGGGGCTGGGCCTGCAAGGGCCCCGTCAGGAGGAGGGACCCTCGGGGCCACGGGGGGAGCCATGACTCACCGGGAAAGGTGGTGGATTTTGTGCCACATATATTTGCTTTCCAGCCGGCGGCTGGCCAGAGCGATGACACGCAGTCCTCCTCGTGTGTAGGACTCCAGCACAGAGGAGAAGTCGCCTGGAACTGAATGGAGGTGTTGGGGAAGGAACAGGGCCACCCTCCCCCACCGCTGGCGAACCACTCGGGCTGTGGCCGAGACACCGAGGGGTCCGTGTCCCACAGCTGTCCCCCCCATCTAGTTTTTGCAGGGGCGTCCTTGGAGGGACGGGCGGCTCGGCAGGCCAGGGGACAGTAGCAACCTTTGCCATTTGTCCCCCCCCCCCGTCCCTTGTCCGCAAAAGACAAAAGATTACCGGTCTCCTTGCGGCAGAGGCTGCCCACTGTCTCCGGCGCGCCTTTCATGTACGCCACCAGGCGCTTCTCGCCCAGCGTACGGGTCACAACACTCATGCGCCGCAGGCCGGAGGAGAAGGGGAACTGCGCCAAGATGCCAATCTGGCTGCCTCTCTGCAAGGGGGGGGGAAACGAGGGAGGCGGGGCAGAGAAGGTGGCACGGCGGGTCAGAGCGCTGGGCTCAGGAGGGCACTCTGGTTGCCCGGGAGGAAAAGGGGCTGCCCCACTTACCATCAGGTCCAGAAGCTCCTGGAAAGAGAGCAGAATGAAGGGTCAGAGCCGAGACCCCAAAGCCCACAGCTGGGGCCCCAAAGCCCATCCCCGTGGCCCCTGCGTTCCTCCAGCCTCTCTGCTCACCTCGTCCTCAGTCGGCGCCTCTGAGGGTGCTGGGAGCTGGCAGCCTGGCGGGTGGACAACGGTGGGCTGGATTCGGTCATGCAGGGCCGTTTCCTCCTGGGTGGGCTCCTCCAGGACCTGGTTGGGGAGGAGAAACGGCTGTGGCCCCACGATTCCGAGAAGCACAGGCTGGCTTCTGAGCCACCCCACCTTGGGCGCCCCGTGCAACCTCTGGCACCCTGGATCACTTGGTGGGCGCGTGTCCAAAGTGCCAGAGTCAACGCAGCGAGGCGAGAAGGCCTCGCGCACTCACAAGGAAAGGTGCAACAGCCTTACCCAGCCGGTGGCCACGAACATCCTGAGGTCGAGGGGATCTCCTGAGAGGCGGCCCGCCAGGGTGGTGAGCGAGTGGCAGGCGGCCATGGCGGCGACAAACGGAGAACTGGCCAGGCGGGGCTCACGGACATCTCGCCCCATCGGGAGGAAGCTGGGAAGGAAAAGAGCAGCAGCTGACCCCTCCCCAGATTGCGGCCGACCCTTGCCGGCCAGCCCAGAGGACCTGGCAGGGCCTGGGAGGACAAAGGGAGGTTTTCTGGGGGGCAAGGCCGGAACGTCCAGTTATGAGGCCGCTGCCATAATCCCCGATGAGGTTTTGTGTATAATTGCGTGGATTGTGTGTATGTGCTTACTTCTCTGCCATGTTCTCATCATATATACAGGCAGTCCTGGACTCAACTGGGTCCAGAATTTCTGTTGCTAAATGAAATGTTTGTTAAATGATTTTTTCCTCGTTTTACGACTTCGCTTGCCGCCCTTGTTAAGTGAACCCCTGCAGTTGTTAAGTGAGTCATGCGGTTGTTAAGTGAATCTTTGCCGTTCAGAAGGTCACAAAATGGGATCACGTGACTCCCTCTGAGACACTGCGACCGTCGTAAGCGTGAGTCGGTTGCCAAGCATCCGAATGTAAATCACGTGACCAGGGGGACGCTGCAACGGTCATACTTCAAATGGTCACTAAGCAAACGGCTGTAAGTTGAGGACAACCTGTAATTCCACCCCAGTTCCAAGTTTAGGGACCCTCTGCTGATTCAGCCCAAGACCGCTGCAGGGAATCCCTGCCTGCCCCCCCGCCTCCCGGAGCCGAAGCCCCCTCCCCAATCGGCTGATTCCTGCAACGTGGCAGCCGACCACAGCCGTACAACGCCTGCCCCCCCAGCCCACTCACCGGCCCTCCTGCGCTTGCACAACCCCCCAGAAGTCCAGGCCGTCTTCAGTCAAGGTGCCGGTCTGCAAGGGGGACAGGATCCCAGTCAGCCGACCGGTCCGAGAAGAGCTGCCCCTCCCCCTCTCCCTGGGGAGCCAGAGGGGGGAGGCACCTTGTCGAAGCACATCAGGTTGAGCTGCCCACAGAGGTTGATGCGCTGGGGGCTGAGGGAGAAGATCTGCTTCCGGCGCAGGCGCCGCTGGGCGTAGACCACCCCGGCCGTCATGGCTGCCGGCAAGGCGGGGGGCACCGTGATGGTGAGGATGTCCAGGGATTCCAGCACAATGCGGCCAACGGGCTCCTGGCCAGGGGGGAAAAAAGGTGGGCCCTTCGGTCAGAGCTCCCCCCCCACAAAAGTCTGTCTCTCTGTCTGTCTATCTATCATCTATTTATTCATTCATCCATATATCTGGGTCTGTCTATCTCTCTTTATCTCTCTCTATATATATCGTGTATCTATCTATCTATCTATCTATCTATCTATCTATCTATCTATCTATCTATCTATCTATCTATCTATCTATCTATCTATCTAATCTATCTTTCTATCATGTATCTATCATCTATCTATCTATCATCTATCTATCTATCAAATGTGTATGCCACCCATCTCCCCTGGTGACTCTGGGCAGCTTGCAAATTATTGTAAGATAGATTCCTTGCCACTGTACCTGGGTGCTGCCCATTTTACAAACTGAGAGTGGGGGTCTACTTGAAGGGTCCCCCCCCGCCCGCCCCCTCTCCCTGCCCTCCATTCGCAAGGGGAATTCCTCAACAGCAGCAGCAGCTGAACCAGCCCCCGCCCTCCGTGCTGCCCTCTGTGTGGACACCCACGGCCTGCTGGACGCTGCGGATCACGGAGTACAGCATGCCGATGCCAGCCACGCCAACCAGGCAGAGGAGGAAGCGGAAAGCGTCCCGGAAGAGGCGGAAATCGGTGGGCTTCGGGAACAGGATGGAGCAAACAAGCTGCCCCTTGGAGGTGGAGAAGCCTGGGGAGAGAAGGGCTGAGGGTCAGCCCCCGGGAAAGCACCTTTACACACACAAACACACACCGCCATTCCGAGCCAAGAAGGGCCTCCTCACCTGTCCGGATCACCAGTGCCCGTACCGGCTCTCCGGAGTAGTACCGTGTTTGGATGACAGAGGTGCCGCAGAAGAGCGTGTGCCGCTTATGTTCGTCTGGGTCGTAAACCGGATCCCGGAGGGGCCCGCCTTCCTGGGCTGGGATGGGCAAGGCCGTCTTGGTGACGGGGACGCTTTCCCCTGGCGAGGGAGGAAGATCAGATGCCAGGAAGGACGCGCTTCCCGGCTGCCCCACAGCCGCCACCCCTACCTGTCAACATGCTCTCGTTGACAATGGCCGTCCCACTCAACAGCACCGCGTCGCACGGCATGGTGAGACCCTCGGGAGGCACCAGCAGCACGTCCCCCGGCACCAGCTCCGTGGAGAATACGGCTTCCGTTTCTGCAAGGAAGAAGGCATTGGGGCTTACCCCACTGGAGCACCACAGGGGGCAGTGGGCTCCGAGGCTTTGGTCCGCCAGTCGCAGCAAGGGGCTTCATCCCAACCAGGGTCCAACGTGGGCCCGCCAGCACCCTTTCCTGACCCCCACTGGTGCTTCCCCCCGTGAACCAAAGTTCAGAGATTGGAGTCCTGGTGGACGATCCCTTAAAGGTGAGCCAGCCCTGTGCGGCAGCAGCCAAAAAAGCCAATACAATCCTTGGTTGTATAAACAGAGGCATAGAATGAAAATCACATGAAGTATTAGTACGGCTTTTTAAAGCCTCAGTAAGGCCACCCCTGGAATACCTGCATCCAGTTTTGATCACCACATTACAAAAAAGATGTTGAGACTTTGGAAAAAGTTCAAAGAAGAGCAACTAAGATGATCAAAGGCCTGGAGACCAAAACATATGAAGAACGGCTGCAGGATTTGGGTATGGCCAGTCTGGAAAAAAGAAGGACCAGGGAGGACATGATAGCAGTCTTCCAGTATTTGAGGGGCTGCCACAAAGAGGAGGGGGGGACAACTTATTTTCCAAAGCACCAGAAAGCAAAAAAAGAAACAATGGATGGAAACGAATCAAGGAGAGAAGTAACCTGGAATTAAGGAGAAACTTCCTGACAATGAGGGCAATTAACCAGTGGAACAGCTTGCCACCAGAAGTTGTGGGTGCTCCATCACTGGAGGTTTTTTAAGAGGAGACTGGACAGCTGTCTGAAATAGGGTCTCCTGCTTGAGCAGGGGTTTGGACTAGAAGACCTCCAAGGTCCCTTCTAGCTCTATTCTGACTGGGGCCGACTCACCACAGGGTCCTCGGACGATGGTGACCCGGACGACGTTGTGGGCCGAAACCATCCCGTGGAGCAGCACATATTGCTGGAAGAGGAAGGGCGGGCATCAGGGCCAGGGCACGCCTCCCCCTCTGCCAGCCCCAGCCGCCTGGCCCTTCCCCACCGGCCCCCACCTTGCGGATGGTGTAGAGGGAGGAGCCGATGGAGATGAAGGACATGAAGAGGATGGTGGACGCGTAGAGGTAATAGTCGTCCAGGGACCACAGGAGGACGCTGAAGGCTTGGAAAATGTAGAAAGGGTTCAGGACCTGAGGAGGGAGGGAGGGAGGACACGTGGCCAGGGGTCAGGACTCGATCTTGTGGCTCCTGGGCCCCCTCTCCCTCAGCCCCCCAGACCCACCTCTTTGATGAGGAGGTGGGCCAGGGAAGGCACTTGAACATCGATCTTGTTGGCGCCGTAGAAAAGTTTCCTAGGAAGAGAGTAACATGCTCACCTGTCCCCTGTTCCCCCCAGCAAGCCCCAGCCGCCCCCCCTAGCTCCAATACCACCTCCTCACCGGTAGTCCTGGGTGCTGTGAGGGAGGCCCCCGCCGTGGCCAAAGTGGAGGGAGGAGCAGGGCTGCCCCTGGTCCAGAGCGGTGAGTCGCCGGAAGGCCTGGGCCTCCGTCGCCCAGAGGTAGCGCACGTTGCGGTGCGTGAAGAAGCGGACCTGCGGCACAGCAAGACGGTCAGGCGCATCCCTGGCAGAGGAAGGGGGGCTGCGACAAGGGGCCTGCCCCAGCTCACCTGTGCCTGCTCCCCACAGGTCACTGGGGAGAGAAGCCGCTCCTCACAGCCCGTCTCGTCCATCAGCCCTGCTGGGCACAGGGGCCGCTTGCTCTCTGGCTGCTGCGGGAAGCCCAAGGGGTCGGTGCCGGGGGCAGAGAGAGAGGAGACCCGTTCCCTGGACCAGGTCTGGAACTCGTCCTGGAGGAGGAGGAGGAGGAGGAGGAGGGGGGGGAGGAGGAGGGGGAGGGGAGGAGGAGGATGAGGAGGAGGAGACAGAAAAGGGGAAGAGAAGGAAGAGGAGATGAAGAGGAGGAGGAGATGGAAGGACGAGGAGGAGGAGGAGAGGAGAGAAAGAGGAGATGGAAAAGGGGAAGAGGAGGAAGAAGAGGAGGAGGAGATGGAAGGAGGAGAGGAGGAGGGGAGGAAGGACAGAAAAGGACAGAAAAGGGGAAGAGAAGGAAGAGGAGGAGGAGAAGATGAAGAGGAGAAGGAGATGAGAGGAAGAGAGGAGGGGAAGAAGGAAAAAGAGAGGAAGAGGAGGAGGAGATGGAAGGAGGAGGGGAGGAAGAGGAGACAGAAAAGGGGAAGAGGGAGGAGAAGATGAAGAGGAGGAGGAGATGGAAGGAGGAAGAGATGGGAGGAGGAGGAGGAGGAGGAGGAAGAAGAAGAAAAAAAATAGGAGGGAGAATCTGAACCATGCCCTGCTCCACAGCCCTGGGGGAGCAGCGGTCCAGGGTCGTAAGAAAAGATGCTACAGCTGGGCACAGAGCTGCCCGTCCATGAGACGCAGAACCCAAGAAGGCTACCCTGCAGCCATCCAGATGCCCGCTTCCTTGGGCCCAGAAAGGAGGCCTCTTCCCAGCCTGACAAGGCGCCCCTGCTGGCCCTTGGGCACATTCAGGAGTGCCCCCACCTGCGGAGGGTCCGGTTTGCAAGGGAGCCTGCTGGGGAAGGGAAGGGAGGGCCTCGCCGGGGCCCCTACCGTGGTCCTCAGGAGCACCACCTGGGCATCCCGTAGTGGCACAGCCCGGCAGGTCCACTTGACGCTCAGCTCCGGCAGCCAGTACAGGAAGAGGAGGAGGAAGCCGCCGCTGCAGACGGTGCCCAGCGAGACCAGCGCCAGCTTCCAGCAGCAGGGGCTGTAGCCCCGGATTTCCTGGGGAGGGAACGCAGTCAGACCAGCCGTGGACCCCGAGAGGGTCCGTCTCAGAGGGGCCACGGCAGGTGGACGGCCTCAGGAAGCAGCAGCGTCTCCCCCTGGTCGCCGAGACCGGCTCCTGTGGGAAGGTGAGGGTGGTGGACAGGACAGGCCCCGCCAGGGGCCACGAGAACCCAGCCCAGGCCGATGCTGGTGCCCCTGCACAGGGGGACCCCAGCCTTGTAGCAGCTCCTGGGCAGGGGGGCCATGGCATCCACCGGGGGAGGCACGGCAATGGGTGCCAGCCTTGAGCGCTGCACCAGGCTGTCCAGCCCAGAGGGCAAAGGGCCGGCATTAGGGGCCCTCCCAGCCGCTGGCACTGCCGACGAGCTGCACTGACCATTTCATCCTCCTCGTTGCAGTTCACATACGCTGCGGTCGTTCTCGCCATGCTTCCTTTCTGTGGGTCACACGCCTACCCCACTGCCAAGCTCCTGTGGGGCAGGAGAGCGCAAGAGCTGTCCCCTCAGCCAGTCATTCCCTGCCCCACAGCCGGCCAAAGGGGGCTGGCAGGAGGAACGGCCCTCCCCCCACATTCTCCTCCAGCCTCCCCCTCCCCCCCAAAGTTCCAGCCGAGCCCCCAAAGCAGCCTCTCTGGCTCCCAAACTCCTCAGCCGGCCCCTCCTGGCTCCGGTGCCCTGCCCTGTCCGGGTCGCCGGACGACTGCCCTGGTCCTGAATGAATCCCCTGTTGTCCCCTCAAGCCTGTGGCTTTGGGCGGCCGACCAGCGGGCTGTGGCCACGGCCCAAAGGCAGCTGGGGAGGGCAGAGAGCCCAGCCCCGCCTGCCCAGCCGGAGCCCCCAGCCGGGGGGAGGGTGGACTTACGGCAGCTTTTGTCACTGTGTCAGCTGTAGGGCCCCGGGTCCACCGGCCACATCCAGGAGGGGAAGGCGGGCAGCGTGGTCAGCAACTGGAAGGACAGAGGCCAGGCTAAGCAGGGCGCCAGCTGATGGAGGGGGGCTGGCACTGCCTGTGCTTGCTGGGGGGGGGGCAGACAAGGAGAAAGCCATCGGGGAATCCTGCAGGGGGGAAGCAGAGGGCAGCCCCGCCTGGGAGATACCCCGCTTCGGACACCCTCCTGTCCTGGGTATGTATGCGACGGTGGCCTCTTGTGGGCAGCAGCCTGTCCCCGTTGCTCGGCTTCGGCCCCAGACAGTCCGGCTCCTGCTAGTCTTGAAAAATCAGCTGTTTCCACATAATACACTCATCAGTTGCAAATTTAGAGGCTGCATTTTGTCCCAACGGGCCAAGTTTTAAACCAGGAGTGTCCCGCGACTTTAAGACTTGGGGACTTCATCTCGCAGAATTCCCCAGCCAGCCACGTTACCAATTTTGGAGAGCCTGCACAGGAGGACTGAGGTCATCAGCTCACCCAGCCAATCAGAGACCAATAGAACTCCCCGTACAGGAGCAGTCCACCTTTTACAGTAACTAAAAGGAAGGAAAGACAGGGTGGATCCCGCAGGATCTCCCAGCCGGGAACGATGTGGGCGGTTGTAGCAAGCCCTGGTTGATTTGGGCAAGTTCACACGTGTTAAACCATCCGCTCTGACGGTTCGCGTAGGAATCCGACAGGCGCCTGACCGCCGTTCCCCCGAGCTCCTCAAGCCCAGTTTCCTTTTGGCACGGAGCGCTTCCCACAACACGTGGCAACCCGGGGCCAGCGAACCACAAAGGATTTCATGCACATCTGCGCTGCAGCCCCAGACCGGCCTTTCTGGACAGGCAGGTTTCGGCTGCCCCGGGTCTCTTGGGCAAATAACACCCCCCCCCCAAGCCTGCTTCCAAGTTCCTGGTCCTGCAGGGCACAGGCGGAAGAGCCCGGAGCAGCCTGGGATGAGCCTGGCCGGTGGAGGGCACCACCACCCGCCTCCCTCTCTCTCTCCAGCATGGGCACTGTCAGGCCGCAGTCTCTTCCTGGAGCTGATACAGACAGCCCTCGCCGTACGACCAGAACTGACCCCCAAATTTCTACCACTAAGTGAGACATGAAGTGAATTTTGTCCCGTTTTACAATGTTTCTTGCCACCGTTCTCAAATGCTGGAGTTGTTCGGTCAGTAAGTAAAACTGACTTCCCCGTTGGTTGGTCAGAAGGTCACTGACCCCGGGACCCTGCGACCGTCATAAATACGAAGCAGTTGCTGAGTTTCTGAATTCTGATCACGTGACTGCGGAGACGCTGCAACAGTCTTAGGAGTGAAAAATGGTTGTAAACCGCTTTTTTTCAGTGCCGTCGTAACTCCGAACGGTCACTAAACGAATGAAGTTGAGTAGTTGCTGTACGACTTTGGTGTGCCCTTACCGGATAGAGGTGCCTGGTTTGGGAAAGGCTGGTGGCATCACTCAGGCCTTGGCTTAGAGGGTTTCCTTGCCTTCCCCAAACGCAGGAGACCACGACAGGGGTCAGCGAGGCCTGAGTGCAGCTGGGTGCAAAGCCGTAGAGGGTCCATCCCCCAGGAAGGGTGAGGGTCCTCGGGAGAGACCTCAGGGCAAAACTCACTTAACAAATCTCTCGCTTAGGAACGGACAGCTGAGGTCGTACGTGGAGGAGTGCCCGTATATGAAAAGTTGCATGCTGCGTCAGGGCAACGGAGGGAAAAAAAAAAAAATCCAGTTTAGAGATGGGGCCCAGAGTGGAGGGGTGGGGAGGAACCGCAGCGGGGGTCTTGCTTCCCGATAACCGAGAATGAAGCACTTGGCACCCCCAACCAGGGCAGGCAACTTTAGGAAGGTCCCCGAGACCCCTCCCAGCTGGGAGAGGCAGCCCCTGCCCTGCCCCGGAGAAGGAAGTGGGCTGGAGCTGCCAATTGTGTTAACGGCTTCTCCTGCCTCGGTACCACAACGGCTTTCCCTCCAGGGCTGGGTTGGCTGCCAAAAGCCTGTTGACTTCCTGGGCTTGAATCCACCCTCTACGCCCCGGCAGAGCCAGGGAGCTTAGCACGGCCCTCCCCTTCAGATGGGCCTGGCCTACCAGGGTGAAAGGAGGGCACCCAAACGCCAAGCCTGGCACAAGCCTCGGTAGAAAACTCAGCTTGTGGCTCTTCGCAAAAAAACTGAAAAATCCCAGTTCGGGCAGAGAAAGCTGGGAAGGGGGCGGGAAGCCTGCCCCCCCCCCATTCCTGCACCTGGAGACGCCCAGCGCCCCCGCACCCCCGGGCTGTTCTCTGCCAGGGCACGCCCGCCACCGTCCCCCGCCCAGGAAGAGCCCGGCTTGGGGAGAGCACAGGTGGGGCCCCCGTGCCGCACGTGCGGCTGTGTGGTCTGGCCCGGAGGAGGAAGCAGCACCCTGGATGCCAAGCCCTCTCCTGGGGCAGCAGATTCTATGGGGAGACCCCACCCAGGCTGATGAGCTTGATTGAGTTGCAGCTGAGGCTTGGGGGGAGGGAGGGGCTGTCTGGCTCCTTTATCTGGCCCCAAAATATTAGTCCTCTCCAGCTGCCATGCCGCCTTAACAGGGAGTCCTCAACTTACGACTCACAAGGGAGCCCCGAATTTCTGTTGCTAAGCGAGATATTTGTTAAGTGACTTTTGCCCCATTTTATGACCTTTCTTGCCGCAGTTGTTAAGTGGATCACTGCCGTTGTTAAGGTAGTAACACGGTTGTTAAGTGAATCCGGCTTCCCCGTTGACTTTGCTTATCAGAAGGTCGCAAAAGCGGATCACATGACACCCCCCCCCGGGACAGGGCGACCGTCGTAAATACAAGCGTCTGAATTTTGATCGCTTGGCCACGGGGATTCTGTAACGGTCATAAGTGTGGAAAATGTCACTTTTTTCAGTGCTGCTGTTAACTTTGAACGGTCACTAAATGAACGGTTGTTAAGTCGAGGAATGCCTGTACACGTACGGGGGAGGGAGGCCAAGCTGGGTTTTGCGTGCAGACACACAGGCAAGGCGGGGGTCTTAATCTCGGGCAGGAATTTGGACTAGAGCAGCCCCCCCCTCAACCTTTGGGGCAGCTGGGGCTGGTTCCCTGGACAGAGGGGGGCCTGGTTTCCCCGTGCTGCCTGCATCCCACGGAGGGGGCTTCGCTTGTTTGTGCGGGCCGGTTTCTGGCCTGCCGTGGGCCGGTGCCAGTCCACGGACTGGGGGTTGGGGACCTCCAGACTAGAAGACCCTCCAAGGTCCCATCCAGTCCTATGAATCTATGATCTACCCTGAGATGCCACCCTTGGCATCCCAAAACTGGCAGCCTCTGGTTCAGACTAGCCTGGGGGAGGGGGGAGGGGGTGTCTCTGGCAATTTGTCATTAAAAAGCCCCCTCCCCAATTTTGTGGGGCTGCAGCTGCCTTCCTGGAGGGCTACGCAGAGGGGAGCCTGCCTTTGCAACCTCAAGACAGATTCCATCAACAGAGATGAACCGCATGTCTGTGTGTGTGTGTGTGTGTGTGTGTGTGTGTGTGTGTGTGTGTGTGTGTGTGTGAGTGAGAGAGAGAGAGAGAGAGAGAGAGAATGAATGAGAATGAATTAACCATTAAGCAGTGGAACAGCTTCCCTACAGAAGTTGTGGGGCTTCGTTGCTGGAGCTGTCTGGAATGCCTGAGCAGGGGGTTGGACTAGAAGACCTCCGAGGTCCCTTCCAGCTTTGTTATACGGTTATTGCGGGGTGGGGTCTGACAGCGGCCGGGAGACTGGGAGTTGAAGTCCGCCCATTCTTGGAAGTTGCCAAGTTTGAGCAACGTTGTAGCAACATTGAGAAACACCGTGGAAATGCAGCCTCCGGAGAGAATGAAAAGCGTAAAGAGCGCTCGGAGATCCTTGCAGTTGGCCGGGAAAGGCTGGCCGGGGGGCGCCGCGAGGGTCTGGGGGTGCTCCTTCCCTGCACGTGGCCGTCCGGCTGGAGGGGAAGGGGCTGCCAGGTTGCCCTCCCGCCCGGGACCCCCCAGCCTGTCCTTCCCTTCCCCAGGCGAGGATCGTGCTTTCCCCGGCCGGGCACGCTCGCCCGGGACCCCCCAGCCCGCCCACTGAGCCTTCCCACCCGGCGGCACTCAAGATCCCCTCCCGGGGTCGCGTTCCCACGAGACACGGATTCCCGCCTCGGCCCACGTGACCGCCGAACGCGCCGCGGCCCACGTGACTCACCCGCTGGAGGCTCCTCATCACATCTCCCGGCGCGGGGGAGGGGGCGCGAAAGGGGCGGTGCCGGAGAGCAGGAGGAGGAGGAGGGGGCCGCCTCCTCGGCAATAGGCGAGCCGGGCAGGGAGGGGGAAGAGGGGCAGGAGAGCGCAGGCGCGCCCGCTCGCGGCGTTGGGGCCCGAGAGGGGCGAACGATCCGAGTCCGCCGCGTCCTCCGGGACCAAGTGCGAGGTTGACCCCCGCGCATGCGCCACCTGGCCCCCCGCTGCCCCTCTACGCTGGCCGAGCCGTGCGCAGGCGCAGACGCCCATCGGCGGCTCTCCCGGTCCCCCGTTTCCTCCTGCCGGGAATCCTGGGAAATGTAGTCCCTTTGGCCGGGGAGGGGGGTGGAGGGCCCCCAGGTATTCAGGTGGAGGGTGCCGAGACATGACCTAAAGGGGAGAAAGAGGGCAGCTCCCAGCTCTTCCCTCTCCTTTGTGGGGTCAGCTGCAGCACCCGGGGCCAAGGGAGCGAAGGCCTGGATGGGAGAGGGAAAGAGCACGCGTGTCTCTGTCAAGTTCACACGACCCGGCTCCTGTGTCCCCCCAGCCTCCCTTCCAGCCCGAGGCTTGCGGAGAGGCCGCCTGGGGTTGGCTGAGAGGCCGAGCGATTTGCAGCGGTGGTTGGAGAGCTTGTGCAATGCAACGGTGGCTGGGGGTGACCCGCAGGAGGAGAGCCGGGTTGGGCTACGGGAGGCGCCGATCGGAAGGACTCCCCAGTCGCAGAGCGTGTGAACGGAGGCACGAAGGTTTGCGGGGAGCGTTTAAATTGCTTCCAGAAGCCCCGACTTCGGGACTGTGTCCAAAAGCACGCCGGGACTCTGGAAAGAGCGCAGAGAAGAGCAGCGAAGATGATCAGGGGGCTGGAGGCTAAAACATACAAGGAACGGTTGCTAGTATTGGGTGTGTCTAGTTCAGGGGTCTTCAAACTTGGCCCTTTTATGACTCGTGGACTTCAACTCCCAGAATTCCTCAGCCAGGCACGCATGCCTGGCTGAGGAATTCTGGGAGTTGAAGTCCACGAGTCATAAAAGGGCCAAGTTTGAAGACCCCTGGTCTAATTTAATGAAGACAACGGTTAGTGGGGACACGATACCAGTGCTCCGATATCTCAGGGGCTGCCACGAAGAAGGGAGTGGTGGTCAAGCTATTCTCTGAAGCACCTGAAGGCAGGACAAGAAGCAACGGAGAGAAGCCACCTGGAACTAAGGAGGAATTTCCTGACAGTGAGGACAATTAACCAGGGGAACGACCTGCCTCCAGAAGTTGTAAATGCTCCATCACTGGAGGCTTTTAAGAAGAGACTGGGCAGCCATTTGCCTGGAATGGTTGAGGGTCTCCTGCTTGGGCAGGGGGTTGGACTAGAACAGGGATGCCGAACGAGTGTCGCTGTGAAGCAAAGCAGAAAGACCTTGAAACGCTTTCCTTGGATAAAAGGAGTAATGAGGAGTGGCTCCGGATTGAGGGAAGGGAAAACCGAGTGCGAATCTCTGTGAAGCGTGGGGGGAGGGTTGCAGTGTCGACCGGAGAACTCTAGTGAGGAAGGTTGAAGTAAACCAGGGGTCTTCAAACTTGGCCACTTTAAGACTTGTGGACTTCAACTCCCAGAATTCCTCAGCCAGCCCCTTTCTTGGAGGAGGGAGCCGGGACAGGGGAGGACGTGGAATAGGGCAGGGGTCTCCAACCTTGGCAACTTTAAGACTGGTGGACTTCCAACTCCCAGAATTCCCCAGCCAGCATACTCCTTGTGGCCCTGCTTACTCTCTTATAATCCCTTCCTCTCCAATCTCTCCGCTTTAAGGGATAGGTGAAAAAAAAACAGGCATGGCTGGCTGGGGAATTCTGGGAGTTGAAGTCCACAAGTCTTAAAAGTCGCCAAGTTTGAAGACCCCTGAAGTAAACGGATGTCGCTTCCCTTCTGTTTTCTTGATCTTGCCAATTGGCCTCATGCCGCTTCCACGCCGCTGACTCACCTTCCTGGCGCTCTGCATAATGTTGCAAAGCCAACGGCGAGCCGGATGGAGAGGAGGTAGAAGGGATCCAGGCAACTGGATCTCCCTACCCTGTTTGGATTGCCTACTGTATAATTACCTCCCTCCGTAATGCCATGTTTAATTAAATCCGGGACTAATTAACGTCCTTCTCAAAGATGTCGGTAGGCTGTCAGCTCAGCCCCTGATCTTGCCCAGCTCCGGGCAGGCCTTCCTGGAGGCAGAGGGCTGTGCACAGGGAGGGCAGGGGGGTCATGGGCAACTGCCCTGGACAACCAAGCGGGGCCCGTATGGCGTGGTGGGGCTGGACGAGCAGACGGCGGAGGAGAGGCCTCCGCCTGACCCACCTTGTCACCCTGGTTTCTTCCTGAGGTCCGGAGCCTCTGAAGCAGGAAGGTGGCGCTTTGCCAGGGCAAGGGAGCCAGCCGGGCAGCGCTTGTGGCTGCCTGGCGCTGGAGGGGCCGGGAAGACTTGGCGCTCCCTCGGCATGAGGGAGCCTGCCAGGAGAAGGAGATAACACAGCCGCACCTTCGCAACTTCCCTGGCTCTGTCTGGGGAAGCTTCTGTGAAGGGAACATGCAGGCAGTCCTTATAGACCCATTCGTTTAGGCCAGGGGTAGGCAACCTGGGCTCTTTTATGACTCGTGGACTTCAACTCCCAGAATTCCTGAGCCAGCATGGAGGAACTATGGCCCCCTTTAGGACTTGTGGACTTCAACTCCCAGAATTCCTGAGCCAGCATGGAGGAACTATGGCCCCCTTTAGGACTTGTGGACTTCAATTCCCAGAATTCCTGAGCCAGCATGGAGGAACTATGGTCCCCTTTAGGACTTGTGGACTTCAATTCCCAGAATTCCTGAGCCAGCATGGAGGAACTATGGCCCCCTTTAGGACTTGTGGACTTCAATTCCCAGAATTCCTGAGCCAGCATGGAGGAACTATGGCCCCCTTTAGGACTTGTGGACTTCAACTCCCAGAATTCCTGAGCCAGCATGGAGGAACTATGGCCCCCTTTAGGACTTGTGGACTTCAACTCCCAGAATTCCTGAGCCAGCATGGAGGAACTATGGCCCCCTTTAGGACTTGTGGACTTCAATTCCCAGAATTCCTGAGCCAGCATGGAGGAACTATGGCCCCCTTTAGGACTTGTGGACTTCAATTCCCAGAATTCCTGAGCCAGCATGGAGGAACTATGGCCCCCTTTAGGACTTGTGGACTTCAACTCCCAGAATTCCTGAGTAGCATGGAGGAACTATGGCCCCCTTTAGGACTTGTGGACTTCAACTCCCAGAATTCTTGAGCCAGCATGGCTGGCTCAGGAATTCTGGGAATTGAAGTCCACAAGTCATAAAAGAGCCAAGGTTGCCTACCCCCTGGTTTAGGGACTGAAGTTACTGCAGCACCGATGATCGTTTTTCACAACTACAACCGTTGCAGCGCCCCCCTCCCACTGCTCACATAATCAAACTTCAGACATTTGGCGACTGGCTCGTATTTATGACGGTCGCAGCGTCCCGGGGTCAAGTGATCCCCTTTTGCAGCCTTTCTGACCAACAAAATCAATGGGGAAGCCGGATTCACTTAGCAACTGTGTTGCTAATTTAACAACTGCAGCGATTCACTTAACAACCGTGGCAGGAAAGGTCACAAGATGGGGCAAAAGTCACTTAACAACTGTCTTGCTCGGCGACGGAAACGGGCTGAATTGTGGCTGTAGACAGCCCAGGCCTTAAAACACTTTCACTGTCCCTGCCGAAATTAAAGGGCGAAATTGGACAAATCGTTTTACCAGCTCGTTTTACCTACTTCACACAGTAATGGGGGAAAGTGCGAGCTTCAAATCGACGTATATCTGAACCCATTTGGATCAGAGCTTCCTTTCCAGTAGGACTGGGCTTCCCCCAAACAAATCCCCCCCTACCCCCAAAAAAATCGGGGGCACAGATTCACCTCCCTCTCTCGCTTTCTTTCACGCTGCGTGTTAGTGATCAGCTGCAGGCCAGGTAAGAAATTACAAGTTTGATTGTTTGTTTATATCAGGGGTCTTCAAACGTGGCCCTTTGATGACTTGTGGACTTCAACTCCCAGAATTCCTCAGCCAGGCGTTGAAGTCCACAAGTTGGAAGTCCACAAGTCATAAAAGGGCCACGTTTGAAGACCCCTGGTTTATATAGAGTTTGGTTTGGGAAATAATTGCTTTGACTGCACCCACCCCCAGTGCTGGGGTTTAGTTGTGGGCTCTGCAGCCTCAACCCAGCCTTTCTCTTCCCACTGGGCCCATCTTTGGAAGGGAAGAGGGCACAGGCAGGGCTCCCTCGGAAAGCCCCCAGAGCAGTGACGAAGGGCACAGAGGACAATCTCTGGACTGTTTTGAAATCCGAGGAGGTGGACCGGCTACTGCAGAGTAAACGAAGGCAGACCGCAGACAGAGGGAGCTTTCAGCAACCTGTAATCAGGGCGGCCCTGGGTGGGTTCGGCTCTTGGCACCCACGGGAGGACCTGTGGGTGGGAGTGGATCGGTGGCATCTGGAGGGAAGCAGCAGGTGGAGGCTAGTCCCAGCTTTTTGCACACACACAAACACACAAAGAGGGGTCCCTTTTCTTCAATCCCTCTTTATTCCCTATCAGCATAACCGTTATCCGGAGCAGAGGCGCCTCCTTCTCAAGCTATGGGGCAGCTTCCGTCCTGCCCCTCAGTGGCTTTCGTGCAGCAGCTGCTGCTGGTGTTTCCGTCTGTCTCGCACAATTTTCCACAGCCGCAACCGGATGATGTGAAGCACTCCGGAGACGTCGCGCAGCAGCGTCTCCTCCAGCTGGGCGTCGGGGTCCCCGCCGGCATCCTCGACCTGCAGGGGGAATCGCAGCCGTGGCCCCACCGCCAGGTGCCCCGGGATAAAGAGCTTCCCTCCGGGGAAATTCAAGGGCTCGGCTCCAAATGTGGGGGGTGGTTAATAAAGCGAAGGGCGTACCTCTGGGGTGTCTCCGAAGAGGGACAGGAGACTCCTGTCTTTCAACCACGATGAAATTTGTGCCAGGGGCCAAATCCGATCTCTCACTGCCAAGGCGCCCTCCTGAAATGGGTGAGATGAGGTTTGGGTAGAGCAGGGGTCTTCAAACGTGGCCCTTGTGGACTTCAACTCCCAGAATTCCGTTGCCTTTTCAAAAAACACCTTTGGGACAACTTTGATCCAGGAGGGTTGAGAATCCCCGTAGACTTTCAGATGCATTGTTAACGCTAGGAAGGGGGCAGAGAGGGGCTGTGGGAGGTGGGGAGGGGGTCCTGATCAGGAGGGTCCCCTGGGGAAATGCTGGAGTGGTCCTCACAAAAGGCATCTGATGCGCTGCTGGAACCTGGTTGGGCTTGTGTCCACTCTTCCCAGCCGGTCTGATCTCAAGACCGGCCACAGGAGAGCTGCCATCTGGACTCCTTGTGATACCCCATAAATTGGGGAGGGGGACAGAGGTCCCATGATAAAGCCCTCTCTTAGAACAGAGGACCCGTCCAACCTGCCTTCTGCTAAAACCGGAAGGCCTCGGGTAAAACCCAAACAAAAGCACTGGACAATCTATCTTAGCCGGGGGAACAGACGCTGTGCCCAGACCACGTGTGGATCCACAGCGGGGAGGCAGGTGTGCAGGACAACAGATGGGGGGGGGCTTCCTGATGGCATGAGGGAGGGAGGGGGGCCGAGCTGCTCACCCCCTGCTCTTTGGCAAACAGGAGGTAAATCACGAAGGTCCCCGACAGGGCCAGGAGCAGAGCCCAGGGCAGCAGCACAAAGGGCTCCTGTGTGGGGCCGCCGCCCCCCTGTGTGCCACCTCCGAAGGAGCAGGCAGACTCCTGCATGGCCCCCGGAGCCGGCTCCAGTTCACCAACTCTCTGCCGCTTCAGCTGGGCCCGGCTGGCAGACAGCCATGCCAGGAAGAGCAGGGCGAGCCGGCACAGTGGCATGGTCTTCCCAGGGGATGTGCTGGAGAGACTGGTTGCTAGGGAACCAGTTGCCAGGGATACCATAGTCTGAAGCTTCCGTGGACCAACAGGGCCATTGTCACACTGAAGCACGCAGGGGAAGGGGCCGGGGATTGGGGTGGGGGGTGCCACAGGGGAGCCACAGCTACAGCCTCCTTCCTGTCCGTGCGCACCCATTTGCAGGCTGGAATTGGCACCGTCCACCAGGGGTCTGTGGCCCAGGGCTTGGTGCTGACCTCTTCATCCTTGAATCAGCCACGCAGGGAAGCCTCCCTCTGGTGTCTCTGGCTGGTCGGCCCGTAGCAAGTGGCCACTGGAAGCCTCCATGGGTTGCCCTCACAGTCTGGCAAGGCCCACCATCTTCGCTCTTGCTGGGCTCTGCAGACCGGGAGGGCCACCTTGGCAAAGGAATGCTGGATCGGGTCGGGGGTCTCGGTGTGAGGTTGCAAACCAGCTTTCGCTTGGTGGGACGGAGGCTTGCCCCATCCTAGCCTGAACCCGGACACCCCAGCCGGCCCTTTCCGCTGGCAAAGACAGTGGCCTTGTTTCTCTCTGCCCTCGGGAACACCGCGATCCCGGGAGGGAGGAAGAGGGAGGGCAGGCCCAGCGAACAACAATGCCCTTGTCACCCTGCCCTGCTGGTTGCGGGCAGGCGTCCACGTGCCGCACTCCTCCAGCTGTTTGGCCCACCCTCCTGCTCGGCCTGCAGCCACGTGCTTCGGCAGAGGGACAATGGCTTTGTTTAAGCAGGCCTGGGATTCAGCCGCTGCCTTGGGGATCAAAACAAGCGGCCGGGAACGGCTTGTGCTTGGGAGCAATTCACTATGGCGGGGGGGGGGGGGTTGCAGAGGGACGCGGGGGGGGGGGGACACCCAGAGAGTGCAATGTCTCCTCTGCGGCGGCTCTTTGATCATCCATGAGGGGGCTGCATCTTCCATACATGCTGCAGCGTGTCCCAGAGGGGCTTTTTCCAAAAGGAAACCGGACTCTCTTGGGTTTAATTTTTCGAAAACGTTTCTCATCCAAGAAGGTCATGAGAAGCAAAACGTTTTCAAAGAAAACAAAAAACAACAACAAGGAAGTCCAGTTGCCTTTTGGAAAAAGCCCCTTTGGGGGCAAACGAGACCCTGGAGGACGGAGCATCACCATAATGACATTTTGCTCTGCAGTCCGAGGCAGATGCTGGCAAAGCCCCCTCCTCAACGGGACCGCCGCTTCTTTATGGAACACCCCATAGATCACCCCACAACACAGCGAGCGACTTGAACAGCTAGGTACTTTAATGACCTGAAATACTGCAAAAGTGCCCTTGATATAAAAGTATTGCCAGCTCCAGACCTCAGTTCTTCACCCCAATCTCAAACCACGCCTGTAGTACCTTAAAAAAGCCCCCTCCCGCTTCAGTCTCAAGGAGGGGGGCAAATGCGGCGTTCTCCCCCCAGGTTAGGGGAGGAAAAGCCCCGCCAGGGAGGGATCCCCCAGTCCGAGGGTGGGTTTCCTCCCCAATCCGCCCCCTCTGGACCTCTCTTCCCTGCTATGAAACGTATCCTGCTCCTTTCAGAGCAGGGGGGGGTAAAATTGCACCCCCCCAGAAGGCACATCCTGGGTTAGTAGCCCAGTTCCCCACCCCCACCCCAAAGGCTGGTTTCACAAACGTACATGCACACGCGTGCACAACCCCCACCCCCCAAATAGGCAGGTTCACATCGGCGGGACTGCATGGGAAGCACCCTCCCATCAGGCATCGGTGTCAACAGCAGCTGCTCTCTTGCCCTCCCTCCGTCCATCTGTCCATCCAGGTTCACGCGGAGCCGCTGGACGATGGCTTGTTTTCGTGGGGCTGAGCCTGAAAGTGGCCGGTCTGCTCCGCGTTGGCCAGGGAGCGCAGGAGGCTGTTCTCCTGCTCCAGCGCAGCGTTGCGCTCGGACAGTTCTTTGATCTGCTCCCTCAAGACTTCCACCTCTTCCCGCACGGCGAACATCAAGTGGCTTTTGACCAGGTCCTGGGGAAGCAGAGGCAGAAGCGCTGAGGTTTGCTCCCCACCCCAGGACGCCGGCCCTTCCCCACCACCGCACAGATCCAGAATCACAGAATTGGAAGGGAGCGCAAAGGTCGTCTAGTCTAACCCACTCCTCAGGCCGGAAGCCCCAGGCCACTTCAGACAAACGGGTGTCCAGTTTTTTTCTTAAAAGCCTCCAGTGTTGGAGCAACCCACAACTTCTAGAGGTTCCACCGATTAATTGTCCTCACTGCCAGGAAGTTTCTCCTTAGTTCCAGGTTGCTTCTCTCCTTGATTAGTTTCCACGCTTTGCTACTTGTCCTGCCTTCAGGGGCTTTGGAGAAGAGGGGGACCCCCTCCTCTTTCTGGCAGCCCCACAAAGACTGGAACACTGCTCTCCTGTCCCCCCTCGTCCTTCTCTTCGTTAAACTACTAGACAGACCCAATTCCTGCAACCGTTCCTTGTATGTTTTAGCCTCCAGCCCCCTGATCATCTTTGTGGCTCTTCTCTGCACTCTTTCTAGAGTCTCAACATCCTTTTTACATCGTGGTGACCAGAACTGGATGCCGTATTCCAAGTGTATTCCTTGTAAAGTGGTATTAACACTTCACGTGATCCTGATTCCACAGCAAAAGGGGTCCTTTGCATTGTGGTTTTACTAAGGGTGCGACTCCCAGCAAGGCTGAACCTGGCCCGCTTGATAAGGGTGGACTGTTAGCCACAGTTTTCACTGCAGAGTCCCTGACGCCCATCTGTAAACTCTTCCTAGCAGGCCCTGGAGTTCACGCTAGCCAGCTGCGGCAGCCTCTCTCCTGGGGAGAACGACAACGAGGGCAAGTTGCCACTGGAAGCAACTTTGGCCTCTGGCAGATCCCGGCAACGTCGTCTCTGAGCCTGGGTGAGGGGCCTGCCGGCTGCCAACCGACGAGAGGGAGCAGGTGGCTGTGTCTGGGGCTTGCCCAGGCGTATAAAACCAGGAGAAGCACATCCCGGAACCCCAAAGTTGCTTTTCGGAAGGCAACTAAGACTTGGTTTGGTTTTGCTCCGGAAACGTTTCGCTTCTTCTCATCCGAGAAGAAGCGAAACGTTTTCGAAGAAAGAAACATTTCAAAGAAAAACCAAGGATGTCCGGCTGCCTTTGGGACAAGCGTGACCTGGACGGCCGAGAATCTCCAGAGACACGTCCAGAAACGCCATCCGAGAAGCGGATCTGGCCGCTGGCAAGGGTTGGGAACTGGCACCTCCTGGGCAGAAGCTGGCTCTCGATCACGGGCCCTGCGGCCTGCCCCTGCCCACCGAGGACCGTGCCCGTCCACCAGGGCCGCCGCCATCCCTGCCCCGCCTCTCTGGACTTACCATGGCTTGTTCAATCTTGTTGTCGATGGCGATCATGCTGCTGTTGGTTCCGCTGGGAGAAAGAGAAGCCCCCGTGAATCGGATTGCCCCACAAAAGGGGAGCCTGCCCCGACTTGTAAGGCCAGTAGCCCCCCCCCTGCAGTCCTGCTGCCACCCCACAGGGCTTCTGCTCCCCAGAGCCAGCCCCACTGACCCCCCCAAGGCCTGCCAACTAGGCAAAAAGAGAAAAACGGAGTTGGAAGGGACCTTGGAGGTCTTCTAGTCCAGCCCCCTGCTCGAACACGATCCCAGAGCAGGATTCCAGCCAGAAGGGCTGGAAGCCCCAGTGAAGCAGGTGCCCCACTGCTGTAGGGACCCGGCAGATTCAGCAGCCCCCCCCCGTGCCAGTGGCATGGGGGGTGGCCAGGGGGGCTGGCACTGCCCCCTCCTAGGCCATTCTGGCCCCAGCAATGTATGCCCGCCCCACCAGGTGGGATAAAAGGCTCCGAGCCCACCGAGGTGTTCCGTCTGTGCATGAGCAGCTCAAATGCTCTCCCAGGGAGGGTACCTGGCCTGGCTCCCCCCTCCCCCTCCCCCTCCCCCTGAGGAGTCCAGGTGTGCCTTGCTAAGCTTGCAGAGCTCTGATGGGTCAAGCCAGCGGTTCTCCAAGTGGGGTCCAGAGATACATCAACCGGGATAACCCACAAACCCAAAGCACTTTGGGTTTCTCAGTTGTTTTAAGACGGAGACCCCCGTGTCTCTCCCCCACCCCGGGAGAGAAGCAGAACAGACCCATTAAGGGGGGGGGGTCCTTGAAGTTCTCTGAGCTTGGTTGGTTTCCTTGCAGACATTTCATTACCCAACTAGGCAACATCGTCAGTTTGGGGGTGAAACCCTAACCAAGTTCAGAGAGCTCCAGGGACCCTGCAGTCCTCCTCCTCCTCCTCTCCATAAGCCCCTCTCCCTTCTAGCACTGATGATGTTCCTTAGTTGGGTCATGAAATGTCTGCAAGGAAAGCACCCAGCTCAAAGAGCCCCAAGGACCCCTCGGTCTTCATCCTCCTCCTCCTCCTCTTCCTCCTCCTCCCTTCTAGCACTGATGATATTAGCTAGTTGGGTCATGAAACGTCTGCAAGGAAACCACCCAGCTCAGAGACCACCAGGGACCCCACAGTTCACTCCGGAGCTGCAGAGATTACTGAGACAATTAACCAAAGCGAGTGCTGCATTCACACGCCCTGCTTGCCCGTCTTCTGACTCCACACAAGATTCCACACTATGGACCAGCTACATGAGCGGAGAACACAGCCAGTCCCTGTTTTGCACAAGGCTCCTTTCCTCCAGAACAACCTTCTCCGGCCCCTGACCCCTGTCTTGACCCCTCTCCCTCCTGCCCACCGGCAGCCCAGAGGCCTCCCCCTGCCCAGACCCCCCCCCCACTACCTGTGGAGGACCAGCAGGAGGGAGACCAGCCTTTGGTCCGCCTCCTTCTTTTGGCATCCGTTCAGCTTCTGGGGGCTTGGCGGGGTCTCCTTCGGCTTCCTCACCCGAGCAGGGGAGGCCTCCCTGGATGAAGCCGGAGAGGTGCAGCCCCTCTGCCTGGGGCGAGGGGAGGCCCCCGGATCGGGGAGCAGGCAGCAGCCACAGCCGGGGGGCTCCCACCGAGACTCGTAAGCGTTCACCAGGGATCGGACAGAGGCCCGTCGGCGATCCAGAGACATCTCCCCCGCCTGTCCTTCTGCTCCCAGCTCTCCGCGGGGGCCCGAGGGTGGCACCCCCCAAAAAAGCAGCTGCCGGACAGATCCCTTTTCCCTTCTCCTGTCGTGTCCTTTGGTCACCGGCCGGCCCTTCTGAGCCTCGATCCCTCCCAACCCATCGGCAGGCAAAAGGCCGGCCGCAGCCGGCCGCACAGGCTGGGAAAAGGCTGCCGGTGCGCGCGGCTGGACGGGGCAGGCGACGGACCCTCGCGTGGCCAGCCAGCTCCTGGCTCCGCATAAATAGCCATCTCTGTGCCGGGCTCTCGGCCCCCTCTCATTCACTCTCATTGGCTGGGGGGGCCCCGGGGGGAGCGCGCCCCGTTCCAACCTCGGGACAAAGCAGAGCCGGCCAGCCAGCCAGCAACTGGGGCCTCAGCTGCCCAGCCTGCCAGGCGTGCCAAGCAGCCGTGTGCGCCCGCTCGCTCCCTTCCGTCCCCCGCGCTCAGGACGGAAGCGGTGGGGGGACCCTCCGCTCTCCGCCCCCCTTTCGCTCTTGGCTCAGATGTGGCCCAGGAGGCGTGCAGGGGGTGGGGGGGCTGCACAAAGGAAGCTTTGTAAACATGCCACCTCTGTTTATGCCAGTCCCCGTCCAGGGAGGGGGGGGCAACGCCGGGAGGGGGTGGGACATTGTTATGGAAACAGGGAAAGGAGTCCAAGCGCATTGCATAACCCAGCATAACCCCCTCGAATGAGGGCCCGGCCTCCCCCTGGCCCGGACAACGGTGCCCACGGGCAAAAACTCCCTTGGCAGACCCTGAAGCGTCGTGGGGCGGGGGGGGGAAGCTAGGAGGCAGAATCAAAGCAACCCCCCCCTCCATGGGAACTCTCATTCTGCCCTCTGAGCCGCTTGATGGTGTGGGGGGGGGCAGAGGGTTTTTTGCGACCCCCCCTACAGGCAGTCCCCGACTTACAACAGCTCGTTTAGTGACCATTCAAAGTTATGATGGCACTGGAAAAAGTGATTTGTGACCGTGTTTCACACTTACGACCGTTACGGCATCCCCCTGGTCACGGGATCGAAATTCAGACACTGGGCAGCCGGCTCGTATTTATGATGGCTGCAGGGTCCCAGGGGGTCACGCGATCCCCTTTGGCGACCTTCCGACAAGTAAAGTCAAGGAGGGGGGAAAGCCGGATTCACTTAACGACCGTGTGACTCGCTTATCAACTGCAGTGATTTCACTTAAGAACGACGGCAGGAAAGATCGTAAACTGGGCCAAACTCACTTAACAACCGTCTCGCTTAGCAACGGGAACTTTGGGCTCAATTACGGCCATAAGTCGAGGACTTCTTGTACCTGCAACTGCACGACAGCCGGAATTTGCTTCAGCCACAAGTTGGTTTGTTTTGTGGCTCAGCTTTGGGTCAGTCGGTGTTGGTCGAGGTTGCCAGCTTGCAGACGGGCGGACTTCAACTCCCAGAATCCCCCAGCCTGCCAGGCTGCAAGCTGACCACCCTGGAAACACAGGGTCTCAGGGTCTCAGCAACTTGGTGAAGTCAGTGGGGCAGGAGGGCCCCCCCCCAGGCCAGGACGCCCCACACCCGAGGAGGCCCTTTCTGACCCCTGGAAGAATTGTTCACGATGGCACATTGGTGGCATTTACTCTCCCGCCGTCCTGGGATAAGCCCCCCCAGAGTGCCCCCTATTTGCCACTCGCCACGTTGAGCCTTGACTCCCCTTGAGCTTGCACAGAGTGTAAAACCTCCAAGCGATTCACAACAAAGATCCGAGAGGAGAACCCGGAGGGGGGAAGCCCTCTCTACAACCTCCATCTTTTCTCCTAAACCCCAACTCCCCCCCACGGCTGGCTGGGCATCCAAAACCAGTAATGCCTGGGATGGGGGGGGTGTTGGCATCACTCAGGACAGGCTTTCTGGGGAGGGGTGGGGGCCAGTGGGGCAGGACAGGCTAAGCATAAAGACAAGATTTGCTGATTCCGAAGGGAGCCCTTTCCCCCCCCCCTCCGCTGTGGGGCAGAGGGCAGAGCTGGCAGGAAAGGCGCTTCCGTCAACTGACACCCCCCCCTTGCTGAGATGCCCGCCTCTGAGCCCTAACCGGCTCTGCCAGTCCTTGGAAGGATTTATTCTGGGCACAGGGTTCTCTCACCCCCCCCCCCCGCCTCCAGCGTCCCACCCAGCCGTGTTTCAGTCTGAAGTTTACCCCCCCTCAATTTTCTTCCCTCCTGCCCCCCCCCCAACACTTAATATGGCTAAGAATAGTAGAGTCACCCCCAGGAGGAATGTAGTGGGTGCTAGACTGAACCGGCTGGGAGGGGGCAATCTTGATAATGGCCCCCATTAAGCTTTTGGGGAGGGGGGAAGGCCGGAGATGACTGGGCGGCAGGGAGCAAGCAGGGTGAGGGTCTCTCCCAGGGCGACCCGGAGGGAGGCAGCCCCCGCTCGGCCCTTGGGGTGCCCTTGACGCCAGCCAAGCCCTCTGCCCAACCTTGGGGGGTGGGCTAAAAGGGGAGGGAGTGGACTCTGGCATGGGGGGGATGGGATTGAGACCCCCGGAAAACCAGAGAGGGGGGAACGGGCAGAAACGTGGGGGAGACCTGGGGGTCCCTCTGGGGCAGGTGGTCAGCTGGAGGGGCAGCATGAATGGATGGGGGGGCACAGCACCCACAGTCTCCACCAAGGGGCTGCTGTCCCTCCCCAGCAGCTAAAATGCCAGCTGGGGGTTCCGAAATGTTCAAGCACAGCCAGGGCGGAATCTGAAGGTCACCTGGAATCAAGGAGAAACTTCCCAACCGTGAGAGCAATTAACCAGTGGAACAGCTGGCCACCAGAAGCTGTGGGGGCTCCATCACTGGAGGTTTTTAAGAAGAGATAAGACAGTCATTTGTCCAGAATGGTCTAGAAGGGTCTCCTGTTTAAGCAGGGGGCTGGACTAGAAGACCTCCAAGGTCCCTTCCAGCTCTGTTCGGATTGATTGATCAAAGAGCCGCTACCCGCAGCAGCCAGCAGGCGCCGGAGGGCAAGGAAGCCGGGCAAGAGAAAGACAGGGGGCATGTCTGCCTGGGTTGGGGGTGAGGGGAGGGGGGTACTTGGCTGCTGGCACCTCCAGAACCAGGCGCAGCTCCGGCAGAGCCCGGCTGAGAGGCTGCTGGGGCTGGGCTGGCAGAGGCTGCCGTGGGTCAGGCTGGAAATAGACTCTCCTCTGCCCCCCCCCTCACCCTCCGGAGCTGGCTGGATCCCTTCTGTGCCAGGATGGAAATAGCAGCAGCTGGGCTGGGAAGGAAGCTGGCCTCACCTACCTGGGAGGCAGCTGAAGGGGGCCGGATCCTGAAATTCTACATGCTCCTTCCCTCCCCTCCCCTCCGGCTCCCATTTCCATCCGCCTGCCCCAAAACTCCCGGGGCCGCAACACGACGACTGTTTGCGCCAGAAAGAAGCCACAGAGTGCGTCACGGGCGCAGAGGAGGTGGAGAAACACCCCTCCGAAGACGGTCCAGTTTTGTGGAAATTGTTCTGGTACAGAAAATGCTGCCCCGTGGGACACCCTCCCCCCCCCCTCCGATCCCTCTGACCACCGGCTGTTGCAGCACCCTGAGCCACTTCCGAGGGAGGTTGGGCTGCACACACACACACCCCGCAGCACTCACAACCGCACGTGCACACATCCGCTCCTTCCTTCTGACAACACCCCTCTTCCTCAATTCCTCGCCTTGCCCAAGCCTGAAGAGGGGAACTACGCTCAGGCTTTGGCCGAGACGGGTTCTGCACCAGGAGCCCGTGCTGAGGGCAGCCAGAGGCGCGTGCAGAGAGCCAGGCGTCTCAGCATTAAGAAATCGCCTTGCAACCAGCCGCAAGTCAGCTTCCCTCCGATGTGTCACCTGCGCACCCGCCCTCCTCCTCCGGCCTCACCCACTCGGGGTCTCCAAGCGCCCGGCAGGGAGCAGGTGAGGGAGGCCAAGGTTACAAGGCCCCCCTCCCCACAAGGCTTGGCACAGCTGCCCCGGGATGTGCCAGGCCGCCCTCCCCGGCCCCTACCTGTCGTCATCGCTGTCATGGCCCATGCCAAACACCGACCGGGCCAGGTTGAAGCGGGCCACGCCGAAGGGGTCAGAGGTCCTCCGGTGGGGGCTTGCATCACGGAAGAGCAGGGGAGCCGGGGACGATGGGCGCGAGCGGGTCTCTCTGGGCAAAATCTGTCACGAGGGAGAAAAAGCTGAGCCCCCCCCGAGGCTGGAGCTCTCTCCAGAGCAGGGAGGAAGGGGAATTGGGGACAGTGGGGGCAGTGGGGTCCGCACGGAAGGGGAAAGCCAGGTCAAAGGGGCTTCCCTAAGGGGGGGGGGGGTTGCCTGTTTGCATAGCCCCGAAAAGCAGAGGAAAAGGCTGGGGAGGGCAGGGCGAGCCACGCTCCCCCTGCCCAGGGTGCGGTGCCCCTGCCCTCTGGCCGTCTAGAGACCTTTCCACTGAGCATGACCCTGCCAGGGCACCAACATTTTGCTGCGGCCTCAGATGGACAGCGGTTCCCGGTCAAGGGCACCTGAATGGATTCCCCCCCCCTTGTCCCCACCCCTGTACCAAGGTTCTTTCCTCCGCTTCCCCCGGGCACAGCTGAAGAGAAGCCTTGGGGAGGTGCACCCCCAAACTCTGCTCATTTCCCAGCCCTGTTTCCCCTTGGCAGAGGGGCTGGTGGGTGCTCAGCCACAGCTTGCCAAGTTCCTGAAAGGACCCGGACACAGGTCCAGGAAGGCATCAGTCCTGAAGGCATCAGAGGGATCCAGCATCTGCCCATCCCTCCCCAGGGGCAAGAGGGAGGAAGAGTTGCCCCCAGGAGGACGGGCGGAGCTGGGCAACCCTCTGAGAACAAGGGACCCCAAGTTGCAGGCAGGGTGAAACGGAGCCCAGAGGACGCCCGCGAAGTGGGTCTTTCTCCCAGCCAAGGTCCCTCTGCTCTGGCCTCTCTCGGTGCCAGTTGGGGGGAGGGGAACAGTGGGTGCCCAGGACCCCCCTCTACAGGTCACGAGGCTGCCCATCCTCACCTTCTGCCACTCTTCCGTCTCCCTTGGGATGAGCTGGGTGACGCTTTTCGGCAGCAGGTGCCCCTCCACTCTCACCAAGGGGATGGTGCCCAGCTGGGGAGGGTCTCCGGGCTCTTGGGCGCCTTCCTCTGGAGCCAGGGGCCGCGTCTCTGCCACCACCCGGGGGCTCTGGAGAGATGCGGCGCTGGGGGGGGTCCTGCCGGGGCGGAGGACAGGCAGGCCACCCCCCAGGGAGCGGGCCTGGTGGGCCGAGGCCGCGGGCCCCGGGAGCACCAGCAGGGAGTGCAGGCAAGGTCCTCCCTGGCGTGGCATCTGGGGGCTGAAGGGCTTCGCCAGCAGGCCGGCCACCTCCAGCCGGGAGTCCAGGGACTGAGGCTGCCGGGCAGAGTCTGCCAGCCGCCCCACCACGGGGTGGTCCATCTCCTGTTCGTAGAAGTCTCGGCAAGTCCAGCGCCCACGTTTGTACGGCTCTCCCAAGCCGTGGTCCAGCTTGACCACACGAAAGCGGGAACCGGACACGCAGCCAGTGGGGCCTGGGAGCACGGGGGCCAATCCTGGGGAACCCGGAGCCAAGGGCCCGTTTTTTGGCCGCGTGCCACCATTGGGATGGTGACTGCCGTTTTCCACAGGGCTGGGCTCATCCGCCAGGGCCCCCGCCAGCCTGGCAGAGGGGCCCTTGGCATCCCCTCCAGGCGGACCCTCCTTCCCATAATCAGAGGTGACGCTGGTGATCTGGAACCCGCTCTTCTTCTTCCCCGCGCTCATGGTCCTGAGCAGGCTGGGGTCTCAGCAACTCTCCGGGCAACGGGGGGGGGGGGGGCTAGCAGGGCTGCTGCTGAACCGGCCGCCCCCGGGCCATCGCGGCACCAGACACCAGGCAGAAGAACCACCGGTCCAGAGTCTGCACCTCAGGCCGATCCGAGGGCAGGACGGCCTCCCCCAAAGGCGCCGGGGTCATCGGCCCCGTGACCGCTGCGGCTGGGCCACCCGGGCGCTGGCGGCTCCGGCGGGTTGGCTGGCAGCAGCGAGAGGTTGGTGCGCCCTGGCCAGGAGCAAAGGCGGCTTAAGGGGCATCGGCCTGGCAGGCGTCCCGCATTGTTTCACTCCCAGCTGCAACTTTCTGCGGCGGCGGCAGCGGCAGCGGCGGCGGTTCCTCCTTGGCGAAGAGAAGCGGCTGAGCGTTCCGCCGGCTCCCGCCTCGCCTCGCCTCGATCCCGGCCTGGAGAGCAGCTCAGGGGGCCGCGGGTCTCCGCTCCGCTCCGGGGCATGTCGGGGCTGGGCCGGAGGGCATCACCGCCGCTCCGGGGGCTGCGACCACCCACCGGACAGGGCCGATCTTACCCTCGGCTCCCCCGGAGACAGGAGGGCCCTCCGCCCGCGCCCCCCCCCGAAGGGCCGAGCCTTCCGTGGGCAAAGTGGCGGCCGGGGCTGCGCTGGGCTGGCTGGCGGGCGGGCTCGTCTCCCTTCCTTCCCCTGCTCGCTTCTCTCCTCGCCCGCTTTCGGCTGGCTGTTGACAAGTCCCAGCACCAGGAAGTCCGGCCCCCTCCCAACCAGCTGACTGGTTGACGCCCCCCCAGCTGGGGCCGGGCCCAGCCGCGCTGCCTCCCCCGCCCCCCCCGCCAGGGCAGCGCCCCCCCCGCCTTAACCCTTTCCCTGCCCCCCGGGGCTGCCCGCCTGGAAAGCCCCCGCTCGGCGACCGCGGAGGGAGAAGCAGAGGCCGGCCTCGCCAGAAGCCGGTGACCCCGTCGGGGGGCGGGAACCCCCCCCCGCCTGAGCATCGCTGGGAAGGCGCCTCCCCCGCTGCCCCCCATCCCGGACGGAGGCTGCGGAAGGGGCGCCGTCCAGCCGAGCGAGCCCCGGAGGAAGAAAGCTGCGCCCCCCCCGCCCGTGGAGAGCCTTCCCGCTTCTCCCAGCCGCCCCCAGGGCCGATCCCCGTTTGGGGGACCGAGGAGTCGCCCTCCCCTCACAGGGGAGCCAGTACCGGGGGTCTTCCAGCCTGTGACCGGGACTGGCGGACTGGGGTGAACCGGAGGGTCCGGCTTCCGATCCCTCCGCCCCCTTTGGCTCGGCCACGAAGCCCCGGACCCCCGCCTCCCCCCGCCTCCCCCCGCCCCTCTCCCCCCCAAGCTAAGTCCCAGCACGTGAAAGCGGGGGGCTCGGCGGGGGCGCCCCGGGAAGGCTGCCCGGCGTCACGTGAAGGCTGCGATGGGGCGCTGCTGCCCCCTGGTGGCCGAGCGCCGCTCTGGTCCGCTCCCCTCGGGCAGGCGGCGCGGCTAGCCCGGGGGCCGCTGGGCCACCTTCGGCCGGCAGGTGGGAGTCGGGACCCCCGCCGCGCGCGGCCGGTGGCCGAAGCGGCTGGTCGGGCGGGCGAGATTCCCTCCAGCCGCCGCCAGACCCGGCTAGCCGGACCGGCGGGGCCAGAGGCGCTGTTCGCGGGCTCCGGGTCCCGCAAGTGCGGCGAGCGAACCGGGACCGCCCGGGCTCCCGCGTGCAGAGCCGGGCCTCGCTCGGAGCTGCCGGGAAGCCGCAGCGCCGCAGCCGTTGTCCCCGGGCGGGCCGGGCAGCAGCTCGGAGGGTAGCGGCATCTCAGCAGCAGCGCAGCAGCCCGGCGTCCCCGAGGTGACCCCGAGGCGCCGTGGAGCGAGCAGCCCCTCCGTGCGCGCCCCGCCGGCTCCTCTCCGGTCCAAGGCACGGCAAGGACGGCGGCGGCGGCCCCGCTCGCCGCTCCCTGGAGGGCGGGAGCCGGGCGGGAGCCGGGCGGGCGGGCGCCAGCTTGGGGAAGGCGCGCCGGCGAGGAGCGGCCTCCCGCCTAGTCCCGCAGCCCGCCCCCCCGGAGGGAAGGGAGGGGGAGAGGCCATCGCGGGGCCAGGCCGCGCCTCCCTCGGGCAGGGGAGCCCCGGCGGCGGGCGGCGAGGCCAGGGCCGCGCTGCTCGCCTCCCGCCATGGCTGCCCTCCCGCGGCGCCCCTCCGGCCGGGGTCTCCGCGGCGGGCCGGGCGGGGGGCCCGTCGGGGAGGGCCTGGCCGCGCCGCCCTCCTGCGCCGCTGCAGACGAGGCGGGGGCGCCCCCCCGGCCGCCGACAGGCTCCGGGCCAGGCCGGGCTCGGGGCTGAGCGGGCGGGGGACGGCGCGGCAGCCCAGGCGCGGCCTCCTTCCGTCCCCCACGGCGGGCGGGGGGCTCCCCTCCCCTCCCCCCGCGCTGCGCCCGCGCTCCCGGGTGGGGGAGGCGCGCCGAGACGCTGCGTCAGCCGGAGGAAGCCGCGCGCGGAGCAGCCCGAGGCCAGGTGAGCGGCGGCGGCCGGCTCGGGGGTCCCTCCGGCGTCAGCGCCGCCGCCAAGGACCAGCGCCCGGCCCCGCCCGGCAGCGTCGCCGGAGCAACGGCAGGGGCGGCGGCGGCGCAGAGCAGGTGCCTCTCCGGAGCGGCGGGCTGCGCGGGCCACGAAGGCGGCGCTTGGCGGGCGGCTCCGGTGCAGCGGCGCGCGGACGGGCCGGGAGGACGGGCGGGGGCAGGCGCGGCGCGGGAGCGGCTCTGGGCGCGGAGCTCAGCCATCCTCTCCCCGCAGCCCCGGCCCGGACCGCGCCCTTCCCGCAGGCCCAGCGCGCCCAGCGCCATGGAGGGGCGGCCCCCCTGAGCCCGCGGCCGGCATCCTCCTCGCCCGGGCTGCGGCGGCGGCGGCGAGGATGGCGGGCGACTGAGTCGAGCCGCGGCCGGCAGGAGAAGCAGGGCGGCGGCGGAGCGATGCCCCCCGGCCCCCGCCCCGCCCGCTCCCCCAGATAACTCTGCGCCCAGCAGGTAGGTGGCGGGAGGGGGCGCGCGCGGCTGCCTGGCGGGGTCCGGCGGCGCGGGGGAGCCGGGGCTGCGCGTCCCTGCCGGCCTTGCTTGCTTGCGCCCCGCCCGGCTCCTCCCGGGGTGGAAACGGCCCGGCCGGAGCCACCTGGGGGCCTCTTTGCTCCGGCTGGGTCCAGCGGGGGGGGGAGGAGGCCGTTCCGAGCGCCCCTCCCCCCGCCCTCCTTGTTTTCCACCGAATCGGGTCAAGGTGGGTGCTCCGGGTAGGGAAGGCCCGGCGCTCTGCACGGGCTCAGAGGCGGCCTGGTTCCTCGCGCCTCTCTGCTAAGCCAGCCTCTTTCCCGCAGCAGCGCCCCCTCCGGGCGCCCCCGGCCCGCCTTTCGCCGGCCCGCGGAAGATGAATGCCAGCCCCCAGGAAGCCCTGATCTCCGCCTTCCTGCAGCTCATCGAGGCGCGGGGCCGCTGGTGCTACGGGGCGCTGAGCCAGACCTGCCGCCCCCAGGAGCTGCGGCTGCGGAGCGACATGAACCTCCTCTACCGGAAGAGCGGCAAGGTGGAGTGGAAGCAGCCGCCGGAGGCCAAGGGCGAGGAGCCCAAGCGGGGGTGAGCGCTCCCCTCCGGGGCTGGGCGGGGAAGGGAGAAACGCCCCCCTCCCCCTGTGCAGGCGAGGGAGGGGAAGGGGCTCCTGAAGGGGTGGGCGGCACAGAAGCTGGGGAGGGGGCCCGGATGCAGGAAGGGACCCGCTTCCCAGGAGAGAGGAGGGGGCCCTTCCCAGGCACCCCGTCAGCTGGGCCCTGTGCTGTTTCGGCCCCCTGGTGGATTGGGTCCTGGCCCCTCTTGGCCCGTAGCCTGTTCTTCTGTTGGCCCAAAAACTGCCCAGGAAGCCCACCCGTGTCCAGGGGCTTCCCTGTATGGGCCCACCCCCCATCTCCAGGTCAAGGGATGCTTTGCTGTAGAGCCTTCAACACTGCAGGCATGTTAACCAAAACTGGGGAGGGGGGCAGCTTTTGAAAGGGGTCTGAATATCATTGACACGTGTGGAATCCCCTCCGTGGGTCTGAGTAGCCCTTCCCCAGCCCTGCGGGGTAAGAGATTTGCCCCCAAATCTGGTTTGGGTGAGTGTGGCTGCTTTTGTGTGCGTAAGGAGGGGATCGGGGCCAAGTCAAAATACTGGGGGGAAAAACTCAGTGTAACTTACCGGAATGAATGCCCAGAATAAACCGGGAATTGGTTCGTCTCTTGCAGACCTAAGGAAGGTCTTGTTTGATCACTTAAAGGACTGTTTGTGATGCCGTTTCTTTGCTTTATGAGTTTTCTGCCACAATTAGCACTGCACACAGATCAGGGGCGAACAACTGCAGCAACTTCACCAGCTGTGGACCTCGACTCCCAAAATTCCTGAGCCAGCGAGGGGAGCAGAAGTCCACAGGTCATAAAGTTGTTGTCCACCCCTGGCATAGGTGAGGGGCCTGAGTTGATGGCTTGCCAAGGACAATTAACCAGGTTAATCCCTCCTGCTGATTTAGAAGGGCCTGTTTTCTTCAGCAAAGGTGTAGCTGTGATGCTCCTATCGCGGTTTGGTCCTGTAATGCAGGGCTCCCCAACATTGGCCACTTTTAAGACTTGTGGACTTCAACTCCCAGAATTCCCCAGCCAGCCCTGCTGGCTGGGGAATTCTGGGAGTTGAAGTCCACAAGTCTTAAAGTGGCCATGGTTGGGGACCCCTGCTGTAATGTGAGAATGGCTCTTTTGGAAAGCCGAGCTTATTGTGGCAATTTAGAACGTTTTGGTTTTCCGTTGTGGCTGAGTGGCGAAGGGGCACCTGGCTGTAAATTCTGGTTTTGAATGGATTTGCAACTGGTTTCCTGCCAGGCTTATTATGGTGCCTCAGCCGGTTTACGCCGAAGTCCACGTCCCGAGCGATTCTCCTGGTTATCTCAGTTCTGCTGTCCGTCTTAAGGAGTGGGGCTCTGCTGTGGCAATGGGCTGTGGATTGTGGTCTTTGGGGCAGAGAAACCCAAATCTCCCCTTGGTGGTGGGTCACGGTTTGGGCTTGTCGGCGTGCATATCTTCCTTCCTCGGGATAAACGGCGTCGGACCAGGGTAGAAATGTAGAAAACAGGTGGCAGAAAAACAGCCAACGGTCCCTTCAGTCTGCCCGCTGAGTTTGTTTTTTGGTTCCTTATTTACTTACTTATAGTGTTTTGTGTGTGTATGTGTGTGTGTGTGTGTGTGTGTGTAGTGTATGTATGTATACACACACACACATAAATATACACACATGTATATATACCGGTACATACATACATACAGACAGACAGACAGAGATATAGATAGATAGATAGATAGATAGATAGATAGATAGATAGATAGATAGATAGATAGAGATTAGATATAGATATATATTCAAATTTTTGTTGACAAAGAGTTAAAGAATTAAATGGGAGACTAGAATGGCCATTTCGATCTTATTTTGCTCTCATCAGCTAGCCATACCCTCTATGGGATTCGAACCTGGGAAGCCTGCATGCTAGGCAGTTGTATTCTTTAACTCTTTGTCAACAAAAATTTGAATTTGTAATGTATCGCAGTAGCGACTTGAGCCTGCTTAACGCCCCTAGTTTGGGGGGCTGCAAGGCAAAAGTGATTATAAAAGTAGAACTGCAGTATAGCAGTCAAAATACCAAGGTGCATTAACCAGACCGGTCTGACCGGAAAAAACTTTCTATATATAGATATATGTATATACTTTTAATTTTTGTTAAATGATGGACATGCGTTTACCCCCAGGATCTTTGAAATGAATGGCCTGCTCTGGAGCGTTAAGGATCACAAAAGGGTGGGGGGGAGGCCTGTGTGAAGCCCCCGCCGTGGGCCCTGTTTGCAGAGACGTGGGTGGCGTGGGGGGACTCGGCCCACTTGTGAATTCACCAAGCTGCACTGCTGACCTACTAAAGTCATTCTTTTTGGGGATGTCAGTCTGCAGTTGACCTGGTCAGCGACGTCCTGAGCTTCTCTCTCTTGTCTCTTTGTGCCCACTTGGAACTGTCTCCCCGCCCTTAGTGCCATCCTAGAAGTTGGGGGGGGGGGCTCTGGGTTAGAATGATTATGTTTCCCCCCCTTTTTTTCTTCTCTCTTTTCTCTCTCTCTCTCTCTCTCTCTCTCTCTGGGGAAAAACATTACGGAGGCATTTGGGAAGGGATAAGGTGGCCTCACCTGTCTTTGAGGAAGTTGAGGGGCTGAAACAAAGCCCAGGTGGTCCTCGGCTTACGACCACAATTGAGTCCCAAATTTACGTTGGTAAGTGGGACATTTGTTAAGTGAGTTTTGTCCCGTTTTACGACCTTTCTTGCCACAGTCATTAAGTGAGTTGCTCCAGTTGATAAGTCGGTAACACGGCCGTTAAGTGAACCTGGTTTCCCCCCTTGACTTTGCTTGTCGGAAGGTCGCAAAAGGGGAACACGCGACTCCGGGACATGGCGACCGTCATAGATGTGACTCAGTTGCCAGCTGCCCGAATTTCGATCACGTGGCCCCGGGGAGGCTGCGATGGTTGTAAGTGTGAAAAACGCTCACAAGTCACTTTTTTCAGTGGTGTTGTAACTTTGAACAGCCACTAAATGAACTGTTGTAAGTCGAGAACGGATTGTAGCACAGGCAGCCCCATCCTGACAGTCCCTGGGGCAGGAGTAGGCCACCTTGGCTCTTTTATGACTGGTGGACTTCAACTCCCAGAATTCCTCAGCCAGCCTGGCTCAGCTTGGAAACCTCTCCCTTTCCCCTCAGCAGGGCTGGCTCAGGAATTCTGGGAGTTGAAGTCCACGAGTCATCAAGGGGGCTATAGTTCCCCCATGCTGGCTCAGGAATTCTGGGAGTTGAAGTCCACGAGTCCTAAAAGAGCCCAGGTTGCCCAGCCCTGCCCTGGGGGGATGAGTTGACTCCGGAGAGGCACCGGTAGGGCTCCTCCTGGGCTGGGCCCTGCCCTGCTCACCCAGCTGCCTTCCCTTCACCCCTTTCCCTCCCTGGCCCCCTTCCCCAGGCAGCCTTCGAGGCAAGCCCCCCTCCAGGGCGCAGGGCCTTTCCTCCCGCAGAGCGTCTCCGCGTGGGGCCCCTTAAGAAGCACCCCGAGATGCTGGCTTCCCCGGGGCCTTTCAGAAGAGGCGAGAACAGCAGGAGCCCCAGAAGCTGGCTAGTTCTGGGGAAAAGGGCTTTCGGGTCTGCAGACCGCAGTTAGCATTTAAGCAATTATTTTATTTTCCACAGAATCTGGGTTGATCTGAACAAAGCGCTTCTAAAGTTGGGGGAGGGGGGAAGCGCAGAGGCTTAACCCCAGGTAGGACCTTGATGAATTGTGCAATTTGTCAAAGGCTTTTCTACCATTTTTGCTTCTTGGGAACCGCTGGGATGTTCTAGCTGAAGACGCGGGGGGGAAAGGGTGGGGGGGCTGCTCTTAAGGGCTTCAGCTGCAGAATGTTCCTTCTGCCACGGGGCTGAGCGGAGCGCCTCGGCTCCCCACGGCTGAGACACTGGGGAAAAGAGGGGCTGGCTTCTGGCTGGATAAAGGAGAATATTCGTAACTCAGGATTGAGATGAGGGGACTTGGTGCTCTCTGAGCCTGGCTGTTTTCTCACAGACATTTCATGACCCACCTAGGTAACATTGTCAATGTTAGAAGGGAGGGGGGTTTGTGAGGAGGAGGAGGAGGAGGAGGAAGAATGTGGGGTCCTTGGTGCTCTCTCAGCGTGGTAGTTTCCTTGCAGACGTTTCATGACCCAACTAGGTAACATTATCAGTGCTAGAAAAGAGTAGGAGGACCAGTGGTGGGGGGTCCTTGGTGGTCTCTGAGCTGGGTTCTTTTCTTGCAGACGTTTCATGACCCAGCTAGGGCACGTCATCAGTGCTGGTAGGGAGTGGGGCTTGCTCTCATGTTACGTCCCAGTGGCTTTCCCTGTCCGTCTTGGCACTCTGACTAGATCAGCCATCAACAGACACACAGACATAACCAACATCTACAGACTATGCAAAAGAGGTGATCAACAAGCCCCAAAGGGACCCAGAAGATCAAAGCCCCTCCCCCACCAGCAATCCACCCCCAGGTGAGCAGAGATTAACTCCCAGGTTAACATCAGACCAGCAATCCAGAAGTAAACCATACCCAAGTCAAGGGACTGCCCAAGAGGCCAACAGTAAACAGCCCAAGGGCCACAACTCCACAACCAGCACTGACGGTGCAAGATGCCGGGACAGCAGCTGAGAGCAAGCCCCATCCCTGCTGGCACGGATGATGTTCCTTAGCTGGGTCACGAAACGTCTGCAAGGAAACAACGCAGCTCAGAGAGCACCAAGGATGTCTTGGCAACAACAGCCACCTGTAGCAGCGAGGCAGGTAGGAGCCACTCAGAGGGTCCTTGAGGCAGTGGGCCCCCTCACCAGTCAAGGAGAGAAGCAACCTGGAGCTTAGGAGAAACTTCCGGACAGTGAGAACGATTAACCAGTGGAACTCCTTGCCTCCAGAAGTTGTGGCTGCTCCATCACTGGAGGCTTTCAAGAAGAGATTAGACAGCCATTTGTCTGGAATGGCTGAGGGTCTCCTCTTTGAGCAGGGGGTTGGACTAGATGGCCTGCCAGGTCCCTTCCGACTCTGGGATTCTGTAAGGCATTTCACCTTCTCTGTGTTTGAGCAAACGGGCAAAACTGCAACGCCTTCCCAACTCTGTTATTCTACCTTCGGCTCTTAAGCCGGGCATTACAAAAGCTTTTCAAAACCCAACAAGCCATCATGGTTCGAGGCAACAGGGCAACGAAAGGTGGTCAAAAGGAAGGGCCCCAGGTGCACAGAGGCCGCCGGTTGGCTGCAGCGTTCTAGTTTCAGGATTACATCCAACAGGTGTAGTCCACCGAGAAATTGGCCGGAAGGGGTTTCAGCCTGTGGTGCAAATCCTTAGCCTGGCTCGATTGGGTTTGTGTGAATGCGGCTTGATGCTTTGTAACCCTCCGATGGCTCGGCAGAAAGTGGCCAAGAGGTCTGGGGTTGAAATGGGCCTCGTGGTGTCATAACGGTGTGTGTGTGTGTGTGTATGTGTGTGTAGCAATGTGGATCAGGTGCTAGACCTAAGGAAGCTGATTGAGTCATTGAAGGGATGGCCTCATCAGCCTGTGGTCATCTGGGCGTCATGTGTTGTGAACACAGGGCTGGTGGTCAGTTCTTTTCACCAGTCATAGGTTAAGTCATAGAGTCAAATGCTGGGAAGGGATCTGAAAGGGTAGCGAAGTCGTAGCAGGATCAACTAATGAAAGACTAATTAATTAATTGAGCTGTGGTGGGAAAGCAGTATTGCAGGCTAACTGCCCACTGCCAGCATTTCGATCCTGACCGGCTCAAGGTTGGTTGAAGTTACTTAAGGCTGGCTGGGGGATTCTGGGAGTTGAAGTCCACCCATCTTAAACTTGCCAAGCTTGAGAAACAGCTCACCAACTGTGCCCAATAGAGGACTACCCAACCTCTAAATATGGATGGTTTGTATTGGATCAGCAACCCACTTCCGACTGGCGATCCTTTGCGGCTTTTCCAGCAACTCTCCTGCAGAACGTGGGGCCCTGTCTGTGGGTCAAGACCCACCCCTGGGTGCTTGCAACTGGACCGCCTACTCTAAGATCAGGGGAGGGTCTTTACTCCAAAGGGTCTTGACCAGCAGGGTAGAATTCCTGGCCAACTGGAATAGCATCGTAAGGAGTTAAGGGAATCCCTCCGCTGTGGAATTGTCCCTAGGGGCCTCCTTGCGGGTCTGTCCTTTGGGGGGGAGACCCAAAGCACCAGGCCCTCCATCGACTTCCAGACACTTTCCACAGAGCCTCGGAGCAAGGGGTGGTTTGGGGGCCCCGGGGGCAAGGGGATGGGGGCTCATGGAGGAAGATGCCCATCGGGTTGGGTGCCAGTGGTTTAACATGTGTGGTGTGCCAATGGTGGGTTCGGGGCCTCTGGGCAGCATCTCCTGTGCACTGGACCCTGGGAGCAAGGCCCTCCCCTTTGTACTTTCAGTTCAGACCTGTGCTGGTGGGGAATTCTGGGAGTTGAAGTCCAGCTGTCTTAAAAGTTACCAAGATTGAGAGGGATGGGGCTCCATTGTTGTATGTTTCCTGTGTCTTCAGTTTGTGGGGTGCTTTCCAAGGGGGAGGTGGCCTTGGGGCGCCCGAAGGAACGGGAGCCCCTCGGTCTCTCCTCTTGTGCGTCCCCCCCTCCCTCCCTAGCTGGCAGCTTGCAAGGGGTTAAGGCGCCAGCAGGCTGATGTTGCCGGCTCCTGCAGGTCACCCAGACACAGTTTCCATGGAAACGGCTGGGCCATCAGCCAGCATCCTGCTGCATCCTCATGCTTTTGGTACCCAGGACCCTTCACTCCTGCGAATAAAACCTGGGGAGGGGGTGGGGAACAGGAGGACCGATTTCCAAACCTGCCAGCTGGGAGGGGCAGGGAGGATCCGGCATGGATGCTGAGAGAGGGGAAGGGGCATTGGGTGGCCTGGTGGGGGAAGGGGAGAAAGCCGGCCCCACGCCACTGTCTGGGCCTCCTGTCTGAAGGGTCCCTGGTGGGCTGCTGCTTCTCAGGGTCTGCATTGGTATAAGACAAGAAAGCTGCCTTAAGATGCTCGGGGGGGGGGGTGACTTTGCATCGCACTTAAGCCGGAACGTTTTGTGGCTGTTTGGGCACTGTGTAGGTCTGGAATGCGGCCCTTGTGTCGTATTAACCCAGTTTTGTGTCTTGTGTGAATCAGGTCAGGGAATCGGGTGATTTGGGCAGGTTTGGTGGCCCAAAGGAGGGGGCCTGTCCAGGAGCTGACCCTGTGCAGCCCCTTCCCCCAAAGGGTGTAGGAGCCTCCATGGGGATGACCAAGACCTTCTTCCTTGCCTGGGCTGGCACCCCACCCAGCTCCGACGGGTCTGGGGGGTGCCAGACTGGCCACTTGGCGAGGCTCGCTGTCTCCGGAGCAGGGAACAGCGGCGACTTCTTCCCTTGCCCAGCGGCGTCTGCCAGGGTGCCAGGAGAGACGGGGCTGGGGGACAGGAGAATCTCGGGGGGGAGGGGGCTGAGGGGCACTTGGCCCGCCATTCTTGCTCCCGAGGATTTGCCAGCTGCAGGCTGAGATGCCAAAGTGTATTTCTCTGCTGTCTGTCACTGGCAAGGATGCCAGGTGGACGAGGGGGCACGGGAGACGGTTTCTGAGGCTGTGGATCTGAGCCCTGGGCTCGGATGATGGGGGTCTTGAGTGTGGAATTGCACAAATCCAACTTCCCTGCCGTTCTAGTAACCCCTGCTTGTCCGACTGACCTGCTCAAAGTCGCTTGAGATCCAGAGTTGGTCTCCTGGTGAAGCACAAACAGATCCCATGTTTGTTTACAACAGGAGCGTCCAGCCTTGGCGACTTGAAGGCTGGTGGACTTCAACTCCCAGAATTCCCCAGATTATTATTCTGGGAGTTGAAGCCCACACGTCTTAAAGTTGCCAAGATTGGTGACCCCTGGAATTAGGGGGCGGGTTTAGCACCAACAGTCCAGGATGCAAACGTGGTTCCTTTGCCATCCCATTAGCAGGGTTTGGCATTATATCCGAGAGGCCTCTGGATCCCGTGAAACAGCTCCTGTGATTTTGGGCAAGGGGCACCGGAGCCTCGCTTAACAACCGTCGCAGCGTCTCCGGTGGTAACGTGATCAAAATTCAGACGCTTGGCAACCGACTCGTGTTTACGACGGTCGCAGTGTCCCAGAGGGGGTCACGCAATCCCCTTTTGCAACCTTCTGACAAGCAAACGTCGATGGGGAAGCCGGAGGTTACTAACTTAAGAACTTCAGGGATTCATTTAACAACCGTGGCAAGGAAAGTCGTAAAACGGGGCGAAGTTCTGTTAACAAACATCTCGCATAGGAACAGAAATTTTAGGCTCCGTTGTGGTCGTAAGTAGAGGATGTACGTAACGGTGGAGCCCCCATGCAAGGCCACTCAGCGCCCGGCGCCCTCTCCCCTCCTCTCCCCTCCTGCAGATCGACCAAGGAGACGGGCGTGGGGAAGGCCCGCGACGTGGCCTCCTTCCGCCGGCATTTCAGGATGGGGTTCATGACCATGCCAGCCTCCCAGGAGCACGCCCCGCACCCTTGTGCCAGCAGCATGGCGCCCCGCTCTCTCTCGTGCCACTCCGTGGGCAGCGTGGACAGCGGCCCCGCGGACGGGGCGGTGGGTTCTCGCAAGCCGCCCGCGAAGCCGAAGCGGCACCCCAGCACGAAGCTCAGCACGGAGGCCCGGAGTGCCCTGGAGCTGATGGGAAGCAAGAAAGGAGGTGAGGAGGCGCTTCGGAGGCCTTTCTGGGGGGGGGGGGTGGAGAGAAGCCTGGCCTGCGGCCTCCGAGGCTCACCTTGTGGCTTGACTACTGCCGTGGGTTCTCCGTGGGGCCGCCCTTGAAGACTAAGCAGAAGCTTCAACTGGTCCAGAATGCGTCCGTGTGAGCAGGAATGGGCACGGTCGTCTTTGGCCAGGATGGGTGTAGCCCCTTTTGAAGAGGGGGTGACCGGTTTTGCCCCCGTTATTTTCCCTTCCACGGTTGTTTCATTTTTAATTTTCAACCATGTTCGGTTTCTTGTTCACCACCCACAGCCTTTGGGCTTCGATGGAGGGTGAAGAAAGAGAATAGAATAAAATAAGTCAGCCATAGAATAATTTTAAGGGTGACTTGTTCAAAACGTCAGCAAGCACGACGTACGTCGGGCAGAGAAGGCTGGGCAACTTCGCCTCTGGGCAGTTGGAAAACCCCCCCCAAGAAAGAAACTGAGGGGGCAAATGAGGGGAGGGGGGAGGGCCCAGAAGGCCGGATGGAAAAGTTGTTGCTGGTCTGATTTTCTGAGGGGGTCAGACTTTAGGGCAGGGGTAGACAATCTTGGCTCTTTTATGACTGGTGGACTTCAACTCCCAGAATTCCTGAGCCAGCATGGCTCAGCTTGGAAACCTCTCCCTTTCCCCTCAGCAGGGCTGGCTCAGGAATTCTGGGAGTTGAAGTCCACAAGTCCTAAAGGGGGCCATAGTTCCCCCATGCTGGCTCAGGAGTTCTGGGAGTTGAAGTCCACGAGTCATAAAAGAGCCAAGGTTGCCCGCCCCTGCTTTAGGGCCACATGGGGGACTGGGCTGCCCCTTCCCCGAGATGCAGGGAAGTGCAAGGAAGATGATCAGGAGGCTGAAACATAGGATGAAGAACGGCTGCAGGAAATGGGTCTGGCCAGTCTAGAGAAAAGAAGGACCAGGGGGGACATGATAGCAGTCTTCCGGTATTTGAGGGGCTGCCACAGAGAAGAGGGGGGTCCACTTATTCTCCAAAGCACCAGAAGGCAGGACTAGAAGACCCCCAAGGTCCCTTCCAGCTCTATTCTGGATTTGATTGTTGTAAAATCGGGTTGTCTCGTGACTGACCCAGTTTACAACCATTACGACGTACGGCCTTAATGGGACAGGCTCCGTTAGTCGCATGTTGAGGAGGGCCTGTGTGCAGGAGGAAGCTTCCGCCCCCTGGAATAAACTCATCAAGGGGGGGTCAACCTTCCAAAGCACCAGGAAGCAGGACAAGAAACAATGGATGGAAACTGATCAGGGAGACAAGCAACCTGGAATTAAGGGGAAATTTCCTGACAGAGAGAACAATTAACCAGTGGAACAGCTTGCCACCAGATGTTGTGGGCGCTCCAATACTGGAGGTTCTTAAGAAGAGACTGGACAGCCATTTGTCTGGAATAGTATGGGGTCTCTTGCTCGAGCAGAGGGTTGGACTAGAAGACCTCCAGGGTCCCTCCCAGCTCTGTTATTCTATTCTGTTATTCTGGGACAGCCCCCCGGGCATGTGGCACGGGGCCTTCTGCCATCCTCTCCTCCCTTTCTCTGCCAGGGTGCCAGAAGGCGGGGGTGGAGAGCCGAGAGGCTGCCCGCAAAGTGCCCCCGCAGAAGCCCAAACGCAGCCCCAACACGCATCTCTCCGTGTCGTTCGACGAGACCTACTCGGGGCGCCTGCCAGGCCCGGCTGCGGGGGGCGCTGTGCAGCGCTACGGCCGTTCAGCGTCCCACGGCCAGGCCAAGGGCTCCGATGCCGAGGAGGACGAGCCGGTCTACATTGAGATGGTGGGGGACATTTTCCGGGGACCCGGCCCCCCCTCCCACGGAGTCACCGCTGCGGACGACGACTCGGACGAGAGCGAAGCCATCTACGAAGAAATGAAGTACCCGCTGCCTGAGGAAGGGGGGGAGCCCCGCCCCAACGGGGCCCTTGCCTCCCCTGGGCATCGGCCCCCCAAGAAGGAGGCCGCCAAGGCGGTGCCGAGCAGCAAGACCTCTCCGTGCGACATCCCACCCCCGTTCCCCAACCTCTTGCAGCACCGCCCCCCTCTTCTGGCCTTCCCCCAGGGCAAGAAGGGGTACAGGGGTCCCGACGGCTCCAAACTGCCCATCCTGTGCCACGCCAAGGACGTCCCCTCAGCCCCCATGACCCCCCAGGTGCCCAGCCACCATCATCAGCGGGGCGGCGAGAACCCGGCCCTGGCGCCTTCCGGTCGAGCTCGCAGCCACTCCACGCCGCTGCCCCCCCAGCCGGCCAGCCAGAGCAAGCCGGACAAGGATCTGCCCGTGTCTCACAGCATGATCTGCCCCTCCGCAAAGCTGCCGCCCCCCACCCCGGCCCTACCGGTGGCCTCTGTCCCCTCCGGGCTGCCCGGGAAAGACAAGCCAGCGGTCTCGTACACCATGGTTTACTCGGCAGTCAAGGTCACGACTCACACAGCGCCCTCCGAGCAGAAGGCGGAGGAGATCTCGGTCCTGCACGGGATGCTGTGCGCCCGCCCGTCCACCGTGCCTGCTTGCAAGCAGGTGCAGCGCATTTGCACGCTGCCCGAGCCGCCCCCTCTGGGCATGGTCTGGACTTACCCGGCGCCCTGCGTGGGGCTCAAACGCCCCCCGGCCTACGAGAGCAACAAGAGCCTGGGCACCAAGGCATCCTCGGCTGTCAAAATTCAGCTACGGGACCGGGCGTTCGCCAGCATCCACCAGGTGGTGGCCGGGGAGGACTGCGGCCGGCCGGCCGGAGAGGAGGAGGCCTTTGGCTGGATGCTGCAGAGGAGGGCCGGCGTCCGGAAGGGGAAGGAGCCTGACAGTAAGGGTGGGCGAGAGTGCCGGGGAGTGGGGTAGGAGAGGGGGAAGGGGTGCGGACAGTCTGACAGCCCGGGCCCAGGGTGGGGAAGGGGCTTTGGTCTTGACTAGAGCACGAATCGGGCTGCTCAGGGAGAGGGGGGTGCTGAAGGGAGTCAATTCTGGGTTGGGGTCTCCTCCCATTTGGAGTCACCTGGATGGGGTTATTTCCTCTCCAAGGGGCTCATCTGCTAGTTTAGAGTGGAGAAATTCTGTCCTTGCACCCCGTCTTTCGAGGGCTGGCTGGGCACAGGTGGGGGGGGTTGAGCCAGGCATTCTACGGATGCCCCCCCTCTGCCCGTTTCTTTCCTGCCCTTGCAGAGGTCCCAGACTGCCCCCAGGCATGGGAGGGCAGTGAAACTGCTCAGCCCAAACTGGAGAAGGAAGAGAAAGTCCTGCTGAGCCACCCGCAGTCCAGCATCCCGGTCCGCGCGCCCGCCCTCGAGTGTCTGGCCGCCAAGATGCCCGGCGGCAGGTCCAACCTGCCCATCCCCTGCCAGACCTTCCCTGCCTGTCACCGCAACGGAGGTGAGTGAGCCATGGGGGGAGGGGCTTCCTTGGGCTGGCGGGCGGCCCTCTCCCCCAGTGGGGAGGGGCAGGGGGTCCCCCCTAGGTCTCTGGCCTGTTTGGGGCTGCAGGAGGCGTCCTTAATGCAGCTGCAAAGAGGCCGGTGACCTTCAGGGGAAGGCAGACCGCAGCAGGCAAAACAACACACAGATGCACACATAAATACACACGACAAACAAATACAAACACACAGACACACAATAGTTTCTCTGTTTGCTCAACGGGCAGAAGGCAGACCCTGGGAGAATTCTGCTTTATGGGGGAGTGGGATCCTTCTCCATATTACAGCCTGGCTGTTGGGGGGTGGGGGGGTCAGCTGAGGGGGGGGCTTGAGGCAAAAGGACTCACGGGTCTCTTCCTTCCACCCCCCCTTCCCAGATTTCACTGGTGGGTACCTTCTAGGCCGCTCGGCCTCCACTTCGGGCGTCCGACAAGCTGTGATCCACAATCAGAGGCTGTGCAGCCATGCCAGGGACCCAGACAGCCCGGTAGGTGGGGGGGAGGGGAGGGGAGAGGGCGGCAGGAGGGGGTCCTGGAAGGGGAAACCCAGGTGGGCAGAGAGAGGGAAGGCAACCCCCTCCTCAATCCTACCACGCTCGGCCTCAGGAGAACTGCCTTGCTCAAGGCCCCGTCCGGTCTGCCCGCCTGACTCAGGGAGACGCAGGCGGACAAGCAGCAATCCGGGCCTCCCCTCCACTAAACTGATGCCCGGGGGGGGGGGCGAGGCTGAAGGAAGGGGCACCTGCCGCCCTCGGCCGAAGGACCACGTCTCGAGTGGGCAGGTCCAGGTAGCCGCCCTTCTTTCCGAAAGCAGCTTTTGCTGACCAAGCTGGTTCCCGCTCCCACCCAGAGCTTTTGTGTGTCTCAGAACTGGGCAGTGCCCGCTTGTGCCCGCAGCCTTCCCACCCACCCCCTTCGCCCACCTGCCAGATTCCCGTGGGGGAGGGAGGCGCCTGTGCCCGGCCTCTCCGGGTCTGAAGCTGAGGAAGAGGGACGAAGGCCGTGGGGGGAGGGGCTGGCAGAGCCGGCCAAGCGGGCTCCTAACCCCCCCTTCCCCGTTTTTGCAGGCCTTGCCGTACGCCCCCCCGCTGCCCGCCCCGGAGGCCCTGCAGAGCTCGCGGGAGAGGGACGGGAAGCTGCTGGAGGTGATCGAGCGCAAACGGTGCGTCTGCAAGGAGATCAAGGCGCGCCACCGCCCGGAGCGCAGCCTCTGCAAGCAGGAGAGCATGCCCATCCTGCCCAGCTGGCGGAGGAGCACGGAGAGCCGCAAGTCGGGCACCCCGCCCTGCCGCCGCCAGCAGACGGTGCTCTGGGACACGGCCATCTGAGCGGGCAGGGGCTGAGCCCCGAGAACTGGTGCCTTGTGCCGGCCAAGCCGAACTGGTGGCAGGGCCAACCGCTGGCAGCCTGGTCTCCTGCTGGGGACGATCCGGAGACCCCGGGGTGGGGGGGCTGGAAGGACGCTTTCTTTCAGGGCAGGGGGAGAAGCCCCTCGTCTCTACGCCGGGGGCGCCTGGGCATCAGCGGCAGCCCACCGGAAGCCCCGCTCCCCGCAGCATGGATGCCGAGCAAATGGTGCCACAGGACCAGTCTTGGGGGGGTCAGGGCAGGGGCTGGGGGGGTTTCTGTGTGGGGGACTCCTCCACTTCTGGGCCAAAAGCTGCTGGAGGGCAGGGGGTCCACCGCACCCACCCGCCCCTGGGTTTTCTTCCACTTCTGAGAATCCCCCTGGGAAAAGAGGGGGTGTGCCGATTTTGGAGGTACCCCCCCGGTTAAAGGCCTTCCATGTTTGAAGCCGTGTGAATCTCCCAACTTGTGGTGCTGAGTTCTCGGTCTGCCAGAGCTCGGACAGAAAGAAAAAGAAAGAAAGAAAGAAAAAGAAAGAAAGAAAAAGAAAGAGAGAAGCTGCGGATAAGAGTGGAGGAATCATCCCAAGTAGGAGTTTACAGGGAGTCCTCGGTTTATGACCGAAATTGAGCCCAAAATTTCCATTGCTAAGCGAGACAGTGAATTTTGCCCCATTTGACCACCTTTCCTGCCACACTTGTTAAGGGAATCACTGCGGTTGTTAAAATTAGGAACACGGTTAAGTGAATCCGGCTTCCCCTTTGACTTTGCTTGTCGGAAGGTCGCAAAAAGGGATCAGGTGACCCCAGGACACCGTCATAAGTAGGAGTCAGTTGCCAAGCGTCCGAATTTTGATCCTTTGACCGTGGGGAGTTCTGCAACGGTCGTTAAGTGAAAAACGGTCCTAAGTCGCTTTTTTCTATGCCGTTGTAAGTTGCGAACAGTCACTAAGCGAAAATGGCGTTCTTGTCAAAACTAAAATCCTCAAGTCAACTCTCCCAAGCCCTACGGCCTGCGACAAAATCACAAAACACCATTTTCAAACGTGTCAAAAAACGATGGAAAAGAAAATGGGTTGGGGGGGTGAAGCAGTTGGTGGGTAAATAACACCCCCCCCCCTGCGGTTCCTTCCCTTTTAGAGGGGAGACTTAACTCCTCAGGCTGGAAACAGGCAAATTGTCGAGTCTTTTTCGCTGTTTACGAGCCGGTTTGCCAAAACCCATGATTCTTTCCCCCCCCCTCAAAAAAAAGTAGAAAGTTTGAATGGAAATAAGATGTGGTTGGGATTGGATCTGATTTTTGAAAGAAGTCTTAACAAGTGTGTTGCAGTTCACAATTTGGCAGCGAGGATGTTGCGGTTGTTGAAGCACACTCAGGTGGGTAAGTTAATTCTCTGTCCTTAGCTGGAAGTTTCTGTTTTTAATGCTGGAACAGCGTTTCTCAACTTGGGTTAACTTTTAAGATGGGTGGACTTCAACTCCCAGAATTCCCCAGCCAGCGTTGCTGGCTGGGGAATTCTGGGAGTTGAAGTCCACCCATCTTAAAAGTTAACCCAAGTTGAGAAACGCTGTTCTACCCATGACAAAAAAACTTGATCCCTCTTTTTGGGTTCTGGAAGACTCGGGAACCCCAGGGTTCCTCGCAGGTCAAACACAGGGTAGACCATGGTTTAAACTCGTGCCAAACCCCCATTCAATGCTTGTTGTACCTGCGCTCAGCACCTCCCCTGGGCCAGGGCGAATCCTCCTTTCTCCAGGCCCGTCTCGCCCCACCCCAGAGTTGAGTAAGGGAGTCGGCCAGTCTCGGGAAGGGGTGGGGGAGCCGGGGGTCAGCCGCCTCCGCATTTAGCATTGCTGATGGCAAAACCAATCAAAGGTCTTCCATCGTTTTAGCCGCCCAGTGGCCCTTCCCGGTCCATGCCACGCCCTGGGCATAGCCCAGTCTCTCCACCAGCTCTGGTGGCCACCCTGCTTTATTCCCTGTGCCACCTAAGCTGGCGTCAGAACCAGAAGAGAGCTGGAAGGGACCTTGGAGGTCTTCTAGTCCAGCCCCCTGCTCAAGCAGGAGACCCTAGACCAATTATCTGGACTGGCCGTCCAGTCTCTTTTAAGGCCTCCTTAACTCTCACGGCCCCATCTGGACGGTCCTTGCTTTGCGTCCAGGTGCCCCTGTTCTGACAATGCTGAGCAAACTGGGAATTAGGGTCCCGTCCGGCGTGCAAGGATTTGACCAACCTGTTTGAAGTTAGCCCCTCCCCCCAATGGCTCTGGACCCCTTTAGGATTCGTCCTGCTCCCCCCCCCCCCAGCACCACTCAACGTGTCCCATTTCTGCTTCCAATTGTGGCTTGGTAAAAGCCGCCGTTTTCTGTTAGCGTCCCAAAGACTTGGCTGGACCAGTTGCGACGCTGGCGTGAATCCGTTTTACAAATTAGGACGACGGACACAGCAGCGACATTAAAAAAATAAAATAAATCCAAAACCGAAACGGCACCACAGTGGGGCACGAGGGGAACCCAGTTGGGGGACTTCTGGGTCCGATGCTCAACACCTCCCCCCCTCCCCGATTTAAATATTTCACAAGATTGTCTAGTGTAGCCAGATGAAACTGCTTTGCAAAAATATTTATGCTGGGGAATTCAAGGGAGGGTATTTATATATTAAAAAACGAAGGAAAGAAAATAAAATTTGTCACGCTGGTTGCTAGTCTCTGGGCTACTTTCGTTTGCTCCAAGTCTCAGCTTTGCATGGGCTGGGGGATTCTGGGAGTTGAAGTCCACCTAGCTTAAATCATGCTGGCTGGGGAATTCTGGGAGTTGAAGTCCACCTAGCTTAAATTATGCTGGCTGGGGAATTCTGGGAGTTGAAGTCCATCCACCTTAAAGCAAGCCAATTGGGGATTTGTGGGAGTTGAAGTCCATCCGCCTTAAAGCATGCCGGCTGGGGAATTCTGGGAGTTTAAATAGAGAAAGATCTGCTAATACAAGTAAGGAAAGAGAAGAGGGGACTTCTCCAGTTGTAGCTGAAGGCCAGCAAGGGCTGGTGGGTTAAATTATAAAATTAATTTTAAAATAAATTGATTCAGGCTGAAGAATCTTTTGGGAGCCCCCTCAGATGAAGGGTGGTTAAAGGGGCTTCCTGGACATAGCAGTGGGCTCCCTGTATTGGGGGGGGGCAGAGGTTGGTTTAGTAGTGAATTCTGCACCCCTGTTCCAAGCAGTGTATATCCAATTAGGGTTCCTCCCGCCCCCCATCTGTTACTTGATAAGAGTCTAACATCTTCCGTGGAGCTTATTTTAACAGAGGCAGTTGTTAAGGTGTGAGGTGCTCTAGATTGAGCTAGTGAAGTGTCAGATTTTTCCCTTCTCTTCAGGAAAGTGCTCCCACCAAGCCAAAGAAGGTAAAATGGCTGCATTCAGACCCCCAATGCAATCCCCCCCAAAAGGGATTAGGGGAGACGAGAAAGAAGGCAAATTTGGGGCCCATGTTCCACCACCTTTTTAGGGGCGTTGTCCCTGGCCAAGAAAGACCGAGTTCCTCGTGGATGTCCTTCTGCCACTAAATGGGGTAAGCTTGCTATGCCTGGAGGCCAGTGGCACGTGGCCCCCGTGTCCCAGGTGGAGGGGGGCAGCCACTGGCCCTCGGTCTCCTTGCAAGTGGTCCTCCGAAGCCCTCAGTTCAGCCAAGCTGGGAGGCAGAGAAGGAGAGAATGAGGAGGGGGGGAAAGTGGACTGACCACTCTGGGTTCCGCCTGGCCCCACATCGCTACAGATTGCCCCCAAGGAAAAGTGGGTCATCCTGGAGAAGCGTCATCCTGCTTCTGTAAGAGTCATTGTAGAATTAGAATTAGAATAGAATAAAAAAATACAGAATAGAACAGAATAGAATAAAATACAGACTAGAATAGAAAATAGAATAATAAAATACAGAATAGAATAGAATGAAAAATAGAATAGAATAGAAATAATAGAACAGGAATAATAAAATACGGAATGGAATGGAATAATAGACTCGGAAGGGACCTTGAAGGTCTTCTAGTCCAACCCCCCTGCTCAGGAAGGAAGCCCTATTATACCATTTCAGACAAGTGTCAGTCCAGTCTCTTCTTGAAAGCCTCCGGTGATCAAGAGGCCGAGGGGGGCTCCAAGAAGGTCTAGGGGGGGGCGGGAGCCTGGGCCGATGCACCACGGAAGGCTGAAGGACCCGGACTGAGAGGCAGCGGGGGGGGAGGGGCTGGCTCGGCCCAGGCTTTCCCGCCGACCCCCCTCCCTGCTTTCCAGCCACCCGGTCCCACCGCACCGTTCCTCTTCACAGCCGCCTTTGCGGGGCTTTGCAAAACGCGGCTGGGCGCCAGAGCGCAAAACACCCCCAAACAAAGACTGCTTGTTGCGCTTCGGGAGGCGGAGCTGCGCCAGGCGGGCTGCGAGCGCCGCACGTGGATTCCGCCTTCCAGGGTCTTTGGGATGGGGGGGGGCTTTTACAAACCTCCAATTGACGGGAGGAGCCGGGGGGCTCTTCCGCTATGCGTCTGGGAAAGAGCTCCGACGTGCGGTCGGTATTTCCAGAGGCCAGACGGCGCCTGACGAAGCCCTAGTAGTTGCACAGCAGACGTGGGACGAACTACGACCCTTTTATGACTGGTGGACTTCAACGGCCCACCCTTGAGTCCGGGGTGCTGCTGGGCCTAATCTGTGGGGACATTTCAACACCAACAGTCCTCCAAAAGAGAGGGGGGGTCAAAAATCCCCCCTCCCATCAAAGTCTACCTTCAGAGGAATGTGACTTCCCCATTCTCTAGTGTCCTCCATGGGGGGGGGGGGAGAGCCCTGGAAAACTCTGTCCCTCCCCACAAAAGAAGGGAAGGGCCCTTTTAACTGCCCCCCCAGTGCTGTTGAGCAACCCCCCATATGGGAAAGGAAATTGGGGAGGGGTGGGTGGTTTCAGGCCCAGGAAAGATGCTTTGAGCCTGCCATTTCTCTTGGCACGGATGAACACGGCAGTGGGGGGGGGGGATGGCTCCTCTGGTGCCAGTCTTAAAAGGCCCCCATGGCCCCCATCTGTGGGGAAATGATGGCAGAATGTCTCCCTTTGTGCCAGGCCTTTAAGAGCCAAGAGCAGACGGGTTCTGTGCCACTAGCTGGCACCCAAGGACGCCTTGCCCAGCCCGGCCTCTCCTCCTCCTGTTCTCTGCCAGGCAGACCCCGTCCGGCTTCTGTCTCAAGCCTTGCGGGCTCCTTCCAGCTGGCATCTGCTTTGGCAGGGCCCTGCCCTGAAGATCACTACTCTCCCCACAAGGCTACCAGATCCTATGCCACCCACTGGATGCCAGTGCTTCAACGGTGAATACGCCAAAGGGCGTAGCCTCCCTGGGCTGGGAGAGAAACAGACCTGCCCTTGCCAGTTGCCTTCCTCTCCCTTCTGGATAAGAGCATCCCATCCCAAATGGCCCTGGGGGGAGGGAGGGGCATTTGCTTAGGAGCTCTTCCTGGCGGCTGCCAATTCAGCCCCCAACTGCCTTTTGATCAGCAGAAAAACAGGCCGGCTCAAAGGGCATGCCCACGTCTCCCCCCTCTGCTCTCCCAGCCCCACTGAATGGCACCCTCCTCAATTGTGATCCATCCAGGTCTGTCGTGGTGGTGATGACCTCAGCCCCATTTGACTCCTTGAAATTAAAGGTGGTGCGCCCGAAGACGTCCAGTCAAGCCAATTCGGGCACGGAACAGGTCACTGTTTTCAACACAGGGGCCACTCCAGAGTAAGGGGCGGGCAACTATGGCCCTTTACAACCTGTGGACTACAACTCCCAGAATTCCTGAGCTAGGATAGTCCAAGGTCGTAAAGGGGCCATACCCCTGCTCCAGAGTTTACTACTTTGGGGTAGGTGGCTAAACTAGCAGGTGTAGCCATTGAACTATGATTAATCCAGAAAGCAGCTATCCCAGGGGTGGGGAACCTTGGCTCTTTTTATGACTTGTGGACTTCAACTCCCAGAATTCCTGAGAAAGCCATGCTGGCTCAGGAATTCTGGGAGTTGAAGTCCACAAGTCATAAAAAGAGCCAAGGTTCCCCACCCCTGGGCTAGCCAAACACCTGGCTGGCAGGGTGAAGTTTATAACACATCAGGAGGGAGATTTCCGTGGCATCAATCTCCTCGTTGCCCCTGCCGGACAGTTGGCCATTTGCGAGCTTGAACGGTCTTGTGCAAAAGTACTCACAGTATAAGAGAGTTGGAAAAAGACCTTGGAGATCATGTAGTCCAACCCCCTGCTGAAGCAAGAGACCTTATATTGTTTCAGACAAATATGTAATGTAATCAGAATAGCGTTGGAAAGGACCTTGGAGGTCTTCTAGTCCAACCCCCTGCTCAAGCAGGAGACTCTGTCCCATTTCAGACAAGCGGCTGTCTAGTCTCTTCTTAAAAGCCCCCAGTGATGGAGCACCCACAACTTCTGGAGGCAAGTTGTGATTCTGCAAGTCTAGAGATTGATTAATTGTTCTCACTGGAAATTTTTCCTTAGTTCTAGGCTGGTTCTCTCTTTGATGAATTTCCATCCATTGTTTCTTATTCTGCCTTCAGGTGCTGTGGAAAATAGGTTGGACACCCCTCTTCTTTGGGGCAGCCCCTGAAATATTGGAACACTGCTACTGTGTCACCCCTAGTCCTTCTTTTCACTAGACTAGACATACCCAATTCCCCCCAACATTTCTCATACGTTTTAGCCTCCAGTTCCCTAATCACCTTTGTTGCTCTTCTCTGCACTCTTCCCAGATTCTCCCAGATCTTTGTTATATCACGGTGACCAATATTCCAGGTGTGGTCTTACCAAGGCATTATAAAGTGGCACCTGTATTGGTGGTGATATCCAAAATGGAGACCCAAAGGTGCTTTTTCTAGAGGCAAGTGGACTTTCTTGTTTTTCTTTGAAGATGTTTTGCTTCTCGTCCAAGAAAAATTGCAGACTGCAGGAACCATTTGTGCTTCGGTTTGAGATGCAGACAACACAGACTCGTCCCCATCAGCCGGCGCCTGTGTTCAACAGTGAAGGGACACAGGGCAGAAAACATCCTGCAGAAAAAAACACAGCTCCACAACACAGCCCTTTCAGCAGCTCCAAGAAGGCTCCACACCCATTTGCACCACTCAGGTGACCCTGAGGACACAGACAAACCTCCAAGTGGCCTCAATGACCCTCTAAAAGAAGGCAAATGACCAGCTGTCTGCAAGGAGTATAAATCCTCCCATTCCCCCACCATCCAGTCAGAGCTGAAGAAGCTTCTGGGATGAGAAGAGAAACATCTTCAAGCAAAAACAAAGGAGGCCCAGTTGCCTCTTGAAAAAAAGCACCTTTGGGACAGCCATGTCCTGGATGACAGAGAATCTCCACAGACATTTAAGATGGGTACTTTCAAATTTCCTGCCTGAGCAGGGGGTTGGACTAGATGACCTCCAAGGTACCTTCCAACTTTATTATTATTATTATTATCTTTTATTCATTAAACATGAACCTCAGTCAACTGAACATTCAAATTGGCTGGTGCTGATGGTTGACACGGGTTGCTACCAGCATCCTAGGTGTCAACCAGGTACCTCCTTAAAATATAAGATGTTCCGAGTAGCGCAGTTTTTTGTAACATTGCTGGAGTTATTGCACGAAGCTGCAGTTTCTTGATGTGTTTTGCGAAGTTTTTGGACATAGTTCCCAGTGCCCCGATGACAATGGGTTCCACTGTTACACGTTTCATCCATAATCGCGCAGTTTCGATGGCCAGGTCGCGATATTTCGTAATTTTTTCCAGTTCTTTTTCTTCGACTCTGGCATCTCCTGGTACAGCGATATCAATCAGCTGTACGCTTCGGTTCTCTACAACTGCGATATCCGGCGTATTGTGTTCCAAATGGCGATCTGTCTGTATTCGAAAGTCCCACAAGATCTTCACCCTCTCATTCTCAACAACTTTTTCCACCCTGTGTTCCCACGACTTTTCGGACACAGGCAAGTCGTATTTTTTACACAATGCCCAGTGGATTAATTTAGCAACTCGATCATGTCTAGATTTGTAATCAGTTTGCGCGATTTTGCTGCACTCACAGATTAGGTGTGAAACAGTTTCAACTTTGTTGTTGCAAAGTCGGCAATTTGGATCGTCAGTGGATTTTTGTATCTTCACTTTCATGGCATTAGTCTGCAACGCTTGTTCTTGAGCAGCCAGTATCAAGCCTTCTGTTTCTTTATTATTATTGTTGTTGTTGTTGTTGTTGTTTTGTTGTTGTTGTTGTTTTGTTGTTGTTGTTGTTGTTGTTATTGTTATTATTATTATTATTATTATTATTATTATTATTATTATTATTATTATTATTATTATTATTGTGTGTGATCTCTGGCGTTTTTTTTCAGCTGACCCTCCTGCCAGCCGCAGAAGTTGGACACTTGATCAGATTGGCTCAAAATTCAAAGCTGCCAATTTGGTAGAGGAAAGAGCAGCCTGGCAGCCTATTGGGGGGCATTTGGGTAACAGACCTGGAGCCAGAAGAACATTTCCCCTGAAAGGGACAGGTGCCCTGCTTTTAAGGAACGATGGGGGGGGGGAGGGAAATGAGCTGTGCCAAGTCTGCAATATACGCAATAATCTCTTGCGGAGAGTTTAGTTCCAGCTGACATTTATAGAACGGTTGCACAATCTTTCCTTTTTCTGGGAAAAGCCTCAACTGAGAATTGCAAGAGGTTGTTTTGCTCAAGTGTCACTTTGCTGAGGGGGTTGTGATGCCACGTGCAGCCTGGACCAATTATAGTACTGGACGCACTTCCATAATTTCAAGCTCGCAGTGTCAACAAGCTAAGGAAACTTTGGGGTCTCAGGGGACATGTCCCAGGAAGAAAAGAGGGCACAGCCGTTGGATTCTCGCTCCGTGGGCGAGCAGGCCTTCGAATCTCTTTGCAGCTTGCTTGGCGAGGTTTTCAAAAGTGGTTTGTCGTTGCCTCCTTCCTCAGACAGCCAGGAAAGAGGGAGAAGAGGTAAACTTTCTCCACTGTCCATATTAAGTCAAATTCAGGCAGTCTTCAACTTACGATCACAACTTAGCCCAAAATTTCTGCTACTAAGCAAACAACCTGCCTCCAGAAGCTGTGGATGCTCCAACACTGGAAGTTTTTAAGAAGAGACTGGACAGCCATTTGTCTGAAATAGTATAGGGGTTTCCTGCCTGAGCAGGGGGTTGGACTAGATAACCTCCAAGGTCCCTTCCAACTCTGTTATTATTGTTAACAGTTGTTAAGGGGTTTTTGCCCCATTTCATGACTTTTCTTGCCAGAGTTGTTAAGTAAATCACTGCAGTGGTTGTTAGCAACACGGTTATTAAGTGAATCTGGCTTCCCCATTGACTTTGGTTGCAAAAGGGGACACTGCAGTGGTCATAAACGTGAGTCAGTGGACAAGCGTCTGAATTTGATCACGTCACCATGGGGATGTTGCAATGGCCATCGATGTGAAAAAGGTCATAACTCGCCTCTTTCAGGGCTGTTGTAACTTTAACCGGTCACTAAATGAATTTGTTGCAAGGGGAGGACTACCTATATTAGTTTCCTTCTTTGTAGCTTGGGATTATGTTCTGGGCGCCGTCCTGCCCTCCGTGGGAGAACTTGCACACATGTTTCATAACCCTTTCCAGGGCCAGGAAATTCTTGGCTTTTGAGGGGTATCCACCCTTGCCTGTAACATGGCTGGGCTTTCTGTCTGCCTTCAGTGCAACTGCGGTGTGCGTTGATGGCTCAGCCCCGCAAGGCCGTCTCCTTTAGTGCTCAAGAAACACTCTGTAAATGGGCATTATTCGTGTAGCCGCAATTGTAGCGGACTCGGCGGCAACTGCAGTGTTTCCTGGGTTTCGCCAATCTCTACAGGCTGTTCATCCCCTCGTTCGCAGCGGTGGCCCTACCCCTGACGGACTTGCTCCGTACGCGACATTCGAAAACGAAGCCACGGCCCGGTAGCGGAGTGCCCTGTCCCCGTGCCCCGGGGTCTCCCACCGACTCCGGGACGAGCAGGGGTCCCCACACCCAGGAAGGAACCGGAAAAACTACGGGCAGCACTCCCAGCGCTGACTTTGTGTTGCTGCATCATTAAAGCGACTGTTTCAACGTTCCTGTGTGCTTGTCTCCTCTCATTGTGCAGTTGGTCTGGAGGCGTTGAGGGACTGATAAGGACGCTGACAGTTTTACTTCCTCCTGAGTTTCCTGTGCATAATCCTGTCTTTCGATATGGTTCTATTACCTGCAAGTTAGCAGTTTCCAAGTTCTAGGCCAGAAGTGTCCAATCTTGGCCGCTTTAAGACTTGTGGACTTCAACTCCCAGAATTCCAAAGCCAGCATTGAAGTCCACAAGTCTTAAAGCGGCCGAGATTGGACAGCCCTGTTTTAGACCTTGAACATTATATAAGAGATGCTGCATGCACTTCTCTGTTTATTTTGTCACAAGAGGTTAACAAACTCAGCTCCAAAATACAGAACGGAGGTGGGGGGGTGGGGGGGACGGGGGGGGGGGGGAATGAAGATTTTTTTTCATAGAAAGAATCAAGCTGGGTTGGAGAATATCCCCAAAGAGTTTCACGGGCACTGGACTCGGAGAACTCACTGCGCCTGTTGCATAGATAGGGGAGGGAGATTTACGAATACCTGATGCATAAATTAATAAACAAACAACAAATCTGGAAAACGCATGACTGGCGTGTGTGTGAACACTTTGCTAAGGTGGTGCCAGCATGATCAGGCGCAGTCAGGCTGGCTGGACACCTCCTCCTCCTCCTCCTCCTCCCTCACTTGTGAATTCCCACCCCTTTTGGGGGCTGCAAGGATTATTTACAGCAATGGTGTGAATCGCCAGCCAGTCACTCCCGCCTCCGTCTCCTGGGTTGTCAGAAGCCTGCAAGCAGCCTGGCTCCTGCATTGGGAGGGAAACGCCTCAAATTATTGCAGACTGCCAACTGTTCAAAGACCATCATCCCGAAGCCAAAATCTTCGCAGTAGCCCAGGGCACAATGGGTGCCTGTCCAAATATTAGCTTTTGCTTCACGAGGCTGTTTGGCAACGGCAAAAAGGGTCGTAGTGCAGTCAGAATAACAGAACCACAGAATAACAGTCGGAAAGGACCTTGTAGGTCCTATTCCATTTCAGACGAATCTTTGCCCAGCCTCTTCTTGAAAGCCTCCAGTGATGAAGCACCTACAAGTTCTGGAGGCAAGCCGTTCCACTGGTTAATTGATGTGGGATTACAGAAGAACAGAATTGGAAGGGACTTTGGGTGTCTTCTAGTCCAACCCCCTGCTCAAGCAGGAGACCCTATACCATTCCAGACAAGTGGCTGTGCAATCTTAAAAACTTCCAGTGTTGGAACATTCACACCTTCTGGAGGCAGGTTGTTCCACTGGTTAATTGTCCTCATTGTTAAGGAAGTTTCTCCTTAGTTCCAGGTTGTTTCTCATCCATTGCTTCTTGTCCTGCATTCAGGTGCTTTGGAAAATAAGTTGACCCCCTTTTCTTTGGGGCTGTCCTTCAAATATTGTAAGGCTTCTATCGTGTCACCCCTACAGTCTTCCCAATGCAGCCTTGCTTATTCTGCTGGAGCCAGAAACTTTATTTTGGTCCTTGACCAGTCAAAGCACAATTGATAAAATGAAGCACATAAAATAATCCCCTAACAAGAACTGTTTGAAGCAAAATTGGCTGTTTTTAGAAACATACATTTATCTTGATTTAAACTGAAAGTTGGAATGCCCCAGAAATTTAAATACATAAATTTTAAATAAAAAAGGGGTAATCGACTGATGACGAATGTCTCTGTGTAACTGCCAATAGGAAAATTTATTTCTGATGATTTTAATGTTTTTATGCTGCAAGCCGCCAGTCATTTCAAAACCAGATGGGTGACAAATAAATTTAATAATTAATTAATTAATAACAGAACATAATGCAGGCATGTGTGATTTTGCAATCTGTTCACTTGGGGCCTCCCTGTATTTAATCATTCCTTTAGCTGCCCATCTCAAGCAAACAACTCTGGCAACGAATAATCCCAAAACAATTACGATATAATACAAATTAAATATGTATGTATGCCCATGTTGGGGGTCTTCAGGGGGCTTTGGGGATTACATGCCGGGTGCATGAGGCTACCCTAATTTTTGCAATGCGTGGCTGATTTGGAGAAGGCCCACACCGATGTTTCTCAACCTTGGCAAGTTTAAGAGGAGTCGTAGACTTCAACTCCCAGAATCCCTCAGCCCAGGGGAATTCTGGGAGTTGAAGTCCACCCCCTCTTAAACTTCCTAACGGCCTCTATCCTATTTAGCAAAGTCAGCCTAGCCAAGGATTAGAGACTAGATTCGTGTTACAAGCAAAACACCCGATAGATCCGTGTCCCAAGCAGAGAGACATCGGATCGTTCGTATGGCGTGCACGGGCTCCTGGCGCTTCGCCAGTGGCGCGCATGCGCCACAAGGGCACCGCCCCCGGGCAGGCTTAGCACGCCGACAGCTTCCGCGCAGGCGCGCGCAGGCCACACCCTGCCCCTACCGTTAGGCTAACGGTGCGCGCGAGGGCCCTGCGAGGCGAGCATGCGCCGCGCGAGGTGGGCGGCGCCCGGCGCATGCGCGGAGGCGGGGGCAGGGGCAGCCGGGGGCTCAGGTGCGCCCGGATGGCGGCGGCGGGCGGCGGGGGTTCCGCGTCCGGGCCGGGCTCGAGGAAGCCGGGCTCCCCGCGGGACTCGGAGTCGGAGCTGTGGTCGCGCCGCGTGCGGGAGCTGGTGAGCGCGGAGCCGGCCAGCCGCCTGTGCTTCGAGTGCGGGCAGCGCGGCGTCACCTACGTGGACATCACCATCGGCAGCTTCGTCTGCACCGCCTGCTCGGGGGCGCTGTGAGTCCCCCCTCCCCTCTCCCCGGGGGTCTGGGGGTCCTGGGTGGGGAGGGGGGCTTTCCAGGGGGGTAAAAGGGGAGCCCTGCCCCCCCGCCCCCTTGAAGGCCGGGGTGGGCGGAAGGAGAGAGGGAGGGGGGGCACACCTGGCACCTGCAGGGCTCAAAGGCTGATCTCCCCCTGTGAGTCTGCCGGGGGGGGGGAGACCCGTACCTCCCTCCTCGGGTGCTCCCCCTTGCCTGGGTGGGGGGAGGGGAGCCCTGCCCCCCACTTGAAGGCGGAGGGAGGAGCAGCAAACCTGGCACCTGCAGGGTGCAAACGTTACCTGCCTGCCTGCAGGCATTTTCTGCCAGGAAGAGCAGTTTTTTTCAACCGTGACTGCTTGCAAAGGTGTGGACTACAACTCCCAGAATTCCCCAGCCAGCAAATTCTGGGAGTTGTAGTCAACGCTTCTGCAAGCGGCCAAGGTTGAGCAACATTGGCCTCTAGGCTGTTTTGCAACCCCACATTCAAGGTCAGACCCACAAGGGACCAGAGAGAGTAGATCCGTATCTGGCCATCTCACTGGAGAATTCTGGGAGTTGAAGTCCACCCATCAGACCCGAGGGAAATGCCCGGCTTCCTGCCACTGCCCTCCTTCCCTTTTTATTCTGTTCTCCAACCCTGCCGGTCGCCCTGGGGCTGGCAGCCCCTGGCCCGCTGCCTCTGGACGATGCCAGCTCTTTCAAGTGGGCGACGCAGGGAGCTGCAGATCTGCATTTTGTTTCTTGGTCCCGCAGCCTGTTGCCACCCTCGGTGGCTGATCCTGCTTCAGAGAGGAACGTGAATTCAAACATGAGCTACCAGCGTCTGTGGGGCAAGGAGGGGAGATGTCCGGGCACTCCCTTAATTTGGTCTTGGCAGATGGAAACTACAGTGATTGGAGCAGACATAATTTGTGCCCCAATCTTAACGTATCGTGGGTAGATCTCTGATAATAAAAGGGAATAGACGCTTGCCAAAAAAGGACAAGCAAGATCAAAAACACAGTTCACGCAACATCTTTAACCCGTTTGTGGAAACTAAGGATTGGGGCAGTGGAAAGTTGTGTTGTTTGCTCACACCGCACCAAGTTTATGAAGGGGGGCCTTGCTAGCTGGGGAAGATGCCGTGAAAATAAGCATCTTGAACTTGGAAGAAGAACAGGTGAAGGTGTGTTGAGCATCCAGGAAAGTTTCTGTGTTGAAAATGGGCTGCAACTTGCTCGCCTCTGCCATGCGGCATGAAGAGGCCTGTGTCAGAAGGAAACGCGGCCCTAATTTCACCGGGCATCTCGAAGGGATAGAGAACGCTCAACCGCAGGAGCTTGGCATCCTGGGCGTATGGGTGGGTTTGGAGCAAGCGAGGCCTGTACTTCCTTTTCCTCCGTGGAGATTAGCGAGACTTGTGGACTTCAACTCCCAGAATTCCCCAGCCAGCTGTGGATGTGCCTGATTTGTGGAAACACACAAGATTTAGGACCCAGATCTGCCCCCGGTCTGAAGCCACGTTGAGCTGGGTCCCTCCCCGTGTTGCTTCCCCTCTCTGAAGGACGGTGTGTGAGCTTGAATTGTTTGGTCCTTTTAATCATTAACTGCCAGGGGCCGAAGAAGAATTGGCAGTTCAGAAGGGTGGAAACTTGGCTGCCACTGAGCCAGGAAGAGCCTGCGGGCAGGAAGTGGACGCTGCTTGGCCCCGTTCTACCGAGACCAGAATCTCGGCTCAGGATGGGGGGAGGGGAGGAGGGTCCTGGCCGCGTGGTCGGCTGCCGTCAGCCCCACCCACCCGCCTGGCCCTCTTGCAGGCCGAAGATTCACCCCCAGACTCGGCCCTGCCCTGTCTCCTAGGGAGCATCCAGCTTTGGTCAGTGCCTGTAAGAGGAGGACCAGGGGGGGCATAATAGCAGTCTCCCAATATTTGAGGGGCTGCCACAAAGAAGAGGGGCTCCCCCTGTCTATGGAGGTGCTCAGCCATCCAGGTCATGGTGCTTTTTTAAAAGGCGACTGGATTTTGTGTTTCCTTGAAGACTTTTCACTTCATATCCAGGAAAGCTTCTTCAGTTCAGGACTGAAGTCCAGTTTCCTTTTGAAAAAGCACCTGGGGGGTCAAGCTGTTCTCCAAAGCAGCAGAAGGCGGGACGAGAAGCAACGGATGGAAACTAATCAAGGAGAGAAGCGACCTGAAATTAAGGAGAAACTTCCTGACAGTGAGGACAATTAGCCAGTGGAACTGCTTGCCTCTAGAAGTTGTGGCGGCTCCATCACTGGAGGTTTTTAAGAAGAGACTGGACAGCCACTTGTCTCAAATGGTCTATGGTCTCCTGCTCAAACGGGGTTGGACTAGAAGATCTCCAAGGTCCCTTCCAACTCTGTCTTTCTGTTACTGTGCATTACTGTAATTTGTGAATGCTTTTCTCTCCCCCCCCCCCCCCCCCAATGTAGCCGTGGCCTAAATCCCCCTCACCGGGTGAAATCCATCTCCATGACCACCTTCACAGAGGGCGAGGTGCAGTTCCTCCAGTCTCGTGGGAATGAAGTGAGTGGGGGTCACGGGGAGGGGGGGTCTTGGCTGCTTTGCCTTTGGTGATACGGTTGAACAGGCACACTTTGATTCCAGTAACATCCCACACCAGGGGTAGGCCACCTTGGCCCTTTTATGACTCGTGGACTTCAACTCCCAGAATTCCTCAGCCAGCCTGGCTCAGCTTGGAAACCTCTCCCTTTCCCCTCAGCACGGCTGGCTCAGGAATTCTGGGAGTTGAAGTCCACGAGTCATAAAAGGGCCCAGGTTGCCTACCCCTGTCCCACACCATCTGATAAACCGCCCAGAGTTGCCTGCCTACAAGCTGAGCAGCATATAAATGTATTAGGTAATTTCCCTCCCATCCCCAAGGTATAAAAGGATGTAAACTGGGCGTGTGCGTATAAAACGCTGCAAGCATGTTTGCATTTTAAAAAGCAGCCCAGCCAAAGAGCCCAGCCCTTCCTTGCCACAGGCGGGGAGGCCGCGTCCCTTGTGGGGTTATGCTTCTCAGTTAACGCCCTTTTATTAAACGGATTTGCTTCCTAAAGAGTGACGGAGCTTTCTCCAGAAGGCAGCCGGACTCTTAGGTAAAAAAGTCTGGCTGCCTTTTGGGGGAAAAAAGCCACCTTTGGGGCAACCGTGACCTGGGCGACTGAGCCTCTCCCGAGACGTCCTGATTTGTAGCCCTTTCCTCTCGTTCGGACCCCCTCCCCAGGCCTGCCGGAAGATCTGGTTGGGGTCTTTTGATTCGCGCTCGTCCCTGCTGCCAGATTCTCAGGACCCTCAGAAAGTGAAGGAGTTTCTGCAGGAGAAATACGAGAAGAAGCGATGGTGAGCATGAAGGCGGAGGCTCTGGATGCGGAGGAGGTCCTGACTGGTGTGGGTCAGAGCCCCCTGGCCTCGGGCCGTGGGGCTGGCGCTGTGTGGGGCCGGCTCAGAGCAAAAGCCATCCGTTCAGGCGCTCCACTGCGGCGTTTCCCTTGGCTGGCTCGGCTGTTCCATCCATGAAAACAAGTCCCGTCCATCCCAGGGGCAGGAGAGCAGGTGGATCGCCAGCCCGTGTTGTTTTCCACTAACCAGCCAACGTGCAAGAAAAGTTAACCAAAGGGATTGTTTTAAAAAAAATCATAGATCTGGCACCGGAGGACTGAGCGGCACTACGACGTAGGATTCATTGCTAGGCAACCATTTGGAGTCGCGGCCTACCTGCAGAGGAGGTGTCGCGCTCCGGTTCTGACGTTCCAAGGGTTCCCCCCCCCCCGGCAGGATGCGGTGTGTCCCATGGTCACGTGATTTGCCAAGATACCCCCAAAACCACACCCTAACGAGCCGTGGGTTTGCTTAACGACCGTGTCATTCACTTAAGGACAGCTAGAAAAAAGTGTTACTAATGTGTAGAAAAGCCAGTTTTTACACCTGGGCAGGAAAAGCCAAAGGTGGTACAAGCGCAGAGTAGGCGAAACCTGGCTCAAAAGCAGCAACGGTGAGAGGGGCCTCGGAGTCCCAGCGGACGATCCCTCAGGCGTGAGCCAGCCGCGTGCGGCAGCAGCCCAGAGCGCCAAGGCAGTCATCCTCGCTTGCGTAAACAGAGGCATAGAATCAAGATCACATTATGAGTTAGCACCGCTTTACAAAGCCTTAGTAAGGCCACACCTGGAATACCAGCCTCCAGTTTTGGTCACTGCATTACAAAAAAGATTGTTGAGACCTCGGAAAAAATTCAGAGAAGAGCAGCTAAGATGATCCAAGGCCTGGAGACTAAAACAGACGAAGAACGGCTGCGGGACTTGGGTTTGGCCAGTCTAAAGAAAAGGAGAAAGGGGGGAGACGTGATAGCAGCGTTCCGGTATTTGAGGGGCTGCCACAGAGAAGGGGGGGGGGAATCAACCTATTTTCCAAAGCACCAGAAGGCAGGTCTAGACGACCTCCGAGGTCCCTTCCAGCTCTGTTCTGATTGATGGTTGTAAAATCGGGTTGTCTCGGGACTGACCCAGTTCACAACCGTTACGTCGTACGGCCTTAATGGGACCGGCTCCTTCGTTAGTCGCATGTCGAGGAGGGCCTGTGTGCAGGAGGAAGCTTCCGCCCCCTGGAATAAACTCGTCAAGGGGGCAAAGAGGAGGGGGAGGGGGCAGCAGGGCTGGAAAGCCTTCCTCCCCCTCCCCCAGGGGGGGCTCACCCTGTCCCCTGTTTTACTCGCAGGTATGTGTCGCCTGACCAAGCCAGAAGCTTAGCCGCCTTGAGTGCCCAGAGTTCCCCTGCGGAAGCCAAGACGGGCGCCAAGACCCCCCAGGTCAGAGCTCCTGGCTAAGGGGGGGGGTCCACTGGGCCCTTCCACCCAATCAACTGGCATGCAGGCTCCCCTGGGGGCCCAGTTCAGCCAAGGGGTCCTGGCAGTTTGGGGGCAGTGGGTCTAGAGAAGCTGGCACACGACTTAAAGGCAGGCACTGTGCCACTCGCATGGGGGGGACTCCGTCCTTGGCTCACGGGGGGAGGGGAGCTACTCTTGGGGGGGGCTTTCTGCTTCCCAGTAACCCCTTTTCTGGCAGGTGTCGGAGAAAGCCCCGGCCCCGGCCGCCCAGCCAGCCAAAAAGGCCAGCACAGACCTCCTGGCGGACATAGGGGGGGACCCCTTTGCGGCCCCCCCACCTGGGCCTGCCTTCCCTGCCTTTGGAGGTGAGTCCCGTCTGGCTGCAGGGGGTCTCGTAATGTGGGTGGGGTCTCCCTTCCCCTCTGTGCTGACCGGGCTATCCGAGAGGAAGACCTGGGTGGTCTCGGAAGGGGGAGGGGCTCAGTCGGGACCCTGAGCATCGGTCTGGGCTGGGGGCTAGCATGCTGACTCCCACCCCCGTCCTATTTCCAGGCTGCCGTGTCGCTGGAGGAATCCCCCTCCCAAAGGCAACCTCTGTGCTTGGAAAGGGTAGACACCACAGTGCCTTTTGGGGGGGGGATCTGTGGTCCTTGAGGTGGAATAAGGCTTTCTGTTCCCCCCTCCCCATTTGTGCCCTCAGGCCCAGGAGCAGCTCACCCTGCCTTTCCCAGCTTCGATGCCTTTGGGGGAGGCCCAGCCTTGTCGACTTTTGGGGACCCCTTAGCCTCCAGCCACAGCCCTTTCCAGAGCCAGCCGGTCACTGCAGGTAACCGCAGCCCCCTCCCCCCCTCCCCTGCCCTCGGGAGAGGCGCCCCGAGGGGGCTGGAGTCACCCCTGATGCTTCTGGGTGGAGAGGTCTAGTTGCCTTCTCAGCCACTCCTGGGAGCCTCATTGGGGGAGGGGGGTCTTCGCTCACTTTGGGTGGGGGGGGGGGCGGAAGAACAGCCATTCCAGCACCCCTTGGGCTGCAGGGGCCCCCCTGTGCTTGCCTGCTGTGAGGGGGAGGGGGCACTCTTGGCAGGCTCCTTTGGGAAGCGTTTGTACTGAAAGGGGGAGTCTGGGGGTCCCTTTCGCGTCTTTGGGGCCCCCTTGACCGCTGCTCTTCTTCCTCTGCCCTGCAGGTGGCGCCCACCTGGGAGCCTTCCCGGCCTCGCCCGCCAGCCAGCCCGGGGTGGGCATTCCGAGCCTGGGCGGAGCCTTCCGCGTGGGAGGGGTCCCGAGCAGGTAGAGCAGGTAGCTCCTCCCCCTCTGGTGCCCGGGCGGTTCCCTCCCTCAGCTGCCCCCCCCCGGGGCCGAGCCAGGAGCCGGCCTTGCGGCTGCCTCCCCTCCAGCTGACCCACTCTTTCCTTCGGCAGCGTCTTCGGGCCCCTCAGCCAGTCCCCCGTTCTGCCCCCCTCCAGCCCTGCTGCGGCCTTCGGGGGTAAGTAGCGCTGCTTGGTTTGGGCGGGGGGCTGCGGGCACCCTCAGGGCCTCAAGGGGGTGATGCCCCCTCCTGCCTCTCTCCCGCAGTTCCGACCTGCACCAACCCCTTTGCCAGCCCGGTGGTCTCCCAGCCCACGCTTCCCTCCACCAACCCCTTCCAGACCAACGGCCTCGCCCACGGTAAGCCTCCTGCTCGGGGAGGGGCGGGGGGGCTCACTCAGTTGCACTGGGACAGCCCACCGGGACCCCCAGGCGGCCCTGTCGAGAACGGCACCCCTGGCCGGAGGACCGGCTGACGGTGGCCCCGGTGCTGCCCAGCCGTTGCGGGATGCCAAGGCCCTGGCGGGATGGATCGGCCGCTGCTTAGAAGCCAGCTCTCTTGTGGGGGGGCCTGAAACGAGGGCCGCGAGCCCCTTCCTCTCTTTCTCTCTGGCCGTCCCTGTTCCGGGCTCGAGTGCGAGTCCAAATGCCCCGGGGCCTTGGGGTTTCTCTTAGGGAGAATCGGGGTTCCAGCTGTCCTGGCTTTCAGGCTGAGTTTCATGAGTTTTAGCGGGTCGAGCCATTGAAAAGCTGTGGGAAGCTCCCCGGAGGGAGCCCCCTTTCCTCCAGGGGCCAGTTTAGTGCGAGGGGCTTTGTGAGCCCAGGGGTGCTTGGCCGGCCCCCCCTTGCGGAGCTAAGAGATGGCTGGTGCTGTGGGGGGACCCACAAGGGCAGCAGCGTCCTGGGCCCGGCCCCGAGGGGGAAGGGGGCAGGAGCCCCCAGAGAGAGAGCAGAGCAGAGCCCCCGAAGGCAGGAGGGGAAGCAACGGAGGAAAACTAGTCAAGGAGAGGAGCAACGTGGAATTAAGGAGAAACTTCTTGACTGTGAGGACGATTGACCAGTGGAACCGCTTGCCACCAGAAGTTGTGGGTGCTCCAAAACTGGAGATTTTCAAGCAGAAATTGGACAGCCACTTGTCTGAAATGACGAAGGGTCTCCTGCTGGAGCGGGTGGGGTTGGACTAGAAGACCTCCGAGGTCCCTTCCAGCTCTGTCCTTCCCCGTCCCTTCACTCTGGACCCTCTCCTGGCAGGCACCTTCATGGTCGGCTCTCCTAGCAGCTTCTCGGCCTCCCCCCTCTCCGGCACCTTCGCTTCCCCACTGCAGCAGGAGCCGCTGTTCTTCCCCACACAGGGCGTTGTGGGTCAGCAGCACAACGGGGGTAAGAAAGAGGGAGTGGGCCTTCCAGGGGGGAGGGTGGGGGGCCAGGGCTGTGGGCCTCTTCCCTCTCTTGACCGCCCCCTCCTTGGCTCCAGGGACGTCCTTCGGGGGCTTTCCTGCAGCCCGAGACGGACAGAGGCCGCTTGGACTGCCCGCCGGCTACTCCACCAACCCTTTTGTGGTAAGGGGGCCTGGCCTGCTCCTCCCCCCCCCCGGTGGAAGGGCTCCTCTCTGAGCAGGGGCTTCTGGGGAGGGGTCCGAGAGGTCAGTGGGAGGGTCTTGCAGCCGCAGCCTGTGTCCCTCACCCTTGCTCTATCTCTCCCCCCCCCCCCCCCGCAGAACCCGATGGCCGCATCGCCTTCGCCCCGCTTCGGCCCGGCAAAGCATCCCCCCACCAACCCTTTCTCCTAGCCCCCTCCGGCCTCTGGAGCGGATGGAGACCCTCAGCCCGAGGGGGGGGCTTGTCAGTTCTGCCCAGCAGGGCCTCCATCCCCAGGAAGGGGCCCGCCTCGGAGGAAGCCAAAGGCTGTGCCTGATTGGTCACGTGGGCAGCCGGGGCCCCAGCAGAGGGGGGGTGGGGGGGCAGGATGGGGGGGCAGCCGTGTCCAAAGACACCCTGTGAAGGGCCTCCTTCTCTTCCCCCCCCCCAGCACAGAGCCTGGGTCTGCTGCAGCTTCTTCCCTGGGGGCTCCTCTCCCACCCGGGGGTCTCCAGCAGGTCCTGCAGTTTCAGCCCCGGGGGGCAAGGGGGGGCAATGCAATTGGCCTAATCTATGTGTAGTCTGGTGCCACTTCTCCCCTCTTCAGCCCCTCCCCCCCCTCAGCTGCCTCTCCTCCTCACTCTTGGCTTTTTCTTGCACTAAACCTGGGGGTGGCGGAGTGGGGGGGTCAGTCAGTGGGGGGCCACAGGCCACAGCCCCGAGTGGGCCCTGAAGAGGAGGAAGCAGGGACGGAGCCCCCTCCCAGCACTCTAGGCGCTTTGCAGCACTGGGAGCTGCCCCCTCCCACACATTTCCTTTCCAGAGGGGAGGGACTGCTGTCACGTGCCATAGCCTTTGGAGCATTTGGGGGGGGGGGCTCCCTTCTGCCTGGATGTCCCCCCTCGCCTGCCCCATGGGGGAGCTCTGCCCCAGGGTATGCTCCACGTCTGCCCGCCCCCCACTCACAAAACGCTGCCCTCCAAAGTCTTCCACCCCCGACCCCCCCCTTCTCAATCAGTGCCTGCTGAGTCACGTCCACAAGTGAGATTTGCGCTTTCGGAAGGGCCCCCCCCTCCCCTCCCGAGTCACGCTCTTTGGGGGGGGTTTGGAGAATCCCACTGGGATTTGGCCCCTGCAAGCCAAAGACGCTTGCTTATTTTATGCTTGGGCCCCCCAGCAGCAAAGCCATGCCTGGGGGGGGTGGGGGGGGTGTCATGGCGGGTGCCTCCTTTGCACGTTGTTCCTTCTTTGCAGCATCTCATTCCAGGGCTCCCGGGTGGGGGGGGGGGAGCGGTCTGCTCACCGTCCTCGTTCTTTTGTAGCACCCCCTGCCCCCCCCCCAGTCCTTCCCCTCGCTCCCCCAAAGAAGACTGGAGTTTATATTTTGGAGAAAAATATGGACCTACGTTTTTAAGGCTTATATCTATATGCTCACCAAATCTATATATATATAGAGGACACAAAGCGTGTTGCACTCAAAATGTCTATAGATATCTATACGAGGAGAAAAAAAAAAGTGTATTTAACGACCTGGTGCAGAGGTGTTTCCTTCTTGTGACGGCAAAAGCCGCCACGTGCGTGCGTGCGTGCGTGCTGAGGTTTCCCATGGGGGTGTGTGTGTCAAAGGAAAGCTCACGCACAGAAACACACACACACACACGAGATGGATTGGGGAGCTGGGGATGTGCCCTTTCCAGCCCACCTTCTATGGGGAGAGCGACCCGATAGCCGGGCTGATCACGGCCTGAGTTGGGCCCGGCTGTGCTTCCACAGGTAAATCCCCGTGACGTTGAAGTTGGTATCCTAAGTGGGACCCCGCTGAGCTGGGAGTCCAGGAGGACTTTAAAGAGCTTGTGGATTTCAACTCCCAGAATTCCCCAGCCAGAATTCGGGGGGTTGAAGTCCACAAAAATTGCCCAGGTTGAACGTGGCTGGGGAATTCTGGGAGCTGAAGTCCACGAGCCTTAATGTTGCCAAGGTGGGACACAACACACACACACACACCCTCCACCCCCAGGAGCGGCCACAGCCTGTGGCTATGCTTGCTTGGGACAAGACACGGAAGGCACCCTGCTCTCCCCACAAGGCTCATCGGGGTCCTTCCAAGGAGCCAGGCGGCGCTGCCCAAGGGGGAGGGGGGGCTGGGGCTTTTCTCGCTTCTGGGGCAGGCTCGGCCTCTGCCAGGTGGGGGTCCTGGAGGCTAAGCCAATTGGGGGGGGGTGTCCTGGCCTTCCTTCAGCAGTGGCCCCAGAGCGCCTCTGCTGGAAGGCCGGTGCAGAGGGGCCCCAACCCGGAATTCTGCTGTGGGGGTCCATTGCGAGGGGCCGCCTGGAGGGCGAGGCCAGCGTGGCTCCTGCCCACCCACAGAGACCACTGAGATGCAGAGCCACGTGGGGAGGGAAGAGGCTGTATTTGGGGAGGGGGGCCACGTCCTTCAGATGATCTCGCTGAGCAGGTCGGTGCTGGACAGTGTCAGCCCAAGCAGGATGCCAGAGAGGTGACCGGTGAAGGAGCTCCTGCGTCGGGGAGAGAAACACGAGGACACATTTGCGGCTTTGATCTTGGACCCCAACGCCCCTCTCCCACCCACGGTGGCAGCCTGGAGGCGGCTGTCTTCCCCCCGAGTGGTTATTGCCAACAACTCCCAAGTTTGGGGAAGGGGCGAAGCAGTCGAGGCTCCCAACCCACATCTCTTGAGGTTCCTCAAGTGGCTTAAGTTCTCCCAGCGAAGCAGGCCAGACCCAGAGCTTGGCTCAATTGCCCCTGAATCCAAGTTTAATTTCTTCATTTAGCTGAACGTTTAATTAAACCCCACAAGATCAGCTGCCATAAAGATGGCCAGGAAGCCATCCAGGCCCAGAGGCGTCGATGAATCTACAATGACGTTCCGTGGTCCCCTGTGGCTGCCCGTGAGCGGGGTGGCCTTGAAGGCCCTTCTGAAGACTCGAGGCTGGGAGCAGAGGCCTCCGGGCCCCTCTCACTCTCCTTGGGGGCCTCTGGCCTAGGAGGGCCCTTGGGCGGATGGAAAAGGCCGCTTCTGCTATTCTGGGGAGCTCATTCCCACGAGACGTGGAGGCCACGGAGGTCCCCCTCCATCTGCCTTGGGGCTCAGGGCTGCCTGGCAGGTGGGAGGAGAGGCCTCCGAGCCCCACTCTCCAAGCCTTTTGAGGGAGCAGTCCGGAAGCCCCAAGCTGGTCTCCGTGGCCTGACTAGGGGGGCCCGAGTGTGACCCGCCTGGAGGGCCCCCCGGTCCTTACCTGGGGTAGAAGAGGGCCAGGCCCAGGCACTCCAGAACGCAGAGCCACCTGGTCGTCAGGGTGATGCCTGCAGCCATGGTTGCCACGGGGAAGGCCTCCACCTGCCTGCCCATCGCTTCCAGGGAAAAGAGGACCCCTGCGGTGCACCAGGACGGGGGGGGCCCTGTGAGGCAGGAGGGAAGGGGGCTCCCAACGCCCAGCCCCCCCGTCTGGCACCCACAGCTGGCTCAGGGGCCTCTCCTCACTGGCCAGACTAGCCCCCCTTTATGCCCTCCCGCTCACTCCTGGGCTTCGGAGCCCACCGGGGGAGGCGGCACCTGAGAATCCCACCGCGCAGTGCTCCCGGTACCACGGCTGCCCCGTCACCAGCGCCAGCAGAGAGTTGAGCCCAAGGTGGAGCAGCCCCCCCAGCAGGGCCAGGGCCAGCAGCAGGGCCCCCGTCCGGAGGGTGCCGACCTCCTGCTCCAGGGCCCAGCCCAGCCAGAGGAGGGGGGCCATGTTGAGGAGCAGGTGGGAGAGGCCCAGGTGGTGGAAGGGGGCCCAGAGCAGCCGGCCCCACTGGCCCTGGCCCCACACGGACTGCACGCTCAGGCAGGCCCCGCTGGGGGGGTGGACGGGGTGGCAGAAGAAGGCCACATTGGCGGCCACGAGGGCCAGGGTGGCCCAGGGCACCATGGGGCAGCCTCCCCCCGGCTGGGCAGCCTGGCAAGGGGGAGACAAAGCCTCTGTGACCTCAGGGCTGATGCGACCCCCTTCTTTGACCCTGAGACCCTGCCTCAGGGCTGGGGCCCTCTGAGACGCCTCCCAGGGGCCAAGCACCCTCGGACTGCCAGAGTCCTTGGAAGCCCAGGGCATTAAGGGAGCCCCCTCTTGAGATACTGCCAGGGAGGGGGGGGGTCTTTTGTGGCCTGGCCAGTTACAGCCAGTGGGCCTCTTGAGAAAGGCCCCTGCTGGGGTCCAGTGGGGTGAGGGTGGGGCTCAGTCTGCCTGCCCAGAGCCTCCCCCCCTCAGCCATGCTCTCCTGCCCCCTCAGCCTCAGGAGCCACTTAGTGGTCAGTCTGGGCCTGCCATCCCTAGGAGTCGCCTCTTTCCAAAAAGCAGAGGTGTCACCAGGTGCCAGTCGCCTGTGGACCACCTTCTCCACCAGATTCTTCCACCCGTCCCCTCCCAGATCTTCCCTGTCCCCCCCCCCCGCCCCACTTCCCCACAGGGTACAGGAAGGGAGATCCCAGCTGCCCCTGGGTGAGCGTAATGGACGGTGGATCCAACAGCCACAGCTTGCAGTCAGCCGAGCAAAGCTGGACCCCTTAATTTAGATTTCTGCCCTGGTGACCTCCCCCCCCCCAGCGGGGCCTGCCTCTCTCTCTCTCTCTCTCTCTCTCTCTCTCTCTCTCTCAAATCAAATGAAAGTCAGATCCGAGTTGCCGGAAGCTCGTTTCTCCTGCTGACTGTAATCAGGGCAGTTTCCCCACGTGCCCAGACCACAGCCGGGTGTTTGCCCACAAGCGCGGGGCCCGAGCCGGCAACAGGCCAAGGTTTAGTAAACAGGGCAGGGTTGGGACTCAAAACATCACCCCGGCCTCTGCAGGGGGGTCTCTTGAGGCCACTCGTGTGCGGCGGGGAAGGAGGAGGGTGGCTGAAGGACGCTGTGCCCGCTCACCTTGGGCAGACCATTCTCCATGCCAGGTTGGCATCTCAAGGAGACTCAGGTCCTCCCGTGAATGAACCCCGTGAATGAAACAGGGTTGGCGCTTAGCCAGGTTTTAGAAAGCTTGTAGCCATGTCCGGGCTGACATTGCGTGCCACAGCATGGTGGGGCCCCCTGCGGTGCTGGTAACCCTGATTTATAGCTTAGTGTCTTGTGTGGCTGTGCTTATTCTCTGAAGCCGAAGCAGCCAAAGGAGGCTCAGCTGTCTGTGTATGCCCACAGAGAGCCCTGAAGCTGCTCCAGACCCAAGGCCAGAGGGGGCAGCCCCCAAAGAACCAGCAAATGTCTCCCCCCCACACACACACTCGGGTTGCGTCTGCCGTGCCAGGAGACCTCGGGGCGCGTCTGCTTTGAGCCAACTGACCCGGGGGCTCCCTCTGACCCGGGGGCAAGGAGTGGCGGGCGCTCGGTCTGAGCCACACTCAGCAGAGCCACGACACAGGAACAACACGGCTTCTTAATTTAGGCTCCCCCATCAAGCCCAAGGAGGAGAGCCCCCCAGCCTGCCCCTCGGCAGAGAGAAGGCGGGCAGGGCATGGCAGGGGGCACTTCCTGTTCCAAGCCGGGAAGCCCATGGAGATGATCAGACGTGGGCTCCACAAACCCTTGGAGTGGATTCCTGCGTCCGTGTTCCTCTGCAGCTCTCTCCCCCACCTCCTGGGTGGGTCGCAGCCTCCCCTTCCCCAGCCTGTCTGCCTCCTGAGAGTGGCCCGGCCCCCCCATTGCTGCGGGCACCCGTTGCAGGGCATGAATACAAAGGGGCTTCTCTCGGTGGGAGAAACGTGGGTCCCCCGTTAACCCACAGCCCTTTTACCCTTCGTAGAGTGGGTGGGCCTGAAGCCCCCCTCGACCAAAGGAGTCCTGGGGTGGGAGTGGGGCCTGAACCCCTTGCCCGCCCACCCACCACCACCGGCAAACGAAGGCTGACTCTTCCAAGCTGAGTCAGCCTGGGCGTACTGGGGCTTGGTAGGGTCTGGGCTGGAGAAGGCAAGTCTTCATGGCTGGGAGGGGGCAGACCCCGTGCAGAGAGGCCTTCCTTATCGGGGGCCACTGTTTGCTGTAAACACTGCCCTTCCGTCCTTGGCCTGTCCTTCCCTACCCTGGGGGGTTGGTGAAGGGGGCCAGCCTGCCCCTTCCACTTCCTTCCCCCCCCAGCTGCAGACGGAAAGGTGGGACCCTTTTACACCTGGGACCCTCCAGCCACCATGGGGAGCCTGCCGTCTCCCCTAAATTATTTTTCGTGATTTGCCACATCCAAAATCTTTCTTTCCATTCCTTTTGCAGAGGGGAATTTTCTTGACCGCAGCTGCAGCGGAAAAACAGGGAATTGCAGTTGCTGGGCTGGAGGGGGGGGCAGGAGGCCGTCTGCAGGGCGTCTCACCGGTGCCCTTTGCCAGCTCCCGGCCACAGAGGCCACCCTCCGTGGCTGCCCGGGCAACGCCGCTGCGCCTGCCTCCCTGAAGGCAGGCTGGGCGCTCCCTGCCCTCCTCTCTCTGCTGGCTGCAACAACACAACCCCCAACAACACAACCATCGGCCGCCACTCAGCTCATCTGGGCCTGAACACCCTGCTGGAAAGCTGCCTCCAAAGCGGGGTGCCCAGGCTCCTGCGCCCCCTCCCCAGCTTCCTAGCCTGACCCCCTTTGGACTGGTGGAAGCGCAAGGAAGGCCTTGGATTTCTCCCCCCCCCCCGCTGCTGATTGAAGAGCTGGCTCTTTGGGGGGGGTGGCAACCTGCGTTGAGGCTGGGAAGATCCTTCTGCCCACGGGTCTTGCCACCTTTCATCTTCCATGGATTTTATGGTTATTTTTTTTTATTGTTGTGAGTCACGTAGAGTTTGAATAATCGTATAATAATATCTGGTCATCTTGGTGAGGAATCAGAGTTTGTTGGAAGGATCTGGTCCCTCCTTCTACAATGTAAACAAAAGAAGAGACTGGTCAGCCACCTGTCTGAAACTGTGAGAGGGACCTTGGAGTCCTAGTGGACGATCACTTGACCATGAGCCAGCAATGTACAGCAGCAGCAGCCAAAAAAGCTAACACAATCCTGGGTTGCATAAACAGGCATAAAATCAAGATCACGCGAAGTATTATTACCGCTTTATAAAACCCTAGTGAGGCCACACCTGGAATACTGCAGCCAATTTTGGTCACCACATCACAAAAAAGATGTTGAGAGTTTGGAAAAAATTCAGAGAAGAGCAACTAGGATGATCCAAGGCCTGGAGACCAAAACATACGAAGAACGGCTGCAGGACCTGTGTTTGGCTAGTCTAAAGAAAAGGGGAGACATGATAGCAGTATTCCAGTATCTGAGGGGCTGCCACAAGGAGGAGGGGGTCACGTTGTTCACCAGAGCACCAGAGGGCAGGTTGGAAACTGATCAGAGAGAGAAGCAACCTGGAATTAAGGAGAAACTTCCTGACAGTGAGGACAATTAACCAGTGGAACAACCTGCCTCTAGAAGTTGTGGGTGCTCCATCAATGGAGGTTTTTAAGAAGAGACTGGACAGTCACTTGTCTGAGATAGTATAGGTTCTCCTGCTTGAGCAGGGGGCTGGACTAGAAGACCTCCGAGGTCCCTTCCAGTCTATTCTGATGGATTGATTAAAAGCCCTTTCTGACTCATCCGACCTGCTTCGGATATCAGGGAGCAGAGAAGCGGCGAGACCACAGGGCAGGCCATCCTCGGGCATGGAAGCTCCCTCGGCCCGGCCCACCCTGCGGGGTTGTTGTGCCATCAGAGGAAGCAGCAACTCTCCAGGCCTCCGAATGAGAATCCGGAACCGGGGGAGGCTCACATTACAAGCTCCTGAACTCGGGTCTCCGGCGGCCCCTGCCGCACCACCGCCCCGCCCCGCCCCTCCCGCCCGCAGACGCGGAGCCCGCGGCCGAAAGAGGCGCCCGGGGGCGGAGGGGGAGGGGGGAAGGAGGCCGCTCCCGATTGGCCGGGCCGTGGCTTCAGCTGGCCGAGGAACCGGGGCCGCTTCTGATTGGCCGGCAGCGACGACGCCCAAGCGCGGCTCTCACCGCCACATCCCCACGCCCACGCGGGGGGGTTGCTGCGCCGCTTTCCCCTCCACGGCCCCGGGACAGGCAGGCCGGGCGAAGCCGCGGAGCCGGTAGGAGCTTCGCGCAAAAACCACCCGCGTCAATTCGGGCTGGCTGTGAGCAACGCCGGCCGCCCCCTTTCCCGGCCCCCGCTCCCCGTCTGCACGGCGGGCCGAGTCGGTGTCCGAACCGGGGGCAAGAGGGGAGCCCGGCGGGGGCTGCGTCGGGGACGGCCCTGCCCGGGTGGGAGGCGCGGCTGCCCCCAGACCCCCCCTTTACCCCGCGGCTCCTTCCTGCCAACCGCTCAACTCCTTAAACCGAAGTAACTCGAGTCCCGCCAGCGGGGCCGTTCGCGCCGAGGCGCGTGGCCGCGAGTTCCGCACGACCAGAGGGGTCGCCAAGCGGCTTCGCGGTTGGGCTGGTCCCCGATCCGAGGCCGTCGGGCGGACTCGCCATCCCAGGTCTCGGGGGGGGGCACGACCCCGAAAGAGGCTCCGCGGGCGTTCCAGAAGCCCCGTGGGAGGAGTCGCTCTCCTTCCGGCAGGGAGGCGTGGGAAGGCCGAGCGCCGCTCGCCCGGCCGCTTAGGGATGCTCGCCGCTACTCCGGAGCCCCCCCAGCTCGGCAGAGAGCGCGCGAGGTGCCAGTCGGGCGCGGACCCGGGCAGGTGGGTTCACACGACGCGCCAAGCACGATGCGGGTTGGCTTCGCGGCTTGCCCAACCAATCCCGCCTCCTCGGAACGGCGGCCGGGCCGGCGCCTTGCGCGCAGGGAGGGGAGGGGGCGCCCACTCGCGTCCCGGGGAGGGGGCGCTAGGACCGCGGCGGCGGCGGCGGCCCGCCCGGGCTGCGGCAGCGCTGTGTATAAAGTCGGCCCGGGGGAGCAGGGCGGGTCGGCGGCGCCCGCTCGGCCCTCCGCCTCCCGCAGCCCCGCGCGTGCCCCGGGCCCTCCGCTGCTGGAGGCGCCGGAGGAGCCAGCCGCGCAAAGGTCGGTCGGTCGGTCGGGGTGGGCGCCGGGGCGGAGGACGGGCTTGGCGGGAGGCGGGGGGCTCCAAGTGCTGCTGCCGGCCTGGCGGGTCCCGCGGAGGTTTGGCCGGCGGGGCGGGTGAGCCGCGAGTCGGGGCGGGGGGGACTGCGCCGTCTTGCCTGCCACGCCGAGCGGCCCCTCCGCCTGGCCGGCCGACTTTGGGCGCGGGAGAGGCGCGCTGGTCCCCTCCGCAGCCAGAGGTGGGTTCCGCGCCCCCCGACGCCGCCTCCCCGCGGCCACTGTGGGGCCCCGGAAGCCCGCGGGGAGAGCCCGGAGTCGGGTTTCTGCGCCGCTCCGCTCCCTTTCCGGGCCGGCTTGCAGGGCTGCCCCTTTTATTAGTCGGAAGAAAAGGGGGGGTCTCCCTTCCCCCCCCCCCCTTTGGCGAAAGGGCGCTTAGACAGACGGGGCGGCCCCGAAGGGCCTCGGCCGGCCTCTCCGGAGGGATGCTAAGCGGGTCCCCGTGGCCAGAGAGCCGCGGGTGACATTTTGCCTCGAAACTCCCGGCTGGCCGAGTCCTCTCCGTGAGCGGCCTTGTGACGCGGCCGAGACCCCCCCCCCGCTTCTTTTCTTTTTGCTAAGGACTTCCGTGAAACGCGCGCTGAGGTTTGGCCGAACGTCGCACCTGACCTGGTTTCCCTTCTGCCCTTTTCCACCAGGGATTCCGCGCCCTGAAAAACTGGATTTTTCGCTCCTGGGCGCAGCTCCCGCAGGGAAACGGGCGCCGGAGCCGGAGCCAGCAACGCTCTTCTTAATGGCTGCTGAGTTTATCAACTGCAGACGACCGCATGGAAAAGCTGGGACGGCTGATATTTATTTTTCTGCCTTTTTTTTTCTTGCCCTCCGCTCTGCGTGTGACTTTTATTAAATTCGAACTTCTTGCAATCCAAGGAAACTTTGGAGCAGCGACGAAGAACCTCCGCCGCAGACTAAGGGCGTAAATCCGGCCTTGTGGGAAGATCCCTGGGCAGCTGCCACGAATTGGGGGGGGGGGGCTTTGGCAGGTCCCCCAGCCGTCCTGGAGTGTCGGGTTTTCTTTTTCTTTTTGCGAGCTCCTTGAATTGAGGGGACTGTGCTGGGGAGCTGTTTTTCCCTCTGGCAAGAGAAACGGGAAATAATTTCCTGGCATAGAAGCGAGGAGGAAGGCAGCTGTGAGCACCTGAGATTTGTGCAGCGAAGCTGAGGTGGGTGGAAGGAAGCGGAGGGGCTCTTCCGGGGCAGAGGAGAGCCGAGCCCCCCCCCCTTCTTGGTGTTCTGGGCACCCACAGGTGGTCCTCAGCGTACGTTTCTGGGCAGACCTTTCCTGCGTGCCCCCCGACGCAGGGCCCTTCTGCTCTGGGCTGCCCAAGAGGGATGCAGAGTGGCTGCCCCCCTGGGCTGACAGCCCCCCTGGCTTCTCCCTCCACTTGGCTCCCCCACGATGGACCCTGGAAACGACCCCCTCCTCTTTGCCGACATCCGCCTGTGCGGGTACCTGCGCAAGCAGAAATCCCGCCATCGCCGCTACTTCGTGCTGTGCTGTGGGGGGGAGCGAGGGCCCCCCCGACTGGAGTATTATGAGAACGAGAAGAAATTCCGGGCCGGGGGGCTCTGCTCGCGCCCCAAGAAGACCCTCCTCCTCGGGGACATGCTGACCATCAACAAGCGCGCGGATGCCCGGCACCAGCACCTGATCGTCCTCTGTGGGCGTGAGGGCACCTTTGGCGTGGCTGCAGAGAGCGCCGAACAGCAGCAGGCCTGGTACCTGGCCCTGGTGGAGCTGCACGGCAAGGGTGAGTCGGGGGGGGGGAGCGGAGGGTTGCCCAGGAGGGCCCCGGCAGCCCCTGGAAGAGCCAAAGTTGCCCTCTGGGGGAGACTGAGGGATGCGGCACCCATCAGCCCTCTGGCACAGCTGTAGCCGTGCTAACCAGGATGAGGGGCATTGTGGTTGAGCGTGCAATCCACGGGGATCCTCCCCTCCTGGGACGGGCTGTCTGCTCACGGCCAGGATGCTCCCCACACCCTCCGCTGGGGCTGAGTCCAGATGTTCTTCTTGGCTGCACTGTTGCCCCCTTCCTGGCCCCTGGGGGCCCTCTGAGGAGGGCTGATGCCAGGAGCCCCCCCCCAGATATTGGTGGCTACTGCATGGCTGGAGTGCATGTGGGGAGGCATAGCAACAAAGCTGCTGTGCTACAGATATGGGAACCCAGATCCCATCATTCCCCACCAGGCTCCTGGCTTTACTGGGCCTCCCTCCCAGCACTTCCTTACCAGAAGGACCTGGCCAGACCCCCAGGGGGCCTCAGTGCTGGGAAACCCCCCTTCCAGCTGCCTCTGGAGTGCCCGTCCTTCCCCCCCTCCTGGGTCCTCCAGGGGTGCTTATAATTCAGGGGAGCCTCTCAACATCTGGACCATCGTCTCTGCCTCCCCCGAGTCTGCTGGGGCATCCGGTTGTCAGCTGTGGGAGCAGAGGCCCTCGGTGGCCCCTGACCGCATGGAGACCCCAAAGCCCTCCCATGCCCATCTGTGGAGGAGGGGTTTGGCACACTGGAGCCAGATTCGGGGAAGGCCTGTTAGATGCTGGAGCAGGCCGCCCCGTCCGCCGGGAAGGCCGCTCTGCTTTCCCTCTGCCTGCCTCGGGTGCTGGGCTGGCCGGTCTCGCTGCAGCCGCCCTGGGAGAAGCTCCGCGCACGGCAGCCGAGAGCAAAGGTCCCTTCCCGACCTTTGGGCGAGTCGGCCCCACGCCCAAGTCGCTGCTGTGCCCGGGGTGCTCCAAGGAGGAACTGGCACGGCTTCCGTGGCCAGGCTTGGAAGGGGCCCAGGCTCTCGGCTGCCAGAGACAGGCCGGCTGCAGGGAGGAGGGGGGGGGACCTGGACTTTGCTCCAGCGAGGCTGGACTGCTGCTGGCCACCAAGTCAGAGGCCTCCCTTGGCCGGCCACAGCTTCTGTCTCGGTTCCCTGGCCAGCAGCCACCCGCCCCCTCTTGCTGGTGTGCTGCCTCTGTATGTGTGGGTGTGTGTGTGTTGCTCATGTGTACACCCAGGCACAGGTAGGGCTGAGTACAGGGTGTTCTATTCTGGGAGAGCAGGGGAGGGGGAAGGGAAGGAGGGGCAGGGCTGAGCCTCCCAGCAGCTCCCAGAGGCTGCCGTGTGGTGAAGATGCTCTGGCTGCCCCTTGTCCCCCACGGGCCCCCCCCATGGGCCCCCTTCTGCCTCTCCCCCCTGCCCCCTTCCGCCTCTCCCCCCCTGCTCTGCTGCTTCCCGGAACCAGCTCGCTCACTTGCCAGGCAGTCATGCAGCCCTGAGGTCTCCCTGGCAACGGCCCCTCCCCCTCCCTCCAGGTGCTCGGAGGGACAGCTTGCTGGGGGTGCTGGGCTTCCGCCCCCCTCGGTGCTGCTCCTCCCTTCCTTGGATGGGGAGGGGGGGCATCTGCTTCGGCTCCCTTGGGGGGCCAGATGCTCGCCATGCTTTCTTGTACAGCCACTCAGAGCGTCTGGATCCCGTCTGGTGCCTCCTCTGGATAGGTTGGCCGGGCATGGAGAAGACGTGGGGTGTCCATCCCTCCCCCAAGCTTAAGAGGGTCCCCGCCTTCCCAGCCCCCTCGGGCCCACCTCTCATGCAGGCCTTTGCTCCTCGTAGGCACAGCCCCCCTGGAGGGGGACGGCGAGGCGGCCCAGCCCAGCCCGGCCTTCAAAGAAGTCTGGCAGGTGAGCCTGCGGCCGAGGGGCCTGGGCCACTCCCGGAACCTGGCCGGCCTCCACCTCCTGTGCCTGGCCGAGAAGACGGTCAGCCTGGTGAGGCTGAACTCGGACGAGGCCGCTCTGGTCCTGCAGCTGCTCAACATCCGGCGCTGCGGCCACTCGGAGAACTTCTTCTTCATGGAGGTGGGCCGCTCGTCGGCCACGGGGCCCGGGGAGCTCTGGATGCAGGTGGAGGACCTGGTGGTCGCCCAGAACATGCACGAGACCATCCTGGAGGCAATGAAGGCCCTCAGCGAGGACTTCCGGGGCCACGGAAGGGCCCAGGCGCTGCCTTCCACGCCCATCTTGGTGCCGGCACGCCGGCAGTCCCACAGCAACCCGCCGCCTGGCCAACGGGCCTTCCCGTGGAGGAGCTGCTCCGAGGGGGGGACGCCTTCTTTGGGTCGTGGCCCCACAGGGGCCTCGGGGCAAAAGAAGTCAGCAGCAAGGAAGCCGGACTCCCTGAGCGACTACAGCGCCGTGTCGTCCGACGAAGGCGGCTCCAGCCCGGGGGAGCTGCGGCCCCCCAGCACGCCCGACGCCCTGAGCGCCATGGTGGTGGACGGGGAGCTGGACTACATCAGCATGGGCCAGCGGGCCTCCCCCGAGGAGACCGGCCTGCCGAAGTGGCCCTTGGGAGGCCTGGCCAGCAAGCGGGCATCTCTGCCCCCGCTGGCGCTGGGCAAGGGCACCCCCGGCCTCCTGCATCGCAGGCACAGCGCCAAGCCTGCCACGGTTTCGGCCAGCTACCCCGAAGGACTGAACCTGCAGGGCAGCGATCCCGGGTACATGGCCATGCTGCCGGGGGCGGCCCTGAGCCCCGAGGAGCAGGACTACGTCCCAATGACGCCCAGCAGCATCTCTCCCCTGCGGGAGAGCGGGGGGTACATGCTGATGTCTCCCAGCAGGAGCTGCTCACCGGACGGGATGGGCCAGTGGGCCGCGGGCGGCGGGGAGAGCAAGTCCCCAGCCGGGCAGGAGGCCCCAGACGCCCCCGTGGAGTACAGCCTGCTGCTGCCTCTCCTGGGCCCCCCTCCACTCTTCTCCCCGCCACACTCCTCCAGGTGTGGCCCCAGAGCCCCTTGGCTCTCCGCTGGGCCCCGCTGCCTGTCCTGCTCCTCGTCCACCAGCTCGGAAAGCCTGGAGGAGGCTGCCCCCTCCCCCCTCGGCCTGTTTGCTGACCCGCCCGGGGGTGCCAAGGCAGCCGCATCTTGCTATGTCAACCTGGCTCTCCGAGGGATGCCGGCTGATGCCAGCCAGGCGCCAGCGCCTGAAGGCCCCACCGAGCTGGCGCCTGCCCCCCCGTTTGCGAGGTGCCGCTGTGAGGCTGAGGGGAACGCTGTCCTCCTGGACCCGGCCCCAAGGGAGAGAGGGCTGAACTACATCGACCTCGACCTGGCCATAGAGGCTGCCCAGGGCCGGGCCCTCCCTCTGCACCCGTCTGCTGGCCCCTGCCAGGCGGGACCACCCCACAGCTACGCCAGCATCGACTTCCAGCGCCTGCGGGAGCTGCTGGGGCCGGAGGCCAGCCCCCAGGGGCCTGCAGGTAACGGAGCGAGTGGGGCTGGCTTGGGCTAAACCTGCTGACCCGCAGCACCTCCTAGTGGGGCCTGGATTCAAGTCTCCGGGCATCCGGCTGCGATGGCTGAAGAGCTCCAGGCCTCCCTGGCTTTGGGCACTTTGGGACCCCCCCCTGCACAAGTCATTGGGGGGAAGCCCCTCCTAGGCTAGACTGCTGGGCTGGGCAGCCATGGACCAGGTTGCCAGCCCCCCCTTGGGTGCGCTGAGGGAGCCTCCAGGGCAGGATCCAGGCCCCTTCGCACAGCCCCCTCCCCTGGCTGGCTAAGGCGGTCTGGGGGGGGAGCAGGGGCTGCCTACCACCGAATGTACCCTCCAGGCAGAAGAGGCTTCCTCAGGTGGGGGGGGGGGTCTTTTAGGGTGCCACCGAACTTCCTGGGCACCAACCGGCCCGTCCAGCTGTTAGGAAACGGGGTGGGTGGAAGGCAGGGGCTGGGCTGGTGGGGCAGGTGTGCCAAGCAGAGGGGGGCACCCCAGAGACAGCTCCGCGCCCTCAGCCCTGCGGAATTGCCCATGGCCCCCCGATGGGGCCCTCCTCCTGCGCTGGGGGCCATTTCATGCCACCCCTCCCCCTTGCTTGGCCAGAGCGAAGGTTGTGGGGTCTTCAGAAATTCCCAGCCGTTCACTTTTAGGGGGGAAAACAGCGTTTCTGAAACCACCCTTCTGGCTGCTTTGTGTCGGGCCTGTGCAAAGTGCCCCCTGAGGGTGTGCAGAGTGCCTTGCCCAAGCAACGGGCGTTTCCCAGTTGCTGGGCTTTCAGATGTTGTGGTTTTTTAGGGAATGTGAGGCTCAGGCAGTTTCCTTTCCTTGTGGGACCCCTGTCGGCTCCACCAGCTGCCCCAGACATATTTGAGGGGGGGGGGGATCTGCCGCAGTCCACCTTGCCCCACATTCACATGGATGGGGCAGAAGGGCTGGTGAGCGGGTCTCCCTTTTTCCCCCCTGGCAAACTTTGTTGTCTGGAGTTGGGTGTGTCTGGCCGGAGCGCCTCTCCTGGGGGGGGGTCAGCCAGCTCAGCTGGGCTGTCGGGCAGTCCAGTCTTGTCCACCTATGCCAGGGGTGGGCAACCTTGGCTCTTTTAGGACTCGTGGACTTCAACTCCCAGAATTCCTGAGCCAAGGTTGTCTACCCCTGACCTATGCACTTGCAGAGTTAGGGGAGGGTCTCCGGGGAGGGTCTGTGCTGGGAATCCCAACTTTCCTGAGCGTGAGGCTCTCCATTTGAGCCAACCCAGAGCTGGTTTTTTTTTTTTAACGTTTTAACTTCATTTGTTCAATTATTGCCCAACCTTTTGATGTTTTTAATTATTTTTATGTCAGGATTTGTGACGTCGTAAGCTGCCCAGATTCACTTCATAGTCACGAGGGGTGACCCGTAAATTTAATGAAATTAATAAAAACAATAAAAACAAAATAAAATACATAGTCCTCAACTTACAGCAGTTCATTTAGTGACTGCTCTAACAACAGCACGGGAAAAAGGGACTTATGACCGTTTTTCACACTTACGACCGTTGCAGCGTCCGCTGCGGTCACGTGATCAAAATTCAGACACTTAGCAACTCACATTTACGACGGTCGCAGTGTGTCCCGGGGGTGTGTGTGTGTCACGTGATCCCCTTTTGCGACCTGCTGACCGGGATTCACTTAACGACCGGGTGACTAACTGAACAACTGCAGTGATTCACTTAACGACCGTGACGAGAAAGGTTGTAAACTGGGGCAAAACTCACTTGTAAGAAATGACTCACTTAGCAACCTAAACCTTGGGCTCAATTGTGCTCATAACTTGAGGACTACCTGTATTGCCAAAATGTTTTGATGCTTTTTTAAGTTTTTAACGGTTTTATGTTTTATGACATTGCAGGCTCTCCTCCTTTCCTTCCGGAATTCTGACCTTCTGGCCAAGGCATCGGATCGCCTCCCCCCGTCTCCCTCTGGGGCTGGACAATGCTGTTTCCCCTTTCTTGCCCCCCCACCCCAGGCCGTGTGGCGATGCCAAGTTTGGGGGGGGTGCTGCTGCCCCTCCCCCAGAGGACTCCTGCGATGCTGTTCCTGTGCCTCCTGTACACCAAAGATGAACTGGGGGAGGGGGGGTGTCTGGCCCTGGGTTTCGGGGTGTGCAAAGAGGGGGACGACCCCTTCCCTGTTGCTGGGAAGGACGGAAAGGGACGGATTTGCTTCCGGGACCCTCTGTGTTTGAAAGCAGCCGTGGTTTTGTGCCTTGGGACCCCCTCCCCACCGGGCCCCTCAGACTTGTAACCTCGGTACGCCCTGCACACACACCCTGAAATATACACCCTGCATTCACGTGCAAGGCTGGTGGGCCCCCCTCCCCTTTTGCTGCTGCTGCTGCTGCATTTTGCACAGGCCCAGCCCCACCGGTGTCTTTGGTGGGCGCAGACCCCCCCCCCCAATTGTCTGGGCTGGCCAAAGAGGCTGTGCTCCGTTCAGTGCTTTCTGGCCTTTAAAATAAAAGATATTTTTAAATATGGAAGAAAAAGGCTGGAGTCTTGATGTCTCTTTCCCCCCCCCAAAAAACCCACAATTGGGTAAAAGCTCCTCCTTGTCCCTCCGTGCAGACCCTCCGCCAACACTTCCGTGGTGGCTGGGAGCCAAGCAGAGCGCGGTTTGCACCCAGAGCCCCCCCCTCGCGCTCCTCGGGTCTGGCAGAATCGCCCGGAAAGCTTGCAAGGTTTTAAATCCCCGCTGCGCCCCCCCCCCCAAAGTAGAGCATCACGTCGCTTTGCAAAGGATGCTGGAGCAACAGTGCGATGATCCCCAGTTGCCCGTTTTCAAATTCACGGCTGTGCGTTCAATAGAAATCCTAGTTTAAGGCACGTGGGCGTGTCTGTATGTGCCACTGTGCTGGGGAGGGGAGATTCCGTGTGTGTGTGTGTCTGTGTGTGTGTGTGAGAGAGAGAGAGAGAGGAGGGAGCAGCCACGCCAGGGCCCCCATTCAGAGAGCCAGCTACTTCTTCCCCTTCGTCCAGGGGTCACAAGGGCTGCCCACGTTTGGCCAGCCTCGCAATCCTGGGTGATGGATCCCCAGCCGGACTTCTCCAAGCACGGAGCAGATCCGCCCCTTTTCCTCGTCCCGGGGGCCGCTGGACCCGTTGCCCCCCCCCCGTGGCAACCCCCAAACTACCCCAGGATGGTGGCGGGGGATGCCCAGAGCCTGGAACTCTCCACCATCCGATTCCAGGAAGAACAAACTCTGCTGAGTCGGACTGAGGCTTACCCACCTGGCTGGCTGGGGGCGTCAAACAGTTCAGGGGGTCCTTGACTTACAGCCGTTCGCTTAGTGACGGGAGATTACGAAGGCACTGAAAAAAGCAACTTCACAACCATTTTTCAAAGGACCGTTGCAGCATCCCCTTGTGGTCATCTGACCAAAATTCAGAGGCTTGACCACTGGTTCCTGTTTATGACGGTCGCAGTGTCCCGGGATCCCCTTTTGTGACCTTCCGACAAGCAAAATCAACGGGGGAAAGCCTGATTCGCTTAACAACCATGTTGCTCACTTAACAACCGCAGCGATTCCCTTAACAATTGGGGCAAGAAACGTCGTAAAATGGGGCAAAGCTCTCCAATTGACTCGCTTAGCAACAGAAATGTTAGTCTCAACTGCATGGCTGGCTCAGGAATTCTGGGAGTTGAAGTCCACGAATCGTAAAAGAGCCAAGGTTGCCCACCCCTGCTCTGGGCCCAGCCCCCCCCCAGCAACCCTCCAGAGTGACTGACAGGGGTTAGGGGTGCCGGGAGACAGAGGGCCCACCCCCGTTGCCCGGCGACCACCGGGGGGGTTCCGGAAGGCGGCTCAGAACAGCCGCCCGAGGCTCTGTGCGTGGACACCCATGGGGCGAGCGGCTGGCTGGGCTGTGGGGCTCCTGATGAACTGCACTCTGTGGCGCCTGGGCTGGTCGCAGCGGCCCGGCTGGTACTACGGGGGTCTGGAGGCCCCCTTTGGGAAGACCCTCGACCCCTCCCAGATGCCCGGGGGCTTCGCCCTCAATAGCCAGGCGCTGCTGTGGTATGCCTACTGGGTGATCGTCAGCATGCTGGCCGTGATTGCCGTCTCCTCCATCGGCCTCTTCCTGCAGCAGTTCCTCCGCGCCCAGCAGGTGAGGCCCTGGGGGGGGACGAGCACCCCCCCAAGCCCCGCGGCATCCATCCCCTGGCCCAGAAGCCCTGGACATCTAGATGGGTCAGAGCAGGGCAGGGTCCCTTGCATTGCCCAGGCCTTTCCTGCACCGAGACCCCCAGCGGGGGGGAGCAGCCCCCCTGCAGACTAGAAAGGGGGAGCTGAGCTTTGGTGGGATTCAGTTCAGGACCCCCAAGAATCTCCCCAAACCTCCAACCTCTTCAGTTCTGTCAGCAGTCTTGTTACATTCAAAGGAAAATTGGCTTGTGGAACTCCTTGCCTCATGAACCTCTCCCAACTCCCTTTCCATTGTTCTCCCTCTGGGTCAAACTTCTGGGCTGCCCATCTCTGAGGCTCCTCTGGCTGCTTTTGCAAAGTTAAAACAGGCACATCAAACCATGATTAGATTTCTATGTGGCACCTCCTGCCCCCCCCGAAACCCCCACTGACTCCTGGAGAAAACGAAGGTTTTAAGGCGTACTTGGAGGCGGGCAGCGTAAGGGCCGCGTGGGTCTCGGGGGAGGAGGGGTCCAAAGGGCAGGGCCACCACTGACCAGAGCCCCCTGGCCACGGCAGCCCCTTCCTCAGCTGCAGCCTGTTCTTCCTCAGAATCCAGGAAAAGCGGAGGCGACATCCCGGCGAGCAGACCCGGAAGAGGCTGCTTTGATGGAGGCACTGCACCTGTTGGATGCCGTGATGGAGAAGACATGGCGCCACCTGCACCGGCTGGAGAGGCGGCGGCGGAGCCGCAGAGGGACGTGATCTCCGGGCAGGACGGAATAAAGAGGCCCCCGGACACCGCTGGCCCCATGGCGCTCGTCTCTCCTACCTGTCCAAAGGGGGCGGGGGCTGCATTCTGTGGTCCTGCCCACCCCTTGCCAGTAGCAGCCCTGTTGGGGGGGGGAGCAGCCCCTGCATCACGGGGCCCGGGCCAGGGTCTCCAGCAAGCAGGAAAGGGGGTCAACTGATGAGGGTCCTGAATCCGTGGGGCACAAGGCAAAAGCCATTTCTCAAAGGCAGTGTGGCCTAGGATTGCAAGGAGCCCCAGCTGGGGGTCTTCCCCCCCCCATAGGGGGAACTTGTGACTTTAAAGGGGGAGCAGCTCCTGGGGTGACTTGGGGCTGTTCAGGGAGACAGGGACACACAGTTTCCCCTCCATGCTCCAATTCCCGGGCCCTTGTGGGGCTCCCCAAGGGTTAAATGAATTTGCAGTGGGGCCACAGGGGATAAGGCTGGGAAGAAAGTGGTGGTGGGGGCCCCACAAAGCTCTCTCGGAATGGGGGGAGCGTGATGCAGCTTTTATTGGGGAGGGGCTGACCAGAGTTGCAAAGTGGCTGGGCCCAGAACGGCTACGAATGGGATCTGTCCTCCCCAGAGCCCTCTACAGGGGCCCCCCTATAGCGGGGAAGGAGGCCCAGCTCCATGGCTTGGCCAGGCCAAAGTCCAGCTCAAGACCTGGAAGGATGAAACTTAACTTTATTCTGACTCTGAAGCCTCGGAAGCTGGTCAGGTTCCCCAAACCAGGTCTCCACCTTGGCAACTTTAAGCCTTGTGGACTTCAACTCCCAGAATTCCCTAGGCTGGGAATTCAACGTCCACAAGGCTTAAAGTTGCCAAGATTGGACACCTCTGATGTAGACAAAGGACACAGCACAGAAAACTAGGTGTGTGCGTGTGTGTGTTTGTGTCCCAGAAGCTCTCAAGGGTCCCTCTGCTCGGCCCCACTGTCGGCCTGGGGTGCCGCTGGCAGCTCCAGAAGGGCCGCGACGGCCTGCAGCTCCTCGCTGGAGAACCACCGTCTCCTGGTGCAGAGGCCGGGAGCAGGGGGGCTCTCCCGGGGGGCCATGATGGGGGCCGGGGTGTCCAGACGCAGCCGGGGGAGGACCTGGGGGGAGAAAGGCAGGGGAGAGCTGCCCCACAGCCCTTCCTGCATGCCGGGCAGCCCCAGCTCAGAGAGGGCAGGGGGGCACGGCAGAGCCGCGGTGGGGGGCTTGATGAGCCCCAGAGAGGCAGACGCTGCTCTCCCTGCCCCAAAGCCTCAGGGCCCCCTCCCCAGCAATGGGTGCCTTCCTTGGCCCTGTTTGCTGCCCCCTCTAATCCCCCCCACCCCGGTGGGACCTACTTCCAGAGAGCAGCAGGACAGCCAGTTGTATATCCGGGATCCGGGGGGCTGGGTGGCGTCCGTGTAGAAGAAGCTGCTGCAGTCCAGGAAGGGCGGGGGTCCTTGCAGGGAAAATGGGGGGGGGTCATCTCAGAGGGGTTTTCGGACTGAGCCTCTTGGAGACCGGAGGGGACACACACACACGTCCACATGCTGGGAGTTGAAGTCCATCCACCTTCAAGTGGCAAGGGACCCCTTCCCCGCAGGGGAAACCCCCTCCCTCCCTCTAGTGTGGGCCCAAACAAGCTGAGGTCCCACCTGCCACCTGCCATGGGTCAACTGCTCCTCCCCCAGCGGCTGCCACATCCCCTGCCCCCACCAGGCCAACCCCCCTCCCCGTTGTGGCAGGAGGACCCCGCCCAGCAGCCCCTCCCCAGACTCCCCCTCCCCCGCCCTGCCCCTCACCTGCTTCCCATGCTGGGCCTTCTGGAGGGGGGTGCCGGGAGCCACGGCTGCAGCCCCAGACAGCGGAGTAGAAGGGCTGGAAGGACGGATGGCAGAGGGTCCGGCAGGAGCCCAGGCAGCCTGAAGCACCAACCAGACCCAGGTCAGGCTTGGGGGGGGGGAGAGAAGGCGCTGGCTGCCCCCCCCTACGGTGTCTGGGGCTGCAGTGGGAGGCTGGCCTGGAGGGGCCCGCAGCCCTTCGAAGGAAGGAGCACCAGAGGGCAGGTCCCTCTCTCCGCTGAAGGCGGGCACACGAGTGGAGCACAGGGTCTGACCCTCCTCAGGGCTCCCCACTTATAAAATGGTGCAGCCCCCCCTGCACTCGGCGCATCCCAGCCCAGCTGCCATCCTGAAACAACAACCCTGTTATGTGGACCAAGCTGGGAGGCAGGGAAAGCTCTGCTGGCTGCTGGGGACAACAGTGAAGCCCAAGAGGCCCTTTGTGAGGTGCCCATGAGGGAACCTGCATGCTGTGCCCCCAAACCTGGTCCCTTGGATCCGCCCCTGCCCCACTGGCCCCTCCAGCCCACCTGCTCAGCCCGAATCCTGCAAAGGACCACGGGCAGGAGGCTGCCCACTGCAGCAGGGCTGGATCCTGGCGCTTATGGGGGGAAGGGGGGCCGGGCGTCCCCTCCTGCCACCCTCCCCTGCTGTGGCTCCCCAGACCGACCTGCTCTCCCCTGGGGTGGGTGTGGGGCGAGAGGAGGAGAGGAAGCCGGCTGATGTAGAAGGCAGGACCAGCAGAGCATCAGGCCTTTCGGGGGGAGGGGGGGGCTGGCAGAGGAAGGCCGCTCCTGGGCCCTGGCACTCTGCGCGGGCAGGACCCTCCCTCCGGCTACGAGGGCCACATGTCCCCCCCTCATCCTCCCCTTGATCAGTGCCCGTATGAGCCCCACCCTGACCAAGAACCCAGGAGAATCCCCGCCCCAAAGGGCTCCCAGGCCACAAACCCCACTTCGCCCACAGCCCCACTCACCGGCTCCCGGACCCTGCCACTCCGGATCCCTTCCTGCCAGGTGTGGGCCCTCCGTCTGGGTTGGGGGAGCTCCTGTCACCTCCTCCTCCTCCTCCTCCTCCTCCTCTCCTAAGCCCCCAAATTCCTCAAACATTTTTGCAAGCCTGCAGGAAAGCAGCAGGGATTCACCCAGTTTCCTGCAAAGAGATTTTTTGGGGGGGCACCTTTGAAGGCAAGGGGGGGGCAGGGCAAGCAGGAAGGAGGGTTCAGCATGTCGGGGGGGGGGTGTCCTTTCCTGCATGTCCCACAGAAGCAGGGATGCATCCAGGGACTGCAGGGGCCCTTCCCTTGGGGCAGCGGCAGCACCCATCCAGAAATCCAGCCCATTTTTAACACACACACACACCACACACGCCAGTTGCGCCCCCCCCCCCCAGAAAAGCAAAATCTCAGCTCTCTCTGGTCAAAGGAGAAACACTACTTGACAAGCACATTTCCTCATGAACTCACTTCTCTAGAAGAGGGGGCTTTATTGATGTTTTTTTAAAATCTAATTGTTTTTAATTTTCCTTCTTTTAGACCAGGGGTGTCCAACCTTGGCCAGGTTAAGACTTGTGGACTTCAACTCCCAGAATTCCCCAGCCAGTGGACGTCCATGCCTTAAGGGGGCCAAGGTTGGACCCCCATCCAGGGCTCCTTTAGAAAACTAGAAGGAAAATCGACGGGCCCCGCCGGTCCTTTGACTTAGTCCACCTTTTCATCGGCAGAAGCTCCCCGTGGGGCCCGCGGGTACCTGGCAGGCCTCCGAAGCGCCCTCCCCACCCGCAGAAGACTCTTTAGGGACCCCCCCCCCCGCCGTCTAGGAAGGCGAACTCTCCAGAATGAACATGAACAGAAAGAGCACCAGGAGGCAGGTTCTCCCCCCCCCCCCCCGCAGCAGAGCCCAAGGGTAGCAACCCCCTTTTCATGTCTCCCCCAGAAACACACCCAGAGGGCGTGACGGGGGGGGGGGGAGAAGCGGCTTTTGCACCCTGACCAGCAGCGCATCCATGAAAGGGGATAATACCTCTTGGAGGCTGCAGCCTCGTGGCAGGGAGTTCCACGGCCCCCGTCCAATATCCTCGACAATGCTTATACTCTGGACTCCACCCCACTCCCGCCTCCCAAACGCCGGAGCGTCCCTGCGGGCGGGGGCTCCTCCTCACGCCCGCCTGCTTTCTCTTGCGCGCTCCGCGCAGGACGGAGCAAGCGCGCCCCGCCGTCGCGAGAGTCAGAGCGGAAGCCCGGAAGTTTGCCGCCGCGGCCCCCGCGCAGCCACATCCAACCCCGCGGAAGCCCCACGTCGGGCGCACCCCTCGCCCAGGACCCCCGGCCGGTCGGGGACCCGCGCCGCTTCCAGAGGCGGCCTGAAGGGAAGACGAACTCGGCCCCTCTGCTACTGGCCGTCCCGCGAAGTCCGACGGGGGTCGCCCGGGGGCCAGAGAGCCCGAGGGGCTTCGACTCCGTCCGACGGCGGCGGGCCGGGACCGGCGGGGCCCCTCGCAGCCTCGGAAGGGCCCGGCGGGCCCCAGCCCTCCCCGCAGATTGGCCCCCTTGGCTGCCCCTCCTTTTGCGCCCCCCCCACGCCTCCCTTCCTCTGCTCGGCCCCGTCCCCGCGACGTGCCCGGGGCGCGCGGCTCGGCGCCTTCGGGGAGTTTCGCGCTCCCATCGCGCGCAGCTGCACCCGGGGCCGAGGCGGCCCCCGCGAGCGCCCCCTCCAGCAGGCTTCCCTGGGCGGCGGCGGCGGCGGCGCTGGTGCGCTGCCTCGATTCATTTATTCCCCCGGGCTCAGGGGCCCGGCTGAGCCGCGAAGGCAGCCCGAAGGGGACTGTCGTCCGGCGGGGCTGGGGGGAAGGAGCCCGGCGCCCCCCCTCGGGCAGTCGCCGTCCAGAAAGAAGCCCCGGGGGTGGACTGGAGGACCTCCAAGGTCCCTCCCAGCGCCCTGGCTCCGTATTCGATCTCAGCCGCGCGTCTCCGGCTGACTCGCCGGGCAGCAGGACTTGAGGGGAAGGGGGGCTGCTGCCCAAAGTAGTGGGGGGGGGGAGAAACGTGCTCCGTTAATCGTGGGCGGGTCCCCTGCGCGGCCACGCCCCTAAATCAGTTCAGCGCAGCGACCAGACACGCCCTCTCCAGGCTTCTCCGACAGGCTCCGCCCTTTTTCCCCAGGAGGAGCCTGGTATCCCGTCAGCCCTCGTCTCGGGAGGGTTCTGGCACGGCGTCATGACGTCACCGGCCAGCGAGTCGGAGGCGAGAGAGGCTTTCTTTTCTAACCGCTCTTTTACTCCCATCTTTTCCCCCGGAGGACTCTTATGCAAGCCCGACCATTCCACTTTTTTTTACCGATTTAAATTTAAACCCGTGCAAGCTGCTTGCTCTGCGTGCAGCCCCTTGGAGCTGGCCAGCTGCGTGCATTCACACAACACACTAACCCTCCCCCGCCCAGGCTCCCCTCAGGGCTGGTGGGGAGCATTCCTGGGGAGGGTCTGATCTGGCCATCCCAGGGAAGGCTGGCATGACGCCCCGGGGGCCAGGTGGGCACGACGCTCAGCCTGGGAAGCCCAAACGCCCCCTCGGGGGCGCTTCCAGGCCCACCCGCCCCCAAGCCCCCTTCCAGTTGCTAGGCAGCAGGTAAATTGAGCCAGGCAGGACACACCTCCCCAGGACCAGCCTCCTCCATTACGGCCCCTGCCCCAAAAGATCCCCCTCCTTGCCCCACAGCGCTCCCCCCACCCCACGGGCAGCAGTTGACGGCCCCTCCCTCCTGCCCTCTGCCTGGGGTGGGGGGTCCTGGTACAACGTGAGCTGGTCCTTGGGGCAGAGACTGCTTGCCTTGGGGGTCCTGCTATGCCCACGTGCCTCACTGAAAAAGAAGCCAGGGGGACAGAAGACTCCTTGCCCGGACGCTGGGCAGTGGTCAGAGCCAAACAGCAGGGCAGGCCTGCTGAGAACAGAAGGGGAGCCACCCCACTTAACAGGAAACCCCCCCCGCTACACAGGGCACCAGGAAGCTCAGGGGGACCCCAGAGGGCCCCTGCGGCCTTCCTCAGCCTGGGGCCCCTGATGTGCAAAGGGCACAGTGGACCCATCGGGAGGCGCCTTGCTGGTCAAGGAGGGTGGGTAGAATTGAGGCAAGAGTTCCCCCTCACCAGTTTCTGCCCCCCACTTCCTCAGAGCATCCCTCCCTCCCACTGATGCAGAGCACGGAGTGGGCCAAGTCCGCCTTGCCCCACTCCCAGGACATGGGGGGGGGTCTGCAGCCTGCTCCCCCAGCCGAAAGCATCAGGGCCTCCCTTCCTGCGAGGCTGACGCCCACTCAATACTCTTGCAAGGAGTTTACACTGGTGACTTTCTTGCAGTTTAATGTAAATTTGTACAAACCAACCGAAGTCATGCAAAACGGTAGCCGTGTGACAGATGGGGGGGGGAGTGACATCCCAGAGGCTGGGCTGAAATACCGAAGGAGATTCCAAGGGAGGGGGGAGCTCCAGAGTTACAACCCATCCAGGCGTCTTTCTCCCCAGCCCCCTGCCGCCACTCCGTGGGGTGAGACGCCTTTGGGTTAAATAGATGCCAGCCTGGCCTTCTTTTGCCCATATCATACAAGTATGTACAGAGGCACAGGGGAGGGGGCAGGGGGGCTGCTGGAGAGGGAAGGACCCTCGTCAAATCTCAGCCTGGCAGCCTGCCCAGTTTATGGGGAGGAGTGGGGCAGAAGGAAACAGATTTGGGGGGGGGGGGGGGGCTGAAAAGTGCATGGCAGGAGGCTTGCGAGGGGGGCTGCTGCAGGTCCTCCAGAAAGCTGGCGTGAAGGCAGTGGGCCCCCCCGAGAATCCCCCCTCCCTCCCTCCTCAGAGAGCCTGGAGTGTGGCGTCCCCCTCCGGCAGCCCCCTCCGGCCCCCGGAAAGGCCCATGCGTGGCAGAGATGCCTTGGCACAGATGCAAGGCAAGCTTGCCGGGGGCTCCAGCGACGGAGCCGAGGGCCCCGGGTCTGGGTCCCGGCCAGGAGAGCTTCCGCACCCACCCCAGACTGGAAGGGGCCAAGCTCTGGCCCGGGTGGCCCTATTGCACAGTCCTTCCTTCCCGCGGGGAGACCCGTGGCCATCCCCCCAGTCCTTCGGGGGCTTGGCCGGGGTCGGGACTCTCCTCCGCCTCTTCTTGCGGGCGTCGTCTTCGGGCTAAGTGGCCACACCGCGCTTCTGTGGGGGCGCCTCCATCTCCTGCCTCTGCTTCAGTTCCTTCATCCTGTTTGGGGGGGGAGGGAAGGAGAGAAGGTGACCTCCGAAGGGAGGGGAGACCCCCCCTCTGTCCCTCTAGCAGAGCAAAGCCCCCACCCCACCTGCAGCCGGATGGCCTCCTCCGTGGCAGAGCTATTGCACGCTCAGTGGGGTCTGCAGGTACCGGGAGGGTGAAGGAGGCCGAGGAAAGCCCCCCCCCCAAATATTCCACCCAACAGGCACCAGGGCAATGCTGGGCTTCTCGTGGGGGTCTCCTTTGGGTTTTCTAACTCATCTTGTGGCTTCTTAAGTGTCGATGAGCCCTGTTCCCACACTCTGCCTCCCCCAGTCTCCCCCCCCTCCTGTTGTACCTGTGCCGACAACGCCGCAAGAACCGCATAATCTTCCGGGCGGCCTGATCCTGCTTCTTGGTCAGGAAAGTGCCCCTGTGGGGAGAGGAGGAGGGGAGGGTCAAGCGGCAGGAGTGGACCCAGCCTCTCAGGGCAGAGAATGGAAGGAGCAGCTCCCCCCCCGCCCTCCATAGCGTCCAGTAGGCAAAACCCCCCCAAACAGGGCCACTTCGCCAGACGTCCGAAAGAGCCCTGGGAACGCGCAGCCCAGACCTACCAAGGGGTGCCGGTATTTGGGAAGTGCCGGAGCTGAAGCCCCCTTTCTCCTCGCCTGCTTCTCAGGAGCACGGAGAGGACCCCACACCGGGGGTCACCGCCCAGAGCCCCCCTCAGGGGAAAATGGGCGGTTAAGAGGTACGAAATGAATATATAAATGTGGAATAGAGCGATAGAGAAGCGACTGGAACATAATCCGCTCCAAAGCACTATTTTGTCTCCCTGAACGGGAAAAACGTGCAGCTAGTCCTCAACAACCGTTCATTTAGTGACCGTTCAAATTTACGACAGCCACTGAAAAAAGCGACTTATGACTGTTTTTCACACTTACGGCCAGTTCAGCATCCCTGTGGCCGCATGATCAAAATTCAGACGCTTGGCAGACTCATACTTACGACGGCTGCAGCGTCCCGGGGAGTCACGCGATCCCCTTTTGCGACCTTTCTGACAAGCAAAGTCAGTGGGGAGGCCAGAACCGCTTGACAACCGTGGGGCTAATTGCAATGATTCACTTAGCAACTATAGCAAGAAAGGTCGTGAAGTGGAGCAAAACTCACTTAACGACCGTCTCGCTTAGCAACAAAAAAAATATCTGGGCTCAATTTTGGCTGTAGGTCAAGGCAGGACAAGAAGCAACGGACGGAAACCAATCAAGGAGAGAAGCAACCTAGAACTAAGGAGAAACTTCCTGACAGTGAGAACAATTAACCAGCGGAACTACCTGCCTCCAGAAGCAGTGAATGCTCCAACACTGGAAGTTTTTAAGAGACTGGACAGCCATTTGTCTGAAATGGTATAGGGTTTCCTGCCTGAGCAGGGGGTTGGACTAGATGACCTCCAAGGTCCCTTCCAACATTATTATTATTTTTGAGTACCTGTAGCCAATTCTCCCAAACTGGTTAGGGAGCAGCTTGAAGGGATCCCAGTCCTGGTGGGGCTGCTGGCCCTCCCCTTCCCTCAACAGAGAGACAGAGAGGGAAGCCCCTTCCCTCCCTAGCCCCCCCCCCCCAAGGCACGTGGGGTATCAGGGTGGAGGAGCGGATCCAAGCTTGAAATGAAGGGGTGGGAGGTGGGGAGGGGGGCTGGCTTTACAGAGGGCTGCCAACACCCGGATACCGCACGGCGGTTCGAGGGCACCGGGCAGGCTGGCAGAAGCCGCCCCATGCAGGCTGCCTGCTCCGGGGCTGGGGCTGAAGGACAGCATCAGAGGCAGCGGCAGGCAGGACCGGCAGTCCTTGCGGGGTGGGGGGGGGTCGCCTCACAGGACTGGGACTGTCTTGCTCAGCCTCAGGGGGACTTTGGCCCTTCCTGGCGGGGAGCCAGAGAGAGGGACTGTGCCACGCCACGGCTGTGTGGACTCTGCCAGGAGGGGGTCTTGGGCTTCAGGGCAAGAGGGAGGGTCTCGAGGCCAGTGCCTGCTCCTGCCTCCCCCCCCATGCAGAGCAACTCCCCTCGCAACCAGACCCCCCCCCACCCTCGACTTTGTCCCGGCACCCACTTGATCTTCTGCTGCATGGCGGCCGAGGCGCGGTGTCCCTGCTTCAGCCTCTCGTACTCCTTGTAGCTGCGGTAGTATTGCTGGATCAGCACGGCGGCCCGTCGGCTCTGCCGGAACTTCTTCTGCTCGTAGTAGCTGCGGAACTTGCTCTGGATCAAGATGGCCGCCTGCGTCATCTTCTTGTAGAGCGCGTACTGTGCCAGGGAGGAGGAGGAGAGGAGGGGCTGGGAAGGGCGCGGTGGGTGCGGGGGCTGCTGCCCGCCTGCCCATCCCGGAGTGCCCACAGCCTTCCCATCAAAGGCACGTCCCTTAAGTTGGAGGGAGGGGGGACACCTCACTGCCCCCAGGGGAGATTTGGGCTCCCCAGAGCCACCCAACTGAAACGCCTTGATTTCCTGGTGGGAAGCGTCCCGATTTCAGAGCCCCGGGGCTTTTTCCGAGGGTCAGGGTAGGACAGGGAAAGGATCCCCCCTTTCAAGGAAAGCCCCCCGAAGCCAAAATATCAAACTCCTTCCACTTAGGTCCCCAGTGGGGCCCCTGCACTGCTCCAGCTGCCCCCCTTTCAGCTGCAGCCGAGACGTCCCTTTAGGGCTCACCAGAGCCACGCGCAGCAAAGACGGCCTCCCCGGAGCGGATCACAGCCTGGCATTTCTCAGGAGGAGGAGAAGAGAAACCCCTTTCCCCCCCCCACACGGCTGCCTAACTCCTCCACTTACAGGGGCTCCTCCAGCCCCACACGCCTCCCCCTCCCCTCGCCAGGAGTGGCCTTGGGACCCCACTTCCCTGCATTACCTTCAGGGCAATCCAGGTGAGCTTGCAAGACAGACAGAGAGAGCAGGTTAGCTGGGGGCTGTGCTTGCGAGTGTGGGGGAGGGGGCCTCCCAGGAGGCTTGTGGGGGCCAGAGATGGGCCTTCTCCCCCCCCCGACGGAACCCTACCTGCTTGTACTTCCGGTAGCACCGCTGGATGACAGCCGCTGCCAGCTCCTGCTGCTCCTTCAGCCGACGGCCCTGGAGGGGATGGCAGCACAAGAGGGGGTCAGCCCTCGTTCTCTCCACCCCCACAAATATAGGTAGTTCTTGATTTGAGCCCAACATTTCTGTTGTGAGACAGTTTATGTGAGTTTTGCCCCGTTTTATGATCTTTCTTGACACACTTGCTAAGTTGTTAAGTGAATCACCGCAATTGTTAAGTAACACGGATTGTTAAGTGAATCTTGACTTTGTTAGAAGCTCGCAAAAGGGGTTCACATGACCCCAGGACGCTGCAACCGTCATAAACACGTCCGTTGCCAGGTGCCTGAATATTGATCACGTGACCGTGGGGATGCTGTGACGGTCATAAGTGTGAGGACAGTTCATGTCACTTTTTTCAGTGCCGTTTTAACTTCAAATGATCACTAAATTAATGGTTCTGAGGACTGGCTGTAGGTGCTCCCGAGGCAGCCTCGACCGTCCACCCTCCTTTCGGGCAGCACCAGCAGTGTGTGTGTGTGTGTGTGTGTCTGTTGAAAGAAGAGGGACAAGGAGGCTGAGAAGAACTGCTGATGTCCCCCTGAAGGGGCTGCCCTGCCCCGGCCTGGCTCGGTCGGGAGACACACCTTGTACTTGCGAAAGGCCGTCTGGATGATCCGGGCGGCTTCGTACAGCTCTCGCTGCTCGTGGTCCGAGAGGGTCAGCAGGGCGAAGTCGCTCTCCATCTTTCCGTTCCCCGAGGCGTTGAGGAACTCGGCCCAGCTGGCGGCGGTGGGGGGCGGAGGGAGGCGCTCGAAGGACAGGTCCGCCAGGGGGGACTGCAGGGGGCTAAGGCAGGAGCGCCCAGGCGGTGAGGGGGCCAAGCCTCTGGAAGGCAGAAGGGAGGACGTGAGCCTCTCGTCCCCAAAGCTCACCAGCCGCTCCCCCCTCCGGCGTCCGGAAGAGCTACCGTCGTTGGGGGAGGTTGGGCAGCTGGTCCACGTTCTCCAGGTAGCTGGCCAGCCAGGACATGGTCTCGCTCAGGCCCACGTTGCTGGACCGCTCGCGGAGAGGAGGAGCCTCGGAGCAGCCAAAATCCTCCTGCTTGATGCGCTCCGGCGTGGCCTCGATGATCTGCCTGGCCAGGGTGATCACATCCACCTGCAGGGCAACAGGGGAGACAGGAGATGAGCGCCGGGGCGCTCCGTGTCTTCGTCCCCAACAGGGCAGGCCTTTCGCCCGAAGACTGGCACAGCCGCTCACATGGAGGAGCCCAGCCCTCTGGGGTGGGGGGGGTGGGGCGCTGCTGGACTGCAGGGAATAGGGGCTCCCGCATGGCAGGGCCGCTGCAGAGAGGGAGAGGCCCAGCCCCGGGTCCTTCTCACTGGCATCCCAGCCTTTCAGCCAGAAACCGGAAGGAGGAGGAGGAGAACCAGGGACCCTTCTCTGCACTGCTGCGGCTCAACCAGAGCCTGCCGCCCACCCATGGGGGCTCTGCCTGGGTTTTCCCACATGGTTACCGCCAGAGGCAGGGGGGCTTCTGGGTGGAGGCAGAGGAGTTGCCCCCAGACCGGCCGGGGAATGGATGCTCAAACCACTGCCCCCCTCCCGGATGCCGGACCTGCAGGACATCTGTCTCCGGCAGCTGTTCCTCGTTCTCGGCGTTTTCCCCGTAGGCCAGCAACTCTGGCTCCAGCTCAGCTTCAGGGCCTCCCGGGGGCTCGCCATAGCTCAGGAAGAAGGAGGCGGGCGGCAGGCGGGGCGGGCTGGCGGCTTCCTGCAAGTACCAGCCCTCCAGGCTGCCAGGTGGCAGGCCCTGGCAGACATCCATGGCCCCCTCGGCCTCGGGGCTGTATGCCGGCGACTCCCGCAGGGCTGACCCGCTGGAATAGGCCGAGGTGACGGAGAGGGAGCCTTCCGAGCGCTCCGAGGGGGAGGAGACCCCGCTGGCGGTGCTGAGCCCTGGGGAGAGAGGGAGTCGGGCTTCGGTTGGCGCTCAGTCAGAGCCCCGCTGCAGGCCGCTCCCCTGTGGGAAGGAAGCCCCCTACCTGTGTCTGGGCTGGCCGAGACGGGGGAGGGGACGTGCAGCCCCTCCGTGGGGTGCTGAAGGCCGACGACACAGGCCTTGCCGGCTGACCCAGGCGCATCCACCGAGGGCTCCAGAGGTTCGGGGAGGGCCTCTTCCTGGCGCTGCAGTTCCTCCAGGCACTTGGCCAGCTTGACGTGGCCCCGCGAACGAGCCACGGTGAGCGGCAGGCGGCCCAAGGAGTCGGGGATGGCCAGGGCTCGGCTGTTCCACCGGTAGAGCAGCTGGGCGGCCTCCAAGTGGCCGAGCGCGCAGGCCCACATCTGGGGGGGGGGAGGTGAGAACAGGAATGAGACCCCTGGCCGGGGCAAAGCAGCAGGAGGGGCCCCGAGTGGATCTCTCTGGCCGGAAGGGCCGGACAGGGTCAACCCCCCCTTCTCCCCCCCCTTCCGAGGGGCACTCACCAAGGGGGTGCAGGAAAAGTGATCCACATTGAGGGGGTCCACCTCTTGCTCCAAGTCCAGATTCTGGGCGTTGAGATTCCTGGGGGAACCAAGACCCGCCATCACGCCTGTCCCGAGCACAGCCTCAGCAACGGGGGCCCTTCGGTCTTCGCACCCCCCCTCCCCAATTTCAGAGGGGCAAAATCTGGCAGGCTGGACTCGGGCAAGTGGCAGAGTTCATCCAAGCAAGTATCTTGTCCCGTTTGCCACGCTGGGTGGGGGGTCTTGGAAGACCAGGAATAGTCTCTGAGCAAACGGCCGTAAGCCAAGGACTCCCCTGTATGTATCCACAAGCGACAGATAATGTATTTATTACATTTGTAGAATGAGACAAGGCGCTGATGCCCCTCTAAGGATTTGCCTCTCTTTCCCCCCCCCCCCGCATCGCTCCTCTCTAGCCTGACTCCTCCACTTGGGGGCCTGGGGGGGTGGCTTAGTGCCCCTTCTGGACAGAACCGGGTGGAGCTTCCCCCCCCCCCCACGGAGGTCTGGGCAAGAGACACCAAGGGGCCCTCGGCCTGCCGCCAGGGGGACTCACCGCCACTTGATCAGGGTCTCAATGAGGCGGGTGTAGCCCTGGGCGGCTGCCAGGTGCAGCAGCGTCATTCCTCGGAAGCTGACGTGGTGCACCAGGGTCTCCGAGCAAAGCCACGTCTGCGACAGCATCATTTTCTCACAGACGGCCACAATGCGGTCCTCAAAGGAGTCGGAGGCAGCCTAGTTTGGGGGGGCAGAGGGGGAGGAAGGGGGGTGAAGAGCCCTGGGCTAACAGGCTACCTCTGCAGCCTCTTCCGGGCTCCCCCCAAGATTCCAGGGACCCGTTTCCCAGCCAAACCAGCACAGCCTCCCGAGACCCCAGATGTGGCAACAGCCCCCCCCCACAGCAGGTGAGAGGTCGGGGGGGTGCCAAGGACCCAGCGGTGGGCCGGCCTTCCCTGCAGACAGCTGAAGCCCTCCAGTTGGGGGAAATGTGAGGAGTGGGCTGCTGAGGGCCCAGGGCCGCGTTCCTCAAAGGTGCCCTCCTCTGTCCCTCCCAGCTCCTGCCAGTCAAGAGGGGTAGCGGCTGCAGTGGGGGGTCTCGATGGGCAGTGCCACCTTGTCCCTGAGGTGTCCTTCAACTTCTGGGCCGAGGCCGTGCCCCCCCCCGGGCACCCTCCCTCGGCTTCCTCACACGTGTCTGCCTGGCCTGTGGGAACAGGACTCTCCTCGTAAAGGCACCGTCAACTCCACCAGGACCCTTCCGACTGGGGATGATGGAAGCTATAGTGCCCACTCCCCTCCTCTGACCGCAGGAAGTGGCTGCGGTGTGTGCATGTCGGACTGAGGCACGCTGTGCCCCTTGCCCAGAAGCCTCCACGTGGCGTCCCTGCCCTCCAGCCAAGCTGCTGATCTCAACGGAAAGAATTCGGGGCCATTGGGTGGCTGGGGGGGGGGCGGATGCCTTCCCTCCTCCCTAATCCCACCCAGAGCTGCCTGGCCTTATCTCCCACCCGGCCGCTCCAGAATAGCTGGGCTGGCTGACCACACAGGTGCCAATCTCAGCGAAACCCGAGATTCAGGCTGGGGGGGGGGGAAACACACACTAAATATACACGCGGCTGCTGCTGCACGGCCGGTGGGGCTGGGACAAAGGGGACGAGGGGGGGGGCACATCCATCCCAGACACTGTCTGCACGTTGCCTGCTTTTGTGAGCGGCCCAGAGGGGCTCCGCCGAGGGGAGGGGGGGGGTTGAAAATCCATATCACTTCTGCACCTGCAGCTCAGCAGGACACAAGGGGGGGGTCACATCCACAAAACCCCAGAGCCACAAGCAGCAGCGCCACCCCCCACGGACCCCATGGCTCAGAGAGGCCCCCATCCAGCCCCTTCAACGCCCTGGGGCTGTGTCATTGGTCTGCCCCCCCTGCTTGGGGGGTGCCGGCAGAGCTCCCCAAGGCCGCTTTTCCATCCAGTTTTCCTGAGCAAAACCGGCCACATCTGTTCTTCCAGAATAAGGGCTTGCAGGGGCCCGACGGAGCCGGAGCTCCTTCCCCACAGCCTCCAGGGGGGAGCCGGGGGGGGGAGGAGAAGCGTTTCGAAGGAGGAGACTGGAAGGAGCGGCCCTATTTGCTTGGAGAAGACCCTCGTGAAAGGAGACCCCGGATGGGGGACCCACAGGAGCCACGTGGAACCCCAGGAGAACAGCGGAGGGGGGCAGGCACAGGCCCCACAGCGTGAAGGCATTTCGAGGCTTCTGCCCAAGAGGAGACCCTGCGCCCCCACAATCAGATCCAGGGGCTCCCCCCACAAAGCCTGGCATGTCTCCGTGTGTCTGTGTGTGTGTGCGCGTCTGTGCACACCTTAACACCCAACTGGCAAAGACCTCAAGTCAAGGAGGAAGCCGACAATGCCAGCTGGGCACCAGCAGATGCCATGCTCCGGTTGCCACCCGCTCAGCCTCCCGCCCCACCCCCGCCCCACGTCTCACCTGGCCAGGGGGCTTCTCCCCTTGGGCCTGGGCCGGGGGGCCGTGGGGGGCAGAGGTGGCCATCTCAGCCACGCGCTTCTCCATCTGCTCCAGACGATCAAGGATGGACATCCTGAACTGGTTATCTGGGGGGGGGGAGGAGGCTGGTGAGAGGCAGCCCAGCCCGGCCCTGCCCAGGTGAACGGGGGGGGGGGGGGAGGCCGAGAGGCTGCTGGCCATCCTGTTAGGCTAATCCTGATTCGGGGCGATTAACAGGCCGGGCTGCCCTCATTTTCCTAGATGACCCATGGAGGGGGGCATCTCCATTGAGCACCCAAGAATGGGTGAGGGGGGGCTGGGCAGGTCCGGTTAGTCTTGGAAAGGGGAAAACTGGGTTCATCCAGAAGGACCCCGGAGCACCCCACTCCTTCTGCTGCCCCAGGGAACGAGCAGACACAGCCCACGGGGGGGGGGGAACGGGAGAGGAAGGGGGCTCGTGTCTTCTCCGTGATGCGGGAATGTTGGGGGTTCAGATAAACAAACAAACAAACAAAGTCCGGGCCAATAAAACCCCATGAAGCGAAGGCGACCCCTCCCCTCCCCCCGTCTGTTCGCAGAGCAAAACCGGGGCTCCCTTCCACAAGCAGCGCGACGCGAATCGGCCCCTTCCACGCGCAACAATCGGAGGCATAAACCAGGAAAGCCAATCAGCCACGGCAGATGAAACCCAGGTTAATCTCAGGGCCCAAAGTGACCGAAAAAAACGCTTGCCGGGAGAGGTGGTGGGATCCGCCCAGCGTCGCCCCCGGCCACACAACCCCCACCCGGCCCATTCATTGCCCCCGGAGCAGGAAGAGGCCTCCGGGAGAGCCCACTGCCGCCCCTCGGGTGGGGAGGGCTGCTGCTGCCGCTGGCCCACGTCAAAGCCCAGCAAGCCCGTGGCGGGGAGGCGTTGCCCCCCCAGGGCAGGGGGCGCGTCTGGGGACCCCTCGCCTGAGCCCCGAGGCCAGGACCTTCCCCCCAGCGGCAGCAGGCGCCGAAGCCCCCTCCTTCCCGGCTCTGCCCCCCTCCCACCTGCCCAAGGCCAGTACCTGCTCTGGGCATTGCCAGGGGACGTGGGGCTGCCCCCTTGCCTGACCCCCAAGCCCGGCGCTCTGCTCCTCAACTCCGGCGGGACTCGAAAGCAGCTGCCGGGGACCGCAGAGAAATCCCAGGTTAGGCCCGCCCCCCAGCTGGGGGGGCAGAGATCAGGGCACCGCTAGCCGTCCTGGTATGCAATGACAGTGCGAAGGGGGCCCGCTGCCCCCACCCCTGACGCGCCGGTGGGAGGGGACCCGGCTCCTTCTCCGCCAGCCAGAGACAGCAGCCTGACCAGCTCCGGTCCTCCCGAAAATAGCCACTGGCCTGGGCGGGGGAGAGCGGGCGGCAATCCTTTAATGAGCTCTTGCACACACGCACGCACACACGCAGAGGCCAGCCGGACAGTTGCCTCCAGCCGGTGGCCAAGAGGAGCCCCCCTCTGCGCGGCCTCATCTGGGGGGACATTGCCCCCTTTCCTCCCGCTGCCAGGGAGGGTGTGGGGAGAGGCGTCCAAGGGCCTTTGCCCAGCCGGCCTCTGCCATCGGGCAGGTCGTGCCCGTCAAAGACAGGCCTGTTCTTGGAAAGGGATTTTTTCCAGGTCACATGAGGGGGGGAGGGGTGCGTGCCTGGACAGATGCCCTCGGGCACCGGCAGGGGAGGGGGCGCCCTTTAGGGACCCCTCGAAGCCTCTTCGCCCGATTGGCAAGGTCAGCCCTGGGCGCTGTTCTGCAGAGGCTCTGACCGGATTGTGGCAAGGTGAGCCTGTCCGGGGTGGGCTGGGTTCAGGCTGCTTCCCCCCCCTCCCTTCGGGTCAGCAGCAGGTAGCCAACGGAGGCCTCCGCCTGGCCGAAGGAGGCTCTCCCTGCGAGGCGGGCCAAGAGCCACCTGGCCAAGCTGCTCAGAGCTGCTCCTTGGATGTAGACTGAGCAACTGAACCCCTTGCGTGGAGGGGGGGGCAGAAGCTCCCCCCAGCCCCCCTCCCGGCATCGGGAAGGCTCCAAACGGCCCCCCAGCCTTTGCGGCCCTCAGGCAGGATGACAGCCGCAGCAGAGATGGTGCTGGAGGGGCCTGCGGCCGGGTGGGGGGGCAGGGGTGGTCCAGCTGCACCCCCCCGGACTGAAGCGGGGCGCTTATTACTCTGATGCACCGAGAGGGGAGCAGCGCACAGGGGTGCCCGCACGGGGGTCTCTGCTGGGCAGGGTGAGGGGCGAGTCGAGGGAGGAGGGGGCGGGGGAGCCGAGGGCCCAGCACGGCCCGTCATGGAAACTCCTGGCCCCTCCCAGCCTTTCCGTTGCACATGCCAGGAACATCCCTGTAAGGCGACACCCTGGACGGGGCCCAGCCCGGCGCTGGTTTTTCCGACACAAACAACTCCCCGGAGGAGCCCCGGACCTCCGCCTGGCCCTGGGGCCGTGCCCGCCTGGGCAGCCGTGGGCTCCAAGGGGCCAGGAGCAGGCCTCCAGGGGCCCTTCCAGCCCTGGCACTCTATGGTTCTACAGGAGGACCTCAATTTAGGGCCACAATTAAGCCTCATATTTGCGTTGCTGAGCAAGACAGTGGCTAAGTGGGTTTTGCCCCATTTTACGACCTCCCTTGCCACAGTCCTTAAGGTAGCCACTGCCCTTGTTAAGTTAGTAACCTGGTTGTTAAGTGAATCCGGCTTCCCCCATTGACTTTGCTTGACTGAAGGTCGCAAAAGGAGATCACGTAATCCGAGGACACCGCGACCGTGCTAAATATGGGCCGGCTGACAGGCCGCTTTTTCCATCCTCACTGTGACTTTGAACGGTCACTAAAATGAACGGATGTAAGACGAGGACCACATGTTCGGGAAGAGGAAAAGCCTGCGGGGTCCCCCGCCCGCAGCGGTGGGGGCGGCGTCCCCCACTCACCGTCCAGGGAGAGCCAGTCCAGCTGGGGGCCGGGCAGCGTCAGGAAGCTCCGGGCACGGTACTCGAAGACGACCGACGGGCACACCAGGCAGGCGTCCCGCGCGACCTGCAGCGGCACCAGCCCCGCCTCGTGGGCTGCGGGGGGAAGGGCAGAGCACTGTGAGGGGGGGCAGGGGGCCCTTTGCTCCGGGAGGGGCTGGGCCAGGCCTTCCCTCCCTCCCTGCCCCCCCTACTACTCCCGGCTCCCCTACCTGGGCAGTAGCAGCGCAGCACCCCGGACTGGATGAGCGACGCCGGGACCGAGATCTGGCCGAAGAGGCAGCTGTAGGACTCCAAATCGTCCATCCAGGGGCCGGTGATCAGCACCTTCACGCCCCCCTGCCCCCCCGGGAGGAAAAGGCGGGAGTCAAAGAGGGGTTGGCTCCTCTCCAGAGGCCCCGTGGCCAAAAGGAGACACCGGCAGCGGCTGCTCACGAAACGCCCCCCCTGCAGCTGTGCCCCTTCCCAGCTTTTCTCACCAGAGCACCTACCTCTGGGTACGACCACTCAGGTGAGAAGTCGGTGATGGAGACCCAAGGCTGAGCGGGGCCCCCCAAGACGGCCTCCGCCGCGTGGCAGGACTCGGCTGGGGGCTCCGGCAGAACCGACTCCGGGCTCTCCGACCCGGGACTGGGGCCTCTTGGGCTGCCTGCCCCATCTCCCGCCGGGCCCTCCGTCATCAGCTCGCTAATGAGGTCTGGGAAATGGCTGTCGAAGGGCAGGCCGAAGGGGCCTCCCACTGCTGCCACGGCCACTCTCTGGATGACCGAGTGGAGCTCCTCCTGCAGCTCCTTGGGGGAGATCTCCGGGGACCCCCCGGCCGCTCTGCCCCCTTCGCCCGACGTCTCCATGGGCGCCTCCGGGCTGCTCTTGGCTTCCGCTGCGGCCACCGTGGGGCTGGCTGAGAGGGCCGCAGGCCCCTGCCTGGCCCCATCGTCCTGGATGAAGAAGCGATTGGTGGAGATGTAGAGCGAGTAGCCCGAAGCCGGGCCAGTCTCCGGGGGCTCCTGCTCGGCTCGCAGGCCCCTGCTGCCCCCGTACGTCTGTCCTTGCTTGGGGCTGTTCAGGAAGCGGTCTGGGTCGAAGGCGTCCGAGGTGCCCTCGCTGGTCTCCATGGCGGACTCCAGGCTCTGGGAGAGGAGCAGTCCGGGCAAGACGGCCAGGCCAAGAGGCGTTGTGGGGGCCGCCCCCCCCTCTCCGGAGACCAGGTGCTGGCTCGGGGTCAGGGCCAGCGGCTTCTCAGCCCCGCTCGGGCCAGCCATGACAAAGATGGTGCTGCCGGGCAGGCCGACGGACAGCGTGCCTGGGGGCCGCTCCTGTTTGGGGAAGCCGCTGGGCCGGGGCAGTGCAGGGGGCGGCTGTGTGGTGTCGGGGATGGCGTCGGCCATGGTGGAGGAGGTGGTCTTGGCCGGCTTGGTGCCCTTGCTGTCCAGGACAGGCCCCTTGGCCGGGTCAGCCTCAGCTCGGGCCTCGGGGCTGCCGGAGATATTCTGCACCTCAGTCAGGGCCGGGAAGGGGCAAGGCCGGACTTCCACCTTCGGGGAGATGATCCGGTGCTTAATGCTGTTGCATTTGTGCGGGACATGGCCGGGACTCCCTGCCAGGAGGAGGAGGAGGAAGAGGGGTTACGGCCCCCATTTCCCGCCTACGACGTGGATCCTGGCTTATTGGTAAGCCGGGAGAGCAGGGGGCAAGCATTGCGCCCCATAACTGGGCAACGTCCAGTCCAGAAGGTGTTTCCCCCTCTTTCCTCTGTGGCCATCTGACCTCCTGCCATGGCAGCACCACCTCTCTTCTCTTTCTCTCCACACACACACACACACACACACACAAGCACACAAACTAAGCTGGCCCCAGGTGGCCCTGCTTCTCTAACCCTGACCCTTTGGATGTCGACCCACATCTTCTGGAGAGGGTTTTCCCCTGATTGCCCCAAGCCCTCTTAGCGCCCTCTGAAAGCCACTGCCATCAGAGCACCTCAGCTGGTGGGATGCCCTGCAGAATGGAGGGGAGGGGAGGCTCCACATGCTGCAGGAGGGAGGGAGGGAGGGAAGGGGTGAGGGGGGGGCTGACCGAGGCTGCTGCTGCAGAGGCAGGCGTGGGTCCGGGGGGGCGGCTTGGCCTGGTGGCTTTCCAGGATCTGCTGCACCAGCTGCTCCACAGAGAGGTCGGTGCTGCTGCTCCCGTTGCTGCTGCACGTCCACTTGATCCCCTGAACTGCGGGAGGAAAGAGCGCAGCATGTCCAGCCCAGGGTCCCGGCCTTGTCCCCTGCCCCCCCCGACCCTCCCGGGGAGAAGGGGGTGGTGCTGCCCTGCCACGGGCAACTTCCAAGGGCACCGGATGGGCAAAGGAAAGCTTTTTCTCTCGAGCATGCTCTGGCCCAATTCCTCCCCCACCAGACAGCAGCTCCCGGCCGGTCAAAGCACACGGCCTGGCCAGTCCAGGGGCATCTAGCTGTGGTCAGCAGGAGCCTCCTGGGAACAGAGGAGGAGGAGGCGGCCACTGGCCTGGCGCTTCTCAGCAGCCCCTGCTGGTGGCCAGAGGCTCAGCACAGTCGTCGGCCTTGGCGGGCTGGCTGGCCGTTCAGAGCTCCTCTCTCCAGAGACAGAGAGCGGGTAGTCCTCCAGTTACAACGGTAATGGAGACTATAACTCGTGATGGCTATAAAGTGGGCCGGTCACAAGAGCGACCCAATTATATGACCTTTTTTACGGTTGTTCAGCAAACCCTACGGGATGCTGAAGGGAAATGCCGCTGTTTGGCAAGCGTGGCTGCGGGACACCCCAAACGGCGGTGAAGGTGGCCTGGCTGCCCAGCAACCCCTGCGGTCACGTGACTTTGGGGAGGGTCTGGCCGTTGGAATTTCGAACCTGGGTCATCCATCACTCCCAGGTAGGTCAATCAGAACTTTGAAGAGTTACTTAGCAATTAGTCGTCAAGTCAAGGACAACCTGTAGGTTCTCTCCCTCCACGAAGAACCCTAAAACCCATCATCCTGCACCCTCCTGGCACGGCTTACACATGGGTTTCAGCTGTCCGACCAGCTCCTCCTTCGACCACTTCAGCCACTCCTTGCGGTCGCTGTTGATGGAGCAAAGGACGGGGCTGCAGACCTTCCCGCAGTCCTCAATGGCCGGCACGTTCAGATAGTGGACCAGGACGATGTCCGGGTTCTGCAGGGGGGAGCAAGGGAGGCCGGGTGGGAGGAGAGGCAGGAGGGAAGCTCCTTGGGGGGGCAAAGGAGGCAGACTAGGCCTTGTTCAGAGAGAGAAGAATTTTCCTAAGCCTTGAATCCCGGTTTCCTTCCTGCTTCTTAAGTTAGGTGGATCCAGCCCACATTCCGGCTCTCAAACTGGAACAGGGAGGGTAAGCTAAGCCTTGGCGACCCGCCAGCCCAAAAGACGACTTCTGGAGGATGACTGGGGAGTCCTAAAAAGACATCGTGTCAGGCCCTAAACCAGGGGTAGGCAACCTTGGCTCTTTTATGACTCGTGGACTTCAACTCCCAGAATTCCTGAGCCAGCATGAGGGAAACTTTGGCCCCTTCATGACTCGTGGACTTCAACTCCCAGAACTCCTGAGCCAGCCATGCTGAGGGGAAAGGGAGAGGTTTCCAAGCTGAGCCAGGCTGGCTCAGGAATTCTGGGAGTTGAAGTCCACGAGTCATAAAAGAGCCAAGGTTGCCTACCCCTGCCCTAAACCAAGAATAACGTTGGTGATTCTTCCTAGCCAAGTTCTTTATTGCTTCAGACCTGTAGACGGAATCTTGCCGGGTTGAAAACTCAAGACTGTCTCCATCTACATTAACGTACTCTGGGAACTATTAAGGAGAGGCTGTCCTCCCCCTCCTTCTCTCACAATTCATATCTGAGCTGAGTTGCCTCTTCCTCCTCGGGAAGGGACGCTTCCCTCCAGGGGAACCCCCTCCTCACTGACGTTTATCACATATCAGGGGCCATGAGGATCCTCTCCAGGGGAGGCCAGGCAGACTCCCCCCCCCAAGAGAAGCAGGACCATATTTCTTGGACAATGAATTTATATATTTTGGGCATTTTTCTCCTGTAGTCATTTATTGATATTCTAAGTAAGTAACATGGAATAAATATTTTCCTAAAATCATCCTTTGTTCTATTAAAGTAGGAGTATCCAAACTTGGCCACTTTTAAGACTTGCGGACTTCAACTCCCAGAATCCCTCAGCCAGCCCAGGAGTTGAAGTCCGCAAGTCTTAAAGGGGCCAAGTTTGCAGATCCCTGAATTGAGAGTACAGTTTCCTAAACTCAGCAAAGTTAAGGGATGCAGACTTCCAACACCCAGAATTCCCCAGCCCAGCACCCTGGGCTAAGGAATTCTGGGAGATGAAGTTTGCAACTCTTAACATTGTTGAGATTGATGAATGCTACGTTAGCCTTCAGGGCATAATTAGAGAGAGACCACATTGCTCTCCATTTAGAAAAGAATAACAGAGTTGGAAGGGACCTTGGAAGTCTTCTAGTCCAACCCCCTGCTCAGCCAGGAGACCCTATACCAGGGGTAGGCAACCTTGGCTCTTTTATGACTCCTGGACTTCAACTCCCAGAATTCCTGAGCCAGCCTGGCTCAGCTTGGAAACCTCTCCATTTCTCCTCAGCATGGCTGGCTCAGGAATTCTGGGATTTGAAGTCCACGAGTCATAAAAGAGCCAAGGTTGCCTACCCCTGCCCTATACCATTTCAGACAAATGGTTGTTCAATCTCTTCTTAAAAACCTCTAGTTTTGGAGCATTCACAACTTCTGGACGGAAGCCATTCCACTGATTAATTGAGCTAACCGTCAGGAAATTTCTCCTTAGTTCTAGGTTGCTTCTCTCTTTCATTAGTTTCCATCTGTTGCTTCTTGTCCTGCCTTCAGGCGCTTTGGAGAATAAGAGGTGGACCCCCCCCCTTCTTTGAGGCAGCCCCTGAGAGATTGGGAGACTGCTATCACGTCTCCCCTGGTCCTTCTTTCCATTAAACCAGACACAACCCAAATCCTGCAGCCGTTCTTCGTATGTTTTAGCCTCCAGTCCCTTAATTCTCTTTGTTGCTCTTCTCTGCACTCTTTCTAGAGTCTCGACCTCTTTTTTTTACATCGTGGTGACCAAAACTGGAGGTGGGATCCCAGGTGTGGCCTTACCATTATAAAGGGGTAATTTTTCGTAGATTATAACATCCTTTAACTGAAATTAAGCTAGCCATTCCAAAACGCAGGGAACGAAGGAGAGGACGGACAGTGGACTCCCACTTCCAGCTCACCTGCTGCTGTCCTTCCTCTGGAACCCCCCCAATTCCTCAAGGAAAGCCCCCACGTGGCTCAGCAGCCGCAGGGAGACTTACCTGGAGTAGCCAGTAGCAGCGACGGTGGAATGTCGGGACGATGGACGAATGGACGTAGCAGCCGTAGAGACACTGGGGGGGGAAGCAGCAAAGATGGGGGGAGTGTTTCCTCCCTGGAGCAGACCCCCGTGTAGGTAGTCCTCGGCTTAGAAGCAATTCATTTAGTGACCATTTGAAGTTACAACGGCAGTGAAAACAGCGACTTATGGCTGTTTTTCACACGACCATTGCCGCATCCGCATGTCACCTGATCAAAATGTTGGCCACTGACTCGTATTTATGACGGTTCTTCCGACAAGCAAAATCAATGGGGGGGGGAAAGCCGGATTCATTTAACCGCCTGTTCCTAACTTAACAACTGCCGTGATTCGCTTAACAAAGGAGGCGGTAAAAGTCGTAAAATGGGGCAAAACTCACTTACCATCTGTCTCACGTAGCAATGGAAATTTTGGACTCAATTGTGGTTGTTAAGCCGAAGACTACCTGTAAACCCCCCCCCCCGCAAGGCTGGATCGTCCCCTCCACCCCCCCGGTCTCCAACGCCCCCCAAGCGCTGCAGCCTCCCTGAAAGTGGGGCCTCCAGATGACCCCCCCGCCTCCTCCTGGGGTCCCCTCCCGACTCTCGCCCGCCCAGAGAGCGCCTGGGGCTTCTGCAGAGCCTCACCGGCCTTTCCCAAGGGCAGGGGTCCTGGAGGGGGGGTCCTACCTCCACCCCTTTGACCTTCAGCTTCATGTGGTCTTCCCGTGTGGTCTTGCCATCCTTGCGCTTCTTCCAGCAGTAGCCGTCCTTCCGGTACTTCACCTTCTTGCGATTGTAGAGGATGAGGGAGCCGTTCTGGGGTCTGCCGGGAGGGGGAGCCTGGTGAGCAGGGGGGCCAGGAGGGTCCTGGGGCTGTGGAGCCCCCCCAGGTCTGTAGGGGACCCCCTGGGAGGGAGGCCTGGGGGCCAGCAGGCCCGAAAGCCCTCTGGGTGCAGCCATAGCCCACCCCTTCCCCAGCGGGGGGCTTCGGGGTCTCCGCCTGGGAAGCAGGCAGGAGGGCAGGGGGCTTCTGCCCAGGAGGGTCTGGCACCTTGTGGCCCACGTTGTGGGGTGGAGGGAACAGGGACCCTCGCCCGTTTTGGCAGCCTCCCTCCAAAGCAGCTTCTCCACACCCGTATTCTGGGATTGATGTGGGGGGGGGGCACCTTTTTTTTAATCCGGTTTCGTTCTTTAAGTTTGCATGTTTGCAGCCAAAGGGTTGCAGGCCCGCTAGAAGTGGGAGGAGCTGCTGGTTGCCCCAGACACCCCCGAGAAGGGATTTCAGCCCCCCCCCCCGAAGCACCAGCAGCATCTGCTCCACCAGGGGTGGGTGGTTGTGCTGGGCCCCTGACCCCCTCCTCCCCCTCTCCCCCCGTGCCCCGGCCTTGAGCCAGCAGGGACAGGCCGCTTACCTGGTCTTCGGGGAGCCCGAGAGCCATTCCTCGTGTTTCTCAAAGGTGATCAGATAAGAAGCGATTTCCTGCAAGAAAGACCCCTCAGAGCCAGCTCCCAGCGGCGTTTTGGCACCCGTCAGATTATCCCCAGTCCACTCCATTCCGAGTTCAGCCTGACCGCTGGGGATCTGGGGAGATCCTTCCCTTAAAACCGGAAGGGGCTGGAGCCCCCCTCGCCCGGGAAGCCCCTGGCACGGGCTACCCCCCCCTCCCCCGTTTTGCATTTCTGTAAATTCTGCCCTCTTGCAACAAGAAAGCCGCTGTGGGGACCGAGTGCCAGGAGGGCCAAAGGCTCCTGGGCAGGCCGGGAAACAGCCGCCTGGGCTCACGGAGCGGGCACGGTGCCTCCTTCCGCAGGGCGGCCCACCAAGGTGCCCGGTTTCTGGGACAAGCGTCCGAGCATTCGGGGGGGGGCAAACAAGGGCTTGGTCCAACATGGAGCTGACCAAGGTAGGCTTGAGAGAAAACGGTGGTCCTCCACGGCCATCCAGAGACCGTAGAAAGTTGCAATGGCACTGAAAAACTGACCAATGACCGGTCCTCGCACTTATGACCACGGCAGCGTCCCCATGGTCATGTGATCAAAATTCAGGTGCTTGGGAGGGTTGCAGAGTCTCGGGGTCAGGTGACCGCTCTTTGCGAGCTGCCCAGCTGCCCTCTGAGAAGCAAAGTCAACGAGGGAACCCAGATCCACTTAACGACCGTTTGATTCACTTAACAACCGTGGTAAAAAAGGTTTTAAAAATCAGGTGCAATTCTCTGAACAACCGACAGGTGCCTTGCTTAGGGACTGGAGTTCTGCCCCGATCGTGGGCCTGAGGCGAGGACGGCCGGGGTCTCGTTTTTTTATTTGCAGTTTTTATTTTTTCAGTCTCCTCCTGGAAGCCCCCCTGCAAGAGTGGGAGCTGCTTCCGGATCTTTCTGAAAATAAACGTGCAACTGAAGGACCCTCAAAAACAAGGACCCCCCCTTCCTCCCCTTGGCCCGCCCTGAAGGGAGCCTGGCCTGAGCCGCCGGGGGTCTCCCTCGGGGCGCCTCCCCCGCCGCCCCCCCCAGCATCCCAGGGTCTGAAGACAGAGCTGGGGGTGCGGGAGAAAAAGGACCTCTGTGATCTGCAAGGTTCCAACTGGGCCCCGAATTCCACTGCCAAGGAATTCCCTTGGTGAGGTTTGCCCCATTTTATGACCTTTCTTGCCACAGTTGTTAAGTAGATGCCAGTTGCCAGGCATCCCAAGCTTGGTCTCGTGACCACAGGGAGACTGCAAGGGTGGTGTGTGTGTGTGTGGGGGGGGGGGGAAGCAGTCCCAAGTGACATTTCTCAGCCCAGCTGCGACTTTGGAGAGTCTCAGAATAAACGGCTGCAAGAAGAGGATTGCCTGCGCCAGGCCGTCTGCAGAGCCTTGGTGGAGGGGCTGGCCCTCCCCCCCTTTGGCCAACCTCTGGCCACGGGTCCCCGCCATGGTCAGCTTTGCTCACTGGAAGACGGAAAGGCCCCGCAGGGCTCATCCCCCCCTTCCAGCGTCCGGCCTCCAAGCATCCTCTCTGGACCAGGCCCTGCCCTCCGCGTTCTTCCTTCTGGATCCCGACCGTTTCTGCAGGTGCCCCCCGGCCCCTCCCAGCCCAAGATGGCTCCCCGAGTTTGCAGCCGGGGACTGTTGCCATCTCCGAGCTCACCTCGGTGTCTGCAGAGGAAGGGAGGCTCTGTCCGCAGCGAGACACCCGAGAGTCCTGGCGGGGGCAGTGAATGTCGGTCTCCTGCAGCCCTCCCACAGCTGCCCAGGGCGAGACCCCGAGTGCCGGAGGTCAAGCCAGGTTCAGGGCCTGTGAGAACCACCCTCTAACCTGTGCCCTTCTCCCTGCCCTGCCCTGGGGCCGAGGGGTCAGGCAGCTGCAGCCCCCTTCACAAGGGCCCCTGCGCCACAACGGGCAGGAAGGTGGGAGGGGCAGGCCAGAGCACCTGGGGGGGGGTCCTTCGGGACTCTTGGAGCAGAACCACCCTCCAGTCTGGCCAGCCCCCGCAAGAAACGCCAGGGCAGCACTAATAATGTTGGGAAGCCAGACCGTCCCCCCAAACCAAGCAGGCCAGAGGCAGAGGATAGAAGCTACTGCATGCAAGGGAGCCCCTGGGAGGTGACGGGAGGAGAAGGCAGGAGAGGCCAGCAAAGTTGCAGAAACAGAAAGCAAAAATGGCCGTTTGCAGGAAAGAGACTGAGAAGGCCAAAGCCAGGGCGGGGGGGGGGGGGGGGGGGAGAGGCCGGCAGCTGAGCAAGACCGAAGCATCTGGACCAGTGGCGACCGTGGCCGAAATCAGACTTTCAAGCGAGGGGAGGGTCTCGAAAGGAAGCAGGAAGGCCAAAATGATAAAGAAGAGCAGGAGGGCTGGATAAGGTGTGGGAGGGGCCCCCTTTGGTTGCCCCCCCCCCCGCCTCCCAGAAGGAACTTCCCCACCCACCCAGGAGCAGCATCTCAGGGATGCTGCGCTGGGCTCCTTTCCCAACCCTGGGTCCTCGGATGCCGCTCTTTTCAAAAAGGCCTAAAGGTGGTTTGTTTGTTCCAGATGGAAAATTGCACCTTGCAGGAACCGCTTCCCTGCTTTGTACACAAACACACAAAACCCTCCAGTCAGTCCGCAAAGGCTCTAGTGGGGATCACATCTCCCCCCCTCCCGCTTACCACACCCCTTGCGCTCGGCTAGCAGGTGAAGGGAGCTTTTTTACAGGCTTATTGGGGTGATTCTAAAAAGGGGAGGGGGGCTCCTTCCTGGTGCCAATGAAGGGCAACTGGACCTCAGAGACTCCGCAGAGAGAAGCTGGAGGGGACTCCGGGGCTCAGGAAGAATTGCGTGGCCCCAATTGTTAGGGGCCACACAGGGCCCAGCTGGGGGTGTCCCCGAGGAGAGGGCAGAGCCCCAATCCAGAGGGGCCGTCCCCTACCTGAGCCTGCCTGTGTGATGGGGCAGCTTCCCACCACCCACTCCCGGCCCCAGAGGACCCAGCCAGCCCCAGGAGGGACTCGGCGATCCGGAGCAGCAGCAGCAGCCTGTCCCCCTCCCCCGCGCCCCTACCTCGTTGGTGTTCCAGCGCAGGCGCTCCTTGGGCAGGGCCGGGCACTTGGGCACGCACTCCACCAGCTTCTTGGGCAGGAAGACCTTCAGGTGGTGGCTGTTCTCTGGGGGGGGGGGGCAGAGAGGGGCGGCGGGGTCACCGTCCCGGGCGGGATTCCGCGGAGGCCCCGGGCGCCAACGGGGGGGGGGGCAAACGCCCGTCTGCGCAAGGACCGCTCGGGGGTCGGGCCGCCCCCAGCCGGCTTGCTCCCGGCCCCTCCCCGTGGGAAAAGAGCGCCCCCTCCCCCGCCCACCCTCCAGGCTTCCCCGCCGGCCGAGACCCCCCCCACTCACCGGAGACCTCCGTGGCCGCCTTATTCATCTTCGGGGCGGGCGGGCGGGGCGCTCAGAAGGCTCTGCCGGGCGGGCTCCGCGCGAACCAGCCTGGGGGGCGGCAGGGCGTCAGCGGCGGAGGGGAAGCGGCCCCTTCCCGGACGCCAGCACCCCGCGGAGCCCCTCCCCCTCCCCCCCCCGCCGCTGCCCCCGCCCCGGAGCCTCCCCGCCGCCACCACCCGGTCCGCCCGCCCGCCTGGCCCGGGTGGCACCTGCCGAGGCGCCCGCAGCTCCGGCTCCGCCACCGGCCGCCATTCCCTGCACCCAGCGCCGGCTGCGGCTCGGCCCCTTCCTGCCTCCTCCGCCTCCGCCTCCGCCGCTGCTCCGCCCCGCCCCGCCGGTGACAGCTCGGCCCCTGAGCTCAGCGCGCACGGCCGGCGGCGGCGGCGGCGGCGCCTGGCTGCCCGGGAGGGGCCCCGCGCGCAGACGGAGGCGGCAATCGCGGAGCCCCCCGCCAGCCCGGGCATCGCGACCGGGAAACGCCGCCCGCTCGCCCTGGGCAGGGGCTGCCCCCTCCCCCGGACATGGCTCGCCGCCTCCTCCCCGTCGAGGCGGGTCCGGGCGCAGCTGGACGCCGGGAGCGCCCCCGGAGCGAGTCCCAGGCGGGATGCAGCGCGCCCGCCGCCGCCGCGGCTCGGAAGGCGCTCCGGAGCGCGGCCACTTGCGCGGGCGAAGCCAGCCCGCCCTGGTTCCCGGGGTCTCACCCGGGCGCGGGTCCCGGTTCCGAGCAGACGCCCGGCTCGGCCGAGGAGCTCCGGGGAGGAAGCCCCCCCAGATGCACGCGGGGGGGGGCAATTTCTGCTTCTTGGGCTGCCCCCCCGCTCCTCCCCTTTTGCTCAGGGGGCATCCGGACCTTCAGGGCAGAGAGAGAGAGAGAAAAGGGGCTTCGGGGAGAACGCCGCAGCAGCCTCCGGGTCAGACCGGGAGCCCGCTCAGAATTTCAGCAAGAGGCTCTCGGCCACTTTAAGACTTGTGGACTTCAACTCCCAGAATTCCCCAGGCAGCAGAGGTGGTGGCCACTCGTCTTAAAGGGGCCGAGTTAAAAAAAAACAAAAAACACGGATGCCAGTTTGGGAGTGGGGAAGACCAGGAACTGCACCCTTTGGCAGGATTTAAGGCAGGGGTCTTCAAACTTGGCCCTTTTATGACTTGTAGACTTCAACTCCCAGCATTCCTCAGCCAGGCATGCCCCTTCTGGGAGTTGAAGTCCACAAGTCATCAAAGGGCCAAGTTTGAAGACCCCTGATTTAAGGCAGGAACGTCCAACCTTGGCCCCTTTAAGACTTGCGGGTCAACTCCCAGAATTGCTGGCTGGGGAACTGTGGGAGTTGAAAATCCACAAGTCTTAAAAGTGGCCAAGGTTGGACACTGCTGATGTATTGGCTGGGCTTCCCCTAATTCCCACCCTGCAAGGGAATTGGACACTACAGGTGGTCTATTGAGCCCGGAATTATGATTGTATGTCATTGTGGTTGTTAAACAAAATGCCCACACACTCCTGGCTCTCCCTGTTGCAGTTGTAATTAGGAGCATGGGGGTGCCTGGGGTGTGTGTGTGTGGGGGGCTGGGTTGCTGAAAAAATAGTTGTAAGTCGAGGACCACCTGCATTACGGTGCAGCTGAAGGCGCCTATTGGGGGGGAGGGTGGCCGTGGACGGTGACTGAGCCATGTCAAATGGGCAGGTGAAGTCCCCGGCCTGTTTCCCCCGGCCACGTTAAAAGTAAGCAGAAACCACTGTAACAATCAGCATTAAGTTTCACAAATATATTTGATAAACAGGATAACGGCCAAACTGGCTCTCTTTTATGTTAGTACGACCAGAGCATTAATTTACATTTCTTTTAATACGTTTGTCTTTTCCGTGCAGCAAGGGCATTCCGGTTGGCATCCAGTACTTGGAATTGGGACTTGCGGTTCCTTTGGGCTGAAAACTGCTGAGCGGGGGGGGGGGGGGGGGAACAGCCTGTACCGAATAAGGGGGAGGGTATTCTCTTCCCCTGCTGCAGGGCTGCAAACTCGCATTTCACCAGCTGTGCCTTTAAAACTCTTGCAAGCAGCGTCTTGAAATCCGAGCGTTGGCCAGCCTCCAATTAAAAACATTTTTGTATCTCGAAAATGCATCGCCAGCCCACAGAGGCCAAGGCCAGCCATCCGTCCCCAGCCCCTTTCTGCTGACAATGTCTGCCTGACACGGTTCAGTCAAAATCTGATGGCCGGTTTCTGAAAAACAGCAGCACCGTCTCCCACCCTTTTTAGTGGAAAATAAACGCGCGAGGCTGCAGAAAGGATTACTAACCTGTGGGGGAAAAGGTCCAAGGGGTGGTATTTTCTCCCAAAAATCCGCCTTGGAAAAGCCAACTTGGCCAAGGCCTCCAGCCTCAAGAACAAGGACAGAGTCCATTCCTGGTGGTCAGTCCGGCCAGGCCAGGAAGCCTGGCACCTCCTGCCCACCCCTCCCCTCTTCTCCTCTGGAGGGGTGAGGTTGGCCTTGGGGGGGGGAGGCATAAAGGAAACCCTTTATCAGACTCACAAGAACTAATTTCCCGGTAAACAGGCAACAATTTATCCTCAATCTACAACGGGGAAACCTCCCTATTAACTTTCTGAAAACTTGAGTCCTCACCACGTCTGCCTCTCCCCCTTTGGCAGGAAATATTGTGCTGCTTTTTATAATTTGCTTTAAGGGCGTGGAAGAGCCCCGAGGGCAGAGAGAAAAGGGGAGGGGGACGCACGTCAGCTGGGTGGGCAAAAGGTCTGGGGAAGGGGGGAAGACGGACAGCCGTCTGCTTGCAGCAGAAAAGGAGGTTTGGGGGCATCAGAAGAGGAACTCTGCCACTCCTGAGCCCCGCAGATCACGAGGAGGCTGGCAAGGGCTCTTCTTTCTTCCAAACGCCTGGCTGAGCTCCTCGGAGGAGCTTACTCCTACGTTACACGCAGGTGGAGGAGGAGAGCCAAGGGAGAGAGAAGCCAACCTTCGCCAGAGCCAGGATTACTATGGAAACCGCCCTGTTTCCCCTGGTATTCGCTTCCCTTCCTCAGCCTACGCTGGAAGGTTTACTGACAGCGCAAAGAGGGAGAAAGAGGCGCTCTCTGGCGTGCCAGTTGGGGGGGGGGCATTGGCAAGACTGCAAAAGGGAAATAAAAGCCCCCCCCCCCCAATGGGAAGGCCAAGCATGGCTGCAGGAGAGACGGGAAGGCTTTGGTTTGAGGAGACACGCAGGCGCACCCAGAAAGGGAGATGCTGAACCCCTGTTGGCACATGCCCCCCCACACACACACACACCTGGCCAACACAACTTTCTCCCATCCCTGGAGGGAACCCGACTGGGCAAGGCTGACCCCCAACGTCCGCTTGGCCGCAGTTATTCCTCGGGCCGCTGCTCAGCTCCTCCTCCTCCGCGGGGAGAGCGGTGGTGGGCCGCCAGGGCGTAGACGGGCAGGGGGCTTTCCTCCGGCAGCCTCAGGGCCTCCCTCAGGTTGGGGTTCCACTGCGGGTGGAGGAGGAGCTGCAAGGCAAAGCGGGCGTCAGTGGGTAGGGCGTCACCCCAAAACCGAGCGCCTCTTCCTCTGGAATTGGGGAGGGGGTCTCGTGGAGAGGCTGGAGGGGGCCAATGGACCCTTTCTGTTTATTTCGGCACAATTAAGTCCTTCTCCACCTTGTGGCCCTCCGGGTGCCCGGACTTCAGTACCCAGAATTCTTTGCTCTGGGGGATTCTGGGGGTTGAAGCCCACAAAGCCAAGTCTGAGGAACATCAGTTAAGAGGAACCGAGCTCGCCCACCCGCCCGAATCCCTCACTGCAGACAACGTTGCTAGGAAACAGTGGCCTCCTCCACCTGGTCTGCATCTCAATTTGGCGACTGCCGCCCCCACCTGCCGACTGCTCACCTGGGCGCTGGTGCCTCTGCCCAGGAGGGGCCTCGCGTAGGGCTCCGGCGTCCTGGCGGGGGTCAGCAGGGGCGCAGGCAGGCCCCCGACCTTCCCATTTCCTCGGGGGGAGGGCTGGGGCAGAGCCCCCCTCTCCTGTGCTTTCTGCCTTCGAAACGAAGAAGGGGGGATCAGGAGGGCTGGAAGAGATCGCTTCGGTCTTGGCTCGGGAGCCTCCACCCACCGAGGCTGGCCGAGGGATTGCAAAACAAGGCTGCAGCCGGCGGGGCACCCCGAGAGCAGCCAGACGGCTTGCAAGGGAAGTGATGTCATTTGCAAGGCCATAAACCTGCATTGCAAGCTGCAGCACTGGCCTCTGGCTCTCGGGGGTCAGGATGTGCAAAGTTTCCACAGCCTTGCAATCACACTCCAGCAGTCAAGCTACTCTCCAAAGGCCCTGAAGGCAGGACAAGGAGCGACGGGTGGAAACTAACCAAGGAGAGAAGCAACCTGGAACTAAGGAGAAACTTCCCAACAGTGAGAACAATTAACCAGCGGACAACCTGCCTCCAGAAGCGGTGAATGCTCCAACACTGGAAGTTTTCAAGAAGAGACTGGACGGCCATTTGTCCAAAATGGTATAGGGTTTCCTGCCTGAGCAGGGGGTTGGACTAGATGACCTCCAAGGTCCCTTCCAACTTCATCCTCCTCCTCCTCATCATTATTATTATCGCCCGTGGCATGCCAGGTGGCACTAAACCAGGCCGGGGGAGATTCCGGTGGGCTCCCTGCCACTTTCCGAGCAAGCTGTGGGGATCAGTTCATCCCAGGGCACTTCGATATCGTTGGCCCTTCAGGCAAAGCAGAGCAGCACACGTGTTTCCCAGGTCACGCAGGCCGAGCCCGTGTGTTTAGTCCAGGGGTAGGCCACCTTGGCTCTTTTATGACTCGTGGACTTCAACTCCCAGAATTCCTGAGCCAGCCTGGCTCAGCCTGGAAACTCTCCCTTTCCCCTCAGCATGGCTGGCTGAGGAATTCTGGGAGTTGAAGTCCACGAGTCATAAAAGAGCCAAGGTTGCCCACCCCTGGTTTAGTCAATCCAGATTTGGGGTCCAGAATGTTGTGTGGGGTCCAGGCCAGAAGCGCTGCGGAGGGCAACTGCTTTCATAAAAGGGGCGGATGGGTGAACAAGCGGCCTTGTGGCCCATCCCGTAAATAAGCAGGCAATCCACGGTTTGTACCTCCAGAACGGATGGGAAGACAGGATGGAACAGACTCCCAACCTCCGTTCTCATTCAGCAGAGAATAAACACATAGTCCTGGACTTACCACTGGTTGCCTAGCGACCGTTCAAAGTTATCATGGCTGCCCCCCCTGATCATACGGCCACATTTTGGGTGCTCGGCAACCGCTCTGCATTTACTGCATTTACTGCCATCCACAGGGTCCCGTTTTTTGCTGAAACCGACGTTTGCTTCCAGTTTTTGGCAAAAATGCCCCAGAGGAAACAATGGGTTCGCTTAGCGACCGTAGCAAAAAAGATCATAAAATCAGGTCCGGTCACATGCTGCCCCGCTTCGCGACCCACCACAACGTATGACTACAATAGGCAGGCTCCATTACGGTTGTAAGTCGAGGACTTTTGTACTTTTACAAGGCCTGGACTGGAGCTACCAGCAGAAGTGGCAGGAATCCTGGCCACCAAGAGGGGGCAGCAGAGAGGGGCTGGGGATCCCCTGGCACTTTCCCCGCCTTCCCTGACCTAGCACAGGTAAGCCCTTGTTTAGTGGCCATTCAAAGTTACAACGGCACTAAAAAAGAAGCAACTGATGACAGTTGTTCACCGTTACGACCTTTGCAACAAGGACACCGGGTCAAAATCTGAACTCTTGGCAACGGGCTCGTATTTATGGTGGTTGCAGTGTCCCAGGGGGGCACGTGGTCCCCTTTTGCGCCAGGGGGGGGGCAGCTGACCGTGGGCAGAGTTTGAAAGGAGCTGGCTCGGGGGGGCGCGCCAGTCTGGGCCCTTCTCAGCTGCCCTATGGAAACAAACCAGCGATGGGGCTGATCCTGCTGTTGGAAGACCCCGGGGCCACAAAACGCCTGCCCACCCCCCCACCCAGCCCACGCTCCTCCGTCCCTACAAAAGGTGGGTGCTCCTACTTGTCGATGCTGCTTTGCCGCCTCTTCACCTCCTCCAGATGATACAAGACGGACAAGCCCCGGACGTGTCCCCGGCCTTTTTGCTTCGGACCCTTCCTCTTCTTCTGACACAGCTCCTTGGGGGAGGGGAGGCTCTGCGTAGTAGGGGCCAGCTCCCAGGGCCAAGGGCCCCCCTCGTCTCCCGCAGGCCGCTGGGCTGCGCAGCCGGACGTCTGGAGAGCAGAGAAGCCAAGAGGGACTCAGCAACCGGCCTCATTTTGGCCCTGCTCGAATTCTCCGCGAATCAGGAACACCTTCAACTTTAATCAAGGAAGAAGGGACCCTCTGCTTATCAATCCGAAGACTGGAAGGCATCACCGGTACTTTGCTTAATGGTTTAACCAGCAAGAGTCCCGTGGTACCGGCCCCCTCGGAGCTTAACCACACACCTCCGATCCCCAGACAGAGGGATAAATAAAGCATCGGAAGTAATTCTACATTTAGCGGAAACATGGATCAAGTTAAAAGAGGAATTATCTTCTACATCTATGAAAGAAAAAGGGGAAGAGAAAATACTCCTTTTCCAGAGACTACAACAAATCCCAACATCACCTGCGCACTCTCCCTCACTGAAAAGAAAAGAGATTTTTTCTTCTTCTGTACTCTCCATACGTATTAAGTTAAACCATTGCTGATTGCTATTTAGGGAAGGGCATTAAGGAAAAAAGGCCCGTTCAGCCCAGGCGATGCCTTTTGTATGCAAATCGCTTCATCTGAAAAAGAAATATGCCGAAGACACCTCCTTGGAAATGTTACAGAATATTAATGCCCACAAAAAGGGGGCCGACTAATATGCCTGGACCCCAGATTTCCTCACCCCCCCCAAGAGTCATCTTGGTTTAATACTCAGTGACCTGGGAATCTGCCCCCTTTTGGGCTCTGCAGGGCTGGTGAAACCCCTCTGCCCAGCCATTGCACAGCCTCCCCAGCCCCCCCCACGTGGCTCCTCAGATCTTGGGGCCACCATGTTCTTCTCTGCGAGGCCCATGGTGCTAAACCAAACTCGGCTTCTGTGGTTTATGCCCGACTGGATTGAGGGGTGCTTTGGGGAGCCCTCCAGCATCCTGCACACCGCCACGGGTGTGGGCCAAGCGCCGTGGCTGGGCTGGGGCCAGGGAGGGTGGCAAGATTTGGGGGTTGGTGGGAAGATTTCTGTTTGGGTCAGCAGCCCCCTTGATCCCCACTCCCACCCAGCAGAGCCGAGGGCATCCATGGTTGGCACTGCGGGTGAGCCAGGATCCTCAGCCCTGAAGACCCAAGCGCTGCTCCGCTTCAGAAGATAATTCATTCAGGAAAGCGAAGTGTGGAGGACGGAAGCAGAATATTTCCCAGCTTACCACGAGATGTGAATTTTAGCAGCCAGATTCACCCCCTTTCCTTTAGGTGTCCCGGGCAGCAATTCTCCTTCAGCAGGAGATGGCAACTGCTGGAGCTCACGTGGGCCCCCTCCTCCCTTCCTCTCCCCCAGAAGGAGACTTCGGCCTGTCAATCAACCTGTCTGTCGCCAGGATGGCTTCTCCATATTTCTAAGGCGGCATTTGCGTAAGAACAGCCATCAAACGACGGGCCCCCATTTGGGTGGGTAGTCGGGAATGCCTTTGTAGGATGGATACCAGGGAGGCTACTGACCCAGCAAAACCTGACCCTGCCCTTCAAATTCTGCTTTTGAGGGCAGAGACGGGGACCCCGAATGCTCAGCCCAAAGCCCCCATTCAACTTTGCCAAATGAATAATTTAGCACTTGGGGGTCTTTGTCCTTCCAGGCCAGAGTGGTGGGCTTGGCCCCGTGGCAGCGGAAGGCTGCTCCTGTCACTTCCCCCCCAGAGCCTTTTGGGGGGGGGGGTCTCGGCCTTGCTCCCTGCCGCTCAGCCCTGCCCAGAGGGCCTGTGTCGTTTCAGCTCATGGGATCAGGTGAGGATTGGGGTCCTGCCTCCGAGACTTCCCCCCAAAGACCAGGGCACCCCAATGCTACAGCTGGCGGGAGCCCCCAAAGGTGGCAGAGATATCCCACCGTACGGAAGTTATTCCCTGGGAATAGCCGTCATCGGTGCACCTGGGGAAGGTGCCCACCTCAGGTGTGGACAGGAGAGGGAGGGGGACCTTCGGCCACAGCATCCTCTGGACCACCCCGAGGACAGAGTCTGCTGCTCGCTCGGACCCTCTGCCAAAGGAGGCTGGTTCTCCCAGAGGGACCCCAAAACCGGGCTCGGCAAGGCAGGGGTTCCTTTGCAGGCTGAATCCTTGCGTGTCGGAGATTTTCCAGGTAAACCGCGACCTTCCTTGTCCTTGCTCAGTGGGGCCCCTTGTAAAGCATCAGGGTCCACCAAGGCACCCCACAAACCCCAGCTTAACTGGCGGACAAACTCTGCTTGCGGCCTCTACTTTTCACAGGGAAGAAGCAGGAGAAAAACCTGTAATTTAAAAGAAGGCCTCCTCCAGGCCATTAAAACCTACCAGCAGGGGTGGGGCCTCGTGGTACTCTTCCGTCCAGAGGTAACTGAAAGGTAAACATGTTGGTAAGTACGACCGGCTTTTACTGCAGAATTCCTTACATATTAAACTTAGGAGAAAGAATCCGCTCTAGGAACTCAGCTAGGCTGGATGCAAATCTTTAAATTTGGAGTAATCGGCTATAATGACGAGTCAAAGTAAAACAAAGCTTTGAAAATTCTGATTTAGTACTTACAAAAGAGTGGGACAATGACTCTTTTCTGTGCTTAGTCTCGTCGGCAAATAAATCTTCCGGAAGTGAACGAGGGAGCAAAAACTTCCTTTTGCAAACAAAAGTGAGCCAGGGCTTCCAACCCCCTAACAAAGTAATGCAGGAAGTCCTCGATTTACGACAATGGAGCTCAACGTTTCAGTTGCTAAGCATGACAGCCGTGAAGAGAGTTTGGCCCCGTTTTACGACCTTTCTTGCCACCGTTCTTACGTAAATCACTGCAGTTGTTAAGCTAGTCACCCAGCTGTTAAATGAATCCGGCTCCCCCATTGACTGTGGCTCTCAGTAGGTCGCAAAAGGGGATCACGTGACCCCAGGGAGACACTGTGACTGACATGAGTCAGTTGCCAGGTGTCTGAATTTTGATCACAGAACCCTGGAGAGGCTGCAAGAGTTGTGTGAAAAACAGTCACAACTCACTTTTTCCAGTGACGTTGTAACTTTGAACGGTCACTAAATGTTATGAGTTGAGGGCTACCTGCATCAGGGAGAGAAAATGAAAGCGCCCTGAAAGGTGTTTTATCCCGCGATATTATCCTCCAGGATCACGAAACACACCTGGGCTGCTGAACAAGCCTGTCCCAAAAGTCTGGCATGCAACGGGCATCGCTGGAGGGGTTGACTTCGGGCTGGCGTCTGCTGACCATCTTGGACTGCCTTGAAAACAGGATGATGCAAACCCATTAGTTTTTAGCCCGTTATTTTTGCAAGAAAATGGCTTTCTTGCGCACGGACAGATTCCAGAATGTGCTATTAAAACATCTTATGTTGCTCAGATGTGGAAAACCGGAGAGGGAGCGTCGGACGGTGGTGGAATCAATATTTATATCAGGGGTCTTCAAACTTGGCCCTTTTACGACTTGTGGACTTCAACTCCCAGAATTCCTCAGCCAGGCACGCGTGCCTGGCTGAGGAATTCTGGGAGTTGAAGTCCACAAGTCGTAAAAGGGCCAAGTTTGAAGACCCGACTTACATCCCTGGATCCAGCTGCAGCTTTCATCTGAATTACATGGCAATCCTGTCAATTCCCCTAATGTCGCTTCCGCTACCTTTGGAGACAATTCCAGGAGAGGAATCAAAGGCGTAATAAAACTAGCATTTCCTGGAAGTCAGTTGTTTTACTACAGAAATACAAGCTCGGTCTAAGAAGGAAAGGACTAATAATCCCTCCTGCGGTGATGGATGAAGCTGTCTCAAAGTTTGGGGCATATTATCAATGTCAAAGGAACCGGAGCGGAGCGAATTTGCTGAAGAAAGATTAAAATAGTTTATCGGAAGCTCCACAAAATATGGTACAGCGAGCCTAAGAAATGCAATCGTTTGAAAGGTTGAATGTTCAACAAAAAGCAGAAATTCAGTTCTATCAGTTAGGATTCTTAAGAGTTTCTCTTGGGTCAAATGGGAAGGACTAACCACCGCGTAATAAAGCGGAGATGAAGGATTCCTTCCTGGTCCAAGGGCCAAACGGCGCAAAAGTCCAATGTATGGAGTGGTATTTATCTTTGGGCAAATGCGTGTGAGGCCACACAGAAATTGAGCACCAGGTGGCAGCAGAGAGAGACCAAAAAACCCTCCTCTCTGCTGCCATCTAGGAGCAGCCTGCAGTTCTGCTATCCAGAAATGGGAGCCCCAAACTTAAGGCCACGGAGTGGCATCTGCCTTGAGGTTGATATTTAGTGACCATCATAGCTCAAAAGAAAGATTGACAGAGTAACTGGGCTTATACATCTGGCAAGAAGTAAGACATCCACTGAGATAATAGTTTGGCTCTATATTGCATTATTTATTTACCTTTCAGGCACAACTAATCTAACAAATCCATGAACACTTATCCTTGTTTTTATACAACTGATTTACAGGTAGTCCTCATTTAGCAACCACAATAGGGACCCGCAACTTGGTCATTAAGTGAAGGAGTTGCTAAGTGGAGCCGCAACAGTGCTTATAATCTTCCTTCAGCTTTCTTTCGCTTTACAACTCGTGAAGGTCGTACACGTGAGGATCGGTCACAAAGTTAGTTTCTCACCATGGTGATGAATAGTTGCTGTATAAGGCAGTTGATAAACAAGGATTACCTGCACAGCACTGAGTTGTTAAAGCCCACAACTAAGTAAATGGAAATATTACAACAGATTTCAGGCCATTTGGGAAAACTTTGCAATGTATTTATGGCTTGAAAAATGGATTCAATTTTCATCACCCATTTATCATCTCCTGTTCCCCGAGTTCTTTGGCGTTAACTTATTAATATTTATTAGCATGGTTTAATTCAATTCCTTCAAAGATACGGAAAAGAATTAGACAACCATGCAGCCAGCAGCACACCACGTGGTGTCTCCCGAGGCAGAAAATGTTGTTGAATTCACCGTCTCCGTCACGAGCAGAAGCTCCTGGAGGGGGTTTATATAACCCGTGTTCCACGTGGCCTGTCTGGAGTTCACACTTCCACTAACGTTCACAGCCCCTTGCCTCTGCTTCGGAGTGTGGCACAGTGGCCGCACAGACTGAAGTCAAACGCAATAAATATATCACAAGACCTAAAAGAATTCTGCAAAAGGCAGCTGGAATCCGAAGCAAGAGGCACCTCCTGGTCTGCCAAGGAAAAAGAAGGGAACTTTTGCAGACTGCGGCTAAGATTTGGGCCGCTCGGATCAGCTCCCCCTGCCGCCTGCCGGTCACTCAGGTAGCCCCAGGGCTGACTTGTCTCCCTGTTCAATAAAGCAGCCTCAGACTTACAACCACAAATTAGCCCGAAATTTCCATTCCTTATGCAAGACAGTTAAGTGAACTTTGCCCCACTTTATGACCTTTCTCGCCACAGTTAAATGAATCACTGCAGTAACACAGTTAAGACGGATCGTCTTCCCCACTGACTTTGCTTGTCAGAAGGTCGCAAAAAGTGACCACATGACTCTGGGACCCCGCAACTGTCCTAAGTACATGCCAGTTGCCAAGAGTCCAAATTTTGATCACGTGCCGCAATGGTCATAAGTGTGAGGACTGGTCATAAATCCCCTTTGTCAGAGCTGTTGTAACTTTGAACGCTCACTAAAGAAATGGTTGTAAGTTAAGGATTATCTGTACTATAAGGTGTAGGCTGCGATTCGCAGGCAAAGGCCCCTGCAAAGCATCAGCGCTTAACGTCTGATGTGGTCCCAAAGGGTTTTTTTCAAACGGCAACCAGACTTTGCACCCTGATTCGGGTGGCCCAGATAAACCCCCAAGTGGCCCCAACGACTCTCAGCGAGAGGGCCAAGGACCAGATGACCGCAAGGAATATAAATCTTTCCTTTCCCCACCAGTTGGTCCGAACGGAAGCAGCTTCTTGGATGGGAAGCGAAACGTCTTCAAGGAAAAAAGCAAGAAAGCCCAGTTGCCTTTTGGAAAAAGCCCCCTTGGGACAACCGTGGGGCCTGGATGGTGGACGGTCTCCACAGACGCCGGACTTCACGGCTGGGCTCAATAATCGCCCCTGGAGACCCTCCCTCACCCCAAAGGGGCTTGTTCAAAAGGCAAGCGGAATTTTTTGCTTCTTTCTCTGAAAACGTTTCACTTCTCATGCAAGAAGCATCTTCAGTTCTGGAGGGGAAGCGAAACGTCTTGAAGGAAGCCCAACTGCTTTTTCGAGAAAGCCCCTCCGGGACCCCCAGAGGTTCAGCAGCCGGGCCTCCTCCGCTCCTGCCCTCCGGCCGAGGGGGGGGCTGCGCAGGGATCGCCCCAGTTCCCTTCCCACCCACCCCCGACACTTCTGGGAAGGGGGTTTCTGTGTGGCCAGCAGGGCCCCCAGGGGGCCACCCCTGTGGGCCCCCGGCTCCTCTGCCCAGCGGCTGCTCGGGGGTCCCTGCTGCCCCCCATGGAGCACGCGCTGGGCCCTGAGGGCACCTACGTCACGAAGGGCCCCAGCGTGGCCCCGCCGCCTTCCTCCGCTCCGGGCCCCCCGTCCATCTTCCGCCCCGCGAGGGCCGGGCCGGGGGAAGCGCAGACTACGCCGGCTCTGAGGGGGGGGGAGACAGGCCGGGTGGGGGGGCTCAGCCCGCTTTCCCTGGGGTCAGCCCCGGGAGGCCTGGACGGAGAGGCCCTTCAGCCGGCTCGGAGCCCCGGAGGAGCCCCGCTGGGGAGGCCCGGCGGGCCCAGGCCGAGAGGAACGCGGTTGGCGGGCTTGGGGGACCCTCAGCCGCCGCCCCCCGACGGGAGCCCAGAGGGACTACGGCTCCCAGAATGCTCTGCCCGGGCGCCGCGGGGCACCCTGGGAGCGAACGCCGAGGCTGGAGGGGCGGCCCGCTCCAGCCCTGAGCGCGCCGACACCCAGCGGCGGCCGGCAGGGGGCGCCCCGAGCGCGTGGAGAGCGCGGCGGCCGTGAACAAAGGGCGGCGGGGGGGGGAGGTGAGCGGCGGCGCCCCCCGGGGAGGGGGGGTCCGGCTGGGGGAGGGGCGCGAGGGCGGGGCAGGAGCGGGGGGGGATTTGTACCCCTGTTGCTGGGGGAGGGCGCAGGTAAGACCCCCCCCGTTGCTGCTGCTGCTGCTGCTGCAGAGCCGGCGGGGCGGCCGTCCTACCTGGCGGGGTTGTTGCTGGGCCGGAGCGCGGCGCCCCTTTAAGAGCGAGCGGCCCCTCCGGCGGGGAGGGCCGGCTCTGCCCGGTCTCGCGACACTCCTGCCCGCCCCGCCCCGCCCGCCCCGCGCCCGCCTCCCCGCCCGGCATCTGCCTCGCCTGCCGGGCGCTGCCCGAGGACGCCGAGCCAGCCGAGCAGCCGCGGAAGGTGGGCGGCGGGGGGCGCGGGGGGGCGTCGGGGGCTCCGCTGCGGCCGCCCCGCCGGCCCTGCAGCTCCGCGGGCCCCGCCGCCTCCGCTGGGGGGCGGCCGGGGAGGGGGGGGCGCCGCTTCTGGCCGGCAGGCACGCCAGGCGGGGGCGGGGGGTCGGGCGGCCGGGGAGGGGCTGCGGCGCGGCCTGCCCGGGTCCGGCTTGCTGGAGCGGCCTGGCCGGTCCCCTCGGCCTGCCGGGCGCCCCCTCCCCGCGGGGCTGCGGCAGGCTCTGCCTTTCCTGGGGAGGGGGAGCCGCCTTTGCTTTTGCACTGGGGAGAGCTGCCCCCCCCAAGCCCCGGCTCCTCCTCCCGCTCCGGAGGCCGATCCGATAGCTGGACTGGCAGGGGGGGGGGCGGCCCTCCCATAATGCCCCCGCTCGACTGCCGCCCTGGCTGCTTCAGCTCCCCGTCCCCGCCTGGCCCTGGGTGGCAGATGCGAGGGTCTTGCCCTGAAAGAGGGTCGCTCACGCGCCCAGGCTGGCCTTGCGGGGGCTGCTGTGTTGCCCCCCCTCCTGGGACCCTGGTCTGCTCTGCCTCGGCCTTTTGGCGTTCTCTGCCCCCCCCCCCGACTGCCCTGAGCTCGGCCTGGGGGATCCGGGCGTCTCTGGGCCCTTGCCCGGGCCTGGCTTGGCCTCTGCCCAGGGCAGAGCCAATTTGGGCACAGCCTCGTCCGCCTGCCGCGGTCGGTCAGGTGGCGGAGGAGATCCTTCTCCCAGTGGGGGAGGGATCCTGGAGGAATCCAGCCTGGCTGCAGACACTCAGAGCGACACAGAGGGAGGGAAGGGGCCCCCGTGACGCTGCCGTGATTGCCGGCTCCCTGGGCTCGGGTGCCTTTCCTTGGGCCTCGGCTCTGCCCTTAGACGTGGGAACTTGGTGGTGCCCGTTCCCTGACCAACGAGATCCGCTCTCGGTGCCGGTTGGCGCAAAGCCGCGATCTTGAGAGCTGCGTCTGAGGCTGAGCCAGCCAGGAATGCGGCCCTGCCCTTCTCTGTGCCCTTCCCAGCAGTCCAGGTTCCCCTCTGGAGCTGTCAGAAAGCCGAGATCAAAACACGGGCATGTGTGTGCGTGTGTGTGCCGCCCTCTGCACACAGGGAGACCCGGCGTTGCCGCCCCTGACCGGTCCACCCGTTCCGCTGGGACTGCTTTGCCTGGACTCCCGGCCTGTCTGAGCTGGCCAATGCCTTCTCCCCCCTCCCCATTGAAAGAGAGTGGGGGGGGAGGCTCTGATTTGCCAGCTCTTGCGGCATCTGCTGAAGGGTCTCCGTCTCCGTCTGCTCGTGGCCCTGCCTTCCTCGGCGGAGGAGGAGGGGGCCGGATTCCTTAGCACCTCCGTCAGATGCTGGTTAGGTATTGTAAGAATCCTCCCGGGGCACGGAGAGGGAGAGATGGGCTCTGCCCAGCTGGCAGCCGGGCGCTGCCCTGCTCTCTGCCTGCCTGAGTCCTGCCGTCCTCCTGATAACGGGGAGGAATGGCTGCAAGCTCTGCTCCTGGTGGCCTCCCGTCCTTCAGGAGCTCCGGGGGGGGAGCCCAGAGGCGTCGCTCTTGCGAGCCACAGCCCCTCCCTGCCCCCTGCCATGCCTGGGCTGCTGCTTGTCCTGGCACGCCGGCTTCCAGCTCTCCGTGGGGGTCCCTTGCCTGATGACAGCCCTGCCTTCGGTTACCAGCCCGCATCAAAGCGCCTCTCGTCTCTCGGCCTGTAATTTAGTCGAGCAAAAAAGCAGCAAATTGGGGCTTAAGAGCCTCCTTCCTCTTTGGGGAACGCTGGCTCTGCTCTCCGAGGAGACTGGGGTGTGTGGGGGGTTATCACTGGGGCTGGGGGGGATCTTCCAGAGGGGGCGTGCCCACTTCCTACCTGCTCCCCAGGTGATTACAGGGATTAGCAGAACTTGGGGGGGAGAAGCATCAATTAAAGTCTTACTGCCCCCACCCCTTCGGTTGCCTGGCAGGCTCCCCGCAGACTGGGCGTCCCAGAGTGGTCTGAATCCTTCGGAACACCCCCCCCACCCCCCCACACTTCGGTGAGCCGGACAATGTGGGACTTTGTTCTGCTGGCTCAGCCATGTGCCCGGAAAGGGGGGGGGCAAGGTCGAGACCCACCTGGTGGCTGAGTCTCCCTGGTGCACCTGAACAGGGCAGTAGAGAAAGGGGAGCGGGGGGGGGGGTTTCCCTGCTTGTTCTCCTTTGCCAAGCACCCATTTTTCTGGGTGCCCAGAAGCTTTGCTGGGGGTCAGCCAGATGGGGGGAGCTTTGCCTGAAACGGGGGGCTTCCTCGCATCCTTGGCTCTGTCTGTCTGGGTGGTGGGCGAGCACAGCAAAAGTATTGTGATTTCCCTCTGGGTTGGCACACAATCGGGGTTTCTTTGGGAAAGGACAGCTTTCCCTCCCAGCCGCTCGCTTGCTCGCTCGCCCGGTAGGTGGGCAGTTGTGTGTGTGAGTTGTGTGTGTGCCGATCCAAAGACGTCCCGCTCGGGAGGCTGAGGCAGGAGAGGCCTGGAGTGGCGGCCACCTTCTCCTCCTGGGGCTGAAGGGGGAGGCGCAGCCTGGCAGTGCCCGCCAAGAGGCCTTGAGAAGCACCAGAGCGGGTCAAAGGGGGAAGAGCTGCGGGATGAGGGTCCCACAGCTTTTGGGGCAGGGGCCTATTTAATGCCTGCCAGCACGGTGCCATCTGTCTTGAAGGGAACCTGGGTAGATTTGCGTGGCTTGATCTGACCCCCGCTGGTTGCCTAGCCTCTCTTCCGGGCTGGGGGGGGGAAGCCTCCGAGGTTGGCCTCGGTCCTACCTCCGCTGCAGGGTGGGTCGCAGCAAAGGGACCCAGCTTGCCTCGGGGGAAGAGGGGCAGTTAGCAGAAGGGGGCACACTGAGATCAGCTTTTGCTCTGCAAGCAGCTGCCCCTCTGTCCCGAACTGCAGGGGGGGCTAAGAGGGGGGCAGTTCTGCTGCCACGGAAGCGAAGTGGGTCTGGCCAGCGCTTCCCTCTTGTCCCCCCAAGCCTCTTCCTCCCTGGGGGGCAGAAGCCAAGAGCAGCCTGCAAGGAGGAGACCGCAGCAGCCCCTTCTGACGTGCCCCCCCCATGCAGAGGAGCCGGAGAGAGAGTGGGGGAGGGGATGGCTTCGCCTCCCCAGGTTGCTCTGGGCTCCCCTTCCTTTCCCCCCGGCCTCACCTGGGTTGGGAGGAACCCAGAAGAACCGAGGGCTCCCAGTTGGGATGCCGGCTGCCTGACTCACACTAGGCACAAATGGATTTTCCGCACAAGTGCACACTCGGTAACTCTGGCTTCTGTTTAGCCCCGCAAGAGGCACCGAGGCTCCGGAGCCTCCCTGGAGGAATCCATGACTGAAAGATTTTGCCCCGGGCTGCTGCTCATCTCGGCAAACAGCCTCCCCGGGTAGCCCAGGCCGATGCCACGTCTGCTGCCAGCCGGGCCTGGCATCCTCCGGCCGATTGGGCCGTGGGGGGCACGAGGCCGGGCGGGGCCTGCCCATCTCCGTGCCCTTGGTGCCCCTCCGTGGCGCTTGGGCACAGGCGGGCGGGCCTTTCCTGCACGTGGCGCTTGTGCGAGGGCCCACGTCTCTTGCGGCACCCGTGTGTGCGTGGAGCCGGGTGGAAAAGGAGGGCTCTGAGCCGGTGCCTCGTCTTTCTTCCAGGCCTCGGTTGCCAGGGAACAGCTGTCTCGGCTAAAAATAATTTGATTTTTCGCTGTCATCAGCCGTCATGTGAGCAGAGAGGCTTGTTTTTCGGCCCCCGGGCTGGCTCCGGTGCCCTTGGCCTCACATTGCAGGAGGAAAGGCGCTGGGGCCCTGCAGGCCACCCCCAGGCGGAGACCCCGGTTGGCAGCAGGCAGGCCCCGACTGATTCTGCGGCGGGTTCAAGGCTGGAGAGCGTCTGCTCCTGGGGCAGCCTTGGGGAGGTTCCTGGGAGGAGGAGCTGGGACCCCCTCCCTCCCTCCTAAGCAGGGGCCTGGGGGAGGGGGGTCCAGACCCCTCAGCAGAAGGCAGCCAGGCCTTGGGCCCCGGGGCCCCCTCGGGAGCGTGGCTGCATGCCCGGCATCGCTGTGACTCACCCAGCCTGCCCTGCCTGCCTCCCGCTCTGCTGCCTGCCAAGCGAGGGCCCCGGTCCGGTGTTTATCTAGGCTTGGCGTGCACAGGAAGCGCAGCGGGGGGGGGGCCTTTGCACAATGGGGGGAAGTCAGCAATCTGGGGAGGGGGGAGACTTGCAAATCGGGCAGGGACGCCCTCGGCGACCTTGGAAGCTCCCAGGCAGCAACCAAAGGGCAAGAAGGTGGGGTGGGCGTGGGCACCCCCCCACTTCCCCTGGGGGATCGCAGCTGCAAGCGGCTGTGGGGATGGTGGGCTTCTGGCAAGCGAAATGTTGGCTGGGTGGCAGGAGCGTGTATAGCCCACATCTGGGGCTGGTGTGATGGGCTTGCCCACAGTCCTGGTTGGGGGGGGAGGAGGGGGTCTGCAGAAGCAGCTATGAGGGTCAGTGGGGCTGTGAAAGACGCAGCTGGGACTCTCTGGGCCCTTTTGAGTCGCTGGGCGGTTGGCCCTCCGGCCAGATGTGCAGGAGGGGGCCAGCGGCACAGGTGTGGCAGCTGTGAGGAAGAGGCAGGTCTGGGGGACCGAGAGTGTCGCCCCCCCAATCTGGGGGCCCCCTCATCAGGGTCTGTTGGGATAGCTGGCTGACCTGTGGAGATGGTGTTGTGTGTGTGTGTGTGTGTGGAAGTGGCTCAGGGTGGGGGTCTCGCCTAGCCTGAGCAGGTTCCTGGGACATCTGGCTGGCCAAAAGGAGCAGCCTTGTGACCCCATCCAGGTGGGGGGAGGGGCTTGCTTTGGGCTTCCAGGAAGAGAGTCGGGAAGGGAAGGGGTGTCCGGTCCGGGTCCCAAGATGGCCTCCTTCCTCCTTGCCTGCTGCCCCAACTTTTGGCCGAGGGGGGGACCTCTGGTGGTTCCCCTCCCGAGGAAGCAGCTGCTGCCTTCTTACTGGGGGGGGGAGAAACTGCAGGATCATGGAGGGGGGGTCCATTGAGCAGAAGCAAGCGTTGAGCCTGACATTCCCCCCTCCCAATTCCAGGCAGTGGGCAAACTCCTGGGGAAGTCTGGCTGCTTGGACAGGCCGCCCCTTTCCTGAGTGTTGGTCCTCGGCCAGGAAGAGGCCGGTGCTGGGTGGGCCCGAGATGGCTTGAGGCCTCCTGTCCAGCAGGCCCTTCACTCTCTGGCCGGCTGCGGCCCCGTCCCTGCCCAAAGCAGGGGATCTTAAGGGGGCCGATACACGTACACACACACACACGCTTAAACCACCTGGAGGTTTTTGCTCAGTGACCCAAATGGGAAGGGGGCGTGCTGCGTTTCCTGAGGATGGGTGTGTGTGCAGTGGGGGCGGGCGGCTTGTCCAGCCGGTTCCTGGGAACGGCCCAGCCCAGTCCTGGCATCCAGTTCGCCTGGCTGCGTTTGTCTCTCGGGATGCGTGGGTTGTGGGGAGCCTTCTGGATGGAGGGTCAGCATCAGGACGGGGCCTCCTGAGGTCAGAGAAATTCCGATGGGAACACAACGGGAGGGGCACAACCAGGGCCCCCGCTTTGCCTGGGCATAGCCTGAGTGTAGCGTGCAAGGCCTGACCCCGGCTGAGCCGGCTTCTCCCCTTGCCACCGAGCTGGGAGGAAGATGCTCAAGGTCCCGTCTGCCCCTCATCTTCCTGCAGGTAAGCTGCCCTCCCCCCACTGCCGAGAGGGAGCCAGGATGGCCGGCGCGTCCGTCAAAGTGGCCGTCCGGGTGCGTCCCTTCAGTGCCCGCGAGATCAGCCACGCGGCCACCTGCGTCATCCAGATGCAAGGACCCACCACCTGTGAGTTTCCTGCCTGCTGCCCAAGGACTGATGGGCAGGATGAAGCCATGCGGCAGGGGTGTCGCTGGGGGGAGGGGGGACCCTGCCAGGGGTGTCTGTGAGGAAAGGGATGATGGCAGCATCGACACTCTGCTTGGCTTCCAAAACTGGTGCGATTGTGAATAAGGGCTGAAAGGAGTCTCCAGGTTCAATGGCAGTCTACCGCTGACTTGCTAAGGAGTGGCATCAGTGGAGGAGGGGAGGGGCTCATGTCCTTAAGTCCCACCTTGCCCTCCTGTTGCCTCTCGCATCCGGCTTGGCTGCTGTCAGGAAAGTCATCTGATTCCATCCCTCCGCGTGCTGCGTCTGTGCAAGGGAGACAGGCAGGGCCCACTCGGGTGGGGGGGGAGCTGGCACACTTCCCCGCACCCCCCTCGGGTACCCTAGCCCAGACCAGCCCCCCCCCCCGGCCTTGCCTGTGAGCCTTCCAGATGCAGCTACAGACACCCCAAGCAGAGGCCGTGAGGATCCACAGTTGAAGCCGGATTCCCAGGCAGACCTTCCAGTGCATTGAAGGCAGCCGCGTCCTCCCGGTAACGCTGCCTTCGCCATTGCGGAGGGCTGGCAGTGGCAGATGTGGTCAGAGGGGCTCCCCTTCTCTCCCCCTCGCAGGCATTGCCAACCCCAAGCAGGCCAAGGATGCCCCCAAGAGCTTCACCTTTGATTACTCCTACTGGTCCCACACCTCGGTGAGTGTCGCTGCAGGGAGACAGTTGCGCTTGCGTGGAACCCTCCCTCCCTCCTCTTGGTGGGGCTGGCTGTGCGTCCGGTGCCCCACATTGAGGACCTCTTTCTTGCAGGAGGAGGACCCCCACTTCGTTTCCCAGCACCAGGTCTACAAGGACATTGGGGAGGAGATGCTACTCCATGCCTTTGAGGGCTACAACGTCTGCATCTTCGCCTACGGGCAGACGGGGGCCGGCAAGTCATACACCATGATGGGCAAGCAGGAGCAGGGCCAGCAGGGCATCATCCCTCAGGTGCCCAGAGCCGACAGGGACACGCTTCACGGCCGTCTTTCCACTGCTTGCTTCTCTCCAGCCTGCAGCCCCTCAAACCTCTGCAGCCTTTGCTGGGATGTGGGGCTAAAGAAGGAGGAGAGTGACCCACCTACCCCTGACCCACTCCTCCGGCCCTGATCCCCCCTCTCTCCCTACAGCTCTGCGAAGACCTCTTTCTCCGTGTGGCCGAGGAAGCGTCCCCCTCCCTTTCCTGTTCTGTGGAGGTATGTAGGGTGGCTGCCCCCCACCTCTCTCCCACCCCACGATCCTCAGCCTGAATCCCCCCCATCTTTCCCCAGGTGAGCTACATGGAGATCTACTGTGAGCGCGTGCGGGACCTCCTGAGCCCCAAAAACCGCGGAAACCTGCGTGTGCGTGAGCACCCCATCATGGGGCCGTACGTGGAGGGCCTCTCCAAGCTGGCCGTCACAAATTTTGAGGACATTGCGGATCTCATGGACTGTGGCAATAAAGCCAGGTGAGCCTCTGCCGGTGGGGGAGCTGGGAGTGTCATGGCCCTGGGGTAAGGTCCTCCTCCTCCTCCATTCTTCCCCCTGGGGGCTCTGGCCCGGGACCCTCGCCTCCCACAGCCCGTCAGTGCCTAGGCCTGTACGGGTGGGCTGCTCCAGGAGTAGGGCGTGTGGGAGTCCCGGATTGGGACCAAGCAATGTGGATCCCAAATCGGTGGCTGTTCCAGGAAATAGACCCCCCTCCCCCACTCACTGATCTGCCTTCCCAGGACTGTGGCTGCAACCAATATGAACGAAACCAGTAGCCGCTCCCACGCCGTGTTCACCATCGTCTTCACGCAGCGCCGGCATGATGAACTCACCGACTTGGACACCGAGAAGGTGGGAGGGCTGGTCTCATCCGGGAGGTGGGGGTCTCCGGTTAGGTGCCCAAGGTCGGAGGGGTCCTCCTGGACGAGTGTGGGTCCACCTCCTGGACCCTCGAGGTGGGCCGGGCATTTCTGATGAGAGAATCCAGCTGGTTTGCAGGTTCGCCCCACACTTGTGACATTCCCGCACTGGGGCTCTGGTGGGAAGGAGCCCAGGCCTGTGGCTTGCAGGGCCCGGGGTCAAGCAGCACAGGGGGACTCTTGCTGCATCAGTTTGGGACCCCTGAGGACAGTCCCTGGGGGGGCTCCAGTCCTGATCCTGTGCCCCCTCCCCTTCTCCCCAGGTTAGCAAGATCAGCTTGGTGGACCTGGCGGGCAGCGAGCGAGCGGACTCGTCGGGCGCGAAGGGCATGAGGCTCAAGGCAAGAAGGCAGAGCCGGGCTGGGTCTCCCGTTTCCCGGGAGGGGGTGTGGGGGTGGGCAGCATGAGCTCTGCCCTTCCTCCACATGCGTGTGGCTAAGGAAGACTCTCTTCTCCTACGCCCGCTTTTCCAGGAAGGCGCCAACATCAACAAATCCCTGACCACCTTGGGCAAGGTCATCTCCGCCTTGGCTGAGATGGTGAGCAGAAGCCAGGGCTCCCTCAGTCCAGGGGGAGGCAGAGATGGGGGGGATGTGCTTCGGAGACAGGGTATGGGGCTTAGACCCAGAGATGGATGCATTTGGGAGCGAGGGTAGATACGATGGGTTCTGTGGGTGCGTTCCCCTTTTCCTCTTCTCCCTGGGGGAGGAGGGAGACCCTCCCTCCCCCCCTGCTCACTTCCCCTGCTGCTTTCCCAGCAAAGCAGCCACAAGAAGAAGAAAAGCGAATTCATCCCCTACCGGGATTCGGTGCTCACCTGGCTGCTGAAGGAGAACTTGGGTGAGTAGCTGAGCGACCCCCGAGGAGGCCAGGAGGGAGACCCCTCCCCTGCTTTTAGGAGTGGGCACCATGGGAGATGTAGTTAGGGTCTCTTCCTCCGATGTCTCCCTTTTCCAGGGGGCAACTCCCGCACGGCCATGATCGCCGCCCTCAGCCCAGCCGACATCAACTACGAGGAGACGCTGAGCACCCTCCGGTGAGCTGGAAGGAGGACCCACCCTGGAGGGGGAGAGGGGCCCCCTCGTGGCAAGGGTCCACGCCAAGGCCGGGCTCTTCCCACCAGCCCCCCCATCTCAGTGCCCCTCTCCTCCTGCCCCAGTTACGCCGACCGGGCCAAGCAGATCCGCTGCAACGCCATCATCAACGAGGACCCCAACGCCCGCCTGATCCGCGAGCTCAAGGAGGAGGTGGCCAGGCTGCGGGACCTCCTCTCCGTCCAGGGACTCTCGGCCGCCTGCTTCTTGGGTAGGGACAGCTCTGGGTGGGCGCTCCGGGGACCCCCACCTGCCCGGGAGGGCTGTGAAGCGTTCACAGGGAGACCAGAACGAGTTTGGAGGGGGGCAACGGTGAGGTTTTGGTGGAAGCCAGGAGATGCGCCCCTCACTCGGCTTCTCTCTTTCCAGGGCCTGAGCCTGCCGATCCGGGCGGTGGCGTGCCCAACGCGCCCTTCGCCTCAGTGGCCCACGCCTCCCTCCTGCTGGAGCCCGTGGCCCTCAATGGGGAGCTGGAGCTGCACCTGCCAGCCTCGGAGGAGCAGATTCTGTGCACAGAGGAGGCCATGGAGCAGCTACAGGTGGGGGCCCCTCGGAGGAAGCTGCTCGTGCGCCAATTTCCCTCTTGGGTCTGCCACAGCAGGAGCAGGGCCCTCCCCGTGCCTGGTTTCTGACATCAGGGGCCCCCTCGGGCCCTTTCCCAGCAGCCGGACTCGGCAGGGGGCAGCCTCCAGCCCAGGGCTCCCTGGCAACCAAGGATTACCCATCCTCCACAGCCGCAGCAGCCCAGCTCAAGGCAGACTCCTTGCTGGTTGCGTCTCGTCCTCCCTGCGTGATATAGAGGCAGCCGCTGGGGCTCAGGTTCCCCCCCCCCTTGCAGCAGCACGGCCAGTCCCATTCTGCACAGCAGCAGGGAAGCTTGGGCAGAGGGGCTGCTGCGCAGGACCCCTGTGCCCGAGCGACCCCCTTCTCCCCTTGTAGGAGACCGAGAGGATCATAGCGGAGCTGAACGAAACCTGGGAGGAAAAACTGCGGAAAACGGAGGCCATCCGGATGGAGAGGTGAGCACAGATTGCCCCCCCCCCCGTCTCCGTGCTCTGGTTTTGCCAGGGAGGAATTCTGGGAGTTGAAGTCCACAGGTCTTAAAAGTGGCCAAGGTTGGAGACTCCTGGCTGAGGAATTCTGGGAGTTGAAGTCCACAGGTCTTAAAAGTGGCCAAGGTTGGAGACTCCTGGCTGAGGAATTCTGGGAGTTGAAGTCCACAGGTCTTAAAAGTGGCCAAGGTTGGAGACTCCTGGCTGAGGAATTCTAGGAGTTGAAGTCCACAGGTCTTAAAAGTGGCCAAGGTTGGAGACTCCTGGCTGAGGAATTCTGGGAGTTGAAGTCCACAGGTCTTAAAGTTGCTAGAAGCTGCTTTGCCCATGACCACAGACGTGTGCCAGGCAAACTGCTGGCAGATTTCCTTAGCTCTCCCAGTGACCCAGCCGGGGGGTCTCAGTGGCCGCGGGCTTTTGTCTTCCCTGCAGGGAAGCCCTCCTAGCAGAGATGGGCGTGGCTCTTCGAGAGGACGGGGGCACCGTTGGGGTCTTTTCCCCCAAGAAGGTGAGCAACGTGCTCCGAGGCATGCAAGTTGCGTTCCTGCCTGGTTGGCCTGCCCCATCTCCCCCCCCCCACAGACACACACACACGTCTGTCCCCTGGGCTGCACCTTCTCCATCTTGGCAGGGAACCTCCTGGGCTCCCGAGAGTGGTGAGGGGCGGGAGCAGCTGCCCTCGGCCGGGCCCCCCCCAACACGAGTTCTCCACCACCTTGGGGTGCACTCAATTGTGCAAGGTGTGTGCCAGTGCTGCCACTTAGAATTGACTCATTGGGAGTCTACCCTGTTGAGAATCTCGCACCCAGCCCCAAAGGTGTTGCATTGTGCACCTGCAAAGACATTCCCCCCCCCCTCCGAGCCTGGCCACACGGGGTCCCTGCCCCGCAAACGGACGGGAAGGTCTGCCTGGGCCAGGCGGAGGTTGTGCACCCGCCGATGCCCCTGACTGCCCTCCCCAGACTCCCCACTTGGTCAACCTGAACGAGGACCCCCTGATGTCGGAGTGCCTACTTTACCACATCAAAGACGGCGTCACCAGGTGAGGCTGCCCCGTGCCAGGCGCTGATGGACGGAGGGCTGCTCTCCCGGCTGGCGGGCAGGGCCAGGGCAGCAGGCCTGACCTCCGCTCTCCCGGCTAGAGTCGGCCAGCAGAACGCGGACATCCGGCTGAGTGGGCAATTCATCCAGGAGGAGCACTGCGTCTTCCGCAGTGCCACCAGCGAGACGGGAGAAGGTGAGGCTAAGGACGGGCGTGGCTTCTCCCTCCGGTGCGGCTGCCAGAGGCAGTCAGGATAACCGAGTCTCCTCTCCCCTCTCTTTGTGCTTGCCCGGAGCAGGGGGGCCCGGCCACGGGGCAGCAGGCAGCAGCAGGTATTGCCTTCTTCGGGGGTCTTACTGGACGGGGGGGGCAGGGAGGCGCATCCCGGTCACCATCCTGCCCGCCCCAAGGTCCAGCTACCACCCGCTCTTCTCCGAACGGCCCTTGGGCTAGGGCAGCTCAGGGGCAGCCTGGGGCGTGGTCAGCTCTTCCTTAGCCCCACAGGTGTGGGGTGCCTCCTGAGAACCCCTGGTCCTGACCCCCGCCTGTCTCCTCCGCAGTTGTGGTCACCCTGGAACCGTGCAAGGGGGCTGAGACGTATATCAATGGGAAGCAGGTGATGGAGCCCCAGGTGCTGCGATCAGGTAGTGCTGGGGGGGGCGTCCTGCCCAGGAGTGGGGCTGCTGAGAGCACCTCTAGCTGGGGGGCTGCAGCCTCAATGCCCTACCTTTGCGTTTGAGCGTTGCTGGGTTGTGTGGCTTTCAAAATCATCCAGAGGTGGGGAGAGTTCCCTCCCCAAAGGTTCTGTAGTGTCCCCTCGTTGCTTGGGGGTCCTTCTGAGGGCAGCCAGCCCAGGGGGAAAAGGCGGAGGAGGGGGCTCCTGTGGACGTGCCGGTTGGCTCTGCTGCCAGGGCAGTTCTGCCGCCCGCCCCTTTCAGCCGGCAGCCTCTTTTGCGGCCCCCACATCTCCTGCTGTGATTTAAGTGCCCCCTTCCAGAGCTTACGTGTCCCCCCCACACACCCTGCTCCCCCCTCAGGCAACCGCGTGGTGATGGGCAAGAACCACGTCTTCCGCTTCAACCACCCTGAGCAGGCCCGGATGGAGCGTGAGCGCAGCCTGCCCCCCGAGGGCCAGGCGGAGCCCGTGGACTGGAACTTCGCCCAGCGGGAGTTGCTGGAGAAGCAGGGCATCGACATCAAGCTGGAGATGGAGAAGAGGTGGGGGGCGGACCCCTGGGCAGCCATGGGGGGCGGGCGGCACAGCTGGCCCACTCTCGGCCTCGCAGCTGGGCTGGGCTTGTCTCTGCTTTTCTTTCCGGGGGGGGGGGAGCTCACCTGCAGCTTTGATCCTGCCATGGAAATGGGGCCCTAGGGACGGGGGGGGGGTGACACTCTGCGTGTCTGAAGCTGCTCCGTGTCCTCATTCGAGTGTCCGGCTGTGTCCACTTTGTGGTCAGGCTGCAGGACCTGGAGACGCAATATCGCCGAGAGAAGGAGGAAGCGGACTTGATCCTGGAACAGCAGAGGCTGGTATGTGTGCGTGGCCGGGACCCTCCCCCAGCTGGCCTCCCACAAGCCGCGTCAACGGGGGAATTTACTTAATGACAGCCTGATTTGTGGAACAACCACAGCAAAAACGTCATAAAATTGGGTGTGGCTCACTGAATGACAGGATCAGTTGTAGTCGTAAGTTAAGGACTATCTATTCAATGCATGACAGCTAGTCCTTGACTTACAATCTTTCATTTAGTGACCATTCAAATTGCACTGAAAACAGTGGTTACCGTTTTTCACACCGACGACCGTGGCGGCATCCCCGTAGACATCAAAATTTGGACGCTTGGCAACTGACTCGCGTATATGACGGTCGCAGTCTCCCAGGGCTGTGTGATGCCCTTTCACGGCCTTCTGACCTGCAAAGACAATGTTAGATTCACTTTACAACCACGTTGCTAACATAATTGCAGTGATCCACTTAGCAACTGTGGCAAGAAAGGTTGTAAAATGGGGAAAACTTACTTAACTGTCTCAATAACAAATTTTAGGTCAATTGTGGAGTAGTACTTGTGTTTTAACGTCACACGTCTGTTTCTTTTCCTTCCCCCAAATTCCCAGTACGCAGATTCAGACAGTGGCGACGATTCAGACAAGCGCTCGTGCGAGGAGAGCTGGCGGCTCATTTCCTCACTGAGGGAGAAGCTGCCGGCCATGAAAGTGCAGACAATTGTGCGCCGCTGTGGCCTGCCCAGCTCGGGCAAGAAGCGGGAGCCGCTACGGGTGTACCAGATCCCGCAGCGCCGACGGGCAGCCAAGGACCCCCGCTGGCTGACCTTGGCTGATCTCAAGATGCAGGCGGTCAAGGAGATCTGCTACGAGGTGGCCCTCAATGACTTCCGGCACTCCCGCCAGGAGATCGAGGCCATGAGCATCGTCAAGATGAAGGAACTCTGCCGTCTCTACGGCCGGCGCGACACCAGCGAGCAAGAGAGCTGGCGCGCTGTGGCCCGGGATGTCTGGGACACGGTGGGCGTGGGCGAGTCCGAGGGCCCCACAGGAGGCAGCCTAGCGACTGGGAACCCGGAGGCTCAGGTCAGCACACCGGGCGTGGAAGTCAACGACCTCCGGGCGCATATTGACAAGCTGACGGACATTCTGCAGGAAGTGAAGATCCAGAACAACATGAAGGACGAAGAGATCCGAGCACTGCGAGACCGAGTGGTGAAGATGGAGCAGGTCATCCCCGTCTCAGCCCAGGTGAGCAGCTGCCACAGGCAGCAGGTTTTGCCAAAGCCCGTTTACCCCTCCTGCTGTGCCAGGGTTGCTGGATTCACCACCCGCAGTAAATAAATGGAAAACACCGCACGTCCTTGGTGTCCCTCTCCAGAACACCCAGTTGTTCTCCTGTAGAGCCCTCCCAGGCTGGCCAAGCGTCCCTCACTCTCCACGTAGGTCCACCCCACCTTGTGTCTGGCCTGACCCCACTCTGGGGCAGTACCCTCCCTTCGGACCCTCTTGCCAGCGCCCCCATTTCTCTCTCCCCCCAGGAAGACGAAGAGCTGGAGAAGGAGTGGCAGTCACTGCTGTTGACGCATGAGGGCCGAGCTCTCGCAACTGAAGGGGAGCTCGGGGGATTGGGGGGTGCCCTGGCTCTCCAGGAAGAACAGGGGTCTGGTGACCGGGTCTCCTGCTTGATGAAGAAGGACCCTGCCTTCCGCCGGGGGCGCCTCCGTTGGCTCCGCCAAGAGCAGCTGCGCCTGCAGAACTTGCAGCCGCAGCAGCCGCAGCAGCGCAGAGGGCCCAGCCGCTTCATCCCCCCGCAGGACTGCAAGCTGCGCTTCCCCTTCAAGAGCAACCCGCAGCACCGCTACTCGTGGGGGCCCAGCACCGCCTTCATGGTGGGCGAGGAGAAGGAAGGGGTCCCTGGCGAGGAGAGGCCTCAGGCCCCCAGCCCCCACAGCCACGACAGCCCCACTGCGCAGCCGAAACAGCCCGCCCGGCGCCACTCCCTGGAAGGGGGCCCACGGGCCAGGCGCAGCAGGGGCCGGGGGCAGGATCAGCACCCTCCACGCAAGCATAACTATTACCCTCAGCAGCACCAGCCCTACCCGCAGCGCCGTTCTGGAGGCCTGGAGGGCCACACCCCGCCCCGCATGCGTCGGCAGAGATCAGCACCCAACCTGCAGCAGGAGAACGCCGGCGCCCAGTGATTCTGCCAGTGGCTGCTCCTGCGCCCCCTTTTCCGGAGGGCGGTGTGGAGGAGCCCCCGTCTTACAGGAGGGGTGGCGGCTGAGTGCAGCCCCCAGTGGGCAGGGCGCTAGCTCTGCAGTCTGCAGAGGCCTCGGGGGCTGCATCGCAGTTTGCTTGGTGCGGCACAGTAGACGTAGGGCCCAGGCGCAGCCCCTGGGTAGGGGGGGCAGGATGGGGGCCTGCCTGGATACAGCTGCAGGGATATTCTGCACCCTCCCCCTGCCCTCGAGCAGCCTTGGGGGCGGTGGCGGAATCCAGCGCGGCGGGGGCTTGTGGAGGGGTCTTCCCCTTTGTGTGGTAGGTGGGCTGGGGATGATGGACCTAAATGGAGGCAGAAAGGGGGGGTCTTAAAGGGGGAGAGAGCAGATACGGCCTGAAGCAAAATCCATTCTTGGGGCAAAAAGCAGAACTTCAAACTTTGCTGCCGGCCACCCCCCTTCCCTCCCCACAATAGTTCCAAGGCTGTACAGAAGTTGGGGCTGGGGGGGGGCACAATTCTCTTCGTTCCTGCTGATCCTGTATTAATTGAAGGCTTGTGGGAGCCCCCCCCCCATTGCTCTCTGCCACTTTAGGGCACCCCTGCCCGCTCTGCCAAGGGGGGCTGGAGGGGGGGCGCTTCTGAGAATATTTTATCACCCCTCCCAATTCGGTGCATTAGGCTGCAGGGGAAGCAGGCGTCCAAGCGCCCCATGGAAGACTCCCTAGAGAAGTTGGCAGTCGGGTGGGGGGGGGGTGATGCCTAGGCCTTGCTGGGGGTGAGGGCAGCTGTGTCTGAAGCTCTGCTCTTCGTGCTTGGGGGGGGGGGGGATGTGGGCCTGTGTTCTTGGGTTGGCTGCCTATTCCTGAACAATAAAGGTGGCAAAACATCCACCTGGCTGCCTCCAACTCTTTGGGGTGGGGGGAGCTTGGGGGAACCACCCCCTCCAAAGCAGACCCTTGCTGTCCCCACTTCCGGCCGCTGTTCCCCCAGCTGCCCTACTGCACAGCAGCAAGGCCGTGGGGCCGGCCGGGCCTCCAGGAGATTTAACCAAGGAGGAAATCCAGTACCCCCCCGACCCCATCCTGAAGCTGGAGGGGGGGCAGATTGCCCAGCTGCTCTCCCACCCACTCTTGTGGCCTTGGCAGACCCTCCTCAGCCGCCTTGTTCAGGGTGAACCCCATCTTTCCTAGGAATGGGGAGGGGGCGGGGCAGGAGCATCTGCCAGGGGGACCCCTCCAGGCTGAGTGAGGCTCCAGCTGGCTCTCCTGGCCCCTTCCCACTTTGAACCCGCCAGTCCTGGGGAAGGGGATGCGATGCTCAGGGCTGTGTGGGCAGCGAGCTCTCCCCGTGGAGCACCCTGAACAGATGAGGGGCAATGGATCACAGGGGTGGCAAGTACTGTGACTTGGAGGGAGGGGACAGCTTCCCCCCCCCCCCCCCGTTCATCTCTGCAGGAAACCTCACGAGTTTTCCAGGGGAGGGTCTGCTTGCAGTTCAAGAGGGTCCAAAATGAGATACATTTCCTGGGCCTGTTGGAGGGGCTGGCATGCCCAGGTAGCCTCAACTGAACCTGGATCTCCACAGCATTCAGTGCCCTCCATGGTGCCACCTTGGACTGGTTTCCAGATTTGGGGGTAGACGGCAAGGCGATGGTGAGGGTTGAGGGACCCTCAAGGCCTCACTCTTCCATAACATCTTCATGAAACGGGGAGGGGGCTGAGTCACCTGCCACTCAGGATTAGGGGTCATCCATGCACTGGTGACATCTGGATCCAGACCGGGGGGGGGGTGGGGGGGACAGGCTGCGGCTTAACCTGAGCAGGGATGGTTTCCTTTTTGGGGTGCCTCTGCCTGGGTGGGATTACGCTCCCCCAGAAAGACGGTGCATAATCTGGGGGTCATCTTGCCCCCCCCGTTGTGTCTTTGGGGCTGCCCTCGAAGCCCACGGAAGCTGCTGTTGCTTCAGCCTGCAGGGGGGCTGCCTCTGCGTGTGTGGGGGGCTTGGCTGGATCCTCACTGCCACCTGGCACATGCCAAGGGCCGATTATCCCTCTAGATCAGGGATGTTCCACCTTGGCAACTTCAAAACCTGTGGACTTCAACTCCCAGAATCCTGAGCCAGCCATGCTGGGGAATTCTGGGAGTTGAAATCCACAGTCTTACAGTTGCCAAGGTGGGGCCCCACCTCACCCTCCGCTTGCAGCAGCTGGATTGTCTGGAACCAGCTGCCGTCACTTCCCCCCCCCCAGCCCAGACTCGACGGGTCGGGGCTTTCTCGTCCTGTCTATGAAACGGGGTCCCCTGGCAGGATCCGGGAAGCCGCCTGGGCTGCAGCACCTGCCCTCCGGGGCATCGTTTTCCCCCGAGGCCTTGAGCCTCCCCCGTGGGGTCCATCCTGAAGAAAATGACTGTTTTCCGTCTCTATTCCAGAAGTTTGTTTTTTTACCAAATTTGCCCTCCTCCAGGCACGGAGGCGGGGGCATCTCTGCTGCGCGGGCTCGGCAGGGATCGTTTTGCCAGCCGGTCCGGCAGGAGCGCGCGTGCTGCACTCGGGACGTGCTCAGAGGCCAGGGTGCCTATTACTCCAGCCTGGGGAACGGGGGGGGGGAGGGCAAGGTCAGAGGAGCCGCTCTCCAGCGGGCTCGCCTCTTCCCGACGCCTTTCGATTGGCGGCCGCCCCCCCCAGCAAACCCCCCCGTCTCGCCTCCCGCGCCGCCCGCTTGGCAGCAGCTGCCCGCCACGTCATGTTCCGATCGGGGGGGTCCCCTCCGGCTCAGCGCCAGCCAGCGGGGGGGAGGGTGTTTTTCGCAGGACTCGGCTTAACGGGGGGAGGCTGTGGGCCGCGAGAGGCCAGGGCCCCCGGGCGGAGAGAGGGGCTGCCCCGCGGCGCTTGGGGCGGCTGGGCTGCTTGCTGGACGGCCTTCGGAACGCCGGGCCGGTGGCCGAGGGCGCTCTGCACCATGCTCGGCTGGGCCTCCAGCCTCATCCCCCTCCGCCTCCGGGGCCTTTCGGGGTCGGGGCTGCTGCTCCTCCCGGCCGCCCGGCCCGCCCGGCCCTCGCAGCCACGTCCCGCGGTCCCTCCCCTCGGCCCGCCAGAAGCGCTCCCGTCCCGGCCCCGCAGCTGCTCCTCGAAGCGCCCGGAGTCCGCCGCGGATGCCGCCCGTCCTCCCGGCGCTGCTGCTCGCCCTGCTGCAGCTGAGCCGCGCCCAGAGCCCCTCGGCCGCCCCCGCCACTAACCAGACCAGGTAGGCCCCTGCGCGCGTCCCGATCCCGATCCCGCCGCGCCCCCGCTCACCCGTCCGTCCGGCTCCCCTCGAAGGGACGGGGCGGCCGCCCCAGGAGGCGGCATTCCGGCGTTGCTGACCGGGGCGGCGGGGAGGGGTCTCCGCTGCCGGCCGGGAGGTCAGGCCGGGCTCACCCAGAGCGGGAAGGGGGCGCCGGGGGTCCCCTCAACCTCGCCCTCTTGCCGGCAGGCCCGTCTTCCTCTGCGGCGGCGACTACAACGCCAGCAGCGGCTACCTGGCCAGCGAGAGCTTCCCGGAGCACTACCCGCCCAGCAAGACCTGCATCTGGACCATCACGGTAAGGCGGCTGCCCCCCCCCCCGCCCCCAGCGCCTGCCGAGGGAAGGGGGAGCCAGTCTGACGGCCTCTGCCCTCCAGGTGCCCGAGGGGCAGGTGGTGATGCTCTCCTTCCGCGTCTTCGACCTGGGAGCCGGAACCCGTGTGCCGCTACGACCACCTGGAGGTCTTCAACGGGCACGCGGCCCTGGACTCCCAGCGCCTGGGCCGCTTCTGCGGGACCTTCCGCCCGGGGGCCATCCTGGCCACCAGCAACCGGATGCTGCTGCGGATGGAGTCCGATGAAGGGACCGGCGGCAGAGGGTTCCTGGTCTGGTTCAGCGGTGGCCCCCCACGTGGACGGTAAGGGCCACTCTCCCTGGTGGGGGGCTGCCCCACTGCTCCCCACCCGGAACCCCACCTCTGCTGAGCCCAAGCTGTGCTGGGGTGACCCTCCCCCCCCCCCGGACGGCCCCGTCAAGCCAAGGAAGGCCAGGCGGGGAGGGGGGCAACTGGCATGCTGGCCGTCTGCAGGGAACCAGATGCAGCCGGCCCCAGGAATGCCTGTGGCCGAGTCGGAGGCCGGCTGGCTCCCCAGATGTTTCCCAGACAGGCTGGAAGGAGACGGGAGGTGTCAGCCGTCCTCAGCCAGAGGTGGGGGGAGCAAAAGCGGAGCTGGCTTTCCAGTCCAGTCGGGGGCACCTCTCTGGGCACCTCCCCCGCCGTGCCAAGGGAGGGGTATCTCCCAGCAAGGATGCTCCTGCCTTCTCCTCCTCCCCCCCCACTGCCGCTGCCAGCCCCAGGACCTTTTCCGGGGCGCCCAAAGGGACGGCAGGAATGGGCTGCCAACCATAGGGGCCCCTGGGCTTTTTGAGAGCCTTGCCCTGTTGGGATGGCAGGTAACGGGAATCCCCACCCCACGCTACTCCCCACCCCCACCTGCAGCCTGGCAGCCCCCCAAGCCTCTGAAGAGAGACCAGCACTTGGCTTGGCTCTGGGGGGGGCGACATGGGGGGGAGAAGTGAGTGCTGCTGCTCCGCTGCTGCCAGAGTGTATCAGGAATGGGACATCGGCTGGGCTGTAAGGAAAAAAGCGGCAGCCCAGCTGACTAAGCCCCCGTCATGCCTGCCCCCCCCAGTCCTCCTTCCAAGCATTCTTTGCCTCCCACATCCAGCTGGACAAGGCTAAACAGCTTCCCCACTTCCACTTCCGTCCTAACTGGTCATTAGCAAGAATCCTGTGGTCTCCAAAATGACTGTTTTGCTCTTCTGCTCCCTCAGCGGCCTCTCTTGCGCAGCACGCCCCCCCTCCCTCCACCCTCCCTCCCCCCCTTCCAGTTGGCAGCCCAGCCCAGAGCCCTCCTGAGACTTCAGCCCGCATTCTTGCGAGCTCTTCCCCTCTGGCTTCATGGTCTGTCAGTCTAGGTCCCTCCCCTCCCCAAAAGTAGGCTGTCCCAGAGGGTTGAGTTGAGTGCCCAGATCTCTCCCTCTGGTGTGGACTGGCACCCACGCAGGAATGCATGCAAACTCAGTTTGACCTCAGCGTCCCACCCTGGCAACTTTAAGACCGCGACTTGAACTCCAGAATTTTGCCAAGGCTGGACCCCCATTCTAGGCAGAGAGAGATTCTGGGCAGTTTGCATGTGGAGATGTGTCCACTGGAATGTCTGATGTCTCTGACTCTTACGAGCCCTGGATCCCTGTGCCTTGGCACACGTATGTATGCGGAGCCCGGCCTGTGGTTATACACGTGCCTGGCATAGGTTTATAGAACGTGAGAACGTCTGCCCTCAGTTGGGTCAGGCACTTGAACGGTTTGGCCCCCCCTTTGGAGCCCCCCAGAACATGATTCTGCCTGGCCTGGGCGCTTGCCTGACGGTGCAGCATCCGTGGTGCTAAATTCACTCCGTGGTGCTAAATTCACTCCCGTATATTCAGTTTAGGTGCTGCCGACCACAGGACAAAGTGGGGGTTTGAACCCAAACGGGGGGTTCTTGTGGCCCCTTTCCAGGGCTCTGCAAAACTGGAAGTCGGGGTCTTGCTCCGCCAGCTGCATTAAACATGAGGAATCTCGGAGTCACTGTGAGAGGGCAGACATATAAATCTTCTAAATAAATAAATAAAATAAAAAGAACTGCCAGCTCCTTGCCGCCCCGCCGCACCCCCCCCCCCGCAGCATTGCTTGCTGGAGAAGACCCTGCCACAGGCCTGGGGGCTCCTCCTTCTCACTAGCCCCCCTTTTCCTGTCTTGCAGAAAACCAGTTCTGTGGGGGGAAGCTTGAGAAAGCGCAAGGCTCCCTCAAAACCCCCAACTGGCCCGATAGCGACTACCCGCCTGGCATCAGCTGCTCCTGGCACATCATTGCCCCACAGGACCAGGTAAAGTGGCAGGAGGCTCCCTGGCCCTCCCCTTTGCTGCGGGGGCAGAGAACTGCCAGCCCTCCATCCCCATCCCTAACGCTGAGGGTTAAACCCGGAGCGGGAGGATGACCCCTCAGATCTCCCCCGGCCCAGGTGATCGTCCTGACTTTTGGGAAGTTTGATGTGGAGTTTGACACCTACTGCCGATACGACTACGTGGCCGTCTTCAACGGCAGGCAGCAAGACGACTCGCGCCGCGTTGGCAAATTCTGTGGAGACAAGTCCCCCAGGTAGGTCGGCCCTGCCCAGGCTTCCCAGGTTAAACGGGATGCCTCTGGCCTGAAACGTTTCTGGAATTTGAGCCAACAAATTCCGTATTGTATTCACACGTGTGTCAGAAACAAATGGCGACTCTGTTGTCCTGCTCATGAGAGCTGGAGATCCCCCTTTTTCGCCAGCTTAAGGGGCCTTCTTGTAAATGGGTCCCCCTTGGCCCCCGGGGCTGCCCTCGCCAAAAGGACTCCACGCAGGGAGCCCAGTTCAGACTGGCAGGGCAGGTGGGTGCTTCTTCCCTGCCTTCCTCCCAACCTCTCCCGCAGCCTGATCCGCTCGGATGGCAATGAGCTCCTGGTCCAGTTTGTCTCGGATCTCAGCGTCACGGCCGACGGGTTTTCTGCCTCGTACGTGACGAGGAGTCGTGATGAGGTGGTGGACACCACCAGGGCCCAGCCTGCGATCCCCGTATTCCCCGGCTCCAAGCCCACACAGGCCAGCAGGAAGCCAGCCCCAGCGAAGCCCAAACCTGCCAGCAAGCCTGCAGGCCCACCCAAGCCAGCTCCGCGCCCCAAACCGACAGCCCGAGCCCTTCCTGACGCTGCGGGCCCCACAACTCCCGCCGCAGGTAAGAGCCCTGGAGAGCAGGGGGTTGGTTTGCTCCCAGCCTGGCCCATGTTCTGGGCCCAGGAGGAGCACGTGGGAGGCGCTGGTGCTGAAGCCGGTCTGGATCAGGGAATTCGAGAAGAGCCAGAACATGTGCAGAGTGCCGGCCTTCTAAACAGTGAAGCTGTGCAGGGCCAAAGAGGGTCACTGGCCTTTTCTATCTGCTCCTCTCCCGTCTCCCTCCAGGTCAGGTCACCTGCCCGCAACGCTGCAAGCGGACGGGGAATCTGCAGAGCAACTTCTGCACCAGCGATTTTGGTGAGTGCCCTACGGTCGCCTTCCCAGTGCAGGGAGATCTGCCTGCCTTCCATCTCCCAACCTTGCCAGCACCAGGAGCCATTGCACAGTAGCCCCCAGTGGTGGGAGCCAAGCCGTCTCAGAATCGGAGGGGAAGCCCAAAGTCCCCGATCTCTGCTGCACGGCCCCTCCTGTCCCCAGGCAGAGGCCACCCTCACTGCCAGCCTCTCACCCTCTCCCCAATGTCCCACTGGCAGTGATCACCGGCACCGTCAAAGCCCTCCTGCGAAGAGAGGGGAACCGGCTCACGGCCACCGTGACGCTCACCCACGCCTACAAGCCGGGGCTCCTGAGCCTCCCTCCGGAAGGAACCGAACCCACCCTCCGCTTGGACGTGCCCTGCAGACAGTGCCCCATTCTCAAGAAAGGTGAGAAGGCCGGCAGGCCACTTCCTGAGAGCTTTCTGCTCACAAGCGGCCCCTTCACACTCTGCACAACTACACAACATTCACGCGTGGCAGAAGTGCCCGAAATCCCGGCCGAGCCCAGCTGCATTCCCCTGCTCTCTCCTCGCCAGCAGGAAATTTGGCGAGGGAGTCTGCCTCCAGCTCATCCCTCTTTCCTCCGCAGGGGCCAGCTACGTCTTCATGGGCCGGGTAGAGGCCGACGGAACCGGGCAGCTGCCCCCCACCAGCTTCGTGGTGCCCTTCCGGCCGCAGCAGCAGCAGATTCTCACCAACCTCAGCAAGCGCCCCTGCACCGCCCGGGCGAGGAGGAACCGCCGCTGAGGAGCCTCCCTCTGCTCCTTGGCTCTGGGGCTCTGGCCCCACAAGCAGCAGCGCCATGTAACCAATAAATGGGCAAGGAGGCAGTTCACAGACTCCAGGGTGGGGAACGGCACCTCTCGTTCCACGTTGTTCACACCCACGCTGCGGTGGTCTTAAAGGGATTTTTACACAGGCGTGGCCGCCTTTGTTTTTTGGCAACCTTGCCCCCCTCGTAGCCCCCCCCCCCCCGCTGTCCGACATTATAGATGCAGCCCCCACCAGAGAGATGCCTAATTGCTTAGGTGCAGGTGTCTGTGTGTGTGCCTGGAAAAGCCAGGCAGGAAAATGGGGGTTCTGGCTGCCATCCCCCCCCCACCTGCCCTCTTCCCCCCCCCCACACTTGCTACTCCAGTTCCCAAACGTGTTTCTAAGCTCTGGGATCTTGGTCCAGGGGGGGGCCATCGAACCGGACCATCGAACTGGGCCAGCCTGGGCTCCGATCCGTCTGGCAGCTTCAGGGCAGACAGTCTGGGTGCGGAAATGGGCCGGCCCCTCTGCCAGCCTGCCTCTTCCACCTCAGCCGGAGTGGAGGCTCAGCCCCGTTTCTCCGGCAGCGGCCTGGATGGGAAGCTGCAGCCTGGCATTTCCTTGGCCCCCGAATCCTCAGGGCTGGAGCCCACGGCTTTGCCCCGACCAAAGGCTTCTGCTCCCTGTTCTTTTGGCAGGTGGCCTCCCCCGGCCGCGCCTCCCGACCCCCAGGAGCAGCTCCCCAAAGTGTTTCTCCTTGGCTTTGGCCCCTGGGTGGGGTGGGCGGCTCCATGGGGCCAGGCGGCAGGAGGGGGGAGCGGAGGCTCAGGGAGGGAGCCTGAGCTTCTTCCTCCCACCCTGGTTTGGCCCACCGCGGCACTTGGGCTTTCCCAGGGGGCCCTGGCAGCTGCTCTCTGCCCTGGGCTGGGGGCAGAGTGGGGCAGGTGGATAAAGTGCTGCTTTAGAGAGGCAAGAGAAGCCCCCCCCCGCTGCCTCTGCCCGAAAGGCCTGGACCAAGACCAGGAGGCCCAGAGGCTGCCCGCTTCTCCCCCCTCCCTCCCCTATTCCCCTCTGAGGCTTGGAGAGCAGGGCCTGAGTGCCCCCTGGTGGGGCTGGTGAGAGCCAGGAGGCCCTGGAGTTGCCCAGCTGTCCTGAAGTCACCCTGCCAGGCCTCCAGCCAGGGAGAGCAGGGCCCCAGCTGGCCTTCGCGGGGTGGGGTGAAGAGCGGAGGGCTCCCAACAATCTAGGGTGGGAGGGGGGCTTTCTAAAAACGGGGCGCTGGAAGGCCCAGAGAGAACTGGGCTTCTAGTCAGCAGCAGCGTTTATTTTCATGTAATATTCCAATTTTGAGGCTGCCAGACTCTGCAACGATTCTGGACAGTTTACAAAAAATAAAATTAAAAATACCACATGTCTTATCAGAAAACCAGCCCATAACTGAGACAACACGGGGGCTGCTGCTCATCGGCCTGGCAGAGCAGGTCCTCGGCCCTCTAGGCAAACCAAGAGGGTGGGAGGGGGCAGTCTGGATCTCGGGGGGGGGTGTCATTCTAGAGGGCAAAGGCCATTACTGGGAAGGCCCACTTCCTGGGTCTTGTAAGGTGACAGGGCTTCACTGGGGGGAGTGGCCTCTGGGCGCTTCAAGGCCAGCAAGGTCCCCAAGCGCTGCAGCCCCGGGAAGTTGGACATCTGTGGCCACAGCCACCAGTGGTTCCACCGCTGCAGCTTTATGAGCATCCTGGACGAGCTGCACATGATCCGTGGGGAGATGGAGCAGCTGGCAGAAGAGCCCCCTCCTGTCCAGGGCCCCCCACTTCCTCTCCACCTTCGGGGTGAGGCTGCTGTGGCTGGCGCTGCTTGCCAGTATTGTCGGCTGCTTTGGGGTCCGGGCACACGGCGGCTGCTACCAGGACGAGAGCAAACCTCGGAAGGGGGACTGAGGTGGCAGCAGACTCCTCACTGGCTATCGCTGGGGCCTCCTGCCGTGTAAAACCTGTGCCGAGATGAGTTTCCTTTGGAACTCAAGCCCATGAAATAAAGATATGTGACTCGAACCCAGAGCGCAGCTTTTGCGGAGGGCCTGCCCTTACCCACGCACCCCCAGAGGGGTCAGCCAAGCGAGCAGGACCCACACAGGACTGCAGGAGGACGAACAGGTGTGGCTTACAGCGGGAGGGGCCGGGAAGGAGCCCCAGAATTGGAAGGCTCGGCCGGGGGCCAGAGAGGGCCGGGCCCCTCTGCTCCGATGCCAGGACCGCCCCCTCTCGGTGCAGGGGCCACGGTCCAGTCCAGGGCTTCAAAACAACTGAGGAGCCTCTCCCCCCCCCCTTCCCTGGCTGCAGCCCACTTCCTAGCTGGCTGTGGGTCTCCCGAAATATGTCACTGCAAATCGAGTTGCTGTCTGTCATGCACCAACCCGGGCGGGGGGGGGTTGCTTAGTTTTTTTCAGAGGGGGGAGGAGTAAAAATAGCTGTACAGTGGAAACCTCAGCTATTTCCAAAGGGAGGCCTCTGAAAATGGCTCCTTTCGCACACGCTGCCCCCGGCTGCCCCCTACCGGGGAGGGGGGGCTCAGCAGCACCTCTCATGCAGCATCAGAGGGGGGCAATTGTACGCAGCTGACCTGTAGCCTGTGGGGAGGCTGGAGCTGGGGTCTCCGCCAGGGCAGAGGTCTACCCTTGCAAGGGGCCTGGGAGGGCTCCTCCCCCGGAGGAAGAGCAGGTGTCAATGGAGGGGTGTCTCAGGCTGAACCCCAATGCTATCCCAGCTTTGCTGCCTCTGACAAAAGGCTCCCCGGTGCCCTTACAAGCTGGCAGACTCGGGTCGAACCGTCCAGCTTCTTCACGCAGCCCAGCTGGGTTGCTGCTCCATCCCGGCGGCGTTGCCCACCCAAATTATCATCCTGTCCTGGGGAGGCCTGGACACCTGTGTGACGGAAACTGCCACCCTTGGACCGAGGGTGGGCTGGCTGTGCTGCCTCCAGTTTCGGCACGGCCACCGCAGAACCATGGCCCGAAGACCCCCGAGGGATCTAGCCGAATGTGCCCACCTTCCTCCAGGGGCACAGAGCAAGCGTTGCCTTCCCAGGGCAGGGCGGCACTGGCAGCTGCAGACGGGCCCAAGGGACCCCGGAGGAGGGGGGTGTTGTTGCTGGGGTTTGTGTGCCCTCACGCTGAAGCTGTCTTACGGAGGCTAAGCCCCCCCCCAGGGTGTGGTTGTGCCTCACGTTCCACACACAGGGCGGCGGTGGTGGCCAGTTCCAGCTCTTTTGACCGGTGGCAACAGGTTTTATTTATTTTTCTTTAGACGTTCAGCCCAGGAGCATCCGGTCACTCGCCTTTTCCCTTCTGCCCCCCCCCCCCGAAGATCCGGTCCAGCCCCTCGTCCTCCCCCCCCCCTCGTCCTGGCTCAGCAGAGGCTGCATTTGTCTGTGCTTGTGGTTTATTTATTCCCCATGGTTCAGGGTGAAGTCTTCTCTATCTGTCAATCATGATCCTTGATGCGTATAAGGGAAGGGTATCGGGGGAGGGAGGAAAGGGGCCAGGGGGAGCCGCGGTCCGTGAGCCAGCTGGACCGGGGCGGCGTCCCGCAGTTCGGCCGCCCTCTGGATCATGTCCAGAGCCTCCCAGAAAAAGTCCTTCTGGAACGTCATGAGGGGCATGCTGCCCACGGCCTCCTTCATTTTGGCCATGCGCCCCTCCAGCGTGGGGCACTTGTGCAGCTGGCTGAGGTACTCTTCGCAGGTCCGGGCGGCCAGGGCCTCCGAGTCGCTGGGGGCCACGCCGGCCTTGCTGGCCGGCAGCTCCCGGTAGGCAGGCACCTCCTCGATGTCGTGGCTGGACAGCATGTAGAGGCACTCCCGGGTGGAGCAGATGCGGCGGGCACACGGCGGCACCTGTGCGGGCGCAGGGGAGGGAGGGCGCTCAGGAAGGCCTGGGGAAAGAGGCTGCCGCCCGAGGCCCAGCGCGGAGGGAGGGTCTCCTGGAGGCTGAGCCCGTCTCCCGGCTCTCCCGGCCCCTCTCACCTTGATCTGCAGCCGGACAAAGGAGGCGCTGCCCTTGGGCCAGCCTGGCAGACGCCCCCCTGCTCCGCAGCCGCAGCCCATCAGGTCCTTGCTGAAGTCCCCGCTCTGGCTCAGCACCAGCGTGTGGTTCAGTCCACACCACAGGTCGATGGGCCACTTCAGGTAGTGCACCTGCGTGGGGGGAGGGGGAGGAGGGGGACGGGGCGTTGGAGCAGGGCCCAGGGCTCTACTCCCCCCCCCAACACACACCCACACCCACAGATGCATTTCTTACTCCAGGCAGAAAGCCGGCCCAAGGTTAAGGATTCCCCCCCTGGCTCTGACATCGCACAGCCAGTTCCAGGCTGCGGAGGGTGGGAATGGGGGGGGGGATAAGAACCAGCTTGGCCTGCAGACCGAAACCTCACCATGCTGGAGACCCCGGGGAAAACGGGACAGGGGAGGGGGGAGTAGAGCCCTGAGCCCTGCTCCAATACCCCCTACTCCCCCCCTCCCCCCACGCAGGTGCACAAACTATACCTGGGCAGGCTCCCCGCGGTCTATCTTGTCCCCTGTGCCCAGCTGACCGTAGCGGTTATTTCCCTGCATGAAAATCCGTCCAAATTCATCAACCAGACCCAGGTGGTTGTAACCCAGGGCGCAGCTGAGCACCTGTGGAGAGAGGCGGCCGGCTGAAGGGGCCTGAGCCAGACTGGGGGGGGGGCAAATGGGGCAGGAAAGGCAGCCTTGGGGGGGGGCAAAGTAGGGAATGACGGAAAGAACATCTTGGCTCTACTGCTAGAAGGATGCCCCTGAGCATGTGCGGCGCTTTTCCCCAGGAGCTGCAAGTAGGGATGGAAGGGGGGCGGGGAGGTGTGGGTGACCAACTTAATTTTCAGGTCACATCCTTAAAAGTGCAAGTCTGGGGCTTAACTGTCCTGGTTCCCCTTGGGAATTGTTGCCTCACTAAGAAACCAGTGTGGAAGCAGTGGTGGACACACACACCCAGGACCCAGAAAGGGGAGGGGGCCATGGGGCTCCGCATGGCGAGGACGACTAAACCTGGGCCTTTTCCTTGCTTTCTTCCCCCCCCCCCCAATCCAGAATCTGCCCGTCTCGTGCCGATTTCACTGCAGGCCCTTTTGTGTGCCAGCCAAAGTCCGGCCGTGGTGCCAGGCAAGGCAGAGTTCCACCTGCGCGTTACCTTAGCCGGGAGGGAAAGGGCCAGGGGCATCTGCTGGTCAAGAGGGTCGAACGCATGCAGGGTGCCAAAGAGATCGCGGTAAACGCCAGGCGAGTGGACCTCGAAGTAGACGGTGCCCTCGTCTGGGGTAGGGAGAGAGGCCCACAGTTGGCCCAGGCCCAGCGCCAGAGACAAGCAGAGTCCACCTGTCTCAGGGGGAGGGGGGGCAGAAGGGCTGCGCTCTGCCACGGCTTCTCTTTCCCCTCCACCTGGGCCCGATTCTCTGGCCAGGCCTTGATTTGAAGTGCGCTCTCTTCCCCTCCTCGGCCTCCAAGCCCACGGATCTCCCACCCCCACCCCACCCCCGTTTCCAGCCCTATTGCTTCAGGCTGCAACCAGGGGGCGCCCTCCTTTCCCCTCCACGCCTGCCTTGCTCAGCAGGGGCTGCCCCCTTCCCAGGCCAGGCCAGGTGCTTCTCATCGTCCACCTCAGCCTAACACGACTTGAGTCGGGCCCTGTTGCACCCGGATGCCGTACAGCACCCGGGTTCCCGTTAATGCTACAATTTATTTTTAAAAGACCCGAGTAGGGCTACCCGTCTCATATAATCCTCCCAGGCAGCTCACGACAATCGAGAAAACCGGATTTTAAAAAAAGAAATCACTCTTCCCGCTGGCCAGAGCGGTCAGGCCCTAGCAGGGCCGGCTGATAAGGCCTCTAGTGGAAGGTCCGGCAAGGCAGCCGCCCTCTGGCCGTTACCTGTGAGGTAGACGGCGCTGCTCTGGTTCGAGTGCATGTGGCGGACGGAGAGGTGCGGGAGGCACTTGGAGACCTTGCGCAGCGCCAGCTGCACCTTGTAGGATCGGGGCTGGTCCAGCTGGGTCTCGTTCACCACCAAGCTGTAGATTTTCCCTTCCTCTGTGGGGAAAGAAATTCCGCCCTGGCAGGTGATGGCCGGGAAGAGCGTCTCGCTGCCTTCACACACGCGAGGGCAGGCCGGCCTCAGGCAGGAAGGCCGGCCGGGCAACTTTGGGCCGCTCCCTCGTCTCAGCCCAAAGTGCCGGTTGCTCAGTTCCTTTCACAACGAAACGGACTCGGCGCTTGTGGGAAAGCGGCCGAATCTGCCCCCTGCTGCACTCTGGGAAGAACCCCCTCGAGCGCCTCCCCCCCCCGGCTCCCGCTCCTCCTCCTCACCCGTCAGGAGCAGCAGGGACCTTTCAGTCTCTTGCCCCACCAGCACGATCTGCCTGAACTTCAGGGCGAAGTGGAAGGTCATCTTGAACACCTGCTGCCCGCTGGATTGCCGGTACACCTCCACGCAGTCACAGAGGCGGCGGCCAGGGGCCGGCCCAGGGCCCTCGCTGCGCCCCGAGGCAGGGCTGGACGGCTGCTCCCAGGTGGCCAGGACGTAGAGGTACTTGCGGTACACAGTGTCGTTTCGGGGGTCTGTGGCGAACTGCAAGGTGAAGGCGGGAAGAGGCGCCCACGTCGGAAGACTGCAGTGAGACCCCGGGGGGGGGGGGGGCTGAATGGAAAAAAGGCATCCTACAACCGAGGGGGCATCCCCCTGTGTCCCCCCCAGGGCTGCTTGCTCTTCTTGGAATAGGTCTTCCAGGTAGGGATCAAGGATTCGGCAGTCAAGGGCTGCGGAGAAGTCCTCCGGCACCCCAGGAACTCGCCAGAGGGGGCCTCTCTGCCACTCCTCAGAGGGAATGGGCCTCTGCTGTGAGCAGGCCAGACGGGCCCCTCTGGCCTCGCTTCCACTGGGATCCCCCCCCCCACACACAGGAAGCCCTCAGGAGCCTGGCCAAGAAGCAGCCGAGCTCCCAAAGAGCCAGCAGAGCAGAGGGGCGACGGGAGGCACCAGCGTCCAGGAGGAAGCTTCCCGCTCACATCCCAGCCAGAAACCGGCTGGGCCCTTTCAGAGAAGCCGCTGCTCTCCGCCCCTCCTTGGGCCGTGCGGACGGTGGCAGGGGGAGAGGTGGGAGCAGCCACCTTCATTTCTGAACCCTTATTCCGAACACGTCCTCCTGTCTGGTCTCCAGGGGATCGAGCCAGCAAGAGCCTGGCAAGGCTGGCTTGAGGGCAGCTGTTCTCTTTAAGCGGCATGCAGTGAATCTGTTGCCGAACTTCGTGCAAAGGCCGGCTCCTTTTCCGTTTTAAGGGCCCCAGACACGGAGGGGCTGTGCAAACAAGGCACGAGGCCAGGCTAGTTGAGAAACGCTGGAGGGGAAGGAGGAGGCTTTACAGGGAGACTCCCGGTGAAAAGGACCTGAGGGGAAGGAGACTTGGGAGTGATGACCGGATGCTAGACAGAAACCCCTCAGCTTGGGACGCCCCCTTGCAAGAGGGGGTCTCATGCCTGGGAATGGGGTCTGTGTCCTCTTTTGGCGTTAGACCCAAGTAGCTCTGGAAAGAGAGAGACCACGGAGGGAGTCCGCTCTCGTCTTCAGAGCCGTCTCGGGTGTTGTAGAGCGGAAATGAGGGCTGGGGGGGCTTGGTTTGCAGTGAGCCAACTCTTTTCTGCTGACATTTTTCTCTTTTCTAGCCACAATTTCACCGTTCTTGGTTCGGGAGAAACCAAGAAACCACGAAGGAGGCAGGAGGGACTGGGGATCCCCGATTTCAAAAGGCCAGCTTGGCTCCCCTCCCACCAGGACCGCACTTTCCCTACATCTGGCGTGCCAAGACACGTCCAGAGGATTTTGCTTCCCTGCCATCTTGGAAGGAGCGGGCAGGCCTTTGGCCTCAGAGGCGCACGTACATCCTTAGCGCTGCGGCACAGCACCATGTAGCGGCAGGCCCGGCGCCACTGGACGTGGCCCATGGTGGAGGAGACCAGGGCATTCTTGAGGAAGAAGAGGGTGCCATTGTAGTCCAGGATGAAGACGTGGTCCTTGGTGGGCAAGAACTTCCGGTAGCCGTGCGAGAGCAGAGGGGCCACCGTCTTGCTGACGAAATGCCGCCGGCCGCTGAACATCTGGAAGTACAAGCCCTTGGTGTCTGTGGGACAGAGAGGCCCGAGGGCAGGGAAATTGGGGCTGTCTAGAGGAGCCGACTCAGCAAAGCTTTCCCTTCCAGGTGGGGCTGGGCGATGAGGCCCCCTTGTCACATCTGAGGCCATCATGGCCGTTGTCCACTTCCCGTCCTGCGTGCAACCCCCTCGCTCCTTCCCCCTCCCCTGCCCTCCGCTTCACACCAGGCTGTACTGACAGTTGAGGATGGCCAGTCTCTTCCAGGGCTGGCTGCCACCGGAATTCTCATCCCGCAGCCGAGGGGACAGGCGGCGGCAGATCCGCTTCCAGACTCCCTCGCTGTCACAGACTTCGTAGAAATACCGGCAGGTCTGGCCGAGAGCCACCAGGTCCCTTACTGGCAGGAAGGAGATGATGTAGTACAACTGGAAGAGGAGTGGGGATCGGTCAGGACGCACCCCCAGCCTTCCTCAGGCCCAGCCCGCCCAACGCTCCGCGCCCCCTTCTCCTTGCCCAGGTTCACCCACCAGCTCAGGAGGGAAGAGCTGGAGAGAGGCGGATTCTCCCCTGGTGTTCTTGTCCTCCGTAGCCTCGGTGGATGAACTGCGCCGCTTCTTCTTGGGCAGCTGTAGGCGGGAGAGAGGAGCCGTCAACCACCTTATCCCGGGTCTCCCCCGCTTCCTCTCAGGGGGCCTGAAGCGCCCCGGACAGCTGCCCGACAGTCAGCTCAGTGGGCAGAGATCTTTCCTGTCGGCAGCCTGCGCACCGCCTGGTGGACTGGTGCCTGAGGGACCCTCGCGAAAAGCAAAAGAGGAAACGAAAAGCGTCCGCCTCACTCCTGATACTTCTGAAACTCCAAGGCAAGCCCCCCCCCGTCTTTGACCTCGCCCAAACCTCAGATTCCCCCGGTTTCTTCATGGAAGCCACCATGAGCAATTAAGACAGTGGGGACCCTGGCTTCTGGGCCAGATAAAGGGAAGGGGAAGGCAGTTCCGGGTGCATTTCCTAAAATGGGCACCAGGTGGCAGGACTGACCAGGTAAAGAGCGAGCGCCTTAATTTCCGAGGGAAAAAGCCCCCCCTGGCCTGTCTGACCAGCAATTCAACTCCGTTATGGCCGATTCACAAGACTTTTTTGCATGCTCAGGACAAGTTTACCTTTTTTTTTTTTTTTTTTGCAGTTGCTCTGTTGTACATGTTACTTTGGATGTAAAAACGTTTTGAAATAAGGTCAGTCGAATTTGCCAAACCCCACACGAGTCTGCTTTTCAGGGTTTTTGCAAAAGATTGTGAGTCACGGAGGCCTGACTAACTTGTTCCGATTAAAGGTAACAACATTTGCAACAAAAGTCCATTTCTATGGAATTCTCCAGCTTTAAAGGAAGGTGCGTAATGCTTGCAAATCGATTTGCATATGCAAACGAGGAGGGGAGAAGTGGAAATTTTCCATGCCAGGCTCAGAGAGAGAGAGAGAGAGAGCGAGAGAGAGAGAGACTCTCCCTTCTTCAGCATTTTCCTGCCGCCCCCCCCCCTTTCCCCCCTTCCCCCCCCCTCAGCACTTCCTCATAGTTTTCCTCCTCCAGGCCCCGGGGTCAAAATGCTCACTCCAAGCGGCTCTTCGGTGCTAGAGACGAGGGAGAAGCGCGGAGGCTTTCTCCTCCTGAGTTTCCGGGCGATGCGCCTGTCGCTCATGTCTGCCCACCCAGACGTGGACTGTGCGGTGGGGCTGAGCTCTCAGACCCACCCGTGCTGCTGAGCCCAGCATGGCCAAGGCTTTTGAATGCCTCTGCCCACAAAGCCTATCACCCTGGGGGACACAGCACTATGTGATAATGGCCGTCTCGATGGCTTCACAAGAGACTGGGTTTCCCCTGGTAACTGGGGCACTGTGACATCAGCACCCCTCTGGGGACCTGCTTTGTGACCTGGGCACAGGAGATCCAGCTAGCCTTCGGGCCAAAGATGGGCCTGAGGGGCAGGGGTCCCACAAAGAGCGGCTCTGGCAGTTCCTGTGCCGAGTTTCTTCCAAACTGCTGCATACAGATGTTAAGGAACATTAAGGGGCAGGAGCCAGACGCCGGCCTTGAAATCGCCATCGTGAGTTTTCTTGTTAAGAGCTCCTGACCACCCTGCATTTGGGGCTGTCATGAAACCTGAAGGGCGGCTGATAAGAGTTTCTTTTGTTTTTTTCCTTCATTGCAGCCAGCGCTACTTGCAGCCTTTGGGAGGGCTTGGCTTAATTCCTCTAAGTTCTGGGGGGGGGGACGCGGGGGTAGAGGGAATTAAGGGATTGGGAAGGTTATGTTTTAAAGCTTCCCAAATGTATTGAAAACACTGTGGAAATATTTGCATTTGTCAAAACAATATCCAAGGTGATCAGCAAGAGCAGCTGGCTCTGCCTGGACCCCTGGCTGAGTTCAGCTTCCAATGGAAAGCTCTGCCCACCCGCTGGATTCCCTGCCTTGGCAGAGAACTGGGGGATTCTAGAGCCTGCCGGGGTTCCAGGCAGACTCTGATTCCCGAGAACACTGAGTGCCCAGGCTCTGGGCCACTCGGGTTCCTTCCACCCTCTGGCCTGAGCCCGGGCCTCGTCCACTCGCCACCAGGAGCTGCCGCTCCGGCCTTCCACCCCGAGCTACGAATATTCTCCCCCGTCATTGCCCCTCTGGCTTTCCACCCCGAATCAATGGCCGTACTCGCGAATGCTTTCCTGCCGTTCCCTGGGTCCGGCAGGGGTTGGAGCTGCCCCTTTGGCGGGCAGCGGCAGGGGCGTCCCGAGAAGAGGAAGGCCACTGGGACACGAGGACACAATAGTGGAGTAGAAAGACACAGCACAAGACTTACATGCAGTTGTCAGGTTAGAACCATGTCAGTCGACGGAAGGCAGCAAGGATCCAGACTGACAAACCCATGGAAAAGCTTTCATGATCCGCAGCTCACTTTGTAGAGATGTATCGTGCTGTGGGTACAAGTCTCAACAGTTGCGAATAATTCAATCAATAATCACACTGCAACTTGAACTGTATAGCACGGCTGTTTTCCTATCCAAACAGCCACCCACAACCCCTCCCCCCCCCCAGCCACCATGAACCCAGTTCAAAAGCTCTCTTGGGTTTTCTTCCTCTATTCTCAATTTGTTCAAGGAACAAAATGTTGCAGTGCTACCACCATGACTGAGGCAAGAGTCTGGCTGGGCTTCTCCCAGCTAGCAACCGGGTGTGGGGCTCTATGGCAGAGAAACCGAACGTCCACCTGGCCCTTTTTGTGCACAAGGAAGCACGGGGGGCACGGAGGGACGGGGCACAACGATTCACCGATGAAGAGTAGACCCCGTGGCACACAAGGCCAGGCCCCTCACCTTCTCCCAAAAGGGGTTTCTCCCACTTCATGGTGTACAGGTAGCCTTTGGCTTGCACCCAGTCGTTTAGTCACCGTTCAAAGCTACCACTGCACTAAAAAAAGGGATTTACTTTTCACATGACCGTTGCAGCATCCTGTGGTCATCTGATCAAACTCTGGCCACTGTCGCAATGTCCTGTGGCCACCTTTAGCAATCCTCTGGCAAGCGAAGCCAGAATGGGGAAGCCAGATTCACCTAACTGTGGAAAGGTCGTAAAAATGGGACAAAACTCACTTAGCAACTGTCTTGCTTAGCAATGGAAGTGTTGGGATTGTGGTCATAAGTCGAGGGCTGCCTGTATTAGACGCTACATCCAGCATTCCCGGTTATTGTTCGGAGGAGGCGCAAATCACAGCCTAAAGCAGCAGGCAGGCGCAGGCCCAATCCAGGAATAAAGGCCAGTCCCGTATGTTAGAGAATGCCCCCCCAGCGAGGGGTGCCCAGTCCCCCCCTAAATCAGGGTGTCCTTGTCAGCCCCGTGGTCTGTTACGGTGGCTCCCATCTTGCCTCTCGGCCCAGCCGGCCGCCCTCCCTGGAGGCAGAGGGGGGGGCCTGGGGGAGACCCCAGGGCAGCCCCATCGGCCCCTGCGGCTCAGCCCGCTTCCCAGGGAGCAGGAAGCTCCCATCCGGGGAAGAGAGGAATTGCCTTTCCCAGAATTCCCCAGCCAGCAGAGCCCACGCCTCTTAAAAGGCCCAGAATAACAGTGTAGGGAGGGACCTTGGGAGGTCATCTAGCCCAACCCCCTGCACAGGCGGGAAAACATTCCAGACAAATGGTTTTGCCAGCCTCTTCTGGGCCAAAAGGTCGAGAAGCCCGGCCCTTGAGCAACCTTTGAATGACTCTGTGCTTCAGAGAGGCTGTCCAAGGAAAGTCCACCTCTCCTAGGTCGGGGCCAGGGGACCGAGTTCTAATCCTGATTGAACCGGAAGCTGGCTGGGCCAGGCCCCCTCTTGGGCCTCAGGGCTGTTGTTGTTGTTCGGGTGAATAGAGGAGGGAATAGAATAGGAATAGAAATTAGAATAGAATAGCTGGAAGGTACCTTGGAGGTCATCTAGTCCAGCCCCCCTGTTCAAGCGGGAGACCCTATACCATTTCAGGGAGGGTTAGGCATCTTCTGGATTATTTATAAAGGTGGGATTTAAAAAAAAAGAGCTAAACAATGATTTTAAAAAAGTCTGGAGCCGCCAACGTTTCCCCTCGGGCTGCCCCCACCCGCATAGGGCGAGTCATTGGCCGGCCTGCGGGGGGGGGGGGCTTTTCAGAAGTTTCAGCTACAGCCACGATGTATGTAGGGCTACAGCGGATTATTCATCCGGCCTCCGGCCGAAGCGCTCTGCGTATGCCCCGAGGATCCCATGCCCGCGCCAATTTCTCTCCATTTCCCGACTCCGGGCCTTTCCACAGGTTTGGGCCCGCCTCCCAAGAGGCGCCTTTTGTCCTGATTGGTCGTCAAGCTTCCCTACCCGTGCATTAAGAGGCACCTGAGGCCGATGATTGGCTGCCGTGGCTGCCATTCTCCCCTATCGCGGCTGATCACGCCTCCCTCGGCCGCGCGCCCGGCTTTCAACCGCTAGCCGCCAGGAGCCGAGCGACTCGATTGGCAGCTCAGCCGTCCGTCAGAGGGAGGCCCGCCTTCGCTCGATTCTGCGCGCCGTGATTCGCCCCTTCTCGGCTCGGCCAGCTGAGCCAATCGTTTCCCTCCCTGCCTCCTTGAATTTGATAGGGCGACGGAGGCACGTGCGCAGCAGTTTCACGTGTCGGTCAGGCCAGTTGGATCCGGGGGAATCTGCCTCCCTCGTAAGCGATTGGCTGGACCGAGACGCTTTCGCAGACGTCCCAGCTCCCTTCCATCACGGGCGTCCGATTGGAGCAAAAGGAGGAAGAGTCAGGCAGCTCCTTTAAAGGGGATTGGCTTCTGGGCGTGGAACGGCTCGGCAAGGGCCCTTCTAATTGGCCGCCTCCCGCATGTCCGGCCTCTCATAGGCGAACGCGATCCTTCTAGTACCGCCCCCTTTGGCTGGGGTCTCGCCGTCTCTGCCTCCCTGTTCTCATTCGGCGGCCGACGGCCGCAGCGGAAACAGCGGAGCCTACGGGATGGCGGCGGGCGAGGGCGGGGCCGATTCGCTGCCCCCGCCCTCCCCCTCCTTGCCCGGCCCCCTCCCGGGCCCCGAGCGCGCCTTGGAAGAAGCGGTGGCCTCGGGCAGCCTGAGCCTGGCGGGACGGCGGCTGAGGCACTTCCCCGGAGGAGCGGCTCGGCGCTGGGACCTCAGCGACACCACGCAAGCGGGTGAGGTGCTCGGCCACGCCCCCTCCCGGCCACGCGCCGCCGCTCCGCCTCTTCCGACGCCCCTCTACCCCCTACTTCTCTGGCCACGCCCCCAGCGGGTCTCTTCTGCCTGCAGGCCCCGCCCTCTCCGTTAGGCTGTGCGCTTCGGGCACGCCCCCTACTGTGCCCCGCCCCCTCGAAGAAGCGGCTGGGACTTTTCTCCGGCTGCCGGCCGCTTCCCCGCCCCCCCCCCCGAAGAGAGGGGCTGCACTACAGTGCCCGTCATCCGCGCCGCCTGGGGTGATGGGAGCTGTAGCTTAGCCACCCGGAGTCCCGGGGAGGAGGCCGCCCCGCTGTTTCCGCCCCTCGGGTTGAAGCCGGCTGCGCCCGTCCTGCGGGAGCGCTTCTCCCGGCGCCGACGGGCAAGCGGAGGCTCTGCGGATCCGGGAGCCGGCGGGGCGGGGTCCGCGCACCCGCCGCTCAGGGCGCCTCCGGGCGGCGGGGACCTCCGGGCTTGGACGGCCTGGCCCGCACGAAAAGGGGAGGCGGCTGGAGGGGCTTCAGCCTGGCTGAGGAGCTGGAGACCGGCAGCCCTTCTCCGCCAGGCGGGCCCGGCTCCGTCCACCGAGGCCCCCTCCCGCCCCTGGGGCCACCCCCGACCCCCAGTGGGAGGGAGCTGCTCCCGGGCGGGTCTGGTGGCGAGGAGGGAGAGAAAGCGGGGGAGGGGACCTGCTCCCCCCGTCTGATTCCCTGGTGGGAAGCAGCTCTTGCGCCGCCGCCTCCTGATTTGCTGGCCTCTGCAGGGCTTTGCCCGCTTCCAGGGGTGGCTCTGCCCTGCTTGGGGCCTCTGGGGATGCCTCAGCAGGGCCTTTTCGGTTGTGGCTCCTGCCTCCCTTGTTCCAGGGTCGCCGAAGGGGCACATGCGTGTGGCAGGGATGTTCTGAGGGCTGCTGCAGACTGGCATACTGGCATCCTTTTCTCAACCAGTGTCCTGCTGTGGCTGGCTGACCCCCCCCACTTGTGGGATGATCCAGGCGCCTGTGCAGGTGGCTTCCCTAGAGAAGCCGAGATGGAGGGGCAAGGAGGAACCGGACTCTTCCTGGGGAGGAGGCAGGCAGGGGAGCAGCTTCTTCCTGCAACCACTGGGCCTGCTGGCTCCCGGAATTTCTGCCCTGGGGCACGCTTGGCTCGGCTAGTGCCCCCGTGGCGAGAGCCGAAGGTTGCAGTCAGGTCTCTCTGGCACAAGGCCCGGGGCATCCCCATTGCCTCAGCGGTCAGTGGGAGACTCCCAGCCGGTCAGGAGGCTCGGTGCCCACCCGCCACCCCTCCCGCAGCATCTGGGTCGCCCTTTGAACCTGATCCCTTTGCAAGCCAGGAATTACCGTGGTCACTTGTAGTGGTCAAGGAGGCAGGTGCCGAGAAATAAGCGGCGGTTAGAAGCACTTCTTGGTGTCCGGGAAGAACCGCCGACCATCGGCCGGGGGTTCCGTGGGCTTCGGCTGTTTCCTCCTTTAGCTTCCTCCCTCCAGAAACGGAGCGTGGCCCGGCCCCAGGTCCACGAGGCCCCCAGGCCTGGGTTGAGTTCGCTCCGCTCTGTCCTCAGGCAAGAGACCCCCCCAGGGGAAGAGGAGGCTCTGGCCTTGCCAATCACGCCAGGCCACGGCAGGCACAAATCGGGGTTTGTAGATCCACGTGAAAAAGCGGCCCCTGGCTAAGCAGGCCGTAAGCAGCCCTGCGTTGTCTCCTGGTTCGCCTTCCGATGTCCCACCGAAGGTTCAGCTAATTTGTTTCTGTCCGGGAGGAGCCGGCATGAGGGGCTGCCTCCGGCTCCCCCCTTTATGACACAGTCAGTGGTCATTTTGAGAGGCTCGTTAGGTTCCCCTCCGGGCTCTCGTTAGGGAGGTAAAACTAAGGGAACCCGCCAGGAAAGGTCTCGGAAGAAAAAAACAAGAGGAGAGCAAAGCAACAATTGTGGTTTGATGCGATGTTTGAATTAGGCATTGTGTGAAACCTGGATTGGCTGAGGTCATCCAACACAAACCCACATTGTGATTTCTCGGCCGCATTAGAGGGGTTCTTGCACTAATTCAGCTCATTCTAGTTTAATCATGGCTTGGAGGCCACTGCATGACATCCTGGGCGCACCCGAGTGTTTTATGGAAGAGGTTAGCGTGTCTCCCTCTCTATGAAGACGCAAAGAAGTGGGGCTGGCAACATTTGACCACAGGGCGGGAGGGAGAACCGGGCGGCTCAGAGCAGGGCCCCCGGACAGCGCCGGCTTTTCTCCACCTGCCCCACTTCCAGAGGGGTGGACGTCAGGCTTACTGAGGAATTCTGGGAGTTGAAGTCCAAGCCTCTTAAAAGTTAATTACTGTCCTGGATTAATTGGGGCTTTGGCGCTTCTCGCCCTTGTTCGGATTTCTCCTGCTCTCTCCGGGTTGTTTTCCCCTCCTGGATGAAAAGCAGGATAGGAATCCAGAGCTGCAATATCAAAAGGCAGGAGGATCTTATCCGCCAGGGACCCAGGAGATCATGTGGGGCTAACGCAGACCGAGCTGCCAGGGGAACAGGAACGCTCCATTTTAGGCTCTGAGCGGGGTTTTTCCTCGCTGACCGAGTCCAGCTGGCTCCCACCGACAGATCTTGCTGGAGGGCTGTGGAAAAACTGATGGGGGGGGGGAGCTGCAGAGAGAGGCCAGCCCTCCTTTGGGGCAGCCAGTTCAGCTGCAGAGTAACTCCGCGGGAGGCATTCCTGCTCCTGCCGCTGCTGAGGCCCATGGGGCCTCTGGACAGTAAACCGGCTTGGCGTATCTGGGGGGGGGGGGCGAGAGGCTCAGGGCGGCCTTCTGTGCCGGGGCTCAGCTGCAGCCGGGGAGGAGAAGAGCTGGCTCCCCTTCTGCCGCGCTCTGCCTCGTCCAGCTGCACTGGGGCCCTCAGCTTGAAGGGCCCAGGAGATGCAGGCCTGGCCCAACGGGGGGTGACGGATCCATCTCTTTGGCCCCCAAGCTGCTTCGGGCCCCCGGGTCAGGCCTCTCCTCCTCCACCCAGTGGGGGTGAGGAGGGAGCTGGTGGGTGTCCAGGAATCCCACTCTCTGGACTGACCCTTGGCGTGCCCGGACCTTTGCAGCCTGTTGCTTTTGAGAAAGGAAGGGGGGGCTGGCTGTGCTGCACAGGCCAGAGTTCAAAGCCGGGGGGGCACGCCTCCCCCCCTCTTTTTCTGGGTCAGTCTTTGAGGGGGGCTGTTATTTGACTCCAGACAGAGCCAAGCTGGCCCCACTGGGTGGGTCAGGGTTAGGGTAGATGCAAAATCCATTCCCAGGTTGTGATGACCCCGGTGCCTCCCGCTTCTCTTTGGAGGCGGCTTTCCAAAATGTAATCCACTGGCTCCCCGCCAGTTCTTTCCTTGATGCCAGAATCCAGTGGGAACCCCTCAGCTGTTGAGGGGAGCCCGGCCCCTTCCTCCTCTCCAGCTGCTGCTCCTTTTCCCGAGGCTGCTCAGGTCTGCCTTTATGGCGCTGGGGTTCAGAGCCCCCCCCCCGCTGTCGGCTTGGAGGGAACCCTTCCCTGGCCGGGGGAGCCCTCCAAGAAGCCTTTCCTGCTGCAGGGGCCGGTCTGGCTCCCCCTGGTCTCGGGGCCCTTCCGTCCCTGGTGGGGCCCCGGCGTCAGCGGTGCCATGGGGCCCTGCAGAGAAGGGGCTGCCCTCCCCGGGGAGAGCAGAGGCCACCGGCACCCCTGGCCCAGGTGAGCTTTGAACAGCTGTCCTTCTAAGAGCTGGGGGGGAGCCCCCTCCCCATTATTACTCAGGAGCCAACAAGGGAGGTGGGTAGCCTCTCCTTCAGCAGGGCTGCCTGGTTTGCGAGGAAACTGGTGGGGAGAGCAGCTTCGGGTGGGGGTGGGGGGTGATATAACTCTCCCATTTTTATGGGTGTTTGTGCACCTCAAAACAAAAGGAGGGAGGCGGGGGAGGCTACTTTATCAAGACACTTTGGTTCCACGCCAGGAATCCCTGCGGAAGAGGAGTTCCTTCATCTCCTGGGGGGGGGCATTTTTCTTGGGCTGAGGCTTCCCCCTCCCAGTTGTGGGATGGCCGAGGGCTCCCGGGCCCCCTAACCAGGAGCTGGGTGCGTGCCAGTCTGAGCGGAAACAGCCAGGGGCTGCCTGATAGCTGGGTCCTGCCCGAGGGGAGCTGGCATTCAGCTGGCATCCCCTCAAAGGCCCCCCTCCAGGGCGGCCTGGTCTTTTGCCCAGAGAGGACCTGCCTCCCCTCTTCAGTCGCCCCGTGGGGGGGCAGCCGTGGCACACAGGGGAGGCAAGGCGGCACCCTTGAGAGAATAGGGGCTGTGGGTGGGCGGGCAGGCAGGCGGGAGGTGGGCGCCTGAGCCTGGATGGAGAGTGGGCAGCCGGTTCTGGTTCTAACCGAAGGGCTCCCTTCGGCGAGAGGATTAAATCCACCAAGCCGGGCTTCCCATCCGAGCCCTCTTGCTATCCTTGTGCCCCGCGGGGCCCTGCGCAAGGAACGCCGGCTTCGGCCTCTCGAGGGGGAGGGCCGGGGCCAGGCCGAAGGAGCCCTTGCAGGGGGGCGGAAGGAGACTTCGATCGGCTTTAAGAGGAGCGGATTGTGTTGATGGGCGACGCTTCTGGGGTGCCCCGTCTTCCCTGCCAGGATTTCAGAGGAGCCCCGGGGGAGGCTTATCGTTCTCGCCAGAGTCTGGAGAGGTTGGTCCCCCTCGGTGGAGAACGGGGACCTTCACCCGAGATGGTGGCCGGCTTTGGGTCTGCAAGTCCGCCCTTGTTGTCATGTCGCCTCCGGATGTCTGGAGGTAGCAGGCCTGGGGCTGAGCAGGGGGACCCTGGCGGCACAGCTGGTGGGCGGCTAGCGGTGCCAGGGAGGCACCAGCCCTGATGCGCGGAAGGGTGAATCTTACATTCTGAACGGGTCAGATGGAAAATGCACGCCGGGCACGTCTGTGTGTAACGGTTGGGATGGGCCTCTGGGTGGGGGGTCCCCATCTCCGGCAGAAGCGGGGTGCTGGGCCAGCCCAGAGCTCTGGGAGTTGGGCAAGAGCGTCTGGTGCACCAGGAAGCGGCCTCTTCCTCTTTGCAGCCCCACAGAGAGTCCCGGGCGTGGCAAGGACGACGTGGGGGGGGAGGCAGGCGAGCCGAGGCGGGTGATGGGCTCCTGCTGAGGAATCTGCCGAAGGTCTTGTGGGCAAAGTCCCTGGGGCGGGTTCTCAGCCCTGCTCACCCCTCAGGCGTTTCCCCTGGCAGCGGCACAGGAGTTGCCCAGGAGACGCTCCGGCCCTCCCTCGCCCCAGGGCAGCCCTGGGCAACTACGTGGCTGCCAGGCTTACCCAACTGGTTCCTGCCAACAGACGCCCTGGCTTGGCAGTGCGGTTGCAGCTGGCGGAGAGCTGAGCTTCTCCTGCTCTGGCTTGGGGCCGTGCGTGTGCCTTGCCTGCTCGGAGGCAAGGGGGTCTCTTGGGATCCCCCCAGGTGCCTTCTCGGGGAGCCGGCTAATCATAATCCTCCAGGTCGGCATCCTTCAGGGATCCAGAGTCTTCCAGACCCGTTTACCTTGTGCCCTGGCAGGCCAGGATGGGCCCGGCAGGCCCTCCTGTTCTCCCCCTCCTGGTGATCAGGTTTGGTTCCCCTGTGATTGGATCGGGGCTGCTCCCCACCCCCCAACTTCCCTTTGACATACGAGAAGCCTGTTTTTTTGTGTGTGTGTTTTCACTTCCTGCTGCCTCCTGTGCAATTTCTCCCTTTCACCACCCACACACAACGCCTTTCAGCATCGGGAGTTTAAAAGCCTGCCAAGGTGCTGCAAAGAATCACCTTGTAGGGGAGATGGTGGCATAGAAATTTAATAAATAAGAATAATAATGTGGCAGCAGCTGGAGACGGCAGAAAAGAGAAAGAACCAGAGAAAAGAACAAAACACAAAGACCCGCAAATAGAAATAGAACGACTGGCTCATTCTGTTTGTAGAATTTGTACAATTTGTACCTGGCTGACAAACCGAGTCGTCCTGAATGATACCACATCGACCGGGAGGGAAATAGGCAGTGGGGTACCCCAAGGTTCCCGCTTAGGCCCAGTACTCTCCAATATCTTCATGAACAATTTGGATGAGGGAATAGAAGGGGAACTCGCCCAATTTGCAGATGACACTAAGCTGGCTGGAAGTGCCAGCACCCCAGGAGACAATCTTAGGAATCCAAAAAGATCTTGACAGACTTGAACAATGGGTCCTATCAAAAGAACGTGGTTTAATGTGGAGAAAAGCCAGGTGTTACACCTGGGCAGGAAAAACCAAAGGTACAAGTACAGATTAGGTGAAACCTGGCTCAAAAACAGTAACTGTGAGAGGGACCTTGGAGTCCTGATGGACGATCCCTTAAACATGAGCCAGCAGTGTGTGGCAGCTGCCAAAAAAGCCAATACAATCCTGGGTTGTATAAACACACACATAGAATCAAAATCACGTGAATATCACTACTGCTTTATAAAGCCTTAGTAAGGCCACATCTGGAATCCTGCATCCAGTTTTGGTCACCACATTACAAAAAAGAAGTTTGGAAAACTTTGGACTTTGGAAAAACTGCAAAACTGCAAAGAAGAGCAACTAAGATGATCAGAGGCCTGGAGACAAAAACATGAAGAACGGTTGCAGGAATTGAGCTTGGCCAATCTAGAGAAAAGGACTCGGGGTGACATGATAGCAGTCTTCCAGTACTTGAGGTGGGGGTCAACTTATTTTTCAAAGCACCAGAAGGCAAAAAAACAAACCCCCGATGGAAACTGATCAGAGAGAGAAGCAACCTGGAATTAAGGAGAAACTTCCTGACAGTGAGGACAATTAACCCGTGGAACAGCTTGCCACCAGAAGTTGTGGGTGCTTCATCACAGGAGGTTTTTAAGAAGAGGCTAGACGGCCACCTGTCTGAAATGGTATAAGGTCTCCTGCTCGTGCAGGGGGGGTGGACTAGAAGACCTCCAAGGTCCCTTCCAGCTCTGTTATTCTCGGCATTGCCAAATTCACCACCAGGTGGTTGCAAAGGCAGCATTGCTCGGAACAGCCGGCACCGCCAAACATTCCCCTCTGCCTCTCCCAGGTCCTTGGGGAGGGCTCAGCAGGCAGACAGAAGTGCCAAATCCAGTCTGAACATCTGGCTGAGGGTGTGAAGAACCATAATAAGAGGAAGGGTCTCTCTTTAAGCCAGCCAGGGGAGCCCAAAGACCCTGGCATGAGATCTGGCATCTCAGCATCTCCTTCGGGATACCGATGTGGCTCCTGGCTACTTTTGTTGTCAAAGCGCATACGAGCGTCCGGCCTCCCAGCTCGTTTTCTTGTGCACCAACCCAAACCCGGAGCAGCTTCCTGGCCTGCTGGTGGAGTTGTGGGGGGGGGGGTCTTCCCCTCCCTGGTCAGCCCATTGCAAGTTTGAGATGGCGCCCGGGCCCACGTGCAGCCAGGAAATCGGTCGGAAAAATGGAGCAGATGCCGAACAGAAGGTGTTGCAAAAAAAGAGACGGGGTGCCCAGCCAGGCCTCCCTTCATCTCTGGGCCACCGACGCAAGTTCTCCAGAGGTGCAAAGCGCTGCTCGGCGTATTGCAGAGCAGAGGTTTTGGGGAATGTGCCTCGCCCTGCTGCGTAAGCCCCGAGGGTGTGGTTCACACTGCTTGCACTCTCACCCTTTTCGTGTGCCTGTTTACGGCTCGATACGCACGGCCCTTCCTGGATCTTCTGATCAGCCGAGGAAGAAGAGGCAGAGATCTGCCTGTTGAAGGAAAAGTCTTCATCATGGTTCAGTCCAAGCCGGGAATAAACAACATGGTGACTGCTTTAGAAAGAAGGTTGCAGTTTATTGAAGAGGAGAGCCAGACAGAAAGATGGCTCTGGGAGAAAAGAGAAGAGAGCACATGTAGGGAGTGGGTTTTTATACCCTCTGGGGCTTTTGTTTGGAGTTGTTTCCTGTGGCATGAACTTTGACCTGAGTCTGAATGTGCCCTTTGGCATCTGTGGTTTAATCCTATTATGTCCTGCTTAGAGTTTGTGTGGGGTATGTAGATTTTAGGTTTCTTTGTCTTCTTAATCTTCTAGCTTCCACCTTCCTGAATGGTTTACATCTGCATTTCTACACAGCTGGTTTCTGCTTGGGGCAGGGAGACTTGGGGATATTAAGAAAACTGGGCATGCTTTTCTGCCTCTTTAAGATCCTTTGAGGAAATATATTTTCCTGCCCTTTTAATATTTCCTTCTCTGGGGGGCTGACTTCCCACATGCCGTAAAGCCTCCCCCCACTTGCCCAGTGCGACGGTGCCAGAGCCCCAAGCCAGCCGCCCGGGAGAGCATCTGTCCGACGGGCACAAGCGCCCCGCAGCCACCCAGCGTGCCGGAGAAAGGAAGCAGGCCGCCTGCCCCACCCCTTCCCGCAAAATGGACGGCCACGCGGCTGTATCCAAAAGGGCCTGACCACTCAGCCCGACGGCTGTGAAATGGACAGCAACATGGCCAGAAAGGTCTCGCAAACCACCAGCAGATCCTGACAGCCCCGGGGCCTCCCTGTAGCAGGCGAACCAGCAGGAACCCTTCAAAACAAGGAAACCAAAAGGCCCAGCAGCCCCGGAAGAAAAATCTTTAGAGGAGGGTCCTTTGTTGGGGGGGGGGGATTCCCTTCGGAAGGTGTCTGGAGGGTAGGGTTAGGGCTACGGCGCCCGAGCAGCGGGACAAAACTCATGCGGCTGTGCCTCCCGGTCGAGACTTGCCCCTGGCTTTTCTGAGGCTCTCTCCGAATTTCAAGAGTTTGTTCCGGTTCTCTGGTCCTTGCCAAAAATGGAAAGGTGGATGTGGTGGTTTGAAGGAATGAGGAAGAGCAGAACCTGCTGACTCGAGAAGGGGCCCCCTCTGCGGCGCTTGGGGGAGGCCTGGCTGGGCCGGGACAGCGCTGCCCGCCTGCTGCCCGCCTGCTGGCTGCCCCTTTGCGGAGCCCAGAATCCGAGTCGCCGGCATTCAGATCTGGATGTGGTGCTGATAAAACCTCTTGCTGGCTCGTTTCTCTCAGCTGGCCTTGAGTGGCCGGTGACCTCACCTTCCTCTCGTTGCACAAGGCCCCAGCCGGCCCCCTCCCCTGTTTGCAGCAAGGGGGGGTCCCCAACTCCGTCTCACAAGGCTACGAAGGGGCTTTTCATGCCCTCGTGCGGGGTGTGTGTGTGTGGGGGAGCTGGCAGGAGCGCCTGAGCAGTTGTATTTTCCCAGTTCTGGTCTCTCGCTCTTTAGCCCCCCCTCTCCCCCCACCCCCGGTCAGATAAAGGGCGCTTGCTTTCCCGCCCGCCTCTGGCCCCTTCCAAACGCTTCCCTGTGTCGGACCGGCTGCCCTCCTTTTGTCCCAGAAGGAAACCATCTGGGCGCTATTTTTAGGCCGGGTCCGGAGTTGCTGGTCTGATTTTCCTCTCGGCTCCCCCCCGCACCCCCCCATATCATCTCTTTCCTGGGTGCCCCAGGCGAGGGGCAGCTGCTGCTTCTGATTTGGGATCTTTGTGGGCAGCTGCAAAACACTCTGCACGGCTGGGAAGGATCCGCTTCCAGCCGGCCCTTCTCTGCCGCCCCCACCACCCCACCCAGTGGAAATCGGGGAGCAGCAGCTGCCCAGCGGATTCCACTCCGGAAGGGGGGAGTCACAAGTCCTGCTCAGAAGTGCCATAAAGAGGCCATTTTGGCACGCAAAGCTTTTATGACCGCTGCTGTCTGGGCTGGGGGCCCTTGCAATTGCCTGTGTGGGGCAGAGGTCAACCTTGATAAATCAGGTTTCTAGTCCTCATGGCTGCCTGGAGGGCCTCTGACCGGTCCCTGGGCTGTCCTGAAGCTGCACGTTCACTTTTGCTCCTGGTGACCAGGGGGAGGGCCTGGCCTGCACCCGGTGACCAGCGGGAGGACGCCTGGGGCCCTGAAGCGGCGGAGCCGAGGGCCTGGCGCTGGGGACTGGGCTGTGCTGGGAGGGAGGGCAGGAGGATCCCCCACCCCTTCCCTGCCCTGAAGTCGGAGCTGAGCCTGGGCTGGGCTGAAGTTGCGCAATGAAGGGATTGAGAGGAGACGCAAAACCTCCCCCTGACCTGCAAGGTGCTGCTCTGGAATGGCGGGGGGGGGAGGGGGAAATCAGGCAGGGCTGCCCCCGGGTCCCCACCCGAGCACCAGTTCCTGGGGGGCAGAGCTGTCCTCATGGTGGCTATAGACACCCCCCCCCTCGAGCCCAGAGACCCCTCGGGGCCTTCCCTCCCCGGGGGAGGGGAGAGAGGCCCTGTTGTGTTCCGCCCTGCTGCTGGTTGGGGGTCCCACTGAAGGCTCAGCTGGAGCATGGGGGGAGGGGGCCAGAGGACAGGCACGGGGGGGGGAAGCTGACCCAGAGGCAGGACCCTGGCTGGTTCTGAGGAGCCCACTCTCGGGTGAGGCCATGAAGTTGGAGGTGGACATTGCGCCCCCCCCTTCCTTGGCTGGGTGTTTCAGACACAAATCTCAGCCGTCCAGCAGGAGCCCTTTGGCCGCCTGGCACCCGCCTGGAGTCGGTTTTGGTTTTGATGGTCTTTTGATTGATTGTGACAAAAACGCATTTATTTTTGTTCCTCTTCCGGTTGTAGCTAGCCAGATTCCGCCCCGCGCCTGCATCTGTCAAATAAAACATAATCCTAATAAATACAGTGTCATAAACGTTGCCTGCAGGTCCAGCTTGTGCTGGGGTGTGGTGCACAGGAAAGTGTTGAGTGTACACGAGCACAACTGGAGGGTGTCTCTCCTCTGGGACTGTGATACCTCAGGACCCATCATCCCCAAACAGCCCGGCCCCTTCTGGAGGCCGACTGGCTTCAGTTGTGAACCCTGAAGGAGGCCGGGTGGCGGCAGGGCGAAGCTCAGTGAAGTGGGGGGGGGGGCTCTCTGCACATGCTCCGGCAGACGCCCAGCGTCAATCTGCTTGCCACACTGAGGAGGGCCACGGGGTCCTGGGTGGGTGCAGGGCCATCCATGGCTTCCGAGTCTGTCAGGTGGCCGCCTTGCGAAGATGGCCGGAATGTCCTCGAGGGTGCCTTGGCCCCCTCCCCCCCGGGTCAGCAGGACAGTGGCCCTCTGTGTCTGGAGAAGGTCACGTGGGCAGCCGGTCTGTCGCTATTGTTCAAGTTGGGATGGGGGGGGCGGTTGGCTCAGTGCTACCATCTACCAGCTGCCATCACCCCCCCCCTCAAAGAAAATCTGCATGTGATCACATGGTTGAAGATAGGTAACCTACATTAGGGAAGGTTTGCAATTAGATAAGGGAAGGTTTGGGGCTCCTAATGGTATATGACAGGGTTTCTTCAAACTTGGCCCTTCTATGACTTGTGGACTTCAAATCCCAGATCCCTCAGCCAGCCGCAGAGGAACTATGGCCCTTCTATGCACTTGTGATTAAACTCCCAGAATCCTAAGCCAGCGCGAGGGAACTATGCCCTTCTATGGACTGTGGAACTTCAACTCCCAGAATTGCTCAGCCAGCGGAGGGAACTATGGCCCTTTTATGACTGTGGACTTCAAATCCCAGAATTCCTCAGCCAGCGTGAGGGAACTATGGCCCTTTTATGACTTGTGGACTTCAACTTCCAGAATTCCTCAGCCAGCGTGAGGGAACTATGGCCCTTTTATGACTTGTGGACTTCAACTCCCAGAATTCCTCAGCCAGCGCGAGGGAACTATGGCCCTTTTATGACTTGTGGACTTCAACTCCCAGAATTCCTCAGCCAGCGTGAGGGAACTATGGCCCTTTTATGACTTGTGGACTTCAACTTCCAGAATTCCTCAGCCAGCGTGAGGGAACTATGGCCCTTTTATGACTTGTGGACTTCAACTCCCAGAATTCCTCAGCCAGGCACGCGTGCCTGGCTGACGAATTCTGGGAGTTGAAGTCCACAAGTCATCAAAGGGCCAGGTTTGAAGACCCCTGGTATATGAGGAACCATTTAAAAATTAGATGGCTGAGGGGGGACACGAGACAGAATGACAGGGCTGGAGGGTACCTTGGAGGTCTGCTAGTCCAACCCCCTGCTCAAGCAGGAAAACTATGCCATTCCAGGCAAGTGGCTGTCCAGCCTCTTCTTGAAAACCCTCAGTGTTAAGGGGGGTGGGTGGGTGGGAGAGGATTTGGGGTGAAAGAACGGAAGCAGCGTCCACAGATACCTGGGCTGTAGTGAGTGTTGTGGATCTCCTGGGCCTTTAGAACATAGAATAACAGAGTTGAAAGGGACCTCGGGGGTCTTCTAGTCCAACCCCCTGCTTTCTTTGCACTCCTGTCAAAAGGGGGGAAAAGAACGTTGAGCTAGGAAAGAGACGGGATCCAGCGATCCCTCAGGGAAGGATCAGCCACACAGCCTCGGTTATCTGGCTATTACGTTGCCCTGGGTTTATTGTTGAAACGCTGCATTTTTGAAGACCGTACCTGCATTGCAGGGCTTTGAAAATGGCACCAAGCTCACCTGGCCAGGTGTCTCAGGGGCAGCTCTGGCTGAAGAGCCCATCCTGGGGGAGCTGCTTCCGGGCTCCCTTCCGGGCTCCCTGGATGTGCTGGAGCTGCTTCTAAATTTAGCAGCCTCTCGGCCGTTCTTGGCTCTTCCCTGCCCTCCTCCCCAGAGGCTCTTCTTGCAAGAAGCCGCTTGCAAATCCCTCTATTTGGGCCCCGTTTTTTCCACGGGCGGAGGCAAAGCCGTCTTCCCCAGCCCAGAGGGCTCCCCGGCTGAAAGCCTGGCAGGCTTCGGGCAGGGGGATTCCCCCTTTCCCTGGAACAAGGGAGGCCGGTTTTGTTAAATTGAGTGGGCTTCTTGGAAACGGGAGTCACCCCCCAGGCGGGTCCGAGTTCAGAATGCGAGATTATTTTCTTTTGTGACCCCCCTCCCTTCCCCAGCCAGAGAGAAACATTAGTCTAACTCAGTGGTCTACAAAGGACAGCTGGCTGGGGAACTCTGGGAGTTGAAGTCTTAAAGTGGCCAACTTTGGAGAGCCCTGGTCTAATTCAAGCTTCTCCCTCTGTAGACGACAATATCTGACTTAAGCAAGAGGCTGGAAAATTCAGCCTGTGCCAAATGAGGCACGGAGGGAGGTCCCTGGATGCCGCCTTTTGTGTGTGCGTGGGGGGGGGGCATGAGGCCTGAACGGTTGTATTTACTCTTCCAAAGCTAAAAGGGGAGGCCAAAGAGGGTCATCGGGAACTAGAAGGTGTTGTGAGCACCGGTTACCCTCTAACGTCCCTGTTGTGTTGTGAAGTTAAGCGGGACAAAAAGTATTCGGCATCTTCAGCAGGTGCAGCCCAGAGAGAGCGGCCAAAGGGAGGGCTGGCCATCTTTAGGGAGAACCCACAACTGGGTTTACGTGTAGCTTAAAGGGCAGGGCTGGGCTTGTGCCTTTAAAGAGCAGCGACCCGAGTCAGCAAGTTGTGGGTGTTCCAGCGCTGGAGGCTTTTAAGAAGAGATTGGGTAGCCATTTGTCTGAAATGGTACAGGGTCTCCTGCTTGAGCAGGGGGCTGGACTAGATGACCTCCAAGGTCCCTTCCGACTCCATTATTTTGCTACAGTCCCCTGTCCTGGGGACCTGCTCCTCTCAGGTGCCCAAAGAATATAAAGCACGTTGGTCTCTTCCATACATGGCCAGACACACACCCCACGGCAAAGGGGCCCCTCCAGACTCGGAGGAGGAGGAAGGGACGGACTCAGCCCTGGCGAGGCAGGGGCTGCGGGATTGGTGGTGAGGGATTATCTCAGAAGCTGACATGGTGCTCTGAGGCTGGGGAGGGTCACTCGGGGAGGACACGCCTTGGAGAAAGAAGCACCCACCCCCCTCTCGGAGGGCTGGTGTCCAGCTGACCCGCTGGGCTTGCTGGCAGGGCAAGGGCTTGGCGGTCAGTTCCCTTCCGAAGAGGAAGTTGCTTTTCGGGAGCCGGTGGACGATGCAGATCAAGGCTGTTCAAGCAAATGCAGATTCTCCTGGGCCCTCCGGTCCTTAAATAGAAGGCTTAATTGGCATTGCCTGCTCAGAGGCGCCCACCCAGCCTGTCTCCCTTGCAGAGAGAAAGCGTCAGGCCCTCCCAGGCTTTGGGGGACCCACAGAGGGGCCTGGGGAACGAGGGGGCGCCATGTCATAACAGGGCATCTCCCCCTTTGGGTCGCCGCCCCTGTCAGCAGCTCCCCCTGGAAAGGGTCCTGGGCGTCTCATGACTCTCCGCCCGCACAGATCTGTCGCGGAACCGCTTTGCCGAAGTGCCCGAGGACGCCTGCCACTTGATGTCTCTGGAAGGGCTGAGCCTGTACCACAACTGCCTGCGCAGCCTCCCTGCCGCCATCGCCAACCTCCAGGCCCTCACCTACTTGAACGTCAGGTACCCGGGGAAGGGGGGGCAGCTGGCGGACGGAGCAAAGGGCCGGGCGGGCTCTCGGGCGCAGAGGCCTTCACCGCCAGCCTTCCTCCCTCCCCTCAGCCGGAACCAGATCTCCGCCCTGCCCGCCTGCCTCTGCCGCCTGCCCCTCAAGGTCCTCATCGCCAGCAACAACAAGCTGGCCGCCCTGCCGGAGGACATTGGCTCCCTCAGCAGCCTTCGCCAACTGGTGAGCCTGCCGGCCGCGCAGGGTGGGCGGGAGGAAGGCCGGGGCAAACCCAGGCCGGGCTCTCGGAGGCCCCGGCTCCAAGCTGGAAGCCAGAGAGAGGGGAGCTGCCCGAATCCTCCTGGCTGCAACACAGCGTGGAGCCCTCTTGGGGCTGTCCGGGGGCGGCGGTGGTGGGGGTAGGCCGGGCTTGAGGAACGGGGCGTGGAGGGCTCTTCGGAGTGGCTGGCACGCCTGCGCCCTTCCTTCCAGCAGTCTCTGCATTTGGGGGGAGGGGGGGCAGGGGCTTCACTCGGTTCCCTTTGTCCCTCCCCGACCAGGATGTCAGCAGCAATGACTTGCGGTCCCTCCCGGGGAGCATGGGAGGCCTGGAGTCTCTTCGGGATCTCAACGTTCGCCGGAACCAGATCACCGTCCTGCCTGAAGGTCAGCGGGTCGGCCCGCCGGCCTCTCCGGCTCGAGTCCCCTCTGCTGGGCGCTGGGGTGCTGGCTGCCCCCGGAGCCTTTCCGAGTCCCCCCTTTGCCTCCTCAGAGTTGGCCGAGCTTCCGCTGGTGCGGCTGGACTTTTCCTGCAACCTGGTCACTCGCCTCCCGGTCTGCTTCCGTCTCCTGCGACACCTGCAGTGCATCCTTCTGGAGAACAACCCCTTGCAGTTCCCACCTGCTCAGGTAGGCAGCCGAGACGGCCTGGCCCGGTTCCGTCCAGAGCCACCCTGAGCGCCTCTGTCTTTCCCCCGGATATGGCTGACCCCGTCCTCGCCGGGCTGCCAGGGGTCCCTGGTCCTGGGGTGCTTCAGGGGTGGAGGCTGGTGCCGGGAGTTCAGTGCCACCCCCCCAAAAAAAAAGAGGAGGAAAAAGACTCTAAATGAGAATAACAGCAAAAGCAGCTGAAAGAAGCCCTGAAACTACTCATCCATTTGAAGCAGGATAAATTAAGCCGTGGCAATACGATTGGCTAAACAACGGATGGAAACTAACCAAGGAGAGAAGCAACCTGGAATTAAGGAGAAACTTCCTGACAGGGAGGACAATTAACCAGTGGAACAGCTGGCCACCAGAAATCGTGGGCGCTCCATCCCTGGAGGTTTTTAAGAAGAGGCTGGACAGTCACTTGTCTGAGATGGCATAGGTTCTCCTGCTTAATCGGGGCTGGACTAGAAGACCTCCAAGGTCCCTTCCAGCTCTATTCTAATCTTTGAGCCATCTAATTTACGAAAAGAAATGGTGCAAAGATAGAAAAGAAGGGAACCGATGTTAGAGTCACTAATCACATGTAATAAATTGGTAAATAACAAATTCTGATTAAATAAGAGATGGAAAAGGCCCATGAAGAAGCTGCTGTACTCAACTTGAGCCCCCATCGCCCATACTTAAAACATGCCGAAGTGTTCAAAATCCTTCAGGATAAAGGAAACCGCGTCACCTGCCACTCTGGTTTTCAGGCCAAAAACGAGGCGGTAAAATGAAGTCTAAAATAAAGTAAAGGTTCCTATAATAAAATGATGCAGAGCCTCAAAATAAGCTTCAAAGTTACTGGAGTAAGAGGAAAGGATGGGCCTGGGTCTCGCGCTCTGTCGGAACAGCGCCTGTTCCTCCCGCATCGGAGGCCTCTTCTCCCAGCCCCACGAGAGAAAGGGGCTGCCCAGCCGGGGCTCCCAGCGGCTGGCGGGGACCTAACCCCAGCCTTGGAGGCAGAGCGGTCAGGAAAGACCCCGGAAGAAATACGAGCGCTTTTTTGCCACAAGTTGCAATCGCTGCGCCTTGAAAAGCTGCTACAGCCATGCCCGCCCTCTTCGACCAGCCCCGAGTTTCCTCCTGTTTCTCCCAGGCTGAGCTCAGGTTTTCCGCAAGGACGCCTCTGCCCTTCTGCTCCAGCAGAGCCGATCCTTCCTGGCATGGGGGGGAGGGGGGGCTTCGTCCCACAGCCTCGGAAAGGAGCTGTCCCTCCCGGCCGGGCTGCTCCTGGGCCGGCTGGACGAAGGCAGCCTGGTGGGCTTCGCCTGGCCCTTGGAGATCCCCTCCTCACCCCGGGGAGGCCTCGCGGAGGGATGCAGGCTGGTCGTTCCGGATCTGACGGGGTCCCGTTCCTGCAGGTCTGCCTGAAAGGCAAGATCCACATCTTCAAATACCTCAACATGGAGGCCTGTGGCAAAGGCAGGCCGGACCTGGCAGAGCTCGCCCAGGGACGCCCCACCGGCTTTGGCACGTGGTAAGAGGCTGAGGGGCTGCCGGCCACCGTGCCGGTTTCAGCCTCCGGTCGGAGGGAAGGGCCTTGGCGGTGGCCGGAGTCTCATTCTCGGTGCCGCCTCGGCTTCCGTCCTGCCTTTCAGCCTCCCGGAGGAGTTCTACCCGGCCCGACAGTACGGGGGCCTCGACTCGGGCTTCAACAGCGTGGACAGCGGCAGCAAGCGGTGGTCAGGGAATGAGGTACGTCGTGCCCTGCAGGCCCGGTGGGTGGGGTCCCCTCGTCCTTTTCCCCTGCTCGTGGAGGGAGCCTCGCCGCGGCCAGGGCTGAACCGGGGGTCCCTGGGTCCGGCCCCTCCGTGACTGGGGGCCTCTCTCTCCCTCAGTCCACCGACGAGTTCTCCGACCTCTCCTTCCGCATTGCTGAGTTGGCCCGCGACCCCAAGCAGCTGAGGGAGCAGCGTGGAGGGGCAGGTGAGCACGGGGGAGGGGGGGCACCAGCTTGGCCGCACCTGAGGAGGGCCGGAGAGAGGCCAGGCGGCTGGAGCCCAGCTCTTCCCCCCCCTCCAGGTGATGCCGGCGAACTGGAGCAAATCGACTACATCGACAGCAGCTTGAACGGGGAGGAGGAGGAGGAGGAGGAGGAGGATCTGCTGGGGGAGGAAGAGGCGATGGGCCCCCCTCTGGCTGGGAGGGCCAGCAAGCCGTGGACCGGCTCCCCGGGGACGGCGTCCCAGGAGGTAAGACCCTTGGCCCTCAACGAAGCGGCTAGGAGCCTGTTCTGGGAGGCCGTGGAAAGTACTCCGATTCCTGTGCTGGGCAAGATGGGTTCTTGGGGTGTGTGGGAGGGGGGCAGGCGGGAAATCCGCTCCTCCGCACTGACTCTCCTGTGCCCGTCTCCCGCAGGAGCCCCAGAAACCGGCCAGGATCCCTTCCCAGAGAGCGGGAGCTGCAGATCCAGGGCTGACTGGCAGGTACGGGGACTCCCTGCCCAGCTGCGTGGCCTTGGGGAGCCCGTAGGAGGTGGGGCCTTGCCCAGCCCTCCTTGTCCCGGGTCCCGCCCCTTCTCTGCCAGGAGGGGGCTGCTCCTCTCCCTCCCTCTCTCCCTCCAGGAATTGTAGGGCTGGCCGCTCTTCTGCCTGCCCCCTTCGCCTGGCCGATCCTTGGCTCTGCGGACTGGGTGCTTTGGGGCCCCACCGCTGGCTCGGCTTGGGACCTGGCCACAGAGCAGCTCCCCCCACGGACTTGCTGCCTTCCTCCCCACTCTTCAGGAGCAGCAGTGGGGGCCCCCTCGCCAGGCCAGAGGTCTCACTGGAGGAGCGCCGTCGCCCTGAACTCCTGCTGCTGTGGCAGGAAAGGGAGCGCCAGCAGCAGCAGCAGCAGCAGCGGTGGAGCCAGGGGGCAGAGAGGCTGGACAGGTGGTCGCCTGGGACGTTGGATGGGCATCTGCGGCTCCTGGGCAGTGGCTTCGCAGCCCTCCAGCTGGTGGAGTCGGTCCTTCCCCCAGTCAGCAGAGCCCGTGTTGACTGGGAACTGGCGGTTGGCATCCTCTCCATGGGTCTGCGGGCACATGCAGGGGCAGCTGAAGCCGCTGTCCCTCCTGCTAGATGACTGGATGCCCTCTGCCAGCCTTTCCACTCCAGGAAGTGCCCCTCCAACCTCTGGACGGAATAGGCCCCCTCCCCATTTGCTCTCTTAAACCAAAGGCCAGCGCTGGAGGGCTGACCCAGGGCACCGGGCTCCCTGTGGGGGCTGGCTGGGTTCCTGTCCTGAGGGCGCCTCTTCCTTCCTTCCGCAGCAGCAGCAGCAGCCTGGCAGAGAAGGGCAGTGGCCTCCCTCAGCCGAAGCCCCGTGGCCAGGTAGGAGCAGCAACAAGCGCTGACTTCGCCCTGGGGCCGCCCTCGAGGGGAACGTGGGGCCGGGCGGCAGGTGGGGGGAGCCGGCCGCTGGCTCAGCCCATTGTGGGAGAAGGCAGAAACGGTTTACTTTCGCCCTGCATATTTTAGAAAGTTTTCTGTGCTGTGTGAATTCAGCCAGTGGGTCTGGGTCTGTGCGGGCAGGGCTGGTGCTGTGGATGCTGGGTCTTCTAGTAGCCCCACCACCGGCAGTCTCGGCAGCCGCCCGCTTGGGGTGCACGCTTGTCCAGTGGGCAGTGGGCTCTGCACCCCATCTGAACGCGGGCCCTGACCTCCTCCTCCCTTTGTGTGGCCCTGCAGGGAGTCAGACAGCCGGCTGGTTCCCCCAGGCACAGTCCATGCTCTGCAGGTAGGTCCCCCCCCACTTCCCTCCCCCCCCACTCAGAAGAGGAACTGCGGGAGCTTCCCTCCCCCTTCCTGGCTCTGTCCTGACGGCCGGGGGAGGGAGAGGGAGAAGCAGACCTTGGGTGGGTCGGGGGCCTGTTGCAAGGACTCGGCTTCGCCCAGCGCAGGGTGTGCTTCCCCCTCGGGGGAGGCGGCATTACCTGGAATCCGGAAAAGGAGTCGGAAGGAGACGGCGAGGAAAGGCGGAGAGGGGGGAGAGGAGAGGCAGCTGGGCCCGATTCGCCCCAATTTCCCTCTGCGCCTCTTGCTCTTTGCAGCCGTCCACCACACCCAGATGCTGCTTCCCATTTTTTTAAACTTCATTTTGTACTTTTGAGACTCTCAGAAGCTCCATTCAGGCGTTCGTTTTTCAGTTTTCCTCTTGGCCCATTTTCTTATGCCTCTTTAGCCGTTCCTTCCTCCTTCCTTCTTTCTCTATGTGCAAGCGAATGTCGCACGGAGCGTCTTTCCTGCGGGCTGCTCACTCCTGCATTCACTTCACACACACACACACACACGCTCTTTCGACACGGGTGCTTGTTCAGGGGCCCTTTCCCAGCGGATTCAGTTTGGGTAGTTCTGCCGACACCCCCAGCTTTCCCTTTTGTGTAAAAGAGCGGGCAGAGGAAGGCCCGCGTCTCTTTCCCCAGACGGCTCCTCAAAAGACCCCAAACAGCCACTTTTCTGCCGGGAAACCTTAAAGCGTCTCTGCCCACCTGGCCCTTGTTAGCAAACCGCCTTCCGGGGTGCAGAGATTCATCGAGTGGGTCCAGTTTGTGGCCCCTGCAGTCCTTCCCTGCCCGACCCGATTCCCTCCGCTCTGTTGTACCTGACAACTCTTTGTGTTCTCTTCCTTCTTCCTTTTCTTTGATTTTATTGTAGATCCCTTTTTTGGCTACTGCGAGCCCACCCAGAGTTGTTTGATAACTTAAATAAACACCCTGATGCCCGGGCCCCACCAACTAGGTTAGGGGTAGGCAACCTTGGCTCTTTTATGACTCATGGACTTCAACTCCCAGAATTCCTGAGCCATCATAAGGAACCTTGGCTCTTTTATGACTCGTGGACTTCAACTCCCAGAATTCCTCAGCCAGCATGGCTCAACTTGGAAACCTCTCCCTTTCCCCTCAGCATGGCTGGCTCAGGAATTCTGGGAGTTGAAGTCCACGAGTCATAAAAGAGCCAAGGTTGCCTACCTCTGGCCTAGGCCTAGGCCGCTTTATGACTCGTGGACTTCAACTCCCAGAATTCCAGAGCCAGCATGGCTCAGCTTGGAAACTCTCCTTTTCCCCTCAGCATGGCTGGCTCAGGAATTCTGGGAGTTGAAGTCCACAAGTCATAAAAGAGCCGAGGTTGCCTACCCCTGATTTACTAGGTGGTGTGTGTGGTGCGCGGACACACACTTGCCCCCTCCCCCCGGCTGCTACAGTCCTGTGAGTCCCTGGCCAACCTTGACCCCTTCTGCCCGTACAGACCCTCTGCTCTGCCAGAGCTCCAGTCTTGCGCCCCGCGATGCCAGCTTGGCGCACAGGCCGTCCAGCTTCCTCTTCCGCTCTTCGTCCCAAAAGAGCATCCAGCGCAGTTCGGGTGAGTGTTCGAGAGAAGCCAGGGCTTCCCCATGCCCGTTTGCAGGCCTGCCGGGGGCCGTCTGGGCGGGTTGCAGGAGCACGGAGGAGGCTCTGAGCCCCTCTTGACCACGGAGAAGTGGCTCCTTGCTGCCGGTGGGATCCGGAGGGGCCTTGAAAGGAGGGGGCAGGGGAGAGAGTGGGGACCCCGGGCTAGGAAGTGAGAGGGGCAGGAAGGGGACGGCGTAGCGAGTGCGAGAGGGGTTTCTCTCAGCCTCCAAGACGGTTCTCAGGAATTCAGGAATGCTCCAGGTCCCGATTGCTGAGCCAAAGCAGGACCAGGAAGGGATCCGTTTTGCTCCAAGTGCAAAACCTGCTTCAAGTCCTGAAGGTCCAGATAACATTTTGAAGCGGCTGGCACAAAACTCCCTAATTCACTGGGGGGGGGGTGTGGAGGAGGAGGAGCAGGAGTGTAATCCAGGGGTCTTCAAACTTGGCCCTTTGATGACTTGTGGACCAACTCCCAGAATTCCTCAGCCAGCGTGAGGGAACTATGACCCTTTTATGAGACTTGTGGACTTCAACTCCCAGAATTCCTCAGCCGGCGTGAGGGAACTATGATCCTTTTATGAGACTTGTGGACTTCAACTCCCAGAATTCCTCAGCCGGCGTGAGGGAACTATGACCCTTTGATGACTTGTGGACTTCAACTCCCAGAATTCCTCAGCCGGCGTGAGGGAACTATGACCCTTTGATGACTTGTGGACTCCAACTCCCAGAATTCCTCAGCCGGCGTGAGGGAACTATGACCCTTTGATGACTTGTGGACTCCAACTCCCAGAATTCCTCAGCCGGCGTGAGGGAACTATGACGCCTTTATGACTTGTGGACTTCAACTCCCAGAATTCTGGGAGTTGAAGTCCACAAGTCATAAAAGGGCCAGGTTTGAAGAGCCCTGGTGTAATCCAACTTGCAAGATTCTGTTAGTTCAGCCACTTTCAGCAACGGCAGCTGTGGCTTTCCTGCGGGGTCTGGTCTGCCTGGTGGCGCTGAGAGGGGTCGGCCCTTGGAAGCTGGTTGCATTCTCGAGTCAGCCTGTCAGGGCGATCTTCCCGGGGACCGCAGCTCCCCAGAGACAAGCTTGCCCTTCGGGGGAGGGGGGGCAGCCAGGCCCAGCATTATGGGCTTCCCTGAGCGCTGCCGCTGTCTTTCCAGACTCCCCACCTCCTGAGCTCAGCAGCCCCTCGCGGTCCCGTGCTGGATCCCAGGCCCCAGGCGAGAGCGAGCTTCTTGGCCAGCTGCGCAAGGTAGGGGTGCTGGTGGGTGTGCCCCCGCTAGGATTTGGGGGGACACGTCTAAGCAAGGTGTCCCCAAAGCCGGAAAGCGGCTTCCGTGTTGAGGTGGCAGCTGGAGGTTGGGGCGTCTCCCAGAGGGAGGGGAGGAGCTGCAGCTGGCACTCAAGCTGGGCAGGGACGGCATCCTGTTGCTTCTCTTGCCCACTGCTGCCAAGGCTTGGCACCCCGGCCTCAAAGGTAGCCTCTGGACCATCTCTTTCCCCTCCCCCCAGGCAATTGAGTCCCATCTGAACCTGACGCTGACAGAGGACCTGGGCGAGGCCCTGGCTGATGGGGTCATCCTTTGCCAGTTGGCAAACCGTCTGTGCCCACGCTCTGTGCCCTTCATCCATGTGCCCTCGCCTGCTGTGGTGAGCCTCTCCTTGGAAGCGCGTCTGTGTGTGGGGGGGAGAATGGGTCTTATTCCTGCAGCAGGGCAGCCTTGGCTCCTCTGGCTGAAATTGGTTCTGCCCGGGCCGATGCTGCCTGGGCGTGCCTGGCGGGCTGAGCCTTCTCGCCGCCCTTGCCCACCGACTCTTCTCCTTTGCAACAGCCGAAGCTGAACGCCTCCAAAGGACGCAAGAACCTGCAGAGCTTCCTGGCCGCCTGCCGCCAGCTTGGGATTCCCGAGGTGAGGCTGGATGGGGAGTCCCTGGGGGATCGCTCTAGCCCCCTCCCCCACCATTTCGTTCAGGGCCTGCTCTCTCACCCCCCCTGCCCCTCCTTGCTTCTGTTCCGTGTTCTCTTAACATTTACGTGTCCGTCTTTCTGTGCCTGTGTTCTCTCGCCTGCCGCAGGTGTCTCTCTGTGGTGCCCCAGACATTGCCCTCCTCCTGCAAGGCAACGTCCGCGGCTTCCTGTGCCTGCTGGAGGCCCTGGTGCTGCTGCACCCAGCGGCAGGGGGGCCCCTCGCCCCCGCCGCCCTCTCGGGCCACCTCGCCGGCTTTGGTGTCTTCTATGCCTGCGTCATGTTGCTGTTGTACTTTGCCTATTGCCAGCTGTGTGGCTTCTGCTGCTGCTGCTGAGTGCTCGGACGCTCGTCCCGATGGCCACCCGACTGAGCAGGACCGCCCGGCTCCCAGCAGCCCCTGCCTTTCCCACTCAGGGTGCCCCCCAGAGATTCCGGCCCCAGGCAGAAGGTCTATGGAGGTCATAGCAAGCTGCCCCTTGCTAGGGACATCTGTCCTCTGGCTTCAGGCCGCTAACCGCCATCCCAGCTTCGCTCACTCCAGGCCTTCGTTCTTCACGCAGCCGAATGGGTTGGGGCAGTGAAGAACCCCAGGCGATCACCGTCCCCTTCTCCAGCCGGGGTCTCCCGACCCCTCTGAGGCTGCCAGTCCTCCCATTTCAGACCCACGCCTGTGCCTTCTCCCCAGAACCTGCCACCGTGGCCTTCTCTCCCCCGTGCCCCTTCGGCCCCCCTTCCCAAGTGCCTCCTGGGGCAGGATGGCCGTGGTGTGCCCCACCTGGCAACACAAAGGCCTCCGCCTGTTTTTGCCCCGCAGGAATTGAGCTGCTTCAAGCACAGCAACCCTGGATCTTAAGAACAGCCCCCCTTTCCCGGTCCCAGTGCGGGGGCTCTGGTCTTGCGGCTGAGAGCTGGTGCCTTTTCTGGCTTTTTTGCACTCTGAAACCGGGGCCTTCTGCTCAGTTCTTGGCAGGCGGGCTGTGCCCTTTCAAGGGCTGCGGGGCAGGTGGCCATTGCGAGACCCGGGCACTCCCTTGCCGCCACAGCTGCCTGATCCTGGGGCAGACCAGGAGCCGCCCTCTTCCGCCTGAGGCCGCCTGTGCCGGAGGCCCCGCTTGGGACCTTCTCTGGATGAAGGCGGGGGGGGGGGAGGGCTCCGGGGCCCCCCCCCGGGCCCTCTGCCTGGCACGACCAGCTCCTTTGTGGGGTCGGGCCCAGTTCAGTGGGAATGCCTTAATTGGGAGGGGAGGCTCCCCTTTCTGGCCCAGCCCCTCCCTCTCAGCAACGCTCCCCATCGTCTGCCTTAAATGTATGTTAAATCAGATATATATTTTATACACGCACCCACTCAAACGTATACATATATATATATATATTTGAAGATTCAAGAACTGTGGGAGATTGTGAAGATTTGTGTTTTTACCACTTGTACCATATTGTAAATATTTTATTTATCGTCTTCCTCCATGTGGGAAGGAAGGACTTCCGAGGGCTGCAGCTCCCCCCGTCCCGCTCCCCGTAGATGCGTGTCTGTCTCCGCTGCGCCCGCCCCCCCAACCCTCCCCAGCTCTTGTATTTGTTGAAAAACGGCCAAAACACGGTTTTTCCAAGCAGAACTGCCGCCTCGTCTCGCTTTCTTGCTCGCCGGTGCCGTCGTCCCGCGGGCTCCCCCGTGCTGAGGGGTTCGGGGCGAAACCCCCCCTGACCGGCGCCTCCCTTCCCTCCCCGCAGGCCGAGCTCTGCGGCCCCCGCGGCGGCGGGCTGGACGACGAGGACCTGCCCGGGCTGGCCGACACCGTGCGGGCGCTGCTGGCCGCCGACCGGAGGAGCGGGGCGGTCTAGGGCGGGGGGGCGGGGAGGGGGGGAAGAGCCGGGCGCGGGGCACGCCGGGAACTGTAGTCCGGGCCGGGGAGGAACGAAGAGGAGCGGCCTTCCGGCGCGCTGACGTCACCGGGGGCGCCGCGCAGTGGGCGGGGCCGAGGGCGGCGGCGGCGAAGATGGCGGACCTGCTGGGCTCGATCCTGAGCTCCATGGAGCCGCCGCCCGGGCTGGACGACCGCGAGGCCCGGCGCGCCAGAGGTGGGTAGGGCGGGGGCGGGGGGGCTCCCTGGCGGGGGGGGCAAGGGCCGGGACACCCCCTCGCTGAGACCCCCCCGCCGCCGCCTGGCCTTTTCTCCCCGCAGAGCAGAGCGCGCGGCTGCGGACGCTGCAGGAGCAGGAGAAGCGCCAGAAGACCGCCTTCCGCAAGAGGGTCCGTCTCCCTCCCCCCCTCCCTCCCCGGGGGGCGGGCCTGGGGGGCTCTGGCTGGCGGGGGGGGCTCTGCCCGGCTGACGGCGCTTCTCCTTCCCCCCCCCCCGCAGATGGAGCGGGAGGTCTCGGCCTTCCTGCAGGAGAGCGCCGATCCCCGCCGCCGCTTCCGCCCCATGAGCAAGATCGAGCGCAGCATCCTGTGAGTGGGGGGCGGGCGCGGGGGAGGGAGGCCGAGGGGGGGTCTTCCCGACGGGGCTGCCCGGCTGACCCCCCGGAGGGCTCTGCGCAGGCACGACGTGGCGGAGGTGGCCGGGCTGGCGTCCTTCTCCTTCGGCGACGACGAGGACTCGCGCTACGTGATGCTCTTCAAGAAGGCAAGGGACCCCTCCCCCCTCCCCCCCTCGCATGCGCCCCCCCCCGCCCCGCCTGACCGGCCTCTCTCCCTCTTCCCCCCCCCCAGGAGTTCGCGCCCTGCGATGAGGAGCTGGAGGCCTACCGCCGCGGGGAGGACTGGGACCCCCGGCAGGCCGAGGAGCGGCGCCGGGCCAAGGTGCGCGCGGGGAGGGGGCGCGGGGGGCGGGGCTGCCTCCTCCTTAAGGGAGGGGAGGGGGGCCCGGGGGCCCGGCCGGCGTCTGAGCGGGCGGCTGCTCTCTTCCCCCCCCCGTTGCTCCCCAGGAAGCGGCGGCGCGGCGGGCGGCGGAGGAGGCGCTGCGCGGGCCGGCCGAGGTGACCCCCCCGAGCGACTACAAGGACAAGTACAGCCACCTGATCGGCCGGGTGGCCGCCAAGGACGCGGCCCATGCCATGGAGGCCAACAAGGCCTACGGCTGTGGTGAGCGCGGTCGGGAGGCACGGGGGGGGGGGTTTGAGGCTGAGCCCCTCTGGAAGGCCGCCTCCCTCGCTCTTCCCCCCCTGCAGTGCCGGTGGCCAACAAGCGGGACACGCGCTCCATCGAGGAGGCCATGAACGAGATCCGGGCCAAGAAGCGGCTGCGCCAGAGCGAGGAGGAGGCCAAGAGCTCCTAGGGGGGGCCCGGCCGCCCCCTCCGGCCCGGCTTGTGGGGTGGCCCCAGGGCTGCTCCCGTCGGGGGGGGGATCCGGTGGGGACGGGCGGGACTCTTCCTCCTCCTTCCTCTCCCTCTCTCCCCCCCCCAGTACCGAAGTTCTATTTAGAAATTGCTTTTTAATGCGGTAAAAAGGCATTTTAAAGGCTGTTAGCCAAATGAGGAAAGGTTTCAACAGATGTACCCACGGGGGTGGGGTGGGGGGGTGTTTGTGTGAGTACACATCCCCCCCAACTTGTCTTTTTCTGCTCATTAAGCTCACTTTTTCCAGCGTGGCATGTCGCTTTTGAGCCACAGAAGGAGTCCCCGTCTGGCTTAGTTGTAGGGCTGCAGCCCCCCCAGCTCTGCCACCCAAATTCTCCACTTCCATCCCACCCCCATCTTTGGGGCTGACCTCTGCCCTTGAGGCAGAATCGCCTCCTGTCCCTGGAAGACCTGGAGCTGAGCTTCCTTCTTCCATAGCTTAGGGTTACCATCAGCTCTCCTCCCCCCCCCTCCCGGTTGGCCAAGCACCCCGTTGTTTGGTGTTCACAGCTCAGCTGCACGTTGGTAGGAAAGTAGAGACCAGCCAGAAAGTGGAGAGGCCGTTTGGCTTCCTTTGGGGCAGGGCGGGCATCAGTGACTTCGTTCCTTGCTGGTCTCTGCTCCCTTTGAGTCTGTAAATAATGCTGGGTTTTTATTCCCTCCTCCCGCCCCCCCCATCCCTTTGTTTTGGGAGCTGACAGATGGAGGGTGGCCCAGAAGTCTGGTTGTAACATCTGGAGGGGTGTCGTGTACACGTCCCATTAAACTCTTCCTGTCAGTGCTGTCCTGTGCTTGCCTCTAATTCTTTGGGACGAAGGGACGAGACTTTGTACTTTCATTTGCACAGGTAAGAAAAGCTGGCTGAGGTCCCACATCGTATCTCGAAATGAGTGGATAGCCAAGCCCCTTCGAATTAGGCAGTGGGTGCTGTGCAGCGTGGGGTGGGGCTGAGCCCTCTGTGCTTCCGGGGCAGAGGGGGGCAGGAGCTGGGCTGTGGGTCTGACTTAGCTGCCCTCCTGTCTACTCGCAGTGGGGATTCTGAGCTTGGCTTGGTGAAGGTGGGTGGGGCCCTTAGGCAGGTCTAAGAGGCATGCCAGGAAAGCGGGCACAGCAGGCGTTGGGGGGGGGGGCCTGGTCAGCTTTTCTCAAGAATGACACACACACACGTGCAGAGTAGTTGGCACAGCAGCCTTTCTATTCAGCCCCCCAGGGTGCAGTTGGGGCGATTACACAGATCTTCGAGAGGTGATAAAGAAACAGAGACGAGGCCTCGAAGGCCCCCACTGGGGTTGGGATCCGTTTCAGCAGGCAGGCGGGAGGTTCCTCTCGGGGGGGGCCTCCCCGCCGTTCGCGGTCTGGGGCTCTCACTTGGCCAGAGGGTGCCGGAATTTGCGCCCAGCAAACTGCGCTTTGTCACCCAGCTCTTCCTCGATCCTGTGGAAAGGCAGAGAGGCCGCCGGTCATTAGCAGCAGAGACACACACCCCGAAGAGAATAGGCTGGCGTTGGGGGGAGTCTGCTCACCTCATCAGCTGGTTGTACTTGGCCAGGCGCTCCGAGCGGCAGGGGGCCCCGGTTTTGATCTACAAAGGGAGGGATCACTTTAGGAGGAGGCTGAGTCCCCCAGGGGGCTGGAAGGAGAGGGAGGAGGGGCGGCTGGTCTCTCACCTGCCCAGTGCAGAGGCCCACCACCAGGTCGGCGATGAAGGTGTCCTCGGTCTCCCCAGAGCGGTGGCTCACCATGACCCCCCAGCCGTTGCTCTGGGCCAGCTTGCAGCTGGAAGCCAAGAGAAGGAAGCGCTTAAAGCAGGCAGAGGTCCCCTGGGGGAGGACCCCCCCATCCCCCTTGCCCAGGGGACTGAGCCTTCAGCTCGTCTCCCCTCGCCCCCCTCCTGCCCCCCACACCAGCGAGCAACTCACGCCTGGATGGACTCGGTGACGGAGCCGATCTGGTTGACCTTGAGGAGGAGGCAGTTGCAGGCCTTCTGCTCCACCGCCTGCTGGATCCGCTTGGGGTTGGTCACCGTCAGGTCGTCCCCCACAATCTGGATCTGCACCTGAGTCAGGAACTTCTTCCAGGTCGCCCAGTCGTCCTGGTCAAAGGGGTCCTCGATGGAGACCACTGCAACGAGGAGTCCCAGGTGTGTTGGGGAGTCGCACCCCAGCACATTGGCAGGCCCAGCGCCCCAAAGAGCCCCCTCCTCACCTGGGTAGTTCTTGATGAAGCTCTGGTAAAGCTCCCCCAGCTTTTCCCCAGAGATGTAACGGTTGGGGTCGTCGGGAGACTTGAAGTCCAGGTCGTATTTGCCTTTGCGGAAGAACTCGGAGGCGGCCACGTCCATCCCGATGACGATTTTGTCCGGGTAGCCGGCCTTCTCGATGGCGCTCTTGAGCAGCTCCAGGGCTGCAGGGGGGAGGGGAAGCCGGTGGCTCAGCAAAACAAGCCCCTCCTACTATGAGCAAAGGGGGAGGGGGCTCTGGATCGGAGGACCCCTGGCCTGTCTGTGCAACTCGGGCTGGCGAAAGGCGGCAGCCGCCTTTCGGCCAATGGCTACATTCCAAAAAGAGGCCGAGTCTGGGGTCCTCCTGGCTGCTCCCTGAGCTCGTTGGCTGCTTCCTTGCAGACGTTTCTTTACCCGAACTAGCTAACGTATCGGTGCCCTGATGATGTTCCCTAGTGTGGTGGTGAAACTCCACAAGCCCTCTCTCCTAAGAGGCAAAAGGAGGGTTAGGCCCATATTTCCATGTGGCGAAGGAATGAGTGCGAACGGGAATGATTTGCATGTGAGGAACAAACACGGGAAGAAGAGGGAGCAGCAGCTCTGAACGCCCGGAGAGCCTTTGGGGGAGGGGAGACGGGGGGCAAACGGACAGGGAGAAACCAAAGGAAGGGGGCGAGGTGGTCGCTGCCAGGGAGAAATGGACAAGGGGGTGCCAGGTGCTCTTGGTGGTTTTACAGTTGTGTCAGTAAATTCGTGAGGGATCGTTGTGCGCTGCTGATATTAAAGACGTGTCATCGCAAGATGTGATTGTATCTGCTTTTGTATGTAGGTGCTGTGTTGTTGGTTGAGAACGAGATGGATTGTGTGTGTGTGTGAACAGAAGCAAAAGTTATTCTGCGGAAGAGAAGGCTCCCGCCTTGTTTGCTAAGTAGAAGTTAAACCCGAGAAAGTCCAGTGAGGCGGGAAAGCGAGCCGAGTGCCCCGCGAAAGGGCTCCTTAGTGAGCGGAGGGGACGGGAATTCCACTGGAGGAATGTGGGAGAAACGCTTTGAAGGGATTTGATCGCTGGAGAGCGTGAAGATTGAATTGCACCGGGTGGGTGTGAACAGGCCGGGAGGAAAGGGGAGAACAAGCAGGTCCTGGTTAGATGGTGCCAAGGAGGCCCACAGAACGGGGGGGGGGGGAGAGATCTGGAGGACCAATGGAAGGCATGAAGCAAGCGCAGAGCGGCATGGAGAGCAACGGGGATGTGTGCGTGCGTGTGTGCTTGTGCCCTGTTCATGCCTTGGATGGCTCATTTGCCTGTGCTTTGCCTAAGGTGGCGTCCCTCGAAGCAAAGGGCGTAACAGGAACAAGATGAGTTGTTGTCTTGACTATCTGTGGGAGACGGAGCCCAGCGCTAGGGAGGAGCAGAGCCAAGGCAGAGCCGGTCAATTTCTCCAGCCCCAGGGTTGAGTTGCCCTCCGATCAAGGGCCGCAGCTGAACAGAAAGACGATCGGGGCATAAAGGCTTGAAAAGAGTTCAGCGTTCCAGGCCCAGATTAGTTGCACCCGAGGCGCCAAGAACTCGCTCACGGCACCCCGGGGGGCAGGGGACGCCCCAGAGTCCCAGGGGTAGTGAATCTCCAAGATGCAGGGAAGGGGCGGGGCTCTGGGCATTGGTCAGTCGGTCCAGGATCGGCTAGGGGAGAGGGTTTCCAAGGAGCGGGGTTTGCCAAGGGCAAATGTGGCAGGCATGGTGACCTTTCTTGATTCCTTGCGACTGTGACCTCCTTGCTGGGGGGTGGGGATGCTGCTGGCACAGCCTGTCTTGTTTTGAGCAAAGCCTTCGACAAAGTATCTCTGGACGTTTTGCTCAGCAAGATAAAGAAGGGCTGACGGAATTGAGGGCAGACGGAGGTGGTCTATTCAGGACGGTTTGTGTGTGTGTGGGGGGGTGTTCCTCATTCTGGAGATGATGATGATGATGGGGGAGGTTTAATCCCCTTCAGGATGTGCCCACCGGAGGCTTTCAGGGATGCTTTCAGCTGAATCCCTGCTGACACAGTGGGGTGGACTTCATGACCTCTGGGAACCCTCCCAGCTCTAGGATTCTGTCACCCTAATTGACACCCAGGGAAAAAATGGACTTCCTCTTTCTCCACCTACTCTGCTCCGGCAAAGGCTTTCCTAATTTTGATTGTTTAAATCAGGGGTGTGCCACCTTAAGACCTGTGGACTTCAACTCCCAGAATTCCCCAGCCAGTTGAAGTCCACAGGTCTTAAAGTGGCACACCCCTGGTTTACATTAGACTTTTTCTAATGGAATGTGGCTTATTTTTACAAATCAACTTTTTTGTAATGTTACAAAACATGAATTGCTTTTAGGGGTGAAATCTTTCCCAAGTGCCCCTTGGGTGAAAGGGCAGGAGAGAGGCAGGGGGCTGGCCCCCTTGACCCTCTCTTGGACATCTCTCCCCCCCTGCAGCTTGCAGCCCCGCCCCGCCAAGGCTCCAGTTACAGCCCACGAGGTAATTCCGCTCCGGCACGCAAAGGCCGAGTGGTGGGGGGGGGCGTGTGAAACACAATCCTTGGGGACGGAGGTGGCAGCAGTGTCCAGCTGACAGCAGCCTGTCCTGAGAGGGGGGAGCGCCTGCCTCCACACAACCCCTCCGCAGCCCCCTCACCTTCATTGTTCTCCAGGATGTTGGGGGCGAAGCCGCCTTCGTCCCCCACGTTGGTGGCGTCCTTCCCGTACTTGTTCTTGATCACAGCTTTCAGGTTGTGGTAGACCTCGGCCCCGACCCGCATGGCCTCCTTGAAGGTGCGGGCCCCCACCGGCAGGATCATGAACTCCTGCATGGCCAGCTTGTTCCCGGCGTGGGAGCCCCCGTTGATCACGTTGAAAGCCTGACGGGTGGGGGGGGAAGGAAGCAGGTGCTGACCCCTCGGTCTACCCGCGGAAGAGCTCCTGTGAAGCCTTCCCGCCCCCAGAGAGACCCCGAGAGGCTCAGGTCTTGCAGGAGCCCCGTTAGCTGAGGCTGCCGCGCCCCCCCTTCCGCCCCTGGCTGGGCCACTCACCGGCACCGGCAGGATCAGCTCCTTGTTCCCAGCAAGGTCCGCGATGTGGCGGTAGAGGGGGACCCCTTTTTCCGCTGCCCCAGCCTTGCACACGGCCAGGGAGACCCCCAGGATGGCATTGGCCCCAAACTTGGCTGTGAAGGCAAAAGGGCCGGAGATGAGCCCAGCCCAGCCTCTCAGTGAGGCTCCGCTGCCGAGGGGGGGGGACAAGGGGGGGGGCTATGCTTACATTTGTTCTCCGTTCCGTCCAAATCGATCATGACCCGGTCAATCTTTTCCTGCTCAACAACGCTAATTTTCTGCCAGGGAAAGAAAAATGGGATTATCTTCCGGAAACACCAAATGTGGAGCCACAAAAAAAGATGCTCCCTATTTTCTCCTTAAAATTTAGCGAAAAGGTCCTTTCGGGGCGACTGCAACCATGCAGCGTTTCTCCTCCCCCCCCCAGTCACCTAAAAGACTCTCTCCTCCTGGAAGACAAGGAGCCCCTCCGGAAAGATTCTGCTCCAGGGCGGTCATCCCCCCCCACCAATCAACAAGGGCAGTTCTGAGGGGGGGTCACTTCTTTAGAACAGCCCCCTGAGCACGTGAGGCCTTGGAGGGAGGCAGCTCCAGGAACCCCCCCACCCAGGCAGGGCTACTGCCCAAGACTGGCATGGGTCCTCCCCCGCCCTCCCGACTCACCTTCTCAATCAGGGCTGGGGCGATTGTCTTGTTGATGTGCTCCACGGCCTTCAACACCCCTGGGGGACAAGCAACCAGCATTAAGGGGGGGGGGGTGTCAGCAGCAGAGACTGCCCCCCAGGAGCATGCAGGAGGGCCAAGCAGAGGGAGGGATGTCCCACACCAAGCGGAGGGCAAACGCTGTTTCTGCCAGGGAGAACAGGCAGGGGATGCCCACCGAGGGGGCACCAGTCCCCCCCCCCGTCTTCCTTCTGCCTCCCCTGATAAGAGCAGCTTCATCCTGTTCCCGTCTCCCTGCGTTCGTTTTCCCCCAAGGGTGGGGGCTGCCCAGCCCAGCAGAAGCTTTGGAGAGGGGAATCTCGCCCCCTCCCGTTTCCCCTCTTACCTTTGCCCAGGTACCTGGCTTTGTCTCCATCCCGCAGCTCCAGGGCTTCATAGATGCCGGTGGAAGCCCCGCTGGGCACCGCAGCCCGGAAGCGACCTGCCCAAGAGAGACGGGGTCAGCGGGCCCCAGGCCCACCTTTCGCAAGGGGGGGGCAGCCACGCCTCCTCCCTGGCCTTCCGGTTACCTTTGGCCGTGTGCAGGTCCACCTCCACCGTCGGGTTCCCCCGGGAGTCGAGGATTTCACGGGCATGGATCTTCTGGATCGACATCCTGTGGGGCAAGGGAGGGCATGAGTGCAGGTCGAGCCCCTTCAGCTGCCCACCCACCCTGTTTCTGCAGAGCCTGGAGCCGGCTCGGTGCTTCTGCTGGTGGGGGGCTGGTGGGCTGGGGGTGGACGGAAGGGCACACTGCCAAGACTAAAAATAGCTTCCCCTCCTGCCCAGCCCGGTGAGACCCCCCAGGGGCAGCTGCTGGTCCCCAAGGGCCACGCGGGAGGGTCTCTGTGGTGCCCCCAAAGGAGGAAGAGGCTCCGGAAAGGCCCCTCTGGGGGATGTGGAAGACCTGCAGGCTGACCCACACCCTGGAGAGGCCAGAAACGGGGATCCCAGGACGGGGGGGGGCTTTGTCTGGGTGGCTCCCAAATGATATCCGCACAGCCAGGAATTGCGCTTCCCCCCCCCCGCTCCCCCTCGGAGAACAGAGGTGGGGGCCGGTCCCTGTCCAGCTATTCACCCCCCCCCCCCCCGCTGGAGAGACCGCCGGGCAGGCGAGGGCTGCTGGCTGCAGAGCTGCCCCTCCTGGGACCCCCCCCGCCCTGCTCCGGGGCTCACTTGCGCGGGATCGGGGCTGGCGGCTCTGGAGCTGCTGGCAGTGGCGGGGCCGACCGGGACAGACCGGCGGCCTTTATGTGCTCCGCCAGGCCCGCCCCCGCGGCCGCGGCTTAGGGACCATCGGCAAAGGGCGGACCGGCGGCGGCCAAAGGCCGGGCGAGGCTGCCCTGCCCAAAGGCGGCTGCCTCCCGAGCAGCCCGGGTTGCCCGCCCCGGCATCTCGGCTGGGGCGCCGGCCCTGCGCGGGACTGCCCTGCTGGGGGTCAGCCGAGGCCCGCGGGGAGGCGGCAGCGCGGCGGAGCCAGCCCCGCTCGGCCCCAGGTGGGCAAGGGCGGCCGCCTCGGACGCCCCAAGCAGCCCCGTCCCCGTCCCGCCGCGGCCGTCCGGCCACTTCGCGCCGGTCCCTGGGCGCCCGGCCAGCGTCTTGGCCTAAATTTAGCCCCGCTAAAGGTCGCCGGGTCCCTCCAAGCAGCCGCCGAAAGGACAGGCGGCAACTTGAGGAGCCCGCGGCCGCTCAGCTTTCAGCCCGGAATGCCCCCCGCCCCTCCGCGGATGGGGGCAGCCGGGGGGCCGGTAGAGCGAGGGGGGAGCTGCACCGGCCGCGTTTCCGCCTGTCTGGGGCAGAGAACCGAAGGCGCCCTTCGTGGAAGGCAAAGGAAAGGGGGGCAGGGGGCACAGCAACGAGGGTGGGGGGCGGCAGAGGGAAAAACATGGGGGGCCGGGTGGCTCCGCCCCCGACTTGAAGGGCATCGGCTTGGATTGAAGGTACTGCTGGGGGGGGGCATTTTGGGGGTCTTCTGGATTGGGGGTGGGCAAATTTGCAATGCTCTGCCCGAGTTGCAGAATTGCAAATTGGGGGTGGGTCTCATTGAGTCTTTTTTCCCCTTATTGCCCCCCCCCCCCCGAGAGCATCGCCCTGTTGAGCAGCTGCCTGTCCCCGTTGGCACCTGTTCAGCTTGGTCTTGACAAGAAGGCCAGGGCCCCTCTCATGCCTCCCCGTCAAGCGACCCCCCCTTCATTTTCCCCGGTTGGGATCTGTTCTGGGCCTCCGGGCACAGCTCAGATGTGTGGGGATCTTCTCTCCTCAGCCCCCCCCCACTCAAAAGAGGCTGAAGGGGGCCAAGGCAGAGCAGGACGATCCCGTTACGAGAGGCCTTCGCTTACAAGTGCAACGTCACGTCGTTTTGTATGTTACATTTTTTTTATTTCAGCTTTTTCAAATTATGTTATCTCACGTGAATGAACTGTTTTTTTTAAATTAATTTTTCAATTTTACATCCAAATATTTAGGAAGCAGAGTGTTGGTTGGGTAATCAATAGTCCAATAACAAAGTCATATATATCTCAGGTTACATCGTTAAAGGTTCCCTCTCTATTTCCAATAATTATATCAGATTCAAGTTAAAACATTGCTACATGAATGAACTGTTTGAGTAAAACTGGGCTGCTTCAAAAAACGAGTTCAATAAAATAAATGTAATTCTTATAACCCTCCCTGGCATCCAGCCAGTTTGGTGAAAGATGACCGACAGCAATCAGTTTCCTCACTGGGCAGCGAGTTCTTCCGTGGCCCCTGAAACTGGGGGCCATTTCAGTGCTATCTTGGGGTGGGCCTGGCAGAGCCAGGGGGGGGATGGTCAGAAGGAGAGTCTCCCCCCACCCCTGCAGCTGAAGAAAGCCCCATCGGCTGACCTGGCCAGCTCAAGCAGGGCAGCCCCAGTCAGGAGGGCAAGACGGGGCAAGCAACGGTGAAGGGGCCCGGCCCACCCTGTGCCTGACCCTCTCAGGCATTACCCAAAAAGTCGCTGAGTCTCTGACATCTGGAAAAGAACCAGATGGAGATGCTGCCCAGGCCTGGGAGGAGCAAAGTGCCCGGGAGCCCCTCCCCATCCTTCCCGGCACCGTCACACTGCCCGGCATCAACCGCTAGGGGGCAGCCACTGCCACACCAGCAAAGCCCCCTGCTCAGCCATTCAGCTCCCGGCCTGTGCCCACGGCGGACTCTGCCCTGGGTCAAATCCCCCCTTGGGCGCTTCTAGGTGGCAAGCTTTGGGGTGCATCTCATCCCCCCCTTCCGTACGTGGCTATTGAAACTTAGTTTGGTGACCGAGTTCCCCACGTGCCTAAAATCCGAGGACAGAGAAACGGTGGGGAATTTCCAGAACTGAACGTTTAATTGATGCTCCCTGCTTGAGCTGCTGTTTGTGCTCATTTGTCTCTCTCACTTCGTGTTGGATTTTTGCTTTTGGCTTCCTTTCTCCAGCGAAAAAGAGCTGCACTAATTTATTTTGGGCTGTTAAAAGGCCTGCTGGCTGCCACTGTGCCTCCCGAGCAGGGGCTCCACGTGCCCTTAAGACTCAAGGCCCAGGCAGGCAGCCACCCACTCCCGCCGGCTCTTCTGAGCAGACCAACCACAGGCACGTCAAAAGTTCCTGCATGATTCAGTCTGGCGTGCTAGAAGGAACCGCTTTGCAGGCTGACCGGGGGATTTGTTCCTGTTCTTTGGGCCCCTTCCGAGGCTCCGTCCGGTCCCTTGCAACACTGACCTGCTGTGTTTTGTGGTCCGTGGCCGTTCCGCTCTTCTTCCCCTTTTCAGCTGCCCCTCCCAGCAGCCCTTGAGACCTGCACGTGAAGCCTCCCAGGATCAGCCCTGCCCCCATTGTGATATCTCAGCCCTTGCCCCCCCCCCCCCGTTGCTAGGACGCCACTGCAGCAGTTGCAGCTGCTCCTCTGGGCTCAGGACTCCCCATATCCCCCAGACCGCTTCCTGGCCTCCTTGAGTTCTGGGTCCCCTCCTCCTCCTCCCCCCCCTTTTCCAGCAACGAGGCCCGTCTCCGGCAGCCCCGCCAAACACCAGGATTTGGACCCAGGCAGTCCACGCACCAGCAGGCTGGGGAACGGGGCTGTCAGCCGGCAATGGGGCCAGCCTGGCAGCCAGAGAGGGGCAGAGTCGGCCTCTTTCCTGCTGCCACCGCCTCAGTGCCCACCGTGCCCTTCTCCAGCTGGCAAATGGGCACCAGCAGATTGAAGGGCTTCTGCCCGCAGGAAGGGGGCGTCTCCACGTTCGCCTCCAGTGGGGGGGCTGTTGGGTTTTGACATTTTGAAATGCTGCTCCGAAGCCAAGCAGCTAAACGGAAGTGTGCCTCTAACACAGCCGCCGAGTGCAGCAACTTGTGGTTTTCATCTAGGAGGCAACGTTTTGTGAACGCTGCTTGTTCATTTCCAGCAAGACTGGGTGGAAAAGTCCAGAACTGGGTGGAAAAGTCCCCAGGGGGGCCCTCGGGGGGCCCAAGGCAAACCTCACCCTTGGAGGTTGCAGCCCTCTTCCCTGGACGGGCACAACCGTCTTGTACCCAGAGAAGAAACACGCCGGGCTGCTCAGTCACCATTTCTTAATAAAGCCAGGATCAAGTCCAGTTCCAACACCTTGTAATGTTAAGACTGCCAATCAAGGGGAACATATGTCGCTCAGGGTTGAATCAAGGGCTCCTTGGTGCTCTTTGAGCTGTGTGCCCCCCCCCCCGCAGACGTTTTATGACCCAGTAGGGTAACATCATCAGTGATAGAAAATGTTAATGCTAGCTCTGAGGATGTTACCTAGTTTGGGTCGTCAAACATCTGCAAGACAACAACCAGCTCAGGGCGCAAAAGAGGCCAGTTAGGACTGCCCAGGCCGCTGGCAGACCTGGCAGGGGCGATGGCCCACCGCGGCTTCCTCAGGTAGGTAGGCAGTCGAGGGGGCTGCTGGCCTCGACATCTCTGATAATGAAGTGGGGCGCCTGGGTCCCGGGAAGGCCTAACCCGGGGATTCTGGTCCTGCAGAAACTTCACCCAGATTAGCAGAGAGGGACCGGAGGGGCTGCAGGCAACCTCCGACATGCCACCCAGACGAGCTCAGGGCTCCAAGGAAGCCTCCAGGGTGGCAGCAAACTGCCCCCCGAATTGTGTGGGGAGGACCTTCGCCAGCCAGCCGGGACCAGCCCAGCAGTGGCAGACAAAGCAGCTGCTTCTTGCGGTTCCTTCTGCCCGGCTGAGGGTCTGAGCAGCCTCCTCCAACTGGTGCCCTCCACTCACCGGCTGGGGAGGGGGTTCCCCTGGGAGGAGGAGGAAACAACCCCGGTTGAAACAATCCCCCCCCCAGAACCAAGCCATGTTTCTCAGCTCCCGGAAAAGAAGTTGAAAGGGGCAGCTGCAAGTGGGGCTGACCCAGAGAAAGTGGGTGGGGATCACACCGGCCAGAGCCCCTTTCTGGCCAGGGACCCCCAGAAAGGATACTCATTGCACCCTCCCAGGCGCTCCCCCCACACATCCCCCCGGCGGGAAGCTCTGGCGGTGCCCCCCCCCCGACAGAGAAGGTGAAACTTTCCCGGGCCGCCTCCTCCCCCGCCTTCAGCCTCCGGGCGTCTTTCCGCAACGCCGGGCAACCCCCCTCCCCGCTTCCATTCCGGCAACCGCGGTGAGCCGAGATGGGGCGGGCGGGAAAACCAGTTCCGACGTCACCCTGACTCGTGCGCGAGGCGAGACACGCGTGGGCCTGCGCGCCCCCCACGGCCGCGGGAGAACCGGCCGGCTCACTGCCCCCTCCGCAGGCCCGAGACCGCCCTGGCCCCCTCCCCCCTGCCCTTCCGGAGCTGGGGCCTTTCGCCCCTCCACCGCCATCCGCGACGGGGAGGGGGAACCGGGCAAGGCTCCGCTACGGCTCATGGACGAGCGGCGGTCCCGCGCGGAGAGGAGGGGGGGCGGAGCTCGCGGGGGGGGGTCGGGGGCTGCGGGTCCCCCTTTGTACTCGGAGACGCTGGCGCCCCCTCCCCCTCCGTTGCCGCGCTCGCCCGCGCCGGGGAGCGCCAGGAATGAAGGGGAGGAGCGCCTGCGCGGCCCCGCCCTCCCCTCCGCTTCCTCCTCCTCGTCCTCCTGGTCGGGCGCTCGCCTCCTCCAGTCCTCGGCGCAGTCCGCTCCCGAGCTGCTCCCCGACGCCTCGCTCGGCGCGCCAGGAAAGCCCCGCGGCGACCCCCGCCGGCCCCGCGCCTCCTCCGCCGCCTCCGCCCGGCCCCGCCGCCTCGCCCCGCTCCTCCGGCGCCCGAGCCGTGTGCGCGTCGCTGCGGCCATGAGCGGCTGGAGCTGCTACATCGACAGCCTGATGGCGGACAACACCTGCCAGGACGCGGCCATCGTGGGCTACAAGGACGCGCCCTCCGTCTGGGCCGCCGCCCCGGGCAAGACCTTCGCCAGCATCACGGTGAGCGGCCCGGCGGGCCTCCGCTTCCTCTTCCGCTGCCTCCGCCGCCCGGGCCGCCTTTGTGCCCGGCGCCGCCCGCGCCTCTGCCGGGAAGCGCTGGCCCGGCCCCCGGCTCTGCGCGGCGGGAGGCGGCCGGGCCTTCGCGCCAGAGGAAGCGACTCGAGCCGGGCGGGGGGCGCGTGGAGGGCGGGAGGCGCCCCCGGAGCGGACTTCCCTGCCGCGCCCCTCTCCGCCCCGCCCCCCGCGGGCATGTGGCGCCCCTCGCCGCTTCCGCCGCTGCCCGGCGGGGCCTGGAGGGCGCTTCCCGGGACGGGGCGGCGGGGCGAATCGGAGCCCCAGGCCGCGCCGCCCTCTCGGCCGGGCCCTCGCAGCCGGCCCCCGCCCGTCCTCCCCTCCCCCCGGTGCCACGTCCCCAGGCTCGCGGCTCGGCCCTCGAGGGGCGCCTGCTCCCGGTCTCCGCGCGACGGGGCGGGGGAGAAGCCGGGGAGCCCCGCGGCCCTCTCCCCCCGGACGGCGCCAGCCGAGCAAAGGGCGGCCGCGAGGCTCCCCCACCCGGCCTAGCGGAAGGGCGACGGGGGGGGAGGGGAGACCGGAAGCGCCGCGTTCTCAGCTTCTCTTGCGACTCTGGAGCTGTGAGCCGCCTCGGGGGGGCAGCGGGGAGGGTTCAGCCCGAGTCCGGCCTTGCAACCGCGCGGGGAGGGGCCTGGCGGGGGTCCCGGGCCGGACAGCTGGACGGCCTGGCTCCCCCAAGGCCGCGGAGGGGGGGGGAAAGTGGCCCTCCTCTCCGGGAAGTCCCTCCGCGTGGAGGGGTTTCCGGCCCCTCCGGCCCCCTTTGCTCTCTCCGGATGGGGCCCTGCAGGCCCGCCGAGCTCTCCCCGGCCCAAAGCCGTGCTCGCTCGGGGCGGGAGGGCCGGTTCCGCGCGGGCCTTTCCTTGCGCTTCCGGGCCGCCCTTCCCGGCCCCGCGGCCGCTTGAGGAGAAGCCCGATGGTCGCCCGCCTGCCAGCCGTTCGGCCTCCTGTCCCGGCAGCCCGGAGGGGCGCTTTGTGTCGGGCGCGAGTCTGGGGCAGCGCAAGGCAGGAAGCCGCTGCTTCCGACGGGGGGGGGTCGTCCTTCCGGGCGGGGGGGGCCGCGGGGGGCGGCGGTCCGTCTGGGACCGGGGCTGCTGGGGGGGCTGCCCCCGCAGGGGGAGCCGAGGGGCTTCCGGGCCTTCGGAGCTCTTTCCTGGAGCCCGAAACGTTGCCCGCCGCCCAGCCCGGGCCGGTTCTGCTTCCCGGCAGGGGGAGGGCCCGGCTGAGGAAGTCAAGCCGCCTTGGGCGGAGACCGGCTGGGCTGGAGGCTCTGGGGGTCTCCGCTTCCCCTAAGCCCCCCGGATTGCAGGGGGCCCGGGGCGGCGGCAGCCTCGGCGACTGAGCCCCGCCTGGTTCCCTCCTGCAGCCCGCGGAAGTGAACATGCTGGTGGGGAAGGACCGCAGCAACCTCTTCGTGAACGGGCTGACGCTGGGCGGGCAGAAGTGCTCCGTCATCCGGGACAGCCTGCACATGGACGGGGAGAGCACCATGGACCTGCGGACAAAGAGCACCGGCGGGGCCCCCACCTACAACATCACCGCCGCCATGACCAACAAGAGTGAGTCAGGGAGGGGGAGGGGCGCTCGCAGCTGCCCAACTTTCCCCGCTGGGTGGGGCCGCATTCCTTCCCTGCCCGGCAGCTGTGAGGGGCTCCTGGGCCACTTGGGTGGGGGGCAGGGGAGCGGACAGCTGTGGCTTCAGCCAGCCCCCGCGGCAGATAAGGCAGCCCCTGTCTTCAGCCCCAGAAGGGCCTTAAATCTGGCTCAAGATCAGTCCATGGGGGGGAGGGCAGAGGAGCATGGGCCATCCTGACCCAGAATGTTCCCGTGCACTGTAGCCGGCCAGACCCCCTTGGCCCACCCCCCCTCAACTGCCTAGTTAAACCAGTGCCTCATTCCAGACCCACAGCTGCCCCCCAACAGCCTGTATACACTGTCTAGGTCTCTAAACGGAATGACTTTTTCTAATCTTCCTGTCCGCCCAATTCCTTTAACCCCCACCATAATCGTTGACCCTCCCATCCCATATTTGGCAGAGGGCTCCCCTTGGGGGGAGGAAGCTCTTGCCCCCACTTGCCTGGCTGTGCCGCTGACCGCTTCTCTCTCTCCCTCCCCCCCCACAGCAATCGTGCTCGTCATGGGCAAGGAGGGCGTCCACGGCGGCTGCATCAACAAGAAATGTTACGAGATGGCCAACCACTTGCGACGGTCGCAGTATTGACCCGCCTGCTGGTCCCATCTGTGGTACTACTGATGGAACGGTGTGAGGATGTCCAAGACGGCAGCGACCGCCCGGGGCGCCCGGCCTGGCCGCTGCGGGACCAACCCCGGCACACGATCGCCGCTTATTCCAACTTTTCCTGCTCACGGCCTCTCCTTCCTCCGCTTCTCCTGTTTTTTTCTAATGTCCCCACTCTCCCCCAAACCCCCCCTTCTGCCCTCGATTTCTTTTTTGCCATTTTTTTCTACCACAAATCCTTATTGCTGCCAAATTTTCTGGTTGTTACAAGGTGTAGCTTTTTTGACGAAGAAAACTATATTGGAACAAGAAAAAATAAAAATTGAATTCTAAAATGGGAGTTTCTCTGAAAACGGCGAGCATGTGTCCCCCCCCCCCGCTCCATCTCCGTCCCCTCGGACCTGCCCACCCCCCAAGGCCCAGAGAGCAGGCCTGGTTTCTGTGGGGAAAACAATGGTGAAGCAGTCGGGCTGGGACAGAAGCCTGCTTGTTCATGCAGACAATGGGGGAGCTGCCCTCCAGCCTCGGCCTGCCGAACAGGTCACCCTCTGTGGCCAGTTCAAAGAAGCCGGGTGGACGAGTAGAGCCAGAGCCAGCCAGGAGCCAGAGGTGTTCAGCTCCCTGGCAGCAGGAGCTGCTTGGGTGGCGATCCTGGCAAGGATGTGGGGGGGGAGGGGCTTCTCTCTGCCGTTGACCTCGCAGACGACCAGCAGCCACGCTTCTCCCAAATAAGCAGGCCAGCCAGGTGTGCGGCCACAGGGCCCCGCCTTTCCTCCCACGTTCACCTCTGCTCTCCCCCCCCCCCACATGGAGGGCTTTCTCTCCCTCCAAGTTCCCTCAGACCAGTTTCATCTTTGCTGAAAAAAAAAAGGATGCAACAGAATGTAAATTGTATTTTTATTGATTTGAGTGGAGGGCTGCCTGCTCCTTCCCTCTCCCCTTTGCCCTTGCTGTGCCCCTCCCCCGCTGTCCTTTGGCAGAATCTGCCCAATCAGCTGAAAGTCGCTAAAAGTAAAAAATCCCTCAGGTGTTTGGCAGAAGACCGGGCTTGGCGGGGGGGGGGGGGGCTTTCTCCCCCCCCTTTTCTGAACCACTGCTCCCTGGGGGGGGGGGAAGGGCTTGGTTGGCACATAACTGGTCCAGCCAAGGAAGCCTGCGCAGCAACGGTCCAAGGGCCCCCTACCCATCGTCCCCCAGGCTGCTAGGGATCTGTTCCAGGCCCTCCGGCTTGGCAGTGCACACACAAGTGCAGGAGGAGGCCTGGATTGCGTCTGCCCCCCTCCCACCCAAGAACGCTGCCTGTGGAAGGGCTGGGGAACAGCCCAAAGACGGGCGTCTGGCACCCAGGATGCTGCTCCACCTTGCCAAGCATCCTGCCAGGCTGGGGGGGGGGGCTGGAAGGGAGGACCTGGCCACTCTGCTGCTTCTCTTGCGCCATTGAAGACCTCCCATCTTCTACTCCACGCCAAGGGGGAGCGTGCAAGAACTAGGACCTTGCACCAGCCCTGCAAAGTTACCAAGCCTGGAAGCCGGACCGGGTGCAAAAGGACTCTTCTGCAGCCTTTCCCACCTGTGCGAGAGGAGGGGGTTTGCCAGCCCCCAGGGGGCGGGGCAACAAACCACCAGAGCTGGGGCGGTGGGCTAGACGAGCAGCTGGCTCTGTGAGTGAGGGCTGGGGGGCGGCTCCTCCCCACCCTCGGCCAGAAGCCCCTGGGGGCTGGAGGGGACCGACCGGGCCATGCTGCCAAAGCAGGGGGGGGCCACAGCTGTGCTGGGCGAGGGGCGCAACAAGGGGGTGCGCTCCGAATCATCATCCTCTTCCTCCTCGTGCCCCATGTCCGGTGCCCCCCCCTCGCTCTGGCCGGGCACAGTTGGGTCGGTGCCCTCTTCCCCTTCCGAGTCCGAGTCCTCCGGGGAGCGGATTACCCGCTGTTTGCAAACCGGGCAGGTCTTCTTGGTCTGGGTCAGCCACGGGTCCACGCACTTGCAGTGATAGGCTGAAGGGGAACAAAAGGGTCCAGGCTCACCCCTTTCCTCCACTGCCTCGTCCCACCTGCCTTCCCGGCCAGGCCGCTGGTCCTCAGCCAGCTGTTTGCCCGAGGAAAGTGGGTGCCCAGCAACCGCTGGACGCAGAGCCACCCCCTCGCGCAGACCGACGGCCAGTCTTCGGCCACGGCTCACCGTGGGAGCACGGCAGGATTCGCAGCCGGTCCCCATCTTCGTACTCTTCCAGGCAGATGGCGCAGACGTCATACTCGTCCCCTGGGAGGAGAAGATGGGGTGCATCAGCCCCCCACAGCCATCTAATGTGCCCACAGCGCTCGCGGGCGCCCCTCGGTGGCCAGAGACTGGCGCAAGTGGGCCGGCTCCCTCCCTCCCTCCCAGGAGAGCGTGGGGGTCCCGGGCGGCGGGGGTCTCGGGAGGCTGCTCCCCCGAACGAGGCAGGGCGGGCGGGCGGGGGGAAGCGCCGCGGTCTCCGCCTGCCGCCCTTCCACGCACGTGGGCGCGGGAATCTGCGGGCCACGAAAACAGGAAGCCGGGCTGGGCGGCTCGCAGCGCCCGCGAAGGGAAGTGGTCGGAGGGCGCCTCGGCGGAGCTACCAAAGAGCCCGGCCTTATAAGGCAAGAGCTGCGCTGCGCTGGGCGGCCGCCGCTTCCTTCCTGCCGCCCGACGCCGCGGCCCCCGCCCGGAAAGGCACAGCGCGGCCTCGGAGCCGCCCCGCCCCGCCGGCCCCACTTCTGCCCCGGAGGGCCGAGCGGCGGCGGCCGCAGCCCTCCCGCTGCCTCGCCTGCCCGGGCCGAGATCGGACGGGGCCTTCCGGGCCGGCGGTGCGCGGGAGGGAATGAGAGCGGGGAACGGGGGAGGGCGCGGAGGAGGCCGGCCTCTCAGCAGCAGCACCGGAGCCCCCCTCCCCGGCCAAGGCGGCGCTCGGGCGGTCTCCGGCCGGGGGGCTCCCGGCGCTGCTGCTGAAAGGCCGGCAGGAAACGCCCGGCGGCGGCGGGCATCCGTAAACCGCGCCTGGAGCGTGGCCCCGCGGCTTCTCCTGGCCCGGGTCCACGGAGGGCTTCCCACGGCTGGGGAATGGGCGTTATTGGCGCCCCGAATCAAGCGGAGCAGAGAACGGAGCGGCTTCTCTCCATCTGGAGCAGGAGGGAGCTGAGCGCTGGGGGCAAAGAAGCCCCTCCAGGCAGGCTGATGCCCACTCACCTCCCCCCCCCCCCGGCAGCCATACCAACCATTTCTGGGCCCAAGATAAGAGGCTGGCACACAAGTGGTCAGCTTGAGGGGGGGACTATCCTGGCTCCCAGTCCTCCCCCCACCCAGGATGGGACAGGCCTGTCTCTGCACCGCCCTTGAGGCAGAAGCCTGGAACATGCCAGCCGCTCCCCCAGGCTTGAAAAGGGAAGGAAGAAAATGCACGGGAGGGGAGGGGAGGGGGCGGGGGAAGCATGGCTGCAGTCAGGAGGGGGGGGGCTGCTGCTGCAGCGCACGGCCAGAGAGGAACGAGGGTTCAGCCCCCCAAGAGGTTATTTTGGGTGCCCAAGGTGAGTGGAGGAAGGCAGGTCCCCAGTTCCCCCCCCCAGCCCCCCCTCACCTTTCTTGTACTTGTGCACGGGGATCTTTTTCAGCTGCTCCTTGGACAGCCGGTCCTTCCGCATCCTCTTCCGATGTTGGACACACCGAACAATCTGCCACACAGGAGCAGCTTTCCCAGATTCAAATCTTACTGGGGGGGGGCGCCCGGGGGGGGTTTGAACGCGCACACGCGCACAAACGCTAACGGGGCTATTCTCAAAACACGGGGAAAGCAGAGCAGAAGCGAACCGTCTCTGGGAACGAGGAGCGACAGGACCAGCTCAGCGCTTCCTCCTAGCGCCATCCCGTCGAGTCCCCCGCCACCACCTGACCCAGGCGAGCCACACGGGGCGCCACCCTGCCTGCACCCCGAGTTTTATTGGGTGCAAAATCAAGAGCCAGAAACTGAGCTTTCGCCCCCCTCCCTGCCGGAGCCTGGTGATCCCTCACCAGGATGGTGCACATCACGGCAATCACCACGCCCACCACGCCTGTGAAGGGGATGAGGTAGTAGCCCAGCGGGAAGATGTACTCGGGGATCAGGATGATGTGGCCCCTGCAGACGAAGGGGGGGAGAAGCATTAGGCCCCCGGGGGACCAGAGGGCAGAGATCCCCTCCCCCCTCCTCCTGGAAAGGTTCCCAAGCAGATCCGGCCTCGGAAAAACGGTCCCGGCTGCATCACAGAGGCTGCCCACCCACGGCCAGGCCCTGGGGTTGGGGGGGGGCTTCCCATAAAGGGTGCAAGGAGGGTGAGGAGTTTGAGGGGAGCTCCTTCCTCAGAGGAATGGAGGCCACCGTCTGAATTCTCCGCAGAGGATGCCGACATTCAGAGCGGCAGGAACTGAAACGGCTCCTTTCACAAACTACACCCCCCCACACCCCGGCCAAAAGACCCCAGGCTGCAGGAAACCACACCATCCCTTCGCATCTGCACAGTTTTACGTTGCAGCTGCCATGGCTGAATCCACCCAAGTGCCGTCTGCCAGCGCCTTTGTTCTTTGCCCATTCTTCCAATGTCGGCGCTGACTCTGGAGGCCAGAGTCAGGCCAGTTGTGGGGAGCCCGTTCGTTCTGGGCCCCCCAGTGCTCCCCAGGGCCCCCTGCCTCCACCTGTGCCACGGGGCCTACCCTCTCTCGTAGGTGAAGAGGCTTCGCAGGTAGGTGGCTGCCGTTTCGCCCGTGAAGACGGAAGGGACCGTGATGTGCCTGCGCAGCTGGTCTGGAGAAGGAAGGGGGGCGGTCAGGGGGGGAAGGAGCCGGAGGGACCCTCGAAGGCCCCGAGTGAGGCCGCCTGCCTCCACTCACCGTCCTCCCAGACCATGTTGAGCAGATCATCCGAGCCGACGTTATGGACAATGACGGCCAGGAACCCGGCCTGCTGAGCATGGTAGACCTGCCAGGGGACATAGGGGGGGGGGGCTGAAGCAGCTCCCCCAGCACCTCTTCCCCACAAGCCCCAGACACCCCCAGGCTCTGCCCACATCTCCCTGGCCTGGGACTTTGGCTCAGCCAGTGCAGTGTAGAAATCCCAGTGAAGGGTCTCACCCCCCCCCCCAGCTCCTCACCTTGACATCAAAGCTGCAGTTGTACCGCCGGACGAGGGCGATGAAGACGCTGCTGTTGGAGGGAGGCGCCTCGAGGGGCAGGCAGGCGTTGGCCGGCCTGGCTTCCACCAGGAGACCCTGCGGGGGAGGCAGGCAGCTCAGGGAGGGGGGCAGGGAGGGAGGGAGGGAGGGAGGGGACAGCTCTCCACCTGCCCAGATACCCACCACGAGTCCTCCCCGGGACAGCGGGTAGCCGAAAATGGCCGGCAGGTCAGAGAACTCCATGCTGGTGTTATGGTCCGACACCTGAGGAGGGGGGAGAGAGTGAAAGGGGCAGCCAGGGGCAGAGTAGAGCAGGGAGGGAGCACGTCCAGTCACCCTTCAGGTGTGCTGGCTGCAGCCGTGGGCTCCTTCCACCCACTCAGCAGCCCCAGGGAGTCGACCTTGGGACGCCCCCCCCCTTGTTGCTGCAATCTCTCTCTTCTCTGCAGTTTGCAGGGTGCCAGCTGTTCAGGCAGCTGCAGCTTTGGGCGCCAACCAGCCCCTTCGTAGCAGGGAAGCAGCCCCCCAGGCACAAACTGGCCCCAGCCCGGCCACCCGGAGGCCATCTTGCCGGCTGAGCTGTGCAAGGGCCTTGCCATGGTCCAAGCGCCCTCTAGTGGTGAGAGCCAGCATTTCAGGAGGTGGCAGGGAAAGGGGGGAGGCTCAACCAGGGGACCCCAGGCTGCGCTGGGTGGGGGGAGCTCACCGCGTGGATGTAGCCCTTTACGGCCGGCAGCTCCCACAACAGGCAGACTGGCAGGACGAGGACCGCAGCGGCTGGCAGGAGGCGCCTGGGTTGCATCCTGAAGCAGGGGGGGCAGCCGGAGCTCCTAGGAGAAGGTGGCAGAGCCCGTCAGGCAAGGAAAGGGTGCCTCTTTCCCCCCCCCAGCTCACTCTCAGGCAGGGAGGTGCCCACCAGACCAGCCGGGTTCTCAGCCCCACCAGGGACTAGCAGCACTGCTTATCCTGCTAGGCAGCTCTTGCCCGCGCACCGCCTCCTCGTCCGCATGAACTCAGGAAGATCATGGGCCCGTCAGCCCCCCTGCCCAACCCTGCCTCCTGCTGCCCACGCGCACAACAGAGACTGGCATTCAGCTCTGGCATGCCAGGAGCACACAGGACCTCCAGAGAACGTGGCAAAGAACTGCTGACGGGCAAAAAAGATCTCCCAGCGCCAACCCGGTTGAGGGAGGGAGGGAGGGCTCCACGACAGATAGGACCACCCGTCAGCTCATGTGGCCTTTGGCCTCGGCTGCTCCTCTCGGGGGGGGGGGCTCAGCAGCCCCCTCCCTCCTGGAGCCCCCCTGGAGCTTTTCTGCCCAGCAAAGTCTCTGAGGATTAACTCTGCGCTGCATCGAAAACGCCCTTCCTTCTGCCGATTCTGAAGGACCCTCCGATCAGCCGGGCTTCCTCAGGGTCCAACGGGCCCAGGGAAAGGGTCGGCCCTGAAGCAGGCCCCGCCTGGCCCACAGCTGCACCGCCCTCTTCGGCAGGCGGCCAAAACACCCCTGTACGAAAGGCCGGGGCCCGTGTGGTGCCCCCCCCAGTTGCTTCCTGCTTTTCAGTAGTCTGTGTGTTCCACCCCCCCCCCAAGAGTCAGGATCAGCACTGCCCCTTCTAGAATTCAGGGCTGGAACCACCTCTTCTTCCCGCCTGCCCTCCTCCTCTGAGGGGCCCCTGGTGGGCCGGGCACTAGAAACCTGGGCACCCGACAAGCTCCCTTGGACACTGGCAGGCCGGCTGCCAGGGGCTTTGCAGGGCAGCCAGGCCAAAGGAGGCCTTCCACTCCTGGCTGGCTCAGGAATTCTGGGAGTTGAAGTCCACGAGTCATTAAAGAGCCAAGGTTGCCTATCCCTGTGCTAAACCATGGTCCTGCTGCAGTATGGAATATTAAGCCACAACTGGCTGGATTCGCACACAGAGTCCCCAATCCAAAGGAGCCGCAACATGGCTAAACGTCTCATGAAAGGAAGCGCCAGCTGTTGCTGAGTTGGGGCACGCATTCTGGGCGCTGAGGACGCCCAGGCCCATCCCAGGGAGGTTTCCTCCACCATGCAGTCCAAGCCAGACTCCTCTCAGGCCCTTGGGAGGGCTTACAGCAGTCCTCATTTAACGACTGCCTCACACAACACAATGACCATTTGCAGTTATGACAGCAATGGAAAAGAAAAAAAGTTTGCAACAAATCCCTTTATCTACGACTGTCACAGGTCGCTAAAACAAGTCAGATCATAAGCACAGTCGCAGTTTCCCTTAGCAACCGCTCTGCTTAATAACGGAGTAGTCAGTTCCAATTGCGGTTGCTAAATGAGGACAACCTGTATCTCACTCCTCCCTCCAGACAGAAGGCCCCGGTGCTCTGAGGTGCAAGACTCCCCTTAAGGGGATGTTCCAAAATTCAGAGATGGCATCTGCTGGCAAAGGCCAAGCACAGCCGGGGGAAAGAATGCCAGCAGCCCAATCGCCCATCCTTTGGCCAGCAGCCACCCCCCCCCCATCAGGGGCCTCTGTTCTGGCCCCATGACCCCACAGCCCTCAGGAACAGTGGCAGCCTCCTCTAAAGACAGCGCACCCCGGCTCCCCCAGGGTGAGTGCAACCCCCAGCGGGCAGGCCCCCCACCCTGGCTCCTTGCCGGGGGTGGTGGGCCTGCCCGCTGGGGGTTGCGCTCCACCTGGCCATCCAGGTGCATCAGGGGGAGCAGCTGAGAATTGCTCTCTGTTGCATAATTACCTGACCCCCCCCCCAGCCCTTCTCTGGCCTTGCTGAAGAGGCTGGAGGCAGGTTGTCCCTTAGCGGCTCAGCTGCACCTTCCCTGGACACTTTACTTGCCCAGGTTGTGCCCCAGGGCCCCTCCGAGATCATCTGAACCACCCTCGATTGTGCCCCTCACGTCTCAGCAAAGCACTTGACACCAGGGGCCCATCGGGGTTCGGCGGGCCGTTCTGCTGAGTCAGCCGGCACTGCCTGCTCCTGTCTCTGCAGCGTCCCCCTCCGGGACCCTCCCTCCCCCCATCTCGCTGCCTTCAGCTTTTCCCGATCAGCTGAAGGGTCTCCGCTCTCGGCTTTTCCTTCTTTTGCGGTCGGGGGGGGGTCCTCTTGGGCCCAGGGGTCCCCTCCGCTTGCTTTGAACTGACCCTCCTCTGATTTCCCCCCCCCTCCACCCTTGCATCGAGGCTGGGGACACCCAGGCTGTTTCCCCCCCCCTCTGTGGGGAGGACCGGGCTGCCCTACGGGGACCCCCACCCGGGCAAGTTCCCAAAGCCCAACACTGAGCGCGGCGAAACCAAGCGGCCGTCCCGCCGACCCTCTTCCTCCGGACCGGGCCTTGCAGAGCGGCAGATCCGTCCGACGGCGCCCCTTCTCCAGCAGCCAAAGGGCCGCCCCGCCCGGGGAGTCGGCGGCGCCGCCTAAGCCAGAAGAACCGGTTGGGGGGGTGGAGGGGGCCTGGGGGGCTCTGCCCGTTCCTGCCTCCGCCGTGCCGCAGCCGCCCGCCCGGGACCCGCGACGGCTGCGTCCTCCGGGCGGGGGGCCCCGCGGCGGCCCCTGCGTGGGGGGGCGAGCTTTGCCCGGCTGCCCCCCCAACAAACGCCCCCGGGCGGGTCTTCCTGCCCGGCCCCTCCCCCGGCCCCCGCCCCAAGGAGGGAGGCGCAGGGGGACTCGGGGGGGGGGAGGCGTCCCTTGCCCGCCTCGCCCCCGCCTCGCCCCCCGCCGCGTCGCCCGCGCCCGGGAAGGCTCCGAGACCCCCGCCGTCGCCCCCTCACCCGCCCGCGGAGGAGCCACGGCAGCCCCCGCCCGCCCCGCCTCACCTTCCCGGAGGGGCGCCCGCCGCCCTCCGCTCTGTTTACAAGCCCTGCGCGCTCCGGGAAGATGCGGGGCTCTCGCGAGAGTCGGGCGGGGGCGGGGTAGACTCCTCCCATCCTCCCGCGCCTGCGCAGCGGTCCCGCTCCGTCCTTCCGCACTCAGCCCCGCCCCTTCCCTCCCCACGTGACTCCGCCGCAGCCGTCGCGGCGCCCCGGACTACGAGGCCCACAATCCTCCGTGCTCTTCCGTTCCCCTATCCGACCCCTCCGGTGCGCGCGCACCCCGGCCCGAGTCACCTTGATCCCGGCGCCAGCGGAGCCGGCATGGCGGCGTCGGGGGTGGCGTCGGGGCCGGGGAAGCCCAAGACCTCCCCCAAGTCGGTCAAGTTCCTCTTCGGCGGCCTGGCCGGGTGAGAGCCGCGCGCCGGTAGGGGCGGGGCGGCGGCGGAGGCCCCGGGAGGAGCCCCCCCCGCCCGGTGCGACCCCCGCCTCTCCCTCCCCCCGCAGGATGGCGGCCACGGTGTTCGTGCAGCCGCTGGACCTGGTGAAGAACCGGATGCAGCTGAGCGGCGAGGGCGCCAAGACGCGCGAGTACCGGACCAGCCTGCACGCGGTGGGCAGCATCCTCCGCCAGGAGGGGCTGCGCGGCATCTACACCGGGTGGGTAGCGGGCGGGGGGCTGCGGGCGGACGGGGCGGGGGGGCCGCGGGCAGGGGCTCACGGCTGCTCTGCCCCCCTCCGTCCCCCCCCCGCCCCGTGCAGGCTCTCGGCCGGGCTGCTCCGCCAGGCCACCTACACGACCACCCGGCTGGGCATCTACACCGTCCTCTTCGAGCGGCTGACGGGCGCCGACGGGACGCCCCCCAGCTTCCTGCTCAAGGCGCTCATCGGCATGACGGCCGGCGCCACCGGGGCCTTCGTGGGCACCCCCGCCGAGGTGGCCCTCATCCGCATGACCGCCGACGGCAGGTGCGTCCGGGGGCCCGGCTGAGGGGGGGCGGGCGGGCGGGCGGGGGGCTGCGGCGGCGGCGGCAGCTGCTCCGCTCTTTCCCTCCCTCCCTTGCAGGCTGCCCCCGGAGCAGCGCCGCGGCTACAGCAACGTCTTCAACGCGCTGCTGCGCATCACCCGCGAGGAAGGCGTCCCCACGCTCTGGAGGGTAGGCGGCCCGGGGCTGGGATCGCCTGGGAGGGGAGGGAGCCCCGGTGGCCTCTTGGGGGCCCTGCCCGGTTCCTCCCCTCGCTGCCCCCAGCAGCAGCCCCTGCCCGCCCCCCTCCCGGACCACCGGTGGCCCCCTGGCCCCCCTCCTTCCGGGAAGGCGGGCAGCTGGGAGCCTAGCCTAGCCCTGCCGTCTCGCCCCCCTCCTCTTCTGCCCTAGGGATGCGTGCCCACCATGGCCCGGGCGGTGGTTGTCAACGCAGCCCAGCTAGCCTCCTACTCCCAGTCGAAGCAGTTCCTCCTGGACTCGGGTAGGTGGGTGAAGGCTGAGAACCGGGAGCCTTTCGAGGGTCCGCCCTCTGGAGGGGGGTCCGTGTGCCCAGGCAGTCTTCACCTGGCCATAAGACTGGAGCCGGGTGGGGTGTGTGTGTGCGTGTGTGAAGTGGTCCTGCAGTAGCAGCAGCAGCAGCAGCTTTAGGAAAGGCACTTTGGGGGCTTCACAGGCTCTGCCCCCCCCTGCTGTGGCTGAGCAGCCCCTCTCTCAGGCAAAGCTGCTGGGCAGAGGTTCGGCCCGGACAGTCGGCGCTGCCTGGGGTGGGTGCAGCAGCAACAGCCCCCCTGCCTTTGCCTCACCTCCAGGGTACTTCCAAGACAACATCCTGTGCCACTTCTGTGCCAGCATGATTAGCGGGTTGGTGACGACAGCGGCCTCCATGCCCGTGGACATCGCCAAGACTAGGTGGGGCTCCTGGGGCATCCCACCCGGGGGAGTGTATTATGGGGTGGGGAGGGGGTGACGACCCCCGGGGAAATCTGCTAGAGCAGCGCATGCTGGCAAGGCTGCGCTAGGCGCCTCTCAGAAATCCTCGGCCGTCTTTCCTGACTGCGCCTGGGGCAGGGCTGGCTCTGGCTCGGCCACCGGGCACGGGGTCTGCAGCTGGCCCCCTCTCCGGCTGAGCCCGTCCGTCGCCTCTTCTGCCTTTCTGCAGGATCCAGAACATGCGGATGATCGACGGGAAGCCCGAGTACCGGAACGGACTGGTGAGTGCGGTCAGCCCGTCCCGGGTGGCGCCTGCGCTGCTTTGTGTCTGGGATAGAAGCAGCTGCAAACCTGCCTGTCACAATGGGGTTCCTCGTGAGTCAGGAAACAGCAGCAGCAACAGAGGCCCCGAGCCTCTCTGGCCTCAGGAAGGCATCACGGAGGGGATCAGGAAGGACACACCTTTGGGGGGTCCCACGAGCCAATTGCTCCCTCCGTCCCCCACAACACTCCTCAAAAGTTTGGATCCAGACCGGTCCTCCTGCCCCCAAAAAACGGTGCCCGCAGAAGCCCCCCCAACCATCCTCAGGTGGGTCTCTGCAAGGCACCTTTCGTGGTGCCCCTCTGTGTCAGCTCTGAGAGGGGGTCCGGGGGGTGGAGGTTCCTGGCGCCCATCTGCCGTCGGGAGGGAGCCTCGGGCTGTGGAGGTGCCAGGAGCCCTTGGGCCACTTTGGGAGGGGCCGGGGAGAGCTGACTTTGGCCACTGCTTGCCAGCTGTTTTGGCTTGCTCTGAACTCGGGACCCCCCCCTCCACGAGGGAAGGCCCTCCGGCCTCTGATGGTGCTTGCCCACCTCTGAAATCCCTCCCCCCCCCCATGCTCCGTGGGATACTTACGCTGGAGTCTGGCCAAATTCTGTTACTCTGCTCTCTTATTCTACTGCTCTGATCACGTACCTCCATCCCGTCCACAGAAAATCTGGGATGATATAGGATCTCCTACCATAGGAGACCTCGGAGGGCTGTTCCAATCCTATTTTTCTATGTTCCAAATCCACCGGAAGAATTTATAATTTGGAAATTCAGCTTCTGTGGAGACAGCCTAAAACTGCTGGGCTGTTCAAGATTATTTTGGAGGTCCTGCCACCAAGCACAGTCCTCCCAACCCCCATATATTTGATTTCCTTTTTTGGGGGGGGGGGAAGTATTTCTGTTAAATGGTGTTAGCTTTAGCTTCTTTCTTCTGTAGGATATTGACTACCTCAACTCTTTGCAAATTTGATAAGTGTTGTCTCCGTCTTGTCGTGAATGAAAATATGGAGGAAGTAACCCCAGGACTGACCCTCAGGGTCTCCCTTTAATTGCCCTCCCGTTAAGGCCGTTGCCCTGGATGGTCTCTGGGGGACCTTCATGGCTGGCTGGCCTTGGGACTGCTCCAGTGGTTCCGCCAGGCCTGTCCCAGGCCGGTCTCTGGGTGAGGGAGCAGGACAGATCCTGCAGGGACTGAATTTAGGCGAGATCCAGATAAGCTGGGGCGGGCCAGTGTCGCCAAGGCTCTCGGGAGCCGGTGGCTGCCTGGGGGGAGGGTGACGCGGGCACTGTGTGTGCCTTACCTGTGTGCATTGCTGCTTTGTGGGGGAGGGGTCTGGTTGTGCAAGCCGGCCAAGGCAGGATGGCGGGTTGCTGGACTTTAGCAGGCCTTGGGGAGAAGCAAAGTCCGGGGAGGGGCACTGCGGGTGTTTGGTGGTGGGGCTCCAGGCCAGCTGTGCACGCCTGCTGTGTGGATGATCCTGGCTGGCTGCTGCACTCTGTCCTCTTCCCCCCCCCCCCAGGCTCAGCCGGAGGACTGCCTCTGCCAGAGATCCCCAGGTGCTGCGTGGGGCAGCTGCGTGGTCCCTGTCCATGTTGGGGAGGGGGTTCCAAGACGTTGGCTGCTTCCTTGTTCTGCTCATGCCCCTGGGGGGGCTTCTCTCTCCCCCACCCCTTTCAGGACGTGCTGACGAAGGTTGTCCGCTACGAAGGCTTCTTCAGCCTCTGGAAGGGCTTCACGCCCTACTATGCCCGCCTCGGCCCCCACACGGTCCTGACCTTCATCTTTCTGGAGCAGCTGAACAAGTTCTACGGGAAGTTCTTCCTCGGGACCTGAGGGGGACCCGGGCCGGCTCCCCGATGCCAGCACACACACACCCAGCCGAGGGCAGATGCGAGGCCTGGGGCCCCCTCCTCTCCTCCCACCAGTCCTAGAGCACGGACTGGCTCCTCCCAGGATGGGGGGTGGTGGATGCTATTTATTGAGGAAGGGGGTGCGCATGGGCCCTGGGCCCGCTGCAGGGTGGCTGCAGATTTTTGCTTTGTACTGAGTAAACGCAATCATGATCCGAATTGACAGCCCCTCTGAGCCCTTCCGTGTGTTGTGTGGGGCCGGAGCGGGGGGGGGAGGAGGCGGAGGGCTCACCGAGTGTCGTCCTGGCCCCAATGAACTCTCGGGGAGGCCTTCAGCCCTGTCCTAGTGGGGCCCCTGAATTCCCAGTGCAGGCAGGGTCCCGCCTGGGGAGATCACCCATGTCCCGTCTGCACGTGGTCAGGGAGGCACAAGAGCTGCCTCGGTCCAAAGCGCAGCTGGAAGATGTCCGGTGCTCATCCGAGAAGGCAGCACCGCACATCAGCCGTACGGAGCCAGCCTGGTCTTGCTCTGCTCTTGCGCTCCGAGACCCGTTCGGCAGGACCCCCTTGTGTCCACGCGGTGCTGGGGTGCTGCCCCCTCCCTGCTCCCATCCACACATCCCAGACAAGGACAGGCTGCAGAGCCCCACTGTCATCGGGGGGGTGTGTGTCTTCCACCTCATCACAGCAGCTTGGAAATGCACTGGACGCTCTCCGGTTTGTCCTTGTGACCTACCTCTGGTCTCTAGGGCTGCTGCCCCAGCAGCCAGGAGGTGGGGGGGGCCACGGGGGCAGTTATTATCAAACTGCAACACAGGCAAGTGAGCCTCCGGGTTCTGCGGCTGCAAAGAGGAAGTGGGATACGTGCAGAAGTGGCGAGAAGCAAGTCGGGGCATTTGCTCCGCAGAGGAAGATGGAGGCAGGGAAGTCCGGCCCCTGCAGACTTTGGCCCCACCAGATGTGGCCGGGGCTGCGGGCTGAGTGATGAGATGCGAGAGAGACAGGAGGAGGTGAAGGGTGCCTCCACAAGGTCCTTTCAAGCGGTGGCCCAGCTCTTCTGGGGGTCCTCCCGGGGGTCACCTGCCTGCCTTCTGGGCCTCTGGCTGGCGGGGTGAGGCCCGGCCAGAGAGACTGTCCTTGGCTGCCCCGTGGTCTGGGTTTCCCTGGGGGGGGGTGTTCTGTTCCTTGGGGGGGCTGGTGCAGAGAAACGCAACAGACAGACTCCGGAAGGGGGAGAGACAGGTCGAAGGCTGAAAGCTTTTATTCAGGCGCAGCAGGCGTGTGCAAGCTTCGGGGCCACACGGAGCCTTTCATGGCTGGGCAGCTTTGCGGGGGGGCTGCTGCTGGACCCCAGATGCCACTGGGGCTGAGAATCGGGCAGCCCCACACACGGGGTGGGGCCTCCTTTCACATCCGGCCCAGCTGTCCAGAGGCTGCAGAGAAGCCCCTCGCCCTAGTGGGCTGGGAAGGGGTCCTCTGGCACGGTGTTGAGGTGGCCCATGAAGAAGATGGCCAGGGTGCCGATGGTGAAGAGCAAGATGGCCAGCCAGAAGCAGAGCTTGTCCATCATCTGCCCGATCAGCACCCAGTTCTCGATCTCCTGCGAGGGAGGGGGCCAAAGGTCAGACGGGCAGGGAGGGAGAGCGCAGTGGGAGGGCAGCTTCTCTTGAGTTGGCCCCAGCCGACTCACCGCCCCCTCGGTGTTCTGATCCCTGGTGCTCTTGCTGATGAAGTTGCAGGCGTCCACGCACTCCTTGATCTCCGGGGCCAGGCTGGAGAGGTTCTTGTACAGGACGGTGGTCCTCTGCACGTCCAGCCCACCTGGGGGGAGGTGGGCAGAGGGGGGAGTGGGTGAGAAGGAAGGAAGCGCAAATCCTCCGTCTCTCTTGCACGCACACCTGGCTGCAAGGCGCTCCGGTCTCCCTTCTCTGGAGCGCGTTGGGCCGCGAGTGCCAGCCTGGCCCTGCCCACCTGTTGGCAGTTTGTCTTTGGCTGGCACAGACCACGAGTGAGGAGCCAAGGCAGCATTCGAGGGTGGCAGCTTCAGGCAAGGTCAAAGGCCTCTGGTCAAGACCAAGGTTGCCCGCTGCCCCCCTCCCCCCGCCAAGTGTAGGATTTCAAGCGCCTGGCGGGCATCAGGTGTCCCCTCAGGAATGGGGAGACCAGCTGGCAGGGCGAGGGCGGGGGGTCCTTGGCTGGCGGGTGGGCGGGAAGCGAGACGTCCCGAGGAGCCATCCCGCGCCCCCCCCGTCCCGCCCGCTGCCTCCCCCGGCCCCGCACCGCAATCGGGCGCCCTCTGCAGCCCGTGCCGCCGGCCCTGGTACTCGAAGAGGAGCTCGCTGCGCGCCTCCCTCAGGATGCGCTCCTCGGCCTTGACCAAGACGGAGAAGGAGCTGCGCCGGCGCGGACGGGGGGCGTCCTGGGACTCGTCGTCCGCGGGGCCGATGGTGGAGCCCAGGCAGCGCGGCAGGACCTTGAGGAAGAGCTGGGGGGGGGAGCAGGAGGGGGCGGTCAAGCCCGCCCAGGCCCCTCCGAGCCGGACTCCCCGTCCCCCTGACCAAGCAGCCCGAAGCGGCCTCTGTGCCCGCTGGCTGGCGCCTCCGCGGGCTGCGCGTGGCGACCCGGCCGGTGCGACCGAAGCTGCCCCAAAGGTTATCTGTCTAATGTGCTCGCGGACGGGCCGGTTGCGGCTGCAGGAGTTGCTGGGCTGACACCCGAAGGATTTTCTGGGCGTGCCGGGATGCCCAAAGAAGCTGCATCTACAGGCTGGACTGAGGGCCGAGGGGGTCCTGCTCGCTGGGGAAACGGAGGGAGGGGCTGCCTGTCCCACCCAGAGGGCAAAAACAAGTGGTGGAATTCGCCCTGCCGGGTCGAACGTCTTGCCTCGCTCCTCTCTCCCTTGCGCCTCCTTCCTTCCTGCCCTCGGGGGGGGGGGAGGCGGTCCGGAGGCGCTGGCAGAATCCCCCCCCCCCCGCTGCCTTCCTTCTTCAGCCCCGGATTTCCTGCTGAGCTGGCTCAGAGGTGTCCAACCTTGGCCGGCTGGGGAATTGTGGGAGTTGAAGTCTACAAGCCTTAAAGTGGGCTTGCCCAGCCCCGATCTACCCTGGAGGCTCGCTGGGCAAGGTCATCAGCTGGACTCAGCCTTTCCAGGGGCTCCGGGCTCCACTCCGAGGTCTTAATCTCTGCTCCTTCGGCCTTCGGAAGTGAAACGGCCTCCAGGGTTCCTAAGGCGTCCCTCGGCACTGATGACGCACCAGCTTTAGAGCGGGTGCCCATATCCGCTTGGCCATCACACCTGGCTTCAGCCAAACCATCCTGGCCTCACTCTCTGCCCCCCACCCAAGCAGCAGGCTGCCCTCCTCCCTGGCCCTGAGCCTTCCTCCCCTCCTCCTCCTCACGTGTTTGAGTCTGGGGGACAGGAGGTGGGTGCTGGGGCTGCGCAGGGAGACGTTCAGCACCACCACGCAGTTCATGACAATCAGCGTGGCCACCGTCATCACGAAGATCAGGTACCTGCGCCCAGAAGGAGGGAGGCAGCGGGTGGGCCGGGCCGTTTCCTGGGCCCGGCCCACCACGCAGGCTGGCAGCCACTCACTCACTTGCCGATGAGGGGGACGCTGAGGGACGTGGCGGGCACCTTCTGGGCAATCAGGATGAGGAAGATCGTCTGGGCCAGCAGGACCGAGATGCTGATCGTGCACTTTTGGCCGCCGGCTGCCAGGCAGGAATCTCATTGGTGAGGGCGGTGAGGCTGCCCGGGGCCTCCCAATGCCCTTCCCTCTCTCCCCACCCCCCACAACCCAGCAGCCCCCAGCCCTTCCAGTCTGTGTGCCCCCAGCCCCCCTTGCAGCAGCTGCCCCCCACCCGCTCACCCTGGGCGGGCACGAAGTAGACCAGGACCACCAGGGAGGAGATGAGGACGCAGGGCACGATGATGTTGATGACGTAGAAGAGCGGCTTGCGCTGGATGATGAGGAAGTAGTGGATCTCGGAGAAGCCCGGCGCCTCCAGCCCGGCCAGGGGGGCCAGGACGCGGCGGGCCGGGCGGTGCCAGATGGCCCACTCCCCGTTCTCTGAAACAAGAGGCCCTCCGGGCGTTCCAGCTGGTGGCTCTGCACTGGGCTCCCCAAGGGCCCCCGAGGCCAGGGGCACCAAGGGCCACCCCTCATGGGCCCCTCCCAGCTCAGTCTGCGGCCCCCTCCCCAGCTACCTGTGAAGGCCTTGGGGTCAATCATCACCTCCTCCACCGGTTTGGCAGTCTTGTCATCCCGGCCATACTGCAGCTCAACCTCCAGGGCGTTGTGGGTTTGGGACCTGGAGGGGCAGAAGACCCGGAGGCCGGGGGAAGGCCGCCCCCTTCTTCAGCACCCCCCTCCCAGCTGCAAAAGGAGGCCCGGGTGCCCCCCTGCCCAGAGCCCCGGGGCCGACCTGGCCAGGTGCCCCCGAAGCAGAGCCCCCGACCCACCGGAAAACTAGGGAGCAGTTCTGCCAGTCAAAAGGGAAGAAGGTGACCTCTATGGGGCAGGAGCTGCGGAAGATGGCGGGGGGCAGCCAGTACACATTCCCCCCGGGGTAGATCAGGACGTTGGCGGAATAGGCCACCTCAAATTTGCCGTCAATGCTGGGGGGGGGGGGAAAGGGGATGTTAGGAGGAGGAGGAAGACACCTCCCTTTGGTACCCCCCCCCACCTCCTCCACTCACTTGTTCTCCAGGACGATGTCCGGCAGCCACACCAGGTCAGCCGGCACCCGAAGGGCCGCGTTGTATTCTTCACTGCTGAAGTTCAGCCGATAGTCCACCCATTCCTGAGGCCACGAGGGGAAAGAGGCGGAGGTGACCGTCTCTGGCAGGGCAGACCCCCCCCTCCGGAACCCCCCCAAGTGGGATGGATTGAAATCCAGCCTCAGCCGCTGCTCCAGAGGCCTGGAAGGTCAAATGCCAGGACTGCCCAGGTGGGAGATGAAGCCCCCCCAGGGAGCCTCAAGTGGTGGGTGGCCAGTGGCCGTCCAAAATGGGGCAGACGCAGAGTCCCCCGGGGGGGGGGTCCTTGCCTGAGTGATCCAGACATTAGTGGTCAGCGTTTCCTCTTTGGCATTCTGGAGGAAGGAAGGAAGGAAGGAAGGAAGGAAGGAAGGAAGGAAGGAAGGAAGGAAGGAAGGAAGGAAGGAAGGAAGGAAGGAAGGAAGGAAGGAAGGAAGCGTTCACCACTCCTCAATTCTCTTGAAGCCCCCTGGTCTCTCCTTCCCTCCAGGGGTGGGGAAAGGCCCCCCTACCAGGGAGATGAGGTTGGTGAGAGTCAGCTTCAAGGAGACCTGCAGCACTTCGCCCACCCTCTGTGCCGGCCACCGGGACTTGTCATAGTTGGCAAAAAGGCGGTTGAACAGCTCGAGCTCCTTGTTGCCCTCCGGGGAGCCTGTGCGGGGAGTGGGGGGGACAGGATGAGGCCCCAGAGAGCAGCCCCCCCACCCCAGGGCCAAGCGATGCCCTCTCCTTACCGAGGGCCGCCCAGCTGAGCAGAAGCCACAGCCAGAAGCCCCAGGCCAGGCTGCCCACCGCCTCCATGGCCAGACGGAGGGACGCTTTGTGGAGGGGGAGAGTTATTTTGAGATTGCTCCTAGCTGGGGGGGGGGAGGCACCGGATATCCTCCCCCCCCCAAGCATCGGAGGCATTCGCTTCCCAGGCTCTGGAGCACCTGTTGGCACATGCTTGGCATCCGTGGCAGAGCAGCTGGGGACGAAGGGCGACGCTCGGCTCTCCCCATACCACGGATCTGGCCTCAAGTCCCTTGGGGTCCTCTGCTGGGAGTGCCCCACAAGCAGGCTCCCTGCCCCAGGCCGGCCTGAAGAGGGGACAGTGGGCCACAGCCCCGCAGGAGATGGTGGCATGTGACACCCCCTCCCCCCGGCCCCACCTGCACCCCAATGGCGAGCGCAAGGCCACCCTGGGACTGTTTGACAGGGAGAGCAAAGAGGGGCAGCTGCAATTCTTAACTGCAGAAAAATCCGAGAGAAGACTGGACGATCCACCCAAATCTGTCCCAAGCACCAGGGCAACGCATGAGGACTAGAGACTTGGAGGCACAAGCTCTCCCTCCTCTCCTCCAGCAACTCACGTCCAAAATCCAGAGACACCAGTTAGGTCGAGGGAGCTGCAACTGGTCAAAAGCTTTGCCACCCAATGACCCGTGGCAAAGGGGGGGAGGGGTTGTGGCCAGTAGAAACACATCTGTCCCAGGGCACAAAACCTGCTCAGCATTACACTCATTTATTCTCTGCATTCCCACAGTGCACGGCAACACTTAAAACATAAAACAGAATAACAGGGCTGGAAGGGACCTTGGAGGTCTTCTAGTCTACCCCCTTGAAACTCAAGTACTTTGGCCACCTAATGAGAAGGAAGGACTCACTGGAGAAGAGCCTGATGCTGGGAAAGATGGAGGGCAATAGAAGAAGGGGATGACAGAGAAGGAGGTGGCTGGATGGAGTCACTGAAGCAGGAGGCGTGAGCTTAAGTGGACTCCAGAAGATGGCAGAGGACAGGAGGGCCTGGAGGAACGTTGTCCATGGGGTCGCCATGGGTCGGACACGACTTCGCATCTAACAACAACAAGTCTACCCCCCTGATCAAGCAGGAGATCCTGACCTATACCATTTCAGACAAATGGCTGTCCAATCTCTTCCTAAACGTCTCCAGTGTTGTGGTTCAAGGGGCAGGACTGGGAAGTGGGGGATCCTTGAGCCGCAGGGGGGCTTGGCTTCGTGACCACCTACGCATACAGATGAAGCCAGCGGTGTCCAGGGGGCCAGGATGGAGCTAGGAGACAGGGTTCGCCTCTTCCAGAGACGGGGAGCTACTTCCCCCCCCCAACTCACCAGGCCCACCGAGGCCATCAGGGGCTCAACCTGACCCAGAGGGGACCCTTCTGTGTGTTCAGACAAAGTCACCTGTCCTTTGCCTTGCAGCCTCTGCTTGGGGGTGCCCTTACGGCCAGGGAGCCCCAGAGTCTTCCCCACCAGGCATTCCCACCCTGTGCTAGTGGGGGGGCTCGGAGCCTGGTTCTGAGCTGGGGGGGGCAGAGTTCAAGGGAAGGAAGGACTGGAAGGGCTGCATCTGGGCAGGCAGATAAAGCCCCATCCTGCCCCCATAGCAGCTGGCCTTATCTGGCTGCTGTGGGGAGGGCAGGATGTGGCATCCGCACAACCATTGGGACTAAGCAGGGAGAGGCTGCAGGAGGACCAGCCTCCTTGCCCAAAGCCTCTGCCAGCCCAGCTGCCCCACCCAGGAGCCTTCGCTCAAGGCACCCCCAACGGGCGAGGCTCGTAGGTGGGCACCGCCAGCATCACAGCACAGCCGAACTGCCGCCTGGAGCCTCGGCGCCCGGAGGTCAGCCAGGTCGGATCTGGTGCGAAGGGAAGTGGAAGAGGGTGGCAGGCGGAGAACACCTGCCCTGCAAGGTAGGCTGCCTAGAACAGCGGCAGGCAGGGAAGCTGGAGGGAGGTCGGACCAGAAACCCAGGGAAAGGGTCCCGGTGCCCCAGGCCGGGCAGGCCGGAAAGCTTTGGCCTGGCTGGGGGGGGGGGGAGCTTTGCCGCTTTGTGCAACGGCAGGTTCTGGTGCTGAGCCTGAACCTGGCCAGGAAGGCTTTTTTTTTTCTGCTTAGGGATTCCTCTTGGGGGGGGGCAGGAGGGGGGGCGGTTCCTTTCTCTCCTCCAACTGGCCGAGATCCTCCAGGGGTGAAGTGGCAGGGCCAAAGGGCAGGACGGGGCTCCGGCCCCCCTCACTTAAAACCAGGGAGGCTCCCGAGGGGGCAGCCTCGGCTTCCCAGCCTTCCTGCCCAGCGTCTCCGTCTCCCATCCTGCCTGCCGGCCTCGGCTCCCGTCTTTCCTGGGCCCAGCAACATTTTTCTCAAGTAAATAGTTTAAAATTCCACTTTGCTGACTGGGAAAGATAAAATCGGTATTGTTTTGCCGGCGATGTATTCACTTAAAGCTATTCCTCTGAAACATTACACCACACCTAACTTGTTCAACCAGGTTGCTAATCTATTAAGATATTTTTTTTTTTAGGGCGAGGACAAGCCCCCCCCTTGCTGGATTTTCTTTAAGTTAGGATTCCAGCTACTTCCTGCTGCTCAGATGCCCTCCCGTTTCATTTTGCAACATGACTCCCTTGAGCTCCAGGGGGCTGGCCACACGTAGCCAGCTCCATCCTGTCTGGGTCCCCTCAGAGAGGAGCAGCAGCCGGATGCCAGGCTCTGGGTTCAAACCCTCCCCAGAAACCAGAGCTTTGCACCACCTCAGGAGCTTTGCACATCCTGGTGCTCAGCACTTGCGGGAAGGGAGGTCACACAATTGATCAGAATGTTTCTCAGCTCGAAGATGTCTGGATTTCAACTCCCAGAATTCCCCAGCCAGCACAGCACAACTGTAATGTCTGTACCGTGAGATGGGTATTGAGTGCAGGTGTTCAAAACTATGGGCCTAATTAGGATTATTTAGCAACTGTTTTGATATCTCAGCCCCATTTTTAGCCATCGGTTTGCTGCGTTTCCTGGGTTAAAAGTCGCAAGACATAGTTGGAAGGTGTGGAGTCTAAACTACTGAACTCTGGAAAGTGACAGTGTTGTCAATTAATCCACAGCTGGACTGTCAAGATTGGCCCAGTACCACAAATGGAATCTGTTTTAGTTACATCCAAATCACCCTGCAACTTTTATTAAGATTAATGGTTATGATGAAGGTAGATTCTGGAGAAAGTCCATCTCTACGGTCATTAGACGACTAGCATAATCCATCAATTGGGGTTGAGATGTTCAGCATGGACAGTAGCAAGAAGGCTGGGGTCCCCCTCAGAAGGTCAGCAAGAAAGAGGGGGCCTCCGTGAGGGACAAGGAAGGGAGGGGCTGCCCCAAACGCACAGAGATCCCCCCACCATGGCAGGAAATGCTGCCGGCTTTTCTGCTGCTTGTCACACAAAGTCTCAGTCCAGAATGATGATAAAGAGAACTGTGGGCTTCCTGGACAGCCCCCCCCCCGCTGCCTGTAAGAGCAACTGTAAGGCCAGCCCCCTCCCCCCCCAGCCCTTTGCAACAAGGCTCAGGCCCCAGGGCTCAGCAACTTCCTGGGAGTTGCCCCCCCCTTCCTGAAAGGCCTGCAAAGCAGGGTCCCCAACTTTCCTGGCACTGGGGACCAAGTTTCGTGGAAGATCATTTTTCCACGGACTGGGGTGGCGGGGAACCTAGATCCCACACATGCACAGATGAAGCTTTGCTAACGGACCACGGACCGGTCCTGGTCCACGGCCCAGGGTTTGGGGACCTCTGCTGTAAAGGACCTTCTCCAAGGTGGGGCCCGGCCGTGGGGAGTCATTCTGCCCGCCCCTTCTCCTTGAGGGCCCTTCTCAGCAGGCCCCAGACGGCCCCTTTGGCCAAGCTGAGGTCAGAGGGATGCAGGCGAAACCTCTATGTCAATCACCGTAGCAGCGTCAGAACAGTTCCCAGCTGGCCTCCCGACGCCTCCAAGAAGCCATGGCTTGAATGCTTATCCTGGACCCTCTGTGTGGCCTCCTTCTCATAGATGCTGCAAGGTCTGCTGGCCCCCCTCCTCCTGGCTGCCTCGGTTGCTGCAGTGGCAGCCATGCCTCCCCCCGAGCAGTGCACATCGGAGATGAACAAGGCCAAAGACCTGCTGGAGGTGAGTTGTGTGGACAAGGGGTTGACCAGCATTCCCTCCGGGCTGCCCAAGGACACGGGCATCCTGCTCCTGGCCGACAACCGGTTGGCCCAGGTTGCCCTGGCCTCCTTCCAGCACCTGCCGCAGCTGAGCAAGCTGGACCTGTCCAACAACAGCCTGGAAGTCCTGGAGACCAGCGCCACCTTGCCCAAACTCCAAGAGCTGCTCCTGTCCGATAACGGCCTGGAGAGGCTGCCGGCTTTCCCAGGGCTGCCCGCCCTGGACCATCTGTACCTGGGGCACAACCGGATCTCCTGGCTGCCTGAGGGGGGCTTCCGTGACGTGGACAAGATGGAACGGCTGCACCTGCAGGCCAACCAGCTGCAGACCCTGCCCGGCGGAGCCTTCGAAGGCCTGGCGGAGCTGAAGGAACTGGACCTGTCGGACAACCGTCTGGAGGTGCTGCCCCCGGAGCTGGTGGCCGAGCTGTCCAACCTGGAGATCCTGTATCTGGAGAGGAACCGGCTGCAACGCCTGCCAGACGGCTTCTTCTCAGAGGAGGTCGCGTATGTCTACATCTACCTGGTGGGGAACCCCTGGCTGTGCGACTGCCGGCTGCTGTACCTGCACGGGTGGATCACGAACAACTCAGACGTCGTGTACACTCGCACGAACGTGCAGATGCAGAACGGCGTGGAAAAGGAGGTCACAGAGAACAAGTTCATGGACATCCTTTGCCAGGCGCCCGCTGAGTGGAAGGACCGCCCCGTCGTGAATTTCACAGCTGCTGGCTGCAAGAAACTCAGAGATGAGGGCGACCACGAGGTGAAAGAAGACGAAGGAGGCCCTGCGGATGACAGCTGGGCTTCCTCTCCGGCCCCCTCCCCTTTGACCTCCACAGCCGCTGCCCCCTCGGCTTCACGGCCCCTTGCAGCCTCCTCGCACAGCTCAAGCACAGCCATCAGCCCAACTGGTGCCGCCCTCACAACCACAAGCACCTCAGCGGTTAGACCCACAACTACACACTCCCCTACAACCACCAGTCCTGCTCCCCTCGTCACTTTTAATGGTCTCACCACAACCGCAGCCAGGGTCCCTTTTGGCCCCTCCCCCACTGGCACCACTGTGGGGAGGTCGCCTGCAACGTCAGATGTCCCCACGACGCCAGGCCCCTCAACTGCCCACGTTCCAACCCCCCCACCCCAGCCCCGCCGTGTCCCCACCACGACCACGACCTCTTCCACCCCTTTTGCTCACAGCCCCACTGCCTTGATGCTCACCACCCCTGTTCCCCCAAGCGCAGCCCCTCCAACGACAGCTGCAGCCAGGCATCCTCCAAGCACTGCAGCCCTGGTCCCTTCCACCCCCACCCCCACCCCCGTCAGAAGCTCACCCAGGATTTCTGCTCCTGTTCCCACCCACGGCTTTTCTCCCCCACCTCCCCCCAAGCCCTCTGCCCACTGTCTCTGCCCTGCCCTGCCCGTCAGGGTGCTCGGTGTGGCTGCTCGTAAGGGGTCCCCCGCAGATTGGCTGGCTGGCTACTGCTGCCTCCTGCGCCTGGTGCTCTACCTCGCCTGCCTGGTGTTGGTGGCCGTGCCAACCCTGGCCGTGCTCTGCTGGCTGGGCTGGCTCTATCTCGGCTGGTACCGCCTGGCTCTGCGAGGGGCTCCAGGGTCCCGTCTGGCCAGGTCCCAGCAGTGGCAGAAGGCCTCCCCCGAAGAATGGCGGCTGAAGTTTGCCGAAGCCCCATATCCCGCAACCGGGCCCCGGATCTATCGGGTCTGCAAGAAGTTCCAGGTGGCCCCTTCCCGTCACGTCACCTGGCTGCTGGTCAGCCTGCCTGGCTCTGCCGGAAAACGGGCACAGATGCAGGCCAGGCTGTCCTCCTACAGCTTGGACAGAGGAAAGGACACTCTGGGGGCTGTGAGGGTGAAATACGCCGCGGCCTCCTTGTGAGGGCTAAGCCGGGTCAGAAGGCCCCAATGTCCGCTTAAAGAAGGGAGCTTGCTTGAAGTACGGGGGGGGGGGGAACTGCAGCCCTCTGCCTGCAGGTCTTCGGCTCCCCCTTCCTGCCCATTGGCCAGGCTGCTTGCAATCCGTGAGAATTAGGTCCAAGCAGGGCAGGTGGGGTGGGGTGGGGGGCAGCTGACATGCATGTGTGAGGGGCACCCAGTTCCCCTTCCCAACAGCTGAGCCCAGTCAGCGTTCTGAATGACGGTTCTGGCAGTTCTTGATCCCACAAATCTTGCAACTGGGCTGTTCCCATGCCTCCCCCATTGTTATTGTATTTTGTGCCATCTTGGTTTGGACAACAGCAGCGAAGAGGTTGTTGCCTGCGTGCACACAAGGGGGAGGTGAGGGAGCTCTGCCAGTCTCTCCTTAGGAGCCCTCCGGTCGCTGCAGCAGGCCAGGGGCTGCTGAGATATTGGCAAGGGTCCCTTCTTCCAGCCTCTTCCTGAAGGCCTGGCTGGAGCACTGGGGGGGGGGGAGTCCCTGCCCAACTCTGACAACGGTGCCAGTGGTCCTGGGATGCAGTGATTGGGGAAGGACCCTCTACCCCAGCTGGGACTATGCCCTCCCCAGACCTCCGCCAGCTGATGGCTCAGATGCATGCAAAACCTTCACTGCCCCACAACCCGAAACCAGGGACCTGGTAAGGTGGGGCTGACCTACATCGTAGAGAAAAAGGGGACTAGACCCTGGTTTGCGTGGGGAGTGGCGGCAAGGTTGCCATGCCTACTTACAGACTGCCAGCATCGGCTCCTCACGATGCCCCCCAGGGAAGTTGCCCTGCCATGGCTGGCCTCTGGGGGCCCCCTTCCCTTTGCTTGGGAGGGGGATAAGGCAATGGCTTCTTCGCCCAATCTTTGCTCCAGCAGTGAGACGCACTCACCCAAGGAGGCCCTTGCCGAGACCCGCAGCCTCCCTTCCCCACGCCACCCCATCGCCTCACCCCGAAAGGCCTGGGCAGAAGGTCCAAAGCGTCTCCATGCAGGAGATCCCGAAGCCACGTGCATCATTTCAGAAATGCAGCAGCTTTGCTGCCACCAGAGGGCGCTAGCCATCCCCACAGCTGAGAAACCAGCCAAGTCACCCCAAGGTGCCTTTGGGATTCCTATTGGGTGAGGGGGGTCCTTGCATGGGGGGCATGGAAGCCTTCCAAAGGAGGTCAGTGGTGCCTCCAGCCCCCCCCCCCCACAGGCCTGTGGCAGAGTGCCGGTGCTTCCCCATAGCCAAGGGTAGGCCACCTTGGCTCTTTTATGACTGGCGGACTTCAACTCCCAGAATTCCTGAGCCAGCATGGCTCAGCTTGGAAACCTCTCCCTTTCCCCTCAGCACGGCTGGCTCAGGAATTCTGGGAGTTGAAGTCCGCGAGTCATAAAAGAGCCAAGGTTGCCCACCCCTGCCCATAGGGGCACACTTGCCCACAAAGGGCAGGGACAGTTGCTGAGGGCAGCTGAAGGGCGTGGCCAGGCAAGGGGCTTCTCCCTCTGCAGGGCTGGGGTGGGGAATGGGGCAGTGGGCGGGGGGGGGGCTCTTTCTCGGCATCCACATCGGAATAAAACCCACTGGCCTCGCAAGAACTGCCCGTCTCCACCTGCTTCCTCCGTCGGCCTCCGTGTGTGCGTAGTAACCGCAGCTGCTTCCCTCCCAGCCCAACCGTGGCTGCTGCTGCCTCAGTTAAGGCTGCAGGTTCTTCTCCAGTTCTTCACGGAAGGGAAACCGAGTCTTGGGTGAGCTGGCATTTCGACGATTAAAAAGAGCCTCCCCTCCTGCCAGTCCCCCACCCCACCAATCCCGCTTTCATCCTGCTCTGTCCAGGCAGGGCAGGCAGACACCCCCCCCAAAAGGGCAGCAGAGCTGGCCCCTCTCTCAAGGCCTCCCCCCTTCCAGCTCCAGCCCTACGGAGACCCCTCGCCTTGCCCCACGGAGCAGAGGACCCCCGCCCAGCGCCTGTTCGCAGCACAGAAAGAGCCACAGCCGGAGGGAGGATTTTGGTTCTTTATCAAGAGATGAAATGCAAAGGCCACCACTGATCCCTGGGGGGGGGGGAGCTCCCTTTTCCACAGAGAAGTCGGGGAGGGGATTATATACAAATGCAAGCAAACTGGACGAGAAAATCAAGTTGCAAACAGGAGCCGCGTCCCGGCCTGCCTCTGCCCCAGCGGCCAGCAGAGTAAGCCCTGTGGAAGCATCCCAAGCCTAGCCAAGGTGGAGGGGGGGAGGGGGGGAGGAGGGGGACAAAAGCAGACAGTGCCTCTGCCTGGGGGAAGGAGGAAAGCCCCCCCCACTCCTGGAGCCAGCAGAGGCCCCACCCCGGAGGGGGGGAGGGGGAAAGGCGCAGGGGAGGCGGCCCAGGCCTCTGCGGGTGCCCCCTGCCCAACCTGATGAGCTGGGCCATTAAAGTGCTTCATTAGTTAATTACTTAAATTGCCATTACAAAAGAATAATTAAAGCAAAATATACACAGCTCCCCTCTTGGTGGGTGGGAGAGAAAATTCTAGATATACATCCAGGTGAAGCCCAAAGCTGGGGGCCAGCGGGGGGGGGGGGGGGGACCCCCCCCAGAGAGCAGCCAGTCTCCCCCCTGAAGGACTCCAGAGAGCAGAGGAGCCGGGGGGGGGGGCACGGGGGGGATACTGTGGTTGCCCAGAATAACAAAGGGGGGGGGGGGGGGGAAGCAGAAGAGGGCCAGAAGGTTGAGTGCGCGGGTGAGTGTGTAAGGGGTGTGTGTGTGTGTGTCATTTGTTCCATCATCATCATCATCCTTCCTCCCCCCCCTGCAGTTGGGATGAGGGGTGTTCTTCCCCCAGTTCAAGACAGCAAGTCGGGGGAGCGGGGGCTGGGATCACAGGGAGGGGCTCTGAGAGGCCCCCTCCCCTCCCCTTCCAGCCTTCCCCACACGCTGCTGCCACGGAATGTGTGGGTGGCCTTGGGGGGGAGGGGAGGGAGGCAGGGCCCCTGGGGCGGGGGCAGAAGGGGAGACCGGCCCTGATGATGGATCTGGTGGTCAAAAGAGAGGGGGGTGAGGCCTGTACCCCCAGACCCAACGATCCTGTAGCGAGAGAGGAGAGCGAGCTAGCCCACCCGGTCTGGTTTGCCCTGGAGGGCTCACAGGAGCCTCCCCCTCCCCCCCTCCCCAGAAGGCCTGTGCCCCCCAGCCCACCGGCTGCCCTCCCGGAGACTCTCTGGGCCGGCTGGGGATCCTCCGGCCGGAGCAGGACCAGCAGCGGCCTTCACCAGTTCATGATGCAGTTCCTGTTCAGGGTCATGAAGTAGACCTGGCTGCTGCCCCCGGAGCGCACCGAGGCGAAGAACACCTACAAGGGGGGGGGAGAGAAACGGGGGCCAGAAGGTGGGTGGGTGGGGAGGACGCCCCCGCCCTTCTCCCCCCCCACCCCCCCCCGGCCGAGGGTCTAGCCAGGCTCGGCTCCCGGAGGGACCCACATGTCGTTGCGTTCGCCACAGGAAACTTCAGCCGCCTGAGGCCCGCTTGTGCCATGAAGGGGGGGGGGGGGCGACAATCCAGGTTGGCCCCGTCTCACGGCGGATTTCGATGGCTTGCCCGCCCCTAGCCCATGATCTGATTGGAGCAGTGTACGCTGGGGGGGGAGGAAGGAGGAGGAGGAGAGGGCGGACGTGGGTGCGGGGGCGCCCTCCGGCTCGGACCTCTGTGGCTGAATCCGTAGCAAAGCAAAGGAGCTCATTCAACCTCTCGCCAGGCAGGGGGCAGCCCGAACCGACACGGGGGGGGGGGGGGTAAGGCTCCCTCCCAAGGCTGGGGGGGCAAAAGCACCCCGGCTAGCAAGAAAGGCTACTTCCACGGTTTCCTGCTGGACCGATCCTGCCAGGCTCTGAACGGGAAGGAAACCCCAGGAGAACTCAGAACGTTAACACTCCTGGGAGGAGAGCAAGGTGCATCTCAGGTAAGCAGCCCACAAAGGGGGGCTTGATTAAATGTAATAAATCTTTTAAGAAAGTTCCACTGGGTGGTCAGGTGGGGAGTCAGCTGAGTGGGGCAAGTAATCAGTGGGGCTGCATTTGGGGGAAATCTGGAGAGCCAACTGGGCCGAAGAACTCTGCAATGGGGTGACGGGCGTAACTGGCTGCTGCGGCCCCTGCTCAGCCCCCTCCCCCCGCTCTAGGCTCTGATCCAGGCAACCTCCCCCCTGGCGTCCGAGGGCGGCTGCCTTGGGGCTGAGACCCCCCCCAGACTCACCCACGGAGGTGGGCATCTCTCCCCACTGCAGGACCACGTCCTTGATGATGCGCCCGTAGGTGTTGACGTAGACGCCCTCGTCCTCGTAGCAAAGCAGCATCTCCATCCCGTCCGTGTTGGGCAGGAAGACGATGGCGTGTGGGGTGATCTGGGACTGGATCTGGGGGCCCAGAAGGAGCGCCAGTCAGCCCTACCAGGCCCTGGGCAGGGCAGCGTCTGGGGGGGGGCGAGATGGGCTCCGGAGAGGCTCCCTCCCACACTCACGTGGACCGGGATGTAGATGTCGTAGTTGTTTCCGGAGTCCACGTCAATGGCGTGGAAACCGGCACACGAGCCGTAGATGACTTTCAGCCGCTGCCCTTCCTCCACCGTCAGCTCCACCAGCAGCGGCCGGTGCGGCAGGTCGGCGAAGGACTGCGGGGCACGGACGGGGGGGGAGTGAAATTACTCACCACAGCTGCCGGGGGATGGGGGGAGGCAGAGGACCCCCCCCACCCCACAGCCCCTCCGCCCGTTGCCCCCTACCTTGAAGGCCATGAACTTGTGGTAGGGCTTGGGGGCCCAGGCATAGACCTCCACCGAGCTCTTCAGCGCGATCACCAGGAACTTGATCCGCTCGTACTTCACTGCGGGCGACAGGAACCCACGTCAGGGCCAGGCCCTCGGAGGCCCCGAGGGGGGCAGCAGCGCCAGCCTCCCCAGTCCCCCTCCACGGGGAGCTCCCGTTGCTCAGGGGAGGTCAGAGGACTCCCTGGTGCCCCCCCCCCCCGCGTCCTCCTCCTGCAGCCTGGCCCCTGCTCACCCACGCGGTAGTGGAGGCAGCCCTCCAGGTCCCCCACGGTGGTCCAGCCTTGCTTCTTCTCCACTTCCGGGTCGTTGTGCAAGATCTTGTTGCGCAGCCAGGAGAGGTAATAGACCCGCAGCTTGTTCCTCTTTCCTGCAGGGGCAGGGGAGGACGGGGAGGGGGTCACGGGGTCGCCACGAGGCAGACTGGGAGGGAGCAAAGGGCCCAAAGGGAGGGGCTGGCCTCGGGGTCCCCCACCTCCGACGCCCGGCAGCCCCTAACCTGAGATGGTGGTCAGCAGGTTCAGACCCTCCAGGACGTCCATCTGCTGGAAGCGTCGGCGGTTGATGAGGCCGTAGACCTTGCCCTGCCCACTGCGGTCCAGCAGCATCAGCCCATTCTCAGTGCCCACCAGCAGGTTGACCCCTGTGTGTGTGTGTGGGGGGGAAATGGGGTGAGAAGCGGCGTCCTGCCCCCCGGGGCCCCCCCTTCCCGCCTCCCCTTCCAGCTCTCTCACCCCAGAGGGCCGCGCAGAGGATCTCCGAGCCAAAGCGCTTCTTGTACTTGCGGATCTCCGGGGCGTCGCTGTGGGGCCGCGTGTTGGCGGGGTTCACGTTGACCACGGAGCCCTTCCGGGCCTCCAGTTGCAGCTGCTCCAGCCGCCCGGGGTCGAAAGCTGCCAGCCGGGGAGGCCAAGGGGGAGGGTCAGTGGGCGCAGGGAGCGGGAGGGCGGCCCTGCTGGGCAGACGGCCCTGGAAACCTCACCCGTGGCCCGAGGCCGGGAGACCGCCTCCGGGGGAGCCTCGGGCCTCTCGCAGCCATTCGGATTCAGGCATTCAGCCCACTGGCAGGCCTCGCAAGAGTCCCCGGGCGGCCTGGCCCCCTTGGCGCCAAGGCCAGGGCTGGCTCTGAAACTGCGGTCCAGCCTGGCCAAGCGGGCGCCCATCTGCCAAGCAACCCCCCCCACTCACCCGTGATGGGGATGGTGTCTCCTCCCCCAGGGGAGCTTTGATAGATGCCCAGATCCACAAACATGGTGAAGGAGCTCTTGCCCGGAGCCTTGACCAGCCCCCGCGACTGGTACTGCGGGCAGCAGAGGGAGGGAGGAAGAAGGAGGTCAGCCCAGGGCTGTTCCCGGAGGGCAGAGCGGCTCTCACCCCCTGCCCACTCTCACCCAAGGTGGCCGGTATGATGCCGGTGCCAAGGGAGCGGCTGATGCCAAGGACCCTGGCAGGTGAACCCTGGCTCTGCCCCAGGGCCCTCCTCCCGCCCCTGGGGACCCCCACCCACTCACGTCAGAGGCCACCTCCTTGGTAGGAGAGGAGGATCCGTTGCTGCTCTTGGCTTCCGTGGGAGAGTGGCTGGGCTGAACCACGTCAGGCAAGTTGGTGTAGCCGTTGCTGTCGCTGTGCAGGAGGCCACGCTCCTCCTCGGGGGTCTGGAGAGGGCAAAGAGAGGGCTCAAGGCCAGGTCAGGCCAAAGACGAGGTGGCCGCTCCCTCCGCTTACAATGCAGCCCACCAGGCACAATTGGGGACTTTGCCAACAGGGACGGGCACAGCCGACGGCCCTCCCGGCTGGCAGTCAGGAGCAGCCCCTGGCCCTGCAAGTCCAGGCCAGGCCCCCGTAAGGGGAAACTGAGTTTCAAGAAGGGGCAGACGCCTTGCTTGTCTGTGGGAAAGGGGGGGAGGTGCCGCTGCCCAGCGACATGAGATAAAAGGGCGAGAGCTGCAGCTGAAGACCGGGGAGAGGAAGCCGCTTCGAGAGAGACGCCCTCACTGCCCAGGCGGGGAAGAGAGGCGGTGGGGGGGGGCTGCACTTCCAGGCTGGTAAGATTCCCTCCCTGGGGGGCTGCTCACCCGCTGCACCAGCATGGTGCCCTCGCCGTAGGAGCTCTCGGAGCCCCCGCTGCCGCCCGTCAGGTCCTCCACGTCGTGCACCACCATGGTGCTCACCGAGTCCGTGTCGCCGTCCCTACAGCCGGAGGAAGCGGGGCGGAGGGTCAGGGGCCGGAGGAGGCCGTGCGCCCCAGGAGGAGGGCAGAAGAGAGGTGGAGCGCCCCCCTGCCTCCTCACCTGGCCCCGGGGGTGTTCGTGCCAGGCTCCGAGTGCTCCCCCTCGCCCGCCTCTTCCTCCTCCTCCTCCTCCTCCTCTTCCTCGCTGGAGTCGACCTCTTCGCTGGAGGATGAGTAGTCCAGGGCCTTCTTGAGCGGCTTGGGGGCTGCCTCCTCCGGGCGCTCCTTGAGCAGGACGAAATTCTACGGGGGGAGGGAGGGAGGGAGGGAGGAGGGTCCAGACATTGATAAAAGCGCCAAACCGTTGGGGGTCTGGGGGGGGTCCAATTCCTCCCCTGCCCCAGGAACCTCCGCCTGGCTGCAGGAATCTTGCTGGGAGAGCAGAGCGGGCAGCCCGAGGGCACAGCCGCCCTGTGTGGCTGACAGGAACAGGGGCAGGGCTGATCCCCTCCCCAGGGCAGCTTCCCCGGACGACGGGCTCAGCACAGGGACTGGCAGGCCAGGCTGGGAGCGACATAGGAAAAAGAAAGGGGGGGCAGCAAGTGCCCGCAGCCCCCAAAGCTTTGCCAGGGGCAGGAGAGGCAGAGGGCGTGGGGGGGGTGGCACTAACCTCACCAATTGCCCGCTTATAGCTCTGAGTCATGCAGAAGGAAAGAGAAAGAAGGGGGGAGGAGAAGGTTAGGCTGCACCTTGGCCCCCGTCCTCCCCCCAGCCAGAAACCGAGGCTGCTGCCTCCCTTTGCAGCACCAGGGGCAGGAGACAAGGGGGGGGGCTTCCTCTCTCTTCCCCCCCCCCAAGCCTCCTTCTGCATCTGGCCAAACCCCCAAATTCCTCTCTGCCGGTCCCTGGCCGCCCCAGCCCCCCCCCTCCTGCCGGGGGGTGCCTTCCCTGGCACGGCTGCTCCTTGTCCGGGTTCCTGTCGCCCCCCCCGGCTCTTCAGCAGGAGCCCTACTCAAGCCTCCCCACTTCCTACTCACGGCTGGTCTCCCCGGCCGCGAGCGATGGTCGTCCGCCTTGGCCTTCCTGCCTTGGGACAGGATGGGGGAGCCCTCCAGCTTCAGGGGAGCTGCAGGACAGGCGGGAGGGTGGGGGTGGGAGGCAGGCCAAGTTGGGCACAAGCAGAAACTTTGCTGCCCGCTCTGCCCGTCCTCCCAGCCAGGGAGCGCGAAGGGGGAAGCCCTGCAGCCGAGTGGGGCTTCAGAACTCAAAACGGGGATCGGACACATCTGGAGCCAGGCCTGGAGGAATCGCCCGTCGCTCCTGCAGACCTCTATCCCCCCCTTCCAAGAAAGACCCCGAGTCCTGCCTCACCTGCCACGCGGTTGCGCTCCAGGGAGCCTGCCAGGGGCAGGTGGGCAGCCCCCGACTGCAGCAGGCTGTCCCCGCGCTCCCAGCCGGGGTCGCTCCTGCGGAGGTCGGGGTTGCTGCCGGGAAGGAGGGAGACGCTGTGCTCAGACTGCCCGGCCCCCCCCGCCCCACCCCAGCGGTGGCAGCAGAAGCAGCGGCGGCGGCACCCAAGCCCCCCCCCCCAGGCAGGAGAAACACCAGCAAGCCCACCAGCAGCCCCGGCGGGAGCAACGGATCCATTACCTACTGGTGTTTGGCCCGGAAGGGGTCCGGCCAGCAAGTGGGGGGAGAGGAGGGGCTAGCAAAGGGTTCCCCCCCTGGGGCCCCTTCTCCAGCCGGC